>JANAVB010008800.1:14404541-15004541 GCA_029216955.1 Iris pallida | reverse complement strand
ATGCGGCACCGGTGCTCTCGGCTGGAAAGCCTGACGCTTGGAATGTAAAACCCCTAAATTTTTACTATTTTTTTTAAAATTTGGTACTGATTTTTATTTTATATTTATATGTCGCGCACGAAATTCGTTTTTGTAATTGCTCGATGAGTGCGATATGTGCGAGCGTACATATTTTTAGAAAAATATTTTTTTCTATTTTTATAATTTCAAAATAATATATATAATAATTATTTTAGCTATCATACCAAAATTTCCAAGTTTATTATTTTATTTATAAAAAGCCTTGCGTTTATAACAGTTATTACTAATAAACAAAATTCTTCGTGCATACATATATTTCATAAATATTTTATTAGTTTATTTTAAATAATAATATAAATTTTGAAATTATTATTATATGTATTTTTAGAAAATATATTTTGAAATTTTTGTGGCAATTTAAATCTTTGATTGAATTTTATGGATTTGATTTAAAAAGTTTAAATTTAAAGATAGAATTTATATTTAATTTAAGTTTAGATTACCTAGATTTAAATTAAAATTTAATTTGGATTTAGATTGATTGTATTGATTTAATTTAATAATTGAATTATCTAAATTGGGTTTAAATATTCCTAATCCTTATCCAACTGGAAATTCCCACATCCTATAAATAGGCAGGTACTCCTCCATAAATTTTTCACATCCACAAAATTTTCTCCAACCCTAATCCCGTGCATCGTGTCCGTGTCCCTTCCCGGTCAAATCTTATTCCATTCTTTTTTACATATACATTATAAATTTTGCGTGTCAGACATACCCCGACACCATCAAATTCCTACACCTAACCCTACTCTAATTCCTGTCCGCCGTCTTCTCGGCGAGAAACCATCTTCCCCGACCCAGCCCCTCCATCACCACACACAGCCGACCTCCAAGCGCAGCCCCCTTCGGCTCCTCCCTGGATAAACCCAACACTACCCGTCGACTCCACGACCACCACCTCCACCATTCCCCATCACCCATCATCACCACTTCCGCCACCACCCGTCGCCGCCGTCACACTAACAGCCTCCGGCGACCTCGCCTTCATCACCACACCACCACCGCGGCCACTGTCACGGCAGCCCCGCCACACCGACCAGCGCCGCCGCACCAAAATCCCCATCGCCACCGCCAGCCTCCGTCTCCACTAACAAACCACCAACGCCATACATCTTCGCTACCTGACTTCAGCCACCGACCAATACCACCCGAACAACCACCGCCACCACGGCCATCGTTGGCGCCACCACCAACATCCACGAGAAAAACCCTAAATTAAACACACACGCACCCCCCCTCAACTCACCTACCCGTCTCGCCGGCGAACAGCCGTACGATCTTCCTCCTTGACCGCCGCCACGATCCCGGCAGCACCAATGCCGCATCCCTCGAGCAATTGCTCCGCCGATCGTGTCCCAGCCCGCGCGCCTCCGACAGCCCGACCGGCGACTCTCCAAACCCTCCGCCACTCGACGCGTCTGTACCGCACCTCCGCAGCCGCTCCCAGCCTCCGAGCTCCACCATCACCCCCGCACGCGAGACCCCCTCTCCAATAACCCTTGTCGCCCAGTCTTCCCGCTCGCCTCCCGCTCTCTCTCCCTCCCACTTCCGAGATTCCTCTCTAAACCCTCTCTCTCTCTGCTCCTCTCTATTAGGAGTCTTTGATTTCATTTTTTTTTACTGATGGTTCTCTCCCTTCTCTCGAAGAGAGTTCAAGGGAAGAGTGTTGTGTGTGTTTTGTTTATTTTTTTGTTTTATTTGTTTTTTTTTACTTTTTAATGTTAAGTGATATATTTTTATATATTATTATTATGAGGATTAATATTATTATTATTGATTATTATTAGTACTTTGTTTTTGTTATATTGTATTATTATTGCTAACATCATACTTAATATTTTTGTTATTACTACTATTATTATTAATTTTAGAATGTAAGTTCTAGAGATTTTTGTAATTATTATTAATAATGGAAATCGGTATTTTATCATGATCAACCAATCCTTTCATTTTTTTTTGTAAAATATATAAATATTATTGTTGACTTTGCCTACATAACTGTGGCTTTAAAACCCTCAGCCAATTTCTATATTATTGATAATTATATAGTATATTTTTGACCAAAAGAATATAGTTCCTAATATTAAACTAATTTCTTAATTACTTTTAAAATAATTATCTACATTATTATTTTTACTAATAAAATATAGTTTCTACCTATAAATCCTATTTTTACAACTTAAGTGTTTTCTTTACTTTAAGTATGAATATTTTTGACTCATGGAAAAACTAGTTTTAAGCTTCATAAAATAAATTCAAAATTTTATAGATATTATTTATCCAAATTCTATCGATCATTCTCATGTCCATGACCCAGCCTATCTTTCCTGTTTCTTTACTACCTTATGTCCACCCTAACTAAATTGACCCTTCTGGACCCAATGAAACTGTCTGTGCCACCACCCGAGGTCACATTGCATAGTTGTCGCACCGAAGTCGCAGTTCATGCCACATTGATCATCGCAGCACACCAGGCGTCCTACCAGGCAAGACACCTTGCCATTTGCTGTTTATTTATTTAGCTCATATTTCATGCATTATTTATTATTTTTTTATGCAAAATAAACTGTGATACATGGTATAACCTGTTAGAACTTACTGTTCATTTATATTTTCTGCTATGTATTATTTTTCTTACACAATAAACCTAGATTTAAGGGACCATCTTTGTGTGTTGCATTCATTGGCCTTGACACGTTGTACCAAGAAGTTGTGTGTCGCATGTAGGACACGGACGTGGGTGATTGGCTGGCCACCAGTACGTACAAGCCGTACGATAGGAATAACCGCTAATAGAGGTTGCATGCTTAGTTTGACTTAGCGGTTAATAGTAGTTTTATGTTGTGGATACAACATAGTAGGCATTGGGCGGGGAGGACAATTTCTTAGCGTATGGGCTTCGATGTACTTTCCCTTTTATAACCCGTGAGCTCCGTCGGAGACGCGGGTCAGATTACCCATGATTACTGACGGCCACTGACATTCTGCGGAACGTTATGCTCTTACTGTTTGGGCCTCTGGTGCCCCAAGGGGGGACTATGCCGATCCTATTTAGCCAGGGTCCATGCGCATGAAAGATTGTTCTTAACTATATTTTACTTAGAACGGTTAGGCACCTTTATCCGTTAGGTACGAGTACTTTTGGTTTGGGTACTTGTATCTAACCGTGGCTTGGAACAATAACCTTGTCGCGGATTAGTTCGTCATATCTTGTCTTTGTTTGGTTATAGGTGTGACTTACTACTTCGATGAGAAGGTATTGAACCTTGTTGGGGTCCGGATACCATATTGGATTCATAGCATGGAAAGATACGTCACCGTGAATTAGTTTACCATCTCCTGTCCTTGTTTGGTTGGGGGGATGGTAAGCTAGTTCAATAGGTGTGTATTGGACCATGTTATAATTCAATTAACTTATTTATTTGAGCAATATTTATTCAGTTTATATGGCATGATATTATGTGTCCTGTTACGTCCCTCTGAGGACCTGGTTATCTCGTCAGGTGTGTGCTCTTGTCTTTCGCAGGTGTTCTAGCTCTAGCCGTGATCTTCGCTATTTCTTCGAGGATGATTGCCCTTTGATCGTCTTCGCTTCGCTCGCCAAACTCTTTCTTTTGTATTGTATTTCTTTTCATAGTTAGTAGTGGATTTGTCTCCGCCCAACTACATGTACCAAATGACAATTCATAGTTGATTATATGATATCTTTTATTCATTTATTTTGTGTGGATGAGATTAGTTATGGTTCTACTGTATTTTATAGCTTATGTATCCATACGAGGCTTATGTACTTCGTATGAATACAGCTGGCATGTCTACGTTCCCAGTCCTACGTATTTTGGGACTGGGGCGTTACATATTTTTATGGTGGCCCAAGCAGGTCAAGATAAATTGTTTGGTTACTTTATCGTACCAAGAAAGCCTGCGAATAGGATTAGAAGTCTAGGATCTCATCCACATACTTGACCTCTTTCCTCGATTCCATATTCAAACTATCGTTCGACTCATCGACTGCATCATGCTTGATTCCTTCTATCATGATTTTATCTTCCCTTCGTGCTTGCTAGAGGTTAGACAGGTGATCTCTACTAGTTAGACATGTTATTTTTGTCCCAAAACACCATTAGTTTAATTCTTTTAAGTTGGGTAGAATGACTTGTGACCTAGCAATCCCTTTGTTCTTGTGACCTATATTAGTAAGTTACTTAGATTCTAGAATTTAGAGGACCCTAACCCATCTAGCCACCCAAAGACTTGGACAAGAAGACTATAGGATGACTGTATGAAGACCATCACATGACATGACTTATATCCTTTAGAAGTTCGAACCAATTTCTACTTTCTTCCAAATCTTAGTCTCCCGTGCCTATGTTTTTACCACCTTGACTAATGTTGCTACTATAATCTAGTTTTGCAAACTCATCTATTTATCGAGTTTGTTCATGACTTATGCTATTGAGCGCGCTCACTAACATATTGTCTAATCAGAACCGGTGCATGATGGCCTGATCAGCCGAGTGCACTTTGGTTCGCTTCTATATATCGTTCTACGTGGATGGGGACATAGCTAAACTTGTCCTCTAGAGTCCCATCCGCGACTGCCTTGGCAACTCCTTTTGAAATTTTTCGGTCGTCCTTGAACCACGTATTCGTACTCGATAATATCGTCTTTTGAACTCCTTATTGCTTTCGCCTTCACCTATTTTAGAAGGACGAAGGTGTTATACTAGAACTTCCTCTAACTGTCCTATCACCATTACCAACCAATGTAACTATATCTTTGTCTTAAACTACTCGACCTTTCCCTCGACCCTAAATCTACAATCTTGACTTTCTAATCTCTTGAATTTAAGAGTGATTACAATCGTTTCTTAATCATATCATCAACCTAGACTACGACCATATAAACTTCTTTAAGGAACCCTTCTATCTATCGTTGTGCCTTCTCACCCCCTACGAATTCTTAATTTCGAGGACAAAATTCTTTTAAGTTGGGTAGGATGTAAAACCCCTAAATTTCTACTATTTTTTTTAAATTTGGTACTGATTTTTATTTTGTATTTATACGTCGCGTAGTTGCATTGTACGTCGCGCACGAAATTCGTTTTTCGTAATTGCTCGACGAGTGCGAATATGTGCGAGCGTACATATTTTTAGAAAAACATTTTTTTCTATTTTTATAATTTTAAAATAATATATATAATAATTATTTTAGCTATCATACCAAAATTTCCAAGTTCATTATTTTATTTATAAAAAGCCTTACGTTGATAACAGTTATTAATAATAAACAAAATTCTTTGTGCATACATATATTTCATAAATATTTTATTAGTTTATTTTAAATAATAATGTAATTTTTGAAATTATTATTATATGTATTTTTAGAAAATATATTTTAAATTTTTTGGGGCAATTTAAATGTTTGATTGGATTTTATGGATTTGATTTAAAAAGTTAAAATTTAAAGATAGAATTTATATTTAATTTAAGTTTAGATTACCTAGATTTAAATTGAAATTTAATTTGGATTTAGATTGATTGTATTGATTTAAATTAATAATTGAATTATCTAAATTGGGTTTAAATATTCCTAATCCTTATCCAACTAGGAATTTTCACATCCTATAAATAGGCAGATAATCCTCCATAAATTCCTCACATCCACAAAAATTTTCTCCAACCCTAATCCCGTGCACGTGTCTGTGTCCCTTCCTGGTCAAATCTTATTCCATTCTTTTTTACATATACATTGTAAATTTCTCGTGTCAGACATACCCCGACACCATCAAATTCCTACACCTAACCCTACTCTAATTCCTGTCCGCCGTCTTCTCGGCGAGAAACCATCTTCCCCGATTGTAAAACCCAGTTTTCCAGATGAGGGTAATTTTGAAATTTTGCAATTATAATTATTAATTATTGATATTTGAATCACATTATGATTTTTAGTAATTTTTAATAATTTTTAAACTATTTAAAAACTGCCTTAAGTCATGACTTATGATTTTGATGTGCTGCTAGTGAAACCTGAGAGACTGCATGACCTAGAGCCTAACCATGTCATTATGATGACTTAATTATCATTTTTAGTCTAGGGGTAATTTGGTCATTTTGACTTATTTGAATTATTTGGTGATTTGTTGAATTGGTGAATTCTAGTTTGACTTTGACTTGTTGAGACCTAGTGGACTAGCCTAGAAGCTAACCCTAACCATGGTGACCCTAGTCTAACTTGAGTTAACCTATTTTAGTCATTAGAGAATAGTTTTAGAATGAGAGGATTTGGTTTAGTGAATTTAAGTCATGGCTTGTGATTTCATGAAATGACTTATGACTTAATTATTTGATTGGTCATGACTTAAGCCCATGGGCCATTTAGTGAGCCCTAACCCTAATTATTGAACCTATGAACAGCCACATAGGGATCCCCACCCTATTTAAACACTTGTTCATTAGGGCTTGCCTCTTTTTATCATTCCAACACTTGGAGAAAAGAAAGGTAAGTCCCCCCTTCCAAAATTCCCATTTTATTCATTTGATCTCTTTTTTTATCATAGTCTTTTGCATTGGGTTCTAAATTGAGTTTATGGACTATTGGTGAAGAGCCATTTCAGTTTGGGATCAATTTGGAGCATTTGGCCATCAAGAGGAACACCCCCCATTTGGAGCTTTTCTATACAATTTGCACCTATAGGTAAAACCCCTTTAAATTGATTTAAATTTCAGTTTTCTTTGTATGTAGGGCTAGATCTAAGAGTCCCCTAGGTGTCCCTAAAATTTGGGTGAATTTCGTGTCCGTTTGGTGTCCGTATCGGACACGTGTCGTAGTGTTGTGTAGGTGTTTGTTGAAATGCCTCAATGGATTGAATGTTAATGTTTTTCAAAACAAATTATATATTTGGATAGCTCTTAATGTGTAGATTATATATGTATATGTCTGAGCACGATTCTGTAGATTTTTCGTGTCCAAAACGGACACGCACCTCTACACGACCCTGCGCACAGGCCCCGTGCGGTGTCCTGCTGCCACGCATTCACATCCGACACGACATGACTCGGTTGGACACCAAACTTGGTGGACACCTGCGGGCAATGACTGATAGCACACACACAAAATTTGGAGGAATTTCGTCGAGCGGATTGGAAGAAATCCCACCCGCACTGAAATTTCACACATGCATACACGCGCACAGGCACGTCCTGATACGCGTTCGTATCAGGGACACGGCGACACGTTGACCTATTTCAGGGTGACACACACGTACCCCTAGACCCCCTCTACCCTCTGACATGTGCACGTGACCCATGATTCACTATGTCGTGTCCTAGGCTAATCGACACGCGTGCACGAAGATTTTCTGAACACTGTGTCTTCCTATTTTTCCCTTATTCAATTGTGACACTTCGTGTCCAGTTCTAGGACACATGGACACCCTCCACATGTGCACACACATGTGGGACACCACTGTACACGAATTCATTGGGTTTCGATTTGTTTTGAAGTCGAATTTCAAGCTCCCATGTGCGGACTGATACGTGCTACTGTTCTTAAGCCCTGAATTGATTTCCATTTATTTTAGCTGATTTAAATGCTGTTTTAAACCACTAAATTGGTTCCCACATATGTATTAGTTCAGCTAGATAGTTTTGGCATGATAGAATAGGTTTCGTGATCAAGTAATGGAATTTTGAAATGTGGTTTGGGGCTGTTACTGATACACAGTTTTCTCAAGTTGTTTCTGAGTTAATGTTTACTTTTTTCTGTTTAATGGTTAATTAATGATTCATTTGTTAATATGTAGCATGATTACATGCCTGAGAATGATATTGGAATATGGGGTTTTGGTTTACGGTTGAATTATGGGTTCACAGGCTTGGACTGATTTATGATTAACTGTTATATCTAACTGTTTTGAATTCCTGCATGTAGATGAGTTTCATTCCTTAATCACTATTTTTTTCTGATTTCCTAAACCTGAGAAATCATGTAGATGCCACCTTATATTATGTTTTCCTGAGACCCTTCCCTGGAAACCAATTCGAGTTGGTGACACTCTCAAGTTTATGTAAACACTCACACACATTGTTGAGGTTCAAGGAAGTAACTGAAACATGGTTTAGTTCAGTCCCATATAGTTCCCTGTCATTGAGTGTTCCCTGAGAACACTACCCCCCCTAAACTGTCATTTACACACAAACTTGTTTTTATGCCACTTCCTGTTAAACTGTACACACAATATCATACACACACTCAATGTATATTCACACACACACACATCCTATTTGACACACCACTACATTGCTCTATAACACACACACCAAACTGAGATTTGATTTTGAATTTGGAAATTTGTTTTGAATGCTAGGTTGAACCATGGAAACTGGGATTTTATTTGGGATTGATTCATGAAATCTGGGAATTGATTCCCTTTCAAATCTGTAATTTACACAATATTCACTGATTTTCACACATTAGTTCATGTGACACCCACACATATGTTTCCTACACACACACACACATTTGTTCCTGTCACTTGCCTACTCTCTACACACACACATTACTGTTTTACACTGTTCTAACACACACAACTTCCTCTAAACTGTCATGTACACGCACCCTATCACCTTTTCACTATTGACACATTATATCACTAATTTTATCACACACACACACACACTTGGACACATATATGTGTTTTCCTATTCTCTATACATAGGTATATATATATATATATATATATATATATATATATATATATATATATATATATTAAAAAATATATATATATATATATATATATATATATATATATATATATATATATATATATATATATGTATTGATATGTATATATATCTATATGCTTGATAATAATGTGGTGAATATGTGTGATATTATATAATGTAATATATATACAATATGTGTGATATAGCCTATATGGCCTATAGCCTATATGCATGGCACATTGCACTTGGGTGTATCCCTATGGGATTAGCCTAGGCATATAGCCTATGGCTCATAAACCTGTGTTTCTGGCTTGAATGCCAGTGTAGGAGTGTGGTTGGCTTGTATAGCCTAGAAATTGGGTGTGCTTGCTAGAATAGGCTGGGTAGGCCTAGTGAGACTTGACTAGACTAGTATTGACCTAGTTTGACTATTGTAGTTGACTTGGGTCAACCCAGAGTTGACCAAGTTTGACCTGGACCTAGTTTGACCTAGACAGTTGACCAGATTTGACTTAGAGTTGACTTTGACCTAGATTGACCTAGAATTCATGTAGATTGCATCGTTTTATTTTAAATACATTATAACCTGTACTATTCTATTTAGGACACTGTGACTCCGGTGCAGACATCTGATATTATACTACTCTTTTCAGAGTATCAGGCGAGTACATTCTCTGATAGTTCTCTCATTTAATTGCCAGTTACTGTATTTCAGTTCTATTTAGTTTTATGTGATTCTCTGATACCACACGTATGGATATTTCTGGATTCATGTATGCGACACACTCACCATATTATCTGGCCTCTATTACTGGAATCACTGGAATCATTCCGGAATCTATTTCTGGAATCATCATATTTTGGCTGGACTCATCTCGATTCTTGTGTCGAATTCTAGATTCATTTGTATTACGGGGCAGGAAAATATTGAGTAAGACATGTAGACATACCCCAAATCTGGAATCTCCAACTGGAATCTATTGGAAGCATAGCCATCTCTCGCCTGATCAGTGAGAGATGTGCCTGATTACCCACAGCCGCTTACATGTCGATCTCGATATTTTAAAACACACTATTAGAATAGCTGGACTCACCTGGATTCTTGATCACTACCTAGAATCATCTGGTACCGGATTCATCTTGTATTAGATTCATCTCGTACTGGATTTATAGTAGTTTACACTTGTTTTACATTCACTACCTGGACTCATTATGTTACTTTAGTTCAGCTAGATTTATTTTTACAGTCTTCATTGCCATCATTCTTCTCTTGTTTAGTTACTTACTTTTCTTGTATCTTATCTGTTCTCTATACCATCACCTGTATATAAATTGCCATATTCATCAATAAAACTGTCTATAACTGCTTTATAGTTCCTGTCATTTACTTGGGTTTTCTTGATGAGTTGTACTCGTTCCTGTCCTGACTGGACCTGTTAAAATTTTTACAGATGATTGTCCTGAGGACACATGCCCTACATATTACTAAGGGGATGGCTTAGCTACCTATGGCTCCGACACTCAGGAGTGATTGGGAGATTAGCTAGTCGTTGGTAGCTTTTATGTTTAGAACTGGAGTTGTATATAAGTTGAGATTGTAGTTGAGATTGTTTGAGATTATATCTTTAGTTGTTGGATTTTATTCTGTTATTTAGTCTTTAGTTAACTTCTGTGATATCTTATCATTCTTAGACTGTGATTGAGATTCATTATATCTATACTTGTCCTCCGTTCGGAGTTGATCATGATGAGTACATTATAATTGCGTGAGTTGCTGGTTAGATAGTAACCTAGGACAGCGCTCTACCGCCGACACTACGGCGTAGGTTGGGCATCGTTACGTATTCGTACCCTTACAGTGGGTGCGGGTTGTGACACGTTTTTAGTGGTAGCCCATGCAGGTCAAGAGTCGCATTAGTGCGATATCGTGGAAGTACGGCGACTTAGTTGTACTGCTGCGAGCCTGCGATAGGATTAAGAGATAGGCTTTAAAGGAGAGGTACTCAATCACAGTTAGGAAAAAATTCTGCTTCAATTCATGCCATCTACATATCTTACTGATTGTCTTCTTTGAAATAAACTGTCCTCCTTTGATTTTATCGATTCCTGCTCAGTATTGACTTTCTTTTCGATCTGTCTTCAGGATGGTGGAGACACGATCACATCGCTCTGGTACAGTAGCCACTGCAGAGGGGTCTGCCACCTCTCACCTTCAGCAGCCAGCCCCTGGTACCGCAGCCCCAGTCATGCCAGCTGGGGTGGGTGTTTCAGCAGCCTTCGGAGGAGCACCTCCATCAGCTGGGAGGCAGAGTCCGGTGCTTCCCGAGATCTTTCTACCGCAGCAGCCTCCACCTGCGGGGATGGTAGATGCTGCTCATCTATTCTCTTTCGTAGAGAGGATTCTGGCGTCTCACCAGCAGCAGCAGCAGCGGCAGACTGCCGATTATCGTCAGGGGATTGACGAGGCCCACCAGCTGGTTCGTGCTACAGTAGAGATCGTGACTGCTCAGGGGGAGCAGCAGCAGCCTCATCGAAAGGAGAAGGATATACAGGACTTCTAGAAGATGCATCCCAGAGAGTTCCTGGGCACGGAGGGCATTCATTACGCAGACGACTGGATAGAGCATATCGAGGAGATATTCAGGCTGGCAGAGATACCAGATCGACTCCATATCGAGGCGACAGGCAGTCAGATACAGGACTTAGCTCATGCATGGTACCAAACAGATCCCAGGGTGGGAGTTGAGGGCCAGACTTGGGCCCAGTTCAAGGAACTGTTCAAGGAGCAGTTCTTTCCTGATGTGGCCTTGGGAGGCATAGAGGCACAGTTTGAGGGTCTGGTTCAGGGAACCCAGACGGTAGCTGAGTACGCTGGGGAGTTTTGTCGATTGGCCCGGTTCATAGATGACTTGACTGAGAAGACGAAGGCGAAAAAGTTCTGCCGAGGCTTGATTCGAGAGGTTCTGTCGCTGACTAAGAGCGACCGGAACGCTACCTTTGCGGAGATATTTTCTGGGGCTATGGCAGCGGAGGACGACCTAGGGTTGAAGTTGAAGAAGGGTCGTGACTTCCAGGGTGGTAGCAGCAGCGGAGGCCAGGCCAAGAGGCCTCACATTCAGATTCAGCAGACCCGAGCACCAGTGATGGTTCAGCAGGTGCAGCATCAGTATCGGGGTCAGGACCCGAAGACGATCAGTTGTTCCTACTGCAGGAAGTTGGGACACACCAGGGAGCAGTGTAGGAAGAGGCTGAAGGTTTGCTATTCCTGTGGGTCGGAAGCCCACCAGAAGATAGTCTGTCCCTTTGCACCTCCTTTTGAGGGAGCTAGGCCACCTGTAGCTCAGCACCAGAGGGGTGGAGCTTTTGTGACCGACGCTGCAGGTGATGGGTTAGGAGGTTTGTCCTTCTCATTCTTCTTTTCTACTTTCCTGTGTGATTCCATTAGTACCTGCCAGGATATTATTTTGATTGCTAGATAGTGTAGCTACCCCGTTCGAGACTGTGAAATCACGACCAGTAGGATTGTATGGCTTCGACTTTGATTGCTGGGGGTTTGACCTAGTAGGGATACGATCATTTTAATTTCGAGGACAAAATTTTTCTAAGGTGGGTAGGATTGTAACACCCAATTTTTCAGATGAGGGTAATTTTAAAATTTTGTAATTATAATTATTAATTATTGATATTTGAATCACATTATGATTTTTAGTGATTTTTAATAATTTTTAAACTATTTAAAAAATGCCTTAAGTCATGACTTGTGATTTTGATGTGCTGCTAGTGAAACCTGAGAGACTGCATGACCTAGAGCCTAACCATGTCATTATGATGACTTAATTATCATTTTTAGTCTAGGGGTAATTTGGTCATTTTGACTTATTTGAATTATTTGGTGATTTGTTGAATTGGTGAATTCTAGTTTGACTTTGACTTGTTGAGACCTAGTGGACTAGCCTAGAAGCTAACCCTAACCATGGTGACCCTAGTCTAACTTGAGTTAACCTATTTTAGTCATTAGAGAATAGTTTTAGAATGAGAGGATTTGGTTTAGTGAATTTAAGTCATGGCTTGTGATTTCATGAAATGACTTATGACTTAATTATTTGATTGGTCATGACTTAAGCCCATGGGCCATTTAGTGAGCCCTAACCCTAATTATTGAACCTATGAACAGCCACATAGGGATCCCCACCCTATTTAAATACTTGTTCATTAGGGCTTGCCTCTTTTTATCATTCCAACACTTGGAGAAAAGAAAGGTAAGTCCCCCCTTCCAAAAATTTCCATTTTATTCATTTGATCTCTTTTTTCATCCTAGTCTTTTGCATTGGGTTCTAAATTGAGTTTATGGACTGTTGGTGGAGAGCCATTTCAGTTTGGGATCAATTTGGAGCATTTGGCCATCAAGAGGAACACCCCCCATTTGGAGCTTTTCTATGCAATTTGCACTATAGGTAAAACCCTTTAAATTGATTTAAATTTCAGTTTTCTTTGCATGTAGGGCTAGATCTAGTAGTCCCCTAGGTGTCCCTAAAATTTGGGTGAATTTCGTGTCCGTTTGGTGTCCGTATCGGACACGTGTCGTAGTGTTGTGTAGGTGTTTGTTGAAATGCCTCAATGGATTGAATGTTAATGTTTTTCAAAACAAATTATATATTTAGATAGCTCTTAATGTGTAGATTATATACGTATATGTCTGAGCATGATTCTGTAGATTTTTCGTGTCCAAAACGGACACGCACCTCGTGCACGACCCTGCGTACAGGCCCCGTGCGGTGTCCTGCTGCCACGCATTCACATCCGACACGACACGACTCGGTTGGACACCAAACTTGGTGGACACCTGCGGGCAATGACTGATAGCACACACACAAAATTTGGAGGAATTTCGTCGAGCGGATTGGAAGAAATCCCACCCGCACTGAAATTTCACACATGCGTACACGCGCACAGGCACGTCCTGATACGCGTTCGTATCAGGGACACGGCGACACGTTGACCTATTTCAGGGTGACACACACGTACCCCTAGACCCCCTCTACCCTCTGGCATGTGCACGTGACCCATGATTCACTGTGTCGTGTCCTAGGCTAATCGACACGCGTGCACGAAGATTTTCTGAACACTGTGTCTTCCTATTTTCCCCTTATTCAATTGTGACACTTCGTGTCCAGTTCTAGGACACATGGACACCCTCCACATGTGCACACACATGTGGGACACCACTGTACACGAATTCATTGGGTTTCGATTTGTTTTGAAGTCGAATTTCAAGCTCCCATGTGTGGACTGATACGTGCTACTGTTCTTAAGCCCTAAATTGATTTCCTTTTATTTTAGCTGATTTAAATGCTGTTTTAAACCACTAAATTGGTTCCCACATATGTATTAGTTCAGCTAGATAGTTTTGGCATGATAGAATAGGTTTCGTGATCAAGTAATGGAATTTTGAAATGTGGTTTGGGGCTGTTACTGATACACAGTTTTCTCAAGTTGTTTCTGAGTTAATGTTTACTTTTTTTTTCTGTTTAATGGTTAATTAATGATTCATTTGTTAATATGTAGCATGATTACATGCCTGAGAATGATATTGGAATATGGGGTTTTGGTTTACGGTTGAATTATGGGTTCAAAGGCTTGGACTGATTTATGATTAACTGTTATATCTAACTGTTTTAAATTCCTGCATGTAGATGAGTTTCATTCCTTAATCACTATTTTTTTTCTGATTTCCTAAACCTGAGAAATCATGTAGATGCCACCTTATATTGTGTTTTCCTGAGACCCTTCCCTGGAAACCAATTCGAGTTGGTAACACTCTCAAGTTTATGTAAACACTCACACACATTGTTGAGGTTCAAGGAAGTAACTGAAACATGGTTTAGTTCAGTCCCATATAGTTCCCTGTCATTGAGTGTTCCCTGAGAACACTACCCCCCCTAAACTGTCATTTACACACAAACTTGTTTTTATGCCACTTCCTGTTAAACTGTACACACAATATCACACACACACTCAATGTATATTCACACACACACACATCCTATTTGACACACCACTGCATTGCTCTATAACACACACACCAAACTGAGATTTGATTTTGAATTTGGAAATTTGTTTTGAATGCTAGGTTGAACCATGGAAACTGGGATTTTATTTGGGATTGATTCATGAAATCTGGGAATTGATTCCCTTTCAAATCTGTAATTTACACAATATTCACTGATTTCACACATTGGTTCATGTGACACCCACACATATGTTTCCTACACACACACACACATTTGTTCCTGTCACTTGCCTACTCTTTACACACACACATTACTGTTTTACACTGTTCTAACACACACAACTTCCCCTAAACTGTCATGTACACGCACCCTATCACCTTTTCACTATTGACACATTATATCACTAATTTTATCACACACACACACACACTTGGACACATATATGTTTTTTTCCTATTCTCTATACATAGGTATATATATATATATATATATGTATTGATATGTATATATATCTATATGCTTGATAATAATGTGGTGAATATGTGTGATATTATATAATGTAATATATATACAATATGTGTGATATAGCCTATATGGCCTATAGCCTATATGCATGGCACATTGCACTTGGGTGTATCCCTATGGGATTAGCCTAGGCATATAGCCTATGGCTCATAAACCTGTGTTTCTGGCTTAAATGCCAGTGTAGGAGTGTGGTTGGCTTGTATAGCCTAGAAATTGGGTGTGCTTGCTAGAATAGGCTGGGTAGGCCTAGTGAGACTTGACTAGACTAGTATTGACCTAGTTTGACTATTGTAGTTGACTTGGGTCAACCCAGAGTTGACCAAGTTTGACCTGGACCTAGTTTGACCTAGACAGTTGACCAGATTTGACTTAGAGTTGACTTTTACCTAGATTGACCTAGAATTCATGTAGATTGCATCATAGACTTCATTTACCTTATTTTAAATACATTATAACCTGTACTATTCTATTTAGGATACTGTGACTCCGGTGCAGACATCTGATATTATACTACTCTTTTCAGAATATCAGGCGAATACATTCTCTGATAGTTCTCTCATTTAATTGCCAGTTACTGTATTTCAGTTCTATTTAGTTTTATGTGATTCTCTGATACCACACGTATGGATATTTCTGGATTCATGTATGCGACACACTCACCATATTATCTGGCCTCTATTACTGGAATCACTGGAATCATTTCGGAATCTATTTCTGGAATCATCATATTTTGGCTGGACTCATCTCGATTCTTGTGTCGAATTCTGGATTCATTTGTATTATGGGGCGGGGAAATATTGAGTAAGACATGTAGACATACCCCAAATCTGGAATCTCCAACTGGAATCTATTGGAAGCATAGCCATCTCTTGCCTGATCAGTGAGAGATGTGCCTGATTACCCACAGCCGTTTACATGTCGATCTCGGTATTTTAACACACACTATTAGAATAGCTGGACTCATCTGGATTCTTGATCACTACCTAGAATCATCTGGTACCGGATTCATCTTGTATTAGATTCATCTCGTACTGGATTTATAGTAGTTTACACTTGTTTTACATTCACTACCTGGACTCATTATGTTACTTTAGTTCAGCTAGATTTATTTTTACAGTCTTCATTGCCATCATTCTTCTCTTGTTTAGTTACTTACTTTTCTTGTATCTTATCTGTTTTCCATACCATCACCTGTATATAAATTGCCATATTCATCAATAAAACTGTCTATAACTGTTTTATAGTTCCCTGTCATTTACTTGGGTTTTCTTGATGAGTTGTACTCGTTCCTGTCCTGACTGGACCTGTTAAAAATTTTACAGATGATTGCCCTGAGGACAAATGCCCTACATATTACTGCTGGGATGGCTTAGCTACCTATGGCTCCGACACTCAGGAGTGATTGGGAGATTAGCTAGTTGTTGGTAGCTTTTATGTTTAGAACTGGAGTTGTATATAAGTTGAGATTGTAGTTGAGATTGTTTGAGATTATATCTTTAGTTGTTAGATTTTATTCTGTTATTTAGTCTTTAGTTAACTTCTGTGATATCTTATCATTCTTAGACTGTGATTGAGATTCATTATATCTATACTTGTCCTCCGTTCGGAGTTGATCATGATGAGTACATTATAATTGCGTGAGTTGCTGGTTAGATAGTAACCTAGGACAGCGCTCTACCGCCGACACTGCGGCGTAGGCTGGGCGTCGTTACGTATTCGTACCCTCACAGTGGGTGCGGGTTGTGACACATTTTTAGTGGTAGCCCATGCAGGTCGAGAGTCGCATTAGTACGATATCGTGGAAGTACGGCGACTTAGTTGTACTGCTGCGAGCCTGCGATAGGATTGAGAGATAGGCTTTAAAGGAGAGGTACTCAATCACAGTTAGGAAAAAATTCTGCTTCAATTCATGCCATCTACATATCTTACTGATTGTCTTCTTTGAAATAAACTGTCCTCCTTTGATTTTATCGATTCCTGCTCAGTATTGACTTTCTTTTCGATCTGTCTTCAGGATGGTGGAGACACGATCACATCGCTCTGGTACAGTAGCCACTGCAGAGGGGTCTGCCACCTCTCACCTTCAGCAGCCAGCCCCTGGTACCGCAGCCCCAGTCATGCCAGCTGGGGTGGGTGTTTCAGCAGCCTTCGGAGGAGCACCTCCATCAGCTGGGAGGCAGAGTCCGGTGCTTCCCGAGATCTTTCTACCGCAGCAGCCTCCACCTGCGGGGATGGTAGATGCTGCTCATCTATTCTCTTTCATAGAGAGGATTCTGGCGTCTCACCAGCAGCAGCAGCAGCGGCAGACTGCCGATTATCGTCAGGGGATTGACGAGGCCCACCAGCTGGTTCGTGCTACAGTAGAGATGGTGACTGCTCAGGGGGAGCAGCAGCAGCCTTATCGAAAGGAGAAGGATATACAGGACTTCCAGAAGATGCATCCCAGAGAGTTCCTGGGCACGGAGGGCATTCATTACGCAGACGACTGGATAGAGCATATCGAGGAGATATTCAGGCTGGCAGAGATACCAGATCGACTCCATATCGAGGCGACAGGCAGTCAGATGCAGGACTTAGCTCATGCATGGTACCAGACAGATCCCAGGGTGGGAGTTGAGGGCCAGACTTGGGCCCAGTTCAAGGAACTGTTCAAGAAGCAGTTCTTTCCTGATGTGGCCTTGGGAGGCATAGAGGCACAGTTTGAGGGTCTGGTTCAGGGAACCCAGACGGTAGCTGAGTACGCTGGAGAGTTTTGTCGATTGGCCCGGTTCATAGATGACTTGACTGAGAAGACGAAGGCGAGAAAGTTCTGCCGAGGCTTGATTCGAGAGGTTCGGTCGCTGACTAAGAGCGACCAGAACGCTACCTTTGCGGAGATATTTTCTGGGGCTATTGCAGCGGAGGACGACCTAGGGTTGAAGTTGAAGAAGGGTCGTGACTTCCAGGGTGGTAGCAGCAGCAGAGGCCAGGCCAAGAGGCCTCACGTTCAGATTCAGCAGACCCGAGCACCAGTGATGGTTCAGCAGGTGCAGCATCAGTATCGGGGTCAGGACCCGAAGACGATCAGTTGTTCCTACTGCAGGAAGTTGGGACACACCAGGGAGCAGTGTAGGAAGAGGCTGAAGGTTTGCTATTCCTGTGGGTCGGAAGCCCACCAGAAGATAGACTGTCCCTTTGCACCTCCTTTTGAGGGAGCTAGGCCACCTGTAGCTCAGCACCAGAGGGGTGGAGCTTTTGTGATGGCAGTCGAGGAGACCGACGCTGCAGGTGATGGGTTAGCAGGTTTGTCCTTCTCATTCTTCTTTCCCACTTTCCTGTGTGATTCCATTAGTACCTGCCAGGATATTGTTTTGATTGCTAGATAGTGTAGCTACCCCGTTCGAGACTGTAAAATCATGACCAGTAGGATTGTATGGCTTCGACTTTGATTGCTAGGGGTTTGACCTAGTAGGGATACGATCATTTTAATTTCGAGGACAAAATTTTTCTAAGGTGGGTAGGGTTGTAACACCCAGTTTTTCAGATGAGGATAATTTTGAAATTTTGTAATTATAATTATTAATTATTGATATTTTAATCATATTATGATTTTTAGTGATTTTTAATAATTTTTAAACTATTTAAAAACTGCCTTAAGTCATGACTTATGATTTTGATGTGCTGCTAGTGAAACCTGAGAGACTGCATGACCTAGAGCCTAACCATGTCATTATGATGACTTAATTATCATTTTTAGTCTAGGGGTAATTTGGTCATTTTGACTTATTTGAATTATTTGGTGATTTGTTGAATTGGTGAATTCTAGTTTGATTTTGACTTGTTGAGACCTAGTGGACTAGCCTAGAAGCTAACCCTAACCATGGTGACCCTAGTCTAACTTGAGTTAACCTATATTAGTCATTAGAGAATAGTTTTAGAATGAGGGGATTTGGTTTAGTGAATTTAAGTCATGGCTTGTGATTTCATGAAATGACTTATGACTTAATTATTTGATTGGTCATGACTTAAGCCCATGGGCCATTTAGTGAGCCCTAACCCTAATTATTGAACCTATGAACAGCCACATAGGGATCCCCACCCTATTTAAACACTTGTTCATTAGGGCTTGCCTCTTTTTATCATTCCAACACTTGGAGAAAAGAAAGGTAAGTCCCCCCTTCCAAAAATTTCTATTTTATTCATTTGATCTCTTTTTTCATCCTAGTCTTTTGCATTGGGTTATAAATTGAGTTTATGGACTGTTGGTAGAGAGCCATTTCAGTTTGGGATCAATTTGGAGCATTTGGCCATCAAGAGGAACACCCCCCATTTGGAGCTTTTCCATGCAATTTGCACCTATAGGTAAAACCCTTTAAATTGATTTAAATTTCAGTTTTCTTTGCATGTAGGGCTAGATCTAGCAGTCCCCTAGGTGTTCCTGAAATTTGGGTAAATTTCGTGTCCGTTTGGTGTCCGTATCGGACACGTGTCGTAGTATTGTGTAGGTGTTTGTTGAAATGCCTCAATGGATTGAATGTTAATGTTTTTCAAAACAAATTATATATTTGGATAGCTCTTAATGTGTAGATTATATATGTATATGTCTGAGCACGATTCTGTAGATTTTTCATGTCCAAAACGGACACGCACCTCGTGCACGACCCTGCGCACAGGCCCCGTGCGGTGTCCTGCTGCCACGCATTCACATCCGACACGACACGACTCGGTTGGACACCAAACTTGTTGGACACCTGCAGGCAATGACTGACAGCACACACAAAATTTGGGGGAATTTTGTCGAGCGGATTGGGAGAAATCCCACCCGCACTAAAATTTCACACACGCATACACGCGCACAGGCACGTCCTGATACGCGTTCGTATCAGGGATACGGCTACACGTTGACCTATTTCAGGGTGACACACACATACCCCTAGACCCCCTCTACCCTCTGACACGTGCACGTGACCCATGATTCACTATGTCGTGTCCTAGGCTAATCGACACGCGTGTACGAGGATTTTCTGAACACTGTGTCTTCCTATTTTTCCCTTATTCGATTGTGACACTTCGTGTCCAGTTCTAGGACACATGGACAGCCTCCACATGTGCACACACATGTGGGACACCACTGTACACGAATTCATTGGGTTTCGATTTGTTTTGAAGTCGAATTTTAAGCTCCCATGTGTGGACAGATACGTGCTACTGTTCTTAAGTCCTGAATTGATTTCCTTTTATTTTAGCTGATTTAAATGCTGTTTTAAACCACTAAATTGGTTCCCACATATGTATTAGTTCAGCTAGATAGGTTTGGCATGATAGAATAGGTTTCGTGATCAAGTAATGGAATTTTGAAATGTGGTTTGGGGCTGTTACTGATACACAGTTTTCTCAACTTGTTTCTGAGTTAATATTTACTTTTTTCTGTTTAATGGTTAATTAATGATTCATTTGTTAATATATAGCATGATTACATGCCTGAGAATGATATTGGAATATGGGGTTTTGGTTTACGGTTGAATTATGGGTTCAAAGGGTTGGACTGATTTATGATTAACTGTTATATCTAACTGTTTTGAATTCCTGCACGTAGATGAGTTTCATTCCTTAATCACTGTTTTTTTCTGATTTCCTAAACCTGAAAAATCATGTAGATGCCACCTTATATTTGTTTGCAAAAATAAAAGTATGAAACTTTATTGATACAAACTTTGTAAAAGATTACAATTTGAATTCTGGGAATGGTACAACTGTAGGAATCCAATCTAGATGACTATTGCTTTATCCCTTGGATGATGTGAACTCTGAAGACGGAGCCTCTGAAGTTGAAGAAAACTCTGGAATTGAAGGCAAAAATGTCTCAAAAATTGAAGGCAAAAGCCTCGGAAGAATACAGCAGCACTTGGGCAAGAACTCCTGGACTCTCTGAACTTTAAAGTCTGATCTCTCTATGATCTGATCTCTGATCCCCTTGAATGGAGACTTGAAACTCTATTTATAGAGTTCTGAAAAATAACTAACTTTTAGTTATTCTGGACTACGCATGATAGATTGCACAGTAATTGGATTGCGCAACAGTAGACTGCGCAGGCAGTTGCTGGATCATGGGCCAACTGTCTTGGACACATGGCATCATTTGATTGAAATGCGCATGATCGTGTATAGACGGTTGCCATGTAATGAACAAATGATGGCATGAATGCCACGTATATTTTGTCATTTATGTTGATAGAACGCGCAAACTGAATTGCGCTGGCTTTGGATTGCGCAAACTTGGACTGCGCAGGAATGGATTGCGCCAACATGGATTACGCTGCCAGCTGTCCTCGAGCGCCGTGCTGTACGATTAAACGAACGGTCGCCTCGTTCTCCGTGCTGTCAGCTGTCAGGAAGATTTGGTTGTGTCAGGTAATGATGATGATTTGCCACGTCAGCCTGCGCGCTTGGTAGTGTGCGCAATCTAGTATGCGCAATCTGTATACTGCGCAATCTGATGTCTGCGCAGTTCATTTGAAAGATTCATTTCTTGATCTTCTGACTTTGTTGATGTGTGCAACTTAATTTTTTAGGCCCTACAAGACCCCCTTCAAAGTTTTCGAAATGTGAATTTATTCAAAATTTTGAAATACTTTGAATTTGAACTTTCATTTAGATTGCGCATGAAATGAGCTGTCTGTGCAATCTGAGGGATTAGCCCCATTTTTTAAGGCGCAATCTGAGGCGACCGTTTCGTTTTCAAAAACTATAAATAGTCCTCTTCACACTTCGAAGTATTCTTTACTTTGCTTTCTTCGTACACTTGAAAGAGAAATTCCGAACCCTTTTCTCCTTTCTTCTCCGACGATCTCCATGGCGCCTAGACGATCCTCCGCCGCCGCTAAGGGCAAGGCCCCCGCCGAGTCATCGGCTAGGGTTGCGCGACGTGCTTCTCGTCACGAAACTGCTCATCCAGCACTGCTAGGTAGATGACCTAAAAAACTCTTTTTAGGGTTCTGATCTCACTTATTCTTTCAGAATCCATCTCTTTTTAGAGATGGGATCATACTGTGCCACCCTTTTTAGGGTTCTGGTTGCACAAATCAGTTCGCTCTTCATTTTTATGAAAGACGACATTCTGCGCAATCGGTTGAACTGCGCTGGCAAAAAGTCAGCGCACTTTGCTGATTTGTGCGAGACTACCAGCACAAACTGATGACTGTTTATTTACGTAGTCTGATTATTGCGCAATCTGATATCGCGCAATCTGATGTTGCGCAATCTGATGTTTGCACAAAATGATGACAAAATCTTTGACTTGACTTGTACTGAATTTTTGTTTTCTCTGTCTGATGCAGTTAATACCAGAAAAGATCCTGGATATGAGGACTTTGTAGGAACTCTTTCAGAGTCCGAATACAAAGAGGACCTATCCCATGTGCACTATCCTCAATATGATCTGCCAACTTCCCGTCAGGCTATTTTGATAGCCCAAGATAATGAGACTCTGCTATGTTTGATGAATGGACAACCTCTGGAATCAGCAGACGCTATCATTCACAAGAAGCCATTATTCCTGTTCGGCGATGCTTTTGAGAAAAGTTCTCAACCGAGGCCAAGGATGGAAGAAAGGATTGTCCATCAGAAGGATAGGACATTCTCGATACCAGATGTTTCCCGCTGCCTCCCCTTATCCCGGTATGCTCATGCGAGCTATCCAAGGAAGATGGAATGGAACCTTACACCTTTCCAAGATGCCCGTCCAGGAAGGATTTTTGTGAAGAAGGGGCCGAATAAGAAGGACATGTTCTACAGTTCCTCAGAACGATACAGTGTCTTGTTAAGAGGTTTGAAACCCGGTTGTATTCCGCCGGAGAATTCTTTCTTGTTATTGCCTGTCAGAACTCCAATATTCGTAAATGAGTTTGCGAAGGTCGAAGGGAGGTACCCAGATCAGGACCTCAGATTAACTGGACTAGTGAATCCAGATTTTAAGAGATGGAACTGCATAGCAAACTGGATTTTGACCAAGTTTGAAAATAAACTTCAGCAAATCAATTTGTACCAAGCAGTGCATGCCACTGTTTATGGTTTTGCCCCTAACTCGTAACTGTTCTTGGCTCTAGCAGAAAGATACAATTACAGAACAGGGACTTTTATGACTCCCGACGGAGAGATCGGGTTTGCACTTCATGAGATGCAGTTCATCTCTTACTTGCCGATGGGGAATGCCCCATATGAGGAATTTGTCCCAACTAATGATGCGTTGGACAAACTTAGAAAGGAGAATGCAGCCATGGTAGCAGTCTTTGAAGAACTGCTATGTCATTATAAAATCTGCTCTTTGTATTACCAAAGCGGTACATCCAATACTTGTTATTCATCAAAATGGTTGCCTTATCTGTTCCTCAACCATATCAAAGAAAAGAAGACCAAGGAACATGACAAATGCTATCCTGACTTCTTTAAGCCACTAAGCAATACAGAAGTGGTGAAACTGATGGAAGCAAGTGGGGATTTGGATAAAGAGATGAAGAATGATCATCAATGTCCTCCTCTGAAGAAAGGAGATACTCTAGAGAGTTATTTGAGAGTAGGATATAGATTTATGTCAAAAGAAGCCCAATTAGCAGGGTTTCTGACGTATTGGCTCTGTCGGTTTGTAGTCCCAGGATCCAGTGCCGTAGACCGCTTCCATCGCGGTGTTCTTTTTGCCGCCGTTAGATTAGTCTTTGGCTACAAGATGGATCTTTTATCAGCGATGACTTGTAGGTTGAATGCCAGTCTTCGTCTGTACGTTGATCTGATGTTGAAAGCTAAAGGAGAAAAAGAATTTCCTCGGCTAGAATTGCCGTATACATATCTGTTCGGGTGGTTGCTTCTTCACCATCCTACTTTGATGGACCCCGGCATGGGACCAGTCGACGGCAGCTTTTTGCGGAGATACTCTCATAGTAAGTAGAAATACACTTCTTTGAGAGATTGTAGATATGCTCTGAACCTGAGCAAAGGATGGAACTTTTGTTGCACTGCTCCTCCTGCCAGATATGAACAAATGCCGACAAATATGATTGACTCGAAGATACAACCTTTGAGCCGTACAGCTTTTGAGTGGTTGAAGACAATTCGACCGTCCCATTTGGTGTATCGGTTTGAAGAAGAATGTTATTTAGAGCCATATCTTCCCAATCGATTTGCTCGACAGTTCAGGTACGACCAATTCCATGTGGGAAATGCCATCACGTGCCTTCAAGGAAAGGGTTTCTTGATAGATGGGGCCCGAGCTTGGGCTTATTAT
This sequence comes from Iris pallida, assembly GCA_029216955.1. Lineage (NCBI taxonomy): Eukaryota > Viridiplantae > Streptophyta > Magnoliopsida > Asparagales > Iridaceae > Iris > Iris pallida. The sequence goes on along the minus strand of JANAVB010008800.1, from coordinate 14,979,935 downwards.
AATGCTCGAGATACGAAAGTAACGTTCTCGATGCCAGTAAATAGCAATCATGGCCCTCGGATGCTATTTACATACTCAGTATTCTATACATCTTCGAACACCTTTGCTGAGAATTTCAATCTCGCGGATAGCTTCGCGTCTTCAACAAGATTGAAGAAGGGAGGAGTCGTCATGTCGCTCCTAGGAAATGATGAGGTGCATGAACCAGTAGATGCACCTCTAGAAGCTTCAAGGGATATTATGTTCCCTGAAGAGGTAAACGCAGCACTGCGTATTTCTTTGAAGGTAGCTAGATCTCCAGCCAAAAAGAGGAGAAGAGAGGAGCCTCCCGCTCTGGCAGCAAAGAAGTGACTGGTCTTAGATCATTCCTCTGAAAAGATTACCACTAGATCTCAATCTCGGCAGCTGGCCGAGACAATTCAGCAAGAAGAAGCTACCACACCGATCTCTGTTCAAAGACAAGTCGAGACAATAAATGTAGAGAGTCCTGAAAGACCTCTACACAAAAAGAAAAGATTGGTCCGTAGAAGTCAAGTTTTGTCTTCGATCGTGGCAGATGCTACAGCAGGAATCACCATGTCTTCTCCCACCCCTGTTTCTGAATCTGGGAATAAAACTCTTAGTCCAGAACATTGGGAAGAGATTGAACAGAGGGAAGATCTTGATCCGAGAACTGAGGCCGAAGAGCCCAAAGAAAATATCATGGAGGAAGAGCAAGATGTTGTACGACCTCTTTCACCTGTCGCGGAGACGAGTCAACTTCCTCCTACTCCTAGGACCCTCCGCGAAGAGGAAGATCGTGAAGTGATTGCAGCTCTAGAAGATTACAACTATAGCCCGCTGGAGGACTATATTGACCAAGCTGCGACTACAAGTGGGAATGCACCAGAAGAAGGTGAAGATGAGGAGAGCTCTTCGTCCGAGAATATTGATGAAGATATGCAAGATCCCGAAAGGGATGATGAAGTGCATATATCTCCTAATGCTGCCGATGATACCTTAGATCCTAACAAGGAAGTTGAGGTAGAAGCATCTCCAGAAACTGTCGCTGATACCTTGAATCCTGAAGAGGATGTTGAGGTAGAGGCATCTCCAGAAAAAGCAGCAGATGAAAAAGCTCCGGAGGAAACTCCCGCCACTGATCCTCAAGGTATAGAATAAAATTAGCAATCTCCTTTTAAATAGATTGATAGCTAATATCTTTATTTGTATTTCCTGCAGATCTTGAGACTCCTCCAGCACCTCCGACATGCACGAACATAATGCCTGTAACGACGATGATTGCTAGTAGCAGTCATCATTTATCCTGTAGTTCTGAAGCGGGCAGTAGCCAAGCTGTTATGGCTGAAGCTACCTCTGTTCAGCTAGAGTCTATTCCTACAGATTATAGGCTCATTGCTGGATTCAACCATGGTAAAACAGTTTACATCTTTAAACTTCTTGGACAATAGCAAACAACAGGCAAAATGACAATCTTTACTTTTGTAGAGGAACAACCAGGAGGGGCAACTAGCTCCATTTTAGCTCCTTTATTCAAAGAGCCCGCTGTCCAGATGCAAGAGATTGAACATCCTGCGGCCTCATCATCAACAGGAGTAGCTGCAACCCCTGGTGCTCTGGCGACTAATCAGCTCGTAATCCAATCATTCATCTGATGTTTCTTCGAGTCTTTGGGACCTCTAATTAATAGAATGATGGATAAAGAAGATGCGGATTTTTTTATGGTTAGAGGTCCGACTTCTTTCCTGGTGAAGGCCATCCGGGAACAGGGTGATGAGGCTCAGGCCACTCTCCTTGATCATATATTGAATGAGCTAGAAATCTCCATAAAGAACTACAAGGAACTCAATAAAGGGGAATTGGAACCTCTAGTACAGGCAGAGTTTGAACAAATGGCTCAAGCAGCTGACATTGAAAGGGTGAATCACCAAAACCTTTTGGAGGCTTATTCTGCAAAATCTGCTGAGTATCAGTCCAAGCTAGAATCAGTGACCTTGGTGGCTGAGAGAAAAGAGCAAAGAGCTGCTGAGCTGAGAGCAGAGATTGCTCGTCTCCAGAAGGAATTAGAAAATGAAGTTACTGATCATCAACTTGCAATCCAACAATTCAATGCTCTGATTCAAGAAAGGGATGAGTACGTGGCAGCTCATGATGCCGAGATTACTCGCCGAACGGTGACCATGCCTATTTTCAATGAAGAAAGCGGGATAGAAGAGGCCAGAAGGAGGGTGATGTCCACTCGTGAAGAGCGGCTACAAACTCTGAAGCAACAGATTGCTAATCTGATAATGCCTCCGTCTTAGCAGAACATTTTGTATCTTTATGTGTTTTTGTAATGTCTCATATTTTGATTAATAAAAGATATTTTTTTTGTGGCTCCATTATTTGTTGCATATCTTGTTCAGATATAAATAATAGAGAGAGAAAATATATTCAAAGGTGCAAGACATGATATATTTCTTGATGATTTTGTAGGAAAATAATTATATTCATTATATCTGCTCAGAGGTAATATGGATGTGGCAGAATACATCGAATATTATTATTTCAATTGACAACTTAATCAAGGACGATAAGTTGCTGATGTAGATGAACGAAAAAATGAATCGTCAAAAGGTGTGAACGAAATGAATCGTCAAGTTGTAATAAATGAACGGGTGAACCGTCAGATGATGATAAATAAACGGATGAACCGTCAGGTAATGATAAATGAATGGATGAACCATCGGATGAATGTAAATGAACGGACGAACCGTCAGATGAATATGAACGAATGAATCGTCAGGTTGTAATAAATGAACGGATGAACCGTCAAATGATGATAAATGAACGGATGAACCATCGGATGAATGTAAATGAACGGACGAACCGTCGGATGATGATGTCGTTTCATTGTTTGAGGAACCTCTGTCTATAAATAGAACAAAAATCTGACAAGAATGAACACTTCTACTTTTCAACATAAAAATGTCGTCTGGAGATGCATCCAAGCAAGCTAAAATCGCCCCGAAGGTTGAGACGGGCATTGAAGAATGTCCTGCTGATCCAGTTCAGCCAATGCAAGTAGAAGCAGGCGAAGGTTCGACTGCACCCAAGCCACCGCGAGGTATCCTAGATTTTCTGCTTGAACCAGAAAAAATTGAAGAAGAGGAAGCCATGAGGATAGCTGCTTGTAAGTTCCTCGTAGGCTCCAGTAAGGAGGTTCTCGGCTCTTTTGCTGATCGTGTCTTTGAGAAGGACGGCAGTGGTCCACGTCCCAATATTAAGAAGGATGATAGTGATCTCCCTTAATATCATGTACTATCATTCATGATGAAATAAAATTTTATTTATGAACTTGAACTTGTCTGATGATTTACAAGCATTTATATTTACACATAGTACTTTTTAAGAAACTTGCCATTGATAGGCATCATTGCAATTCGACCGTCGAGCTCTGAGAGTTGATAGGCTCCATTTGAGAAGACTTTGTTGACAACATAAGGCCCTTCCCACTTTGTGTCGAATTTACCTTTGCTCATATGAGTCATAGTCATAGGACGTCTGACTGTTAGAACAAGTTCTCCTTGTTGAAAGGCTCTGACTTTAACTTTGCGGTTGAAAGTCTTCGAGATGCGGGCTTGGTATAACTCAATATGTTGCTGAGCCATTAACCGCTTCTCGTCGAGTGCCTCTAATTCTTGAAGTCGAAGAAGATTGTTGTTCTCTGTAGTGAGCTCGCTAGCAATGGCAATCCTTAAAGAAGGAATTTAAAGTTCTAAAGGAAGAACAGCTTCACAACCATACACCAAAGAGAAAGGTGTAAAGCCCGTAGGATTGCGGACCGTAGTTCGGTAGGCCCATAGACATTCGCCAAGCTTTTCACTCCAATTCCGTTTGTTAGTGGATACAAACTTCTTGAGGAGCTTGATAATGGTTTTGTTGAAAGCTTCAGCTAATCCATTAGCAGCAGAATTGTAGGCTGTAGAAGCGACATTGTCAATTCGGTGATCATCGCAAAATCTGGTGAACTTCTGGCTGATGAATTGAGGTCCGTTGTCGTGGATGATTCGTCGAGGTACACCAAATCTGTAGATGACATGGTGCTTGACGAAGTTGATGACACTTCTAGTTTTGACTTCAACCAGAGGTATAGCTTCGGCCCATTCGGAGAAGTAATCGGTTATTGCTAATATGAACCGATGTCCTCTAGAAGAAGGAGGATTGATAGGACCTATGACATCTATGCCCCAAGCTTCAAAAGGCCAGGAATAACAGTCGGATGAAGAAATTGCGACGGTTGATGAATAAAATCTGCATGGATTTGACAGGCTCGGTATTTCCTTGCATATTCGATAGCATCTGATACCATAGAGGGCCAGTAGTAACCCATGCGTCGGATGCGATCCTGTAGTTTAGGACCGGGTTGATGTGCTCCACAGACGCCGTCATGAGCTTCACGTAACACTTGTTTTGCTTCATCACCAGCAAGACAGCGCAAGAGAAGACCGTCATAGGTTCGCCGATAAAGAGTCTTGGTGGTTTGATTGTAGTAGAATCGGAGAGATCGTCGTCGAACACTTGTAGCCTCCTTAGGATCTTCGGGGAGTATGTCATGAACCACGAAGTCGATGAAAGGAGTTCTCCAATCTTCATCGATAATGTTGACTTCAACAAAGTTGTTGAACTCAATATTACGATTATTTTTGATGCAGAATAATTCTCGGTTGGAGATAACCACCACCTGTTGTCTTTTGATAGGGATGGCTAGGACAGCTGCAAGGTTGGCTAAGGCATCTGCTTCGGTATTGCAAGCTAGACGAATATAGTCGATGAAGAAAGCTTTGAATGACGTAGCTATGTTGATTGCCGCTTCATGATAATGCACCAAATCTTGATGTCGAACTTCATAGGTTCCTCTAACCTGATTGACAACCAACTTAGAGTCACCGTAAACTTCGAGATATTCGATGTCCAATTGCTTGGCTAATTGAAGACCGATGAGTAGAGCATTGTACTCTGCTACATTGTTGGAACAGGGTTCATCTAGAGAGTAAGCTCTTTGGATGGTCAATCCATCTGGAGAAACGAGAACAACTCCAACTCCTGCTACAATAGCACCATTTGGTCCAATTATGGATGCACCATCGAAGAATAGACGCCAGGTCGGAAATTCTTCAGAGATCAGGTTGACTTCCAACGTCTCGTCTGGAATTTCATCGTAAAGCTTGGATGTTTCTGGTACGGGATGAGCCGCCAAGAAATCTGCCAATGCTTGACCTTTGACAGACTTTTGAGGAACATACACCATGTCATATTGGGCTAGAAGAATGGCCCATGTAGCCAGCCGAGAATTGAGTGTACTGGGCTTTTTCATGAGTACACGAAGAGGGTTAACTCGAGATATGACATGAATAGTTTGACCGATGATATAATGCCTTGTCTTTTGAACAGCGAACATAAGGGCTAGACATTCTTTTTCGACCGGACTATAACGGTGTTCAGCACCAATCATAGTACGACTGAGATAGTAGATGGCCTGTTCATAACCTTCTTTATTCTTTTGGGCGAGTAAAGCACCCAATGAATGGTCCATAGCACGGACGTACATTAAGAATGGAATGCCCGAGATTGGTGGCACCAATACTGGTGGGTTCATGAGATATCGTTTGATGTCGTCGAATGCTTGTTGACATTCTTCAGTCCAAATAAAAGGTACACCCTTTTTCATTAGTTGAGTGAATGGTCTGCAGCGTCCAGACAAGTTCGAAATGAATCTCCTGATGTACGCAAGTCGACCTTGGAATCCTCGTAGCTCTTTTAGGTTGCGTGGAGGACGCATCTCTTGAATGGCTTTGATCTTCTCGGGATCCACGTGTATACCCTTAGAGGTAATGACGAAGCCGAGAAACTTACCACTAGAGACACCCAAGAATGACTTGGTGGGATTCATCTTGAGCTGATGTTGGCGCATGAGATTGAAGATAGTTCTCAGATCTTGGAAGTGATCTTCTTTCAGACGACTTTTAACAGCGATATCATCAACATAACATTCGACAGTTTTGCGAAGATGTTCTCTGAAAATGGTACTCATAGCCCGTTGGTAGGTTGCACCAGCATTTTTGAGACCAAATGGCATCACTGTGTCGCAATAGACTCCCCGAAGAGTGCGAAAAGATGTGTGTTTTTCATCTTCGGGATTCATCTTGATCTGATTGTATCTAGAGAATCCATCCATAAAAGATATTCGCTCGAACCCACAGGTATTGTCAATCATGACGTCCATAATAGGGAGAGGAAATTCATTTTTCGGACATGCTTCATTAAGATCCCAAAAATCGATACAGACTCGAACCTTGCCGATTTTCTTCAGGACTGGAACAACGTTGGCTTCCCAATCAGGATGTTGTTCTTCTCGAATAAAGCTACAAGCGATAAGCTTCTTGACTTCATCATCGATTGCGTCCATCATTTCAGGCTTGAATCGCCGTTGCTGCTGTTTGACTGGTTTAGCATTAGGCAGAATGTTCAATTTATGAGTAGCAATTTTGGGATCTAAACCTGGCATGTCTTCGTAACTCCAAGCAAAGACATCAATGTATTCTTTAATGAGAAGAATCAACTCTTGCTTATCTGCTTCTAGAAGATTCTTGCTAATAAAGATTGGACGAGGTGACCCGCTTTCTCCTACATCAACTTGAACTAGTTGATCTTCAGTAGGAGGTTCTCTTTGTTCAAATCGGAGTACCCACTGATTGTCCATCTATTGAACCTAAGGATCTGTTTCAGGATTTTCTTCAACGTCCTCATCATAGCCTTCCGGAAGTTCAGCGGAGACCATATTAGAAGATACGATGACACGATGGACTTCACCAATGCTGGTGTCAGAATCCCATGACCTGGAATCAGAAGAGTTAAAGCGTTCTTCGCTATCAGAGTCGGAGACTGCTGGGGATAACATCGAAGGAGAAGCATATCCGAGACCTCTTTTGGTCTTGCTGTAATACGTATCAGATTTTCCTTTTGGAACAGTCGTACGAATAGGAGTTCGTCTACCCTTACCGTAGTTGAGGCCATTTTTAAAGTCATAACCCACCTTACGGATGATGTCTTTTGATTGTTGACTATAAGGACGAAGTTGTAGATGTCCTGTATCGTTAAGCTTACTATCATCCGTATAGCTGAATTGTTGTTCTGGTCCTTTACTAAAAAGTATTGGACTTTCACCTTTCTTTCGAGCAGGGACAATACGGTAAGAGTCATCTGGATCTTCAAATGAGACTTCTGTTTGAAGAGATTGTATAACTCCCATTGTAAATGATTGGAAGCTATCTAACATATCCAAATAGCATTTAGTATGATAAATAACATCAGTATACTGGAAAGTAGATGCTTTTTCATTGATCTGTACATTCGTATTTACAGCAGGACCTTTAGCCTTAGCAGGCTTGGTCAAATTGATTACAAGAGGAGGAGAAGAAGAACGTGGAAGAGGCTTGTTACGACGGAGGTCGATGACAAGCGGCTCAGAGGAGGTGAGCTCCCTTTTTTCCTTGTTGTGAGTTAAATCAACAACAAGTGGCTCAGAGGAAATGAGCTGCTTTTTGTCCTTGTTACGACGTAAGTCGATAACAAGTGGCTCAGAAGAGGTGAGCTCCCTTTTATCTTGATCGCCATCAACCGATTTCTTCTGAACTGGCAAGTGAATAGCCAGTGGTTTAGAAGATTGAGGATGAGAAACACGTCCTTTGACAGATATGATGAGAGTGTCATTGGGTGCTGCTTCTTGGTCTTCTTCAGTATCCATTGCCAATACCACTTTCATAAATTCTTCCTTATACATACGAGCGTCGTTGTAATACGCTTCGACACCCTTGAAAGGATAAAGGTCTGCAACTTTCTTGTGAACTTGTCCTTTGTCATCAACATATTTAAAGCATTGATGAAGAGTCGATGGAACAACATTGTGTTCATGGAGGAAGGGTCTTCCCAGAAGAGCGTTATAAGAACAACCATGATTGTCGATGATATAAAAGGTCACCTTTGTGCGAAGATTGCCTATTTGGAGTTTTAGGCGAATCTTATCCAAAGGTTCAATCCTTTCTTGGTTGAATCCCAAGATAGTGGTGATTGTGCTTGAAAGACTATGCACTGGTATCTTCAATGCATCCAACATCGTCTTTGGTATGATGCTGAGAGCAGACCCTGGATCTATCAGGATACGATCTACTTTCATCGAATCGACATACCCTGTATAGTAGAGAGGACGATCATGTCTATTATCCTCCAGCAGCATATCATCCTGAGTGAAAGTGATGTTTGGAATTAACTCCAGGATACTATGACAGTGACGACAAGAGACTGGTTCTGATTCCGGCTTTTTGAGGAGAGTTAAGCAAGTTTCAGCCTGCATCAGAGCTTCACTTAAAGTTTCTCGAGTCTCTTTGGAAAGGCGCAAGAGCTCGAAGATTGATAGCCTAGCCGGTGTATTGGCTAATTGAGCCAATATATCAAAGTTGTACGGCTTTTCAAGTCCTGTAGGAGATGATTTCTTCAGGGGTTTATCAAAGCGGACTTGTTGCTTGCCTTTGTCAGCCGTCATTGGCTTGGGAGGAATAGGTACTACAACTGGTGAAGATGTAGAAGGGATCTCTTCAGTAGAAGCAGGTTGTGCTGGAGCAGGTTCATAAGAAGAAGCAGGATTCTCTTGAGCTTCAGAATGATCTTTCAAATAGGCTTTCCCTGATCTGGTGCCTAACAGAATTTCCTCGTCAACTATGGGGTCAAAAGACACCATGTTGCAAATCTTTGTCTTGTCTTTAGAACGATCTTTCTTCTTAGAAGAAGAGGAAACCTTGAACTCTGGAGCAAGATCGGGATGAATCCACATAATTTTGCCGTTGTCAAGAGACAAGGGGACGAGACCTTCATTTGGTGGAGGAGGAAGATTCTCAATCTCAAGAGTAGCTTTGGGAATAGGAATAACACCATGTTGTACCATCTGCGGAGGAAAGTCACCGAACTGGACCGAAACCATGTTTGCAGTAACAGTCTTCTCGTCTTGTTGCAGAGTAACGATACCAGCATTGACAAGCTCTTGAATTTTGCCCTTGAGCACGTAGCATGCTCGAGTGGGGTGTCCAATAAATCTGTAGTAGACACAATATTTAGGATGATCGGTCTTACCGACTTCATCGGGTTTCTTTGGATCTGGGAGCTGAATCTTGTTGCTTTTGAGTAAGCAATCAAAAATACTTGTAGTGTCATTCTCATCGAAGGAATATTCTACTTTCGGACGAGGTTTCCTCGGTGGAGGTGCAGAAGGAGTGGAAGTGGATGTAGGCTGAGCTACATTAACAGCTAGAGACTCTTTACTCTTCAGATTGATGTTCAGAGTCTCCTTGTTCTTGCGATTGTTCTGACGATTACCGCCACCTGAAGCCTGATGTCATCCCGGTTGGGGTTAGACATTTGTACCCCCAACTGCTTGAACTTCTCAGCACTCACTTCCGCAGCTTTGGCATTGACAATAAAGGATGGCCAATCTTGGAACTGAGTTGAGCCTGTCCAAATGCTGATAATGGGCAAAAGATTTGCCTTACAGGTGTCTATGGTAACAGCAGCAGGAGTCCCTGGAGGCATTTTCAAGGCTTCTCGACAGAACCATTCGATGAAACTCTCAGCAGTTTCATTATGTTTCTGTTTGATTTTGTTGAGGGCCGACATAGTTATGTCGTTGAATCCCTCATAGAATCGTTCCAGAAAGATTTGCTTGAGACCTGAGAAGGAAGTGATACAACCATCGGGCAAACTTCTATACCAATCATATGCTACGCCGGCTAAACAACCGGCGAACACTCTGGTAAGAAGAGCGTCATTTGGTTGGGGTTGAACAGTCATTACCTCGAAGTGATTGATGAATTGGCTTGGTGAGGTGCTACCATCAAACAAAGAGATCGTTGGAATCTTGTATTTTGGTGGGAACGGGACTTCCTTCCATTCAATTGGATAGGGCTGCTTGATCCCCAACCTTTGTAAGTTGTCTTTCTCTTTGAAGGCTTCGAACTGAGTTCGCAAGAGTTTGACAGCTTCATTGGCGTCTTCCGATGACGAAGAAGGAGCAGGTTGAGTCAGAGTAGTAGGAGGAGGAACAGCATTGTAAGCACTACCTCCAGCCCCTGACTGACTGGGTGTACTTTGAACTTGTACTTATACAGGAGGCATTTGAGGAGATACTACCTCCAGCCCAGCATTGACAGGTATCGAAGATGCTATGATCTCCGGACTCGCAGCAGGTATAGTCGGTGGTGTGGCATGTTGTGCCACAATGATAGAATGCATACTAGCAACCATTTCAGCCATGGTTTTTAGCTTGTCCTCAAGTACAGCAATTCGCTGTTCTTGATTTACTGAAGTTGAAGCATCTGGATCCTCATTGACAACGTAAGCCGTGACTTCTCTTGGTACAGTGGAAGACACTGTCTATTCAGAGCTTTTGCTGTATGCATCATAGTCGGATAAAGAGTCGTCTCCTAACTGAGAGGTAGGAAGATAACTCGAAGGGTTTTGAGGAAGGTTCCTTTGACCGATTGTATCTCGGCTTCGGGAACGGGTATGTCGAAATACTCCTTCAGAAGATTCTTGAAGTAAATCCAGATACCGTTGACTAGGACGGCGAGGTTTGCCGTGCTTGGAGCATTTCTTACCCCCAGTGTCTCGGGAAGTCATGTTGACAGAAGCGTACAACACTTCTTCATCCTCTGATATAGGTTTTGATTTTGCAAAAGTTAAACGATCGAAGACAGATCATTTTGTTGTTTGACAACAACATTGGATGATGACTTTGTGGTTGCAATGATGATCAGATGGTTGAACTGGAGGTGTTGAGTCGTTGTCCCGCTTTTGCCTGAGATGTTCTCGGAGATCGGAAACAGCAGCAGGACGAGGAAAACTCTGAGGGATCTGTTCTTTGATAATATTCGGAACATGATTCCGATTCTTCAAATGTTTAGTCCCTTGAGTGTACTGGGAAGTGCTCACTTCATTAGCATAAGTGTCAGGATCTTTGACCCTGGAAGTTTGTCTTTGATGTTTGATCTTCGGCATTGGCTGTTTGCGTTTTGCTGAAGTAGGCCTGTTAAGATAAGTTCTTAAATCTGCAAACTCACCCCCAGGGGTTTCTGTTTGAGACACCAGCAGTTTTCCCTATCTTGAACGGGATATCTTGAAAGTTGGGAGGTCCTGGAACTCTGCTACCCGGGGTAGGCAGAATACCTCTTTGATCAGTACAAGTTCTCTTATCATGAAGGGAAGAAGAACCCTTGTTTGAAGGAGTTCTTGTACTGACTGGTGCCGGAGCACATTCAGATTGATCTTCTACGATAAAAACCGAGGAAGATTGAGAAAAGACCAAAGGGCCTTTTCCTTTGTTTTGTTGAGAAGGGTTAGCTAAAGAGCGTTTCCCTCTGTTGTCTTCTAAGTCATGAGATAAGGAAGTCTGAGAAAAGACCAATGGGCCTTTTCCTTTGTTTTGAAGATGATGAGGAATAGCCCAAGGACTACCCCCAGTAGATTGCACAGGAGCAACATGGTGTTTGAGAGGAGGAACAGAGCTTTTCTCCTTGTTATGAGAAGAAGAGAGTTTAGCCAAAAGGCTGTCACTCTTGGATTGCGCAGGAGTAGCTTGTACATGAATGGATGGCGCACTGATTTTGGCCACAGAAACTGTGGTTTGCGCATCAGGAGTTCTTGCTACAGAGTGCTTAGAGTGGACTTTGGATGCTGGAGTATTGGTTTGCGCAGACAGATTGGCAGCCAACTGCGCCAGAGGCATAGGAGTCTTGCACTTAGCCAAGGCAGCATATGAAGTACTCTGTATACTGGCAACAGCAGATTGCACAGCATTCGTTGAGACAGATTGTGCAGCAGGCTTGATGACAGAAGCTTTGGACTGCACAGCAGTCTTGCTGGCAGACTGCATAGGAGTCTTGCTGGCAGCATCAATAGACTACGCAGCAGTCTTTGGGACCCACACTGGGCGCACTTTGCTTGTGGCAGAAGTGGTTGCAGTACGAGGAGCGGTCTTGGAGGTGATCATGGCCTCGTAGGCTGTCTGGTTGATCTTCACAACCAGTGTCTTCTGCGTCTTTCTGATAGACGCTACGTCACATTGAGTTATCACTTCCTCGTCGGAGGAGAAAGTCGTCCCCAGCAGAGTCGCCATTTTGTTTGCTAAAATAAAAGTATGTAACTTTATTGATACAAACTTTGTAAAAGATTACAATTTGAATTCTGGGAATGGTACAACTGTAGGAATCCAATCTAGATGACGATTGCTTTATCCCTTGGACGATGTGAACTCTGAAGACGGAGCCTCTGAAGTTGAAGACAACTCTGGAATTGAAGGCAAAAAAGTCTCGGAAATTGAAGGCAAAAGCCTCGGAAGAATGCAGCAGCACTTGGGCAAGAACTCCTGGACTCTCTGAACTTTAAAGTCTGATCTCTCTATGATCTGATCTCTGATCCCCTTGAATGGAGACTTGAAACTCTATTTATAGAGTTCTGAAAAATAACTAACTTTTAGTTATTCTGGACTGCGCATGATAGATTGTGCAGCAATTGGATTGCGCAACAGTAGACTACGCAGGCAGTTGCTGGATCATGGGCCAACTGTCTTGGACACATGGCATCATTTGATTGAAATGCACATGATCGTATATAGACGGTTGCCACGTAATGAACAAATGATGGCATGAATGCCACGTGTATTTTGTCATTTATGTTGATAGAACGCACCAACTGAATTGCGCTGGCTTTGGATTGCGTAGACTTGGACTGCGCAGGAATGGATTGCGCCAACATAGATTGCGCTGCCAGCTGTCCTCGAGCGCCGTGCTGTACGATTAAACGAACGGTCGCCTCGTTCTCCGCGCTGTCAGCTGTCAGGAAGATTTGATTGTGTCAGATAATGATGATGATTTGCCACGTCAGCCTGCGCGCTTGGTAGTGTGCGCAATCTAGTATGCGCAATCTGTATACTGCACAATCTGATGTCTGTGCAGTTCATTTGAAAGATTCATTTCTTGATCTTCTGACTTTGTTGATGTGTACAACTTGATTTTTTAGGCCCTACAATATTGTGTTTTCCTGAGACCCTTCCCTGGAAACTAATTCGAGTTGGTGACACTCTCAAGTTTCTGTAAACACTCACACAAATTGTTGAGATTCAAGGAAGTAACTGAAACATGGTTTAGTTCAGTCCCATATAGTTCCCTGTCATTGAGTGTTCCCTGAGAACACTACCCCCCCTAAACTGTCATTTACACACAAACTTGTTTTCATGCCACTTTCCTGTTAAACTGTACACACAATATCACACACACACTCAATGTATATTCACACACACACACATCCTATTGACACACCTCTGCATTGCTCTATAACACACACACCAAACTGAGATTTGATTTTGAATTTGGAAATTTGTTTGAATGCTAGGTTGAACCATGGAAACTGGGATTTTATTTGGGATTGATTCATGAAATCTGGGAATTGATTCCCTTTCAAATCTGTAATTTACACAGTATTCACTGATTTTCACACATTGGTTCATGTGACACCCACACATATGTTTCCTACACACACACACACATTTGTTCATGTCACTTGTCTACTCTCTACACACACACATTACTGTTTTACACTGATCTAACACACACAACTTCCTCTAAACTATTATGTACACACACCCTATCACCTTTTCACTATTGACACATTACATCACTAATTTTATCATACACACACACACACACTTGGACACATATATGTGTTTTCCTATTCTCTATACATAGGTATATATATATATATATATATATATATATATATATATATATATATATATATATATATATATATATATATATATATATATATATGTATTGATATGTATATATATATATATCTATATGCTTGATAATAATGTGGTGAATATGTGTGATATTATATAATATAATGTATATACAATATGTGTGATATAGCCTATATGGCCCATAGCCTATATGCATGGCACATTGCACTTGGGTGTATCCCTATGGGATTAGCCTAGGCATATAGCCTATGGCTCATAAACCTGTGTTTCTGGCTTGAATGCCAGTGTAGGAGTGTGGTTGGCTTGTATAGCCTAGAAATTGGGTGTGCTTGCTAGAATAGGCTGGATAGGCCTAGTGAGACTTGACTAGACTAGTATTGACCTAGTTTGACTATTGTAGTTGACTTGGGTCAACCCAGAGTTGACCAAGTTTGACCTGGACCTAGTTTGACCTAGACAGTTGACCAGATTTGACTTAGAGTTGACTTTGACCTAGATTGACCTAGAATTCATGTAGATTGCATCGTAGACTTCATTTACCTTATTTTAAATACATTATAACCTGTACTGTTCTATTTAGGACACTGTGACTCCGGTGCAGACATCTGACATTACACTACTCTTTTCAGAGTATCAGGCGAGTACATTCTCTGATAGTTCTCTCATTTAATTGCCAGTTACTGTATTTCAGTTCTATTTAGTTTTATGTAATTCTCTGATACCACACGTATGGATATTTCTGGATTCATGTATGCGACACACTCACCATATTATCTGGCCTCTATTACTGGAATCACTGGAATCATTCCGGAACCTATTTCTGGAATCATCATATTTTGGCTGGACTCATCTCGATTCTCGTATCGAATTCTAGATTCATTTGTATTGCGGGGCAGGGAAATATTGAGTAAGACATATAAACATATCCCAAATCTGGAATCTCCAACTGGAATCTACTGGAAGCATAGCCATCTCTCGCCTGATCAGTGAGAGATGTGCCTGATTACCCACAGCCGTTTACATGTCGATCTCGGTATTTTAAAACACACTATTAGAATAGCTGGACTCACCTGGATTCTTGATCACTACCTAGAATCATCTGGTACTGGATTCATCTTGTATTAGATTCATCTCGTACAGGATTTATAGTAGTTTACACTTGTTTTACATTCACTACCTGGACTCATTATGTTACTTTAGTTCAGCTAGATTTATTTTTATAGTCTTCATTGCCATCATTCTTCTCTTATTTAGTTACTTACTTTCCTTGTATCTTATCTGTTCTCCATACCATCACCTGTATATAAACTGCCATATTCATCAATAAAACTGTCTATAACTGCTTTATAGTTCCCTGTCATTTACTTGGGTTTTCTTGATGAGTTGTACTCGTTCCTGTCCTGACTGGACCTGTTGAAAATTTTACAGATGAATGCCCTGAGGACACATACCCTACATATTACTGAGGGGATGGCTTAGCTACCTATGGCTCCGACACTCAGGAGTGATTGGGAGATTAGCTAGTTGTTGGTAGCTTTTATGTTTAGAACTGGAGTTGTATATAAGTTGAGATTGTTTGAGATTATATCTTTAGTTATTGGATTTTATTCTGTTATTTAGTCTTTAGTTAACTTCTGTGATATCTTATCGTTCTTAGACTGTGATTGAGATTCATTATATCTATACTTGTCCCCGTTCGGAGTTGATCATGATGAGTACATTATAATTGCATGAGTTGCTGGTTAGATAGTAACCTAGGACAGCACTCTACCGCCGACACTGTGGCGTAGGCTGGGCGTCATTACGTATTCGTACCCTCACAGTGGGTGTGGGTCGTGACACCAACCCAGCCCCTCCATCACCACACACAGCCGACCTCCAGCCGCAGCCCCCCCTTCGGCTCCTCTCTGGACAAACCCAACACCACCCGTCGACTCCACGACCACCACCTCCACCATTCCCCATCACCCATCATCACCACTTTCGCCACCACCCGTCGCCGCCATCACACCAACAGCCTCCGGCGACCTCGCCTTCATCACCACACCACCACCGCGGCCACTGTCGTGGCAGCCCCGCCACACCGACCAGCGCCGCCGCACCAAAATCCCCATCGCCACCGCTAGCCTCCGTCTCCACTAACAAACCACCACCGCCATACATCCCCGCCACCTGACTTCAGCCACCGACCAACACCACCCGAACAACCACCGCCACCATGGCCATCGTCGGCGCCACCACCAACATCCATGAGAAAAATCCTAAATTAAACACACGCGCACCCCCTCAACTCACCTGGCCGCCTCGCCGGCGAACAGCCGCGCGACCTTCCTCCCTGACCGCCGCCACGATCCCGGCAGCACCAACGCTGCCTCCCTCGAGCAATTGCTCCGTCGATCGTGTCCCAGCCCGCGCGCCTCCGAAAGCCCGACCAGCGACTCTCCAAACCCTCCGCCACTCGACGTGTCTGCGTCGCGCCTTCGTAGCCGCTCCCAGCCTTCGAGCTCCACCATCACCCCCGCGCGCGAGACCCCCCTCTCCGATCGCCCTTGTCGCCCTGTCTCCCCGCTCGCCTTCCGCTCTCTCTCCCTCCCACTTCCGAGATTCCTCTCTAAACCCTCTCTCTCTGCTCCTCTCTATTAGGAGTCTTTGATTTCATTTTTTTTACTGATGGTTCTCTCCCTTCTCTCGAAGAGAGTTCAAGGGAAGAGTGTTGTGTGTGTTTTGTTTATTTTTTTGTTTTATTTTTTTTACTTTTTAATGTTAAGTGATATATTTTTATATATTATTATTATGAGGATTAATATTATTATTATTGATTATTATTAGTACTTTGTTTTTGTTATATTATATTATTATTGCTAACATCATACTTAATATTTTTGTTATTACTATTATTATTATTAATTTTAAAATGTAAGTTCTAGAGATTTTTGTAATTATTATTAATAATGGAAATCGGTATTTTATCATGATCAACCAATCCTTTCATTTTTTTGTAAAATATATAAATATTATTGTTGACTTAGCCTACATAACTGTGGCTTTAAA
The DNA here is from genome assembly GCA_029216955.1 of Iris pallida. Lineage (NCBI taxonomy): Eukaryota > Viridiplantae > Streptophyta > Magnoliopsida > Asparagales > Iridaceae > Iris > Iris pallida. The sequence goes on along the minus strand of JANAVB010008800.1, from coordinate 14,963,038 downwards.
ACCCTCAGCCAATTTCTATATTATTTATAATTATATAGTCTATTTTTGACCAAAAGAATATAGTTCCTAATATTAAACTAATTTCTTAATTACTTTTAAAATAATTATCTACATTATTATTTTTACTAATAAAATATAGTTTCTACCTATAAATCCTATTTTTACAACTTAAGAGTTTTCTTTACTTTAAGTATGAATATTTTTGACTCATGGAAAAACTAGTTTTAAGCTTCACAAAATAAATTCAAAATTTTATAGATATTATTTATCCAAATTCTATCGATCATTCTCATGTCCATGACCTAGCCTATCTTTCCTGTTTTTTTACTATCTTATGTCCACCCTAACTAAATTGACCCTTCTGGACCCAATGAAACTGTCCGTGCCACCACCCGAGGTCACATTACATAGTTGTCGCACCGAAGTCGCAGTTCATGCCACCTTGATCATCGCAGCACACCAAGCGTCCTACCAGGCAAGACACCTTGCCATTTGCTGTTTATTTATTTAGCTCATATTTCATGTATTATTTATTATTTTCTTTATGCAAAATAAACTGTGATACATGGCATAACCTGTTAGAACTTACTGTTCATTTATATTTTCTACTATGTATTATTTTTTTTACATAATAAACCTAGATTTAAGGGACCACCTTTGTGTGTTGCATTCATTGGCCTTGACACGTTGTACCACGAAGTTGTGTGTCGCATGTAGGACACGGACGTACGTGATTGGCTGGCCACCAGTACGTACAAGCCGTGCGAAAGGAATAACCGCTAATAGAGGTTGCATGCTTAGTTTGACTTAGCGGTTAATAGTAGTTTTATGTTGTGGATACAACATAGTAGGCATTGGGCGGGGAGGACAATTCCTTAGCGTATGGGTTTCGATGCACTTTTCCTTTTGTAACCCGTGAGCTCCGTCGGAGACGCGGGTCAGATTATCCATGATTACTGACGGCCACTGACGTTCTGCGGAACGTTATGCTCTTACTGATTGGGCCTCTGGTGCCCCAAGGGGGGACTATGCCGATCCTATTTAGCCAGGGTCTATGCGCTGGAAGGATTGTTCTTAACTACATTTCACTTAGAACGGTTAGGCACCTTTATCCGTTAGGTACGAGTACTTTTGGTTTGGGTACTTGTATCTGACCGTGGCTTGGAACAATAACTTATCGCGGATTAGTTCGTCACATCTTGTCCTTGTTTGGTTGTAGGTGTGACTTACTACTTCGATGAGAAGGTATTGAACCTTGTTGGGGTCCGGATACCATATTGGATTCATAGCATGGAAAGATACGTCACCGTGAATTAGTTTACCATCTCCTGTCCTTGTTTGGTTGGGGAGATGGTAAGCTAGTTCAATAGGTGTGTATTGGACCATGTTATAATTCAATTGACTTATTTATTTGAGCAATATTTATTCAGTTTATATGGCATGATATTATGTGTCTTGTTACGTCCCTCTGAGGACCTGGTTATCTCGTCAGGTGTGTGCTCTTGTCTTTCACAGGTGTTCTAGCTCTAACCGTGATCTTCGCTATTTCTTCGAGGATGATTGCCCTTTGATCGTCTTCGCTTCGCTCGCCAAACTCTTTCTTTTGTATTATATTTCTTTTCATAGTTGGTAGTAGATTTGTCTCCGCCTAACTACATGTACCAAATTATAATTCATAGTTGATTATATGATATCTTTTATTCATTTATTTTGTGTAGATGAGATTAGTTATGGTTCTACTGCATTTTACAGCTTATGTATCCATACGAGGCCTATGTACTTCGTATGAATACAGCTGGCATGTCTAGGTTTCTAGTCCTACGTATTTTAGGACTGGAGCGTTACATGGAAGGTCCCTCGTGGTGTACAGAAGCCGACCTCTTGCAAGACTGAAGACGCTCCTCTATGCTCCGGGCCAACTCTAGGCTCTGGTAGTTGTCAGTCGTACCGTTTGCCACTATAAGAATGCCAATGTCTGGAACTAGACCATGGCAAAACCTACGCGTCATCTCCTCTGGGTCTGCAACTAGACTATGAGCGAAACAGCTCAGGCGACTAAACTCTGCTGCATATTCGTCAACAGAACGGTTCTCCTGCTGGATGTTCTGGAATCGTAGCCCCATGGCTACCCTAGCGGTGGTCGAGAAGAATTTTTTCTTGAACTGGATCTTAAACTGATCCCAAGTGGCCTTCCCCCTCGCGAATAGCGACTCATTCCTGAACCAAACTCCTGCCAAGTCTATCAGCAGAAATCCCGCTGCCTCGACCAGGAGGTCACCCGGCAACCTAGCTCCAAGGAGCTTCCTTTCTACCGAGTCTAGCCAGTCATCTGCAACTACGATGCCCTCGGTTCCCATGAACTCCTTGGGGTTCAGACCCATGAAGTCCTTGATTGTCCCCGCTCTCTGTCGTGGCTCTACCGATGGTGGGACCACGGTACGCTCCTCAGAATGCTCCATGCTCTGGCGGAGTAGGGTGGTCTGCTCCTGATGGGTTGTTAGGAACCCCTGGATCAGAGTGAGCAGTTGTTTCCCGTCGAGAGTGACGGAAGCCTGGGCAGGTATAGTAATAGGGGGTGGTGGGAGTATCAGGTCCTGCTAGGACTGTGATTTGGAAGGTGGTGGAGGCATCTGGGTTGGTGGATTTATGGAGTGGAGGAGTATGGTAGGTGGAGGTGGAGGTGTATCGGTGAACTGGTCAACCGACTGGATAGGAAGTGTGCCATATTCAGGTGTGGCATACTGGGATGAGCGAGTGTGCACCATCTAATAAATAAAAGGGATATTTTGTAAAACCTCCCCTAAATAATGGGCTAATTTGCGAAATACCCCCTAAAGATCTCGAATTGGTAAAACCTCATTTCCGTCAAGACGGTGTTTAATTTTGGGTGACGTGGCTATCCGTGTGTGGCTTTTCCCAGTCAGACAAAAATACCCCTGCGTACGTGGCTTTTCCCCCTCTCTCTCTCCTCTCTCTCTCTCTAACGGTCATCTTCTTCCTCTCTTACTTTTCCTCTAACCTATTTATACCGATCATCTTCCTCATCTTTCACTTGATCCTCTTCCAGCGTACAACTTGTCTACCAAAGATCAGGTTCCTACAAGCATGGGGGTGTTTCTTCATCTCTAGAGAATGAGGCAATTTCTGCCATTAAAGGAGGAAACACAAATTATTCTAATTACAGTAAGGAGGAAACACAAATTATTCTATTTACAGTAAGGAGAAAACACAAATTAAGCAGCAAGCGAAAAGACAACCAAAGTCAGTCCAGCCAAGCTCAAAGCTGTTGGACATTTTTTATTTTGAAACTTAAACTCTCACACACATTCTTCTTCTTGTTGTTGTCGAACACGGTACTACTTTCCTCGTCCACCAGCGACACCGACTCCCTCTCCGCCTTCCGCGTCCTCGTCGACGCCCACGACAACCTGGCCTCCAACTGGACCGGCCCCGACGCCTGCTCCTCGTGCTGGGTCGGCGTGGGCTGCTCCGGCGGGGCTCCATCGCGAGCGTGTCGAACGTGGCCGGGTGCTCGAAGGGGACGTGGCTCCAGGAGGAAGAAGGGGAAGGGGGATGGAGGAAGGGTAATTTGGAAATTTCATAAAATTTGGAAAACAGAGTTGTGGCCACGTATGCAACAATTGCCACGTCACCCAAAATTAAACACCGTCTTGACGGAAAGGAGGTTTTACCAATTCGAGATCTTTAGGGGGTATTTCGCAAATTAGCCCATTATTTAGGGGAGGTTTTACAAAATATCCCTAAATAAAAGAACATATAAGGACACTTTTTAGTAAATAATCATAAATAACAAGAAAATACGATTTGTAATAACGAGCATATGATGTGATGCGTTTTCTATGTTGCAATCCTAGTAATCCTCTAGGTGTTCTAAGCAACATTCCTAGTGTTGTCTAGTTACCTTAAGTTCCTAATTGCAGGCATGCTTGGTACAATGAAGTAACCAAACAATTTAGTCAGGACCTGCATGGGCCACCACTAAAAATATGTCATGATCCGCTACCCAAATTGTTGGGCTGGGTCGAGTCATGTCCAGCCTACGCTTGAGATAAAGCGTAGTAAGCTGTTCTAAAGACAAAATAAGATAAGACCAAAGTGTGCTAACAGTTCTATATGTAATAATAAGTCAAAAATATTCCAAACACAAATGTCATCTTGTATATAAATAAGTTCCAAGTACAAGTCCAAAATGTAAAACTGGATACAGGTCCAGTTACAAAATACGTAGTCTAAAACATGACTGCTCTCAGAAGTCCCGAGCAACTATACAAACTAGACGAGTTTTCCTGCATGTACATCCTCGTAAAGTAAAGCCTGATCCTCGATGGCAACCCCATAATAAGAATCACAAAGCAACTCCTCCTCAGAAAGTATACCTACAACGTTATCCTGTCAGGACAGGAGCAAGTACTGATTCTAGCAAACTAAATATACGAAACATGAAATGAACATGAGTGTAATGAACAGGAATCATGTTATATCATACTCTATCATGGCAAGGATACATATGTCATAGAGACAGATGTATATGTAATATTTAAAACTGTAGCAGGTACGTGATCGTCAATAGGTGTACAATGTGCAGGGGCACATAATGAAATGTACTTCCGTACAAGTGATACGGCGGTAGATGTACATACGCACAAATTCGCTTTGAGATAAAGGCCTACGGCGTAGTAACATATAAAATGAAACTTTGCTCGCTACTGTAAAGGGGGCATGATCACGTACTCAACTATCAGTTTTCCCATACCCCATTGTTAAACATGTGAGAGATATAAGAACTGTCCTAAGCATGGTAGGGACTGAAAATAATGTAACATGTGAAGATTTAACTTGCTACCCCAAGGATCAGTATTTAACATGGTTGGATCACAGTTTATTGTTATAACAGTACATAAAGTTTGTAGAGGTACTTGCCTTTAGCAAAGCAAGGTAGTGATAGAAATAATGTAGATGCCTGGTGACTCGTCACTGTAGAAATAATACATAAACTTAGTTTTCATACTAAGTTAAACACTAAGACACTAGTAGTGCGACACGACTTTCTGACTGGACACCCAGCCAAAAGACGACTTTAGCATAGGAGACCAATATAGGGTGACACAATATCCAAACTAACTTTCTAGGGCCTTTACACTAGTGTAGGGCGGGGTCCAATACTACAATAACTCAAATCAACACCAAACTTTGTAAGTCGTAACTACTCAATAAATAAATCAGACTGTACACTGTGTTCCAACAATTTTTGAGATGGACAAAAAATTCAATTTTGCATATAATAAAGTACCAAAATGATCCTTGTTAATTATAGAAATTTATACTAATTTTTCTAGAATTTATAAACCCTCATAGATATTTATTAAAAATCAGCAAACATATGTATCCAGAAAATATGTTCTGTTTTCCTATTTTTGTAAAATATCAAAGTACTTATTAAATGCTGGAAAAATTATATTAAATTAGCGAAATTAACATAGTATTTAAATACAAATTTTTCCAAATTTTTACAGCAATTAAAATATATATAAAAATTCAAAAACTGCAAGTAATAATTTCTAGAAAATAATTAATTAATTATTTAATATTTTGTCCATGTATTCGAAATTAAACCGAAGTCCAGATACGGGACCCAAAGTCATGAATCAAGTCCAATATGACTTGTATAGACTCTGAATGTATTAGACACATTTGGGCCCAAAAACCCATGCTAGGATTGGACTTCAAATGTCCATGATTAATAAAATACAGTAACTCGAATATAAATATTAAAGTATTTTAATAATATATTTTAAAGTGGTAAAATATACAAGTCATAAAATTACATAATAAAGTAACTTGTGAATTTATACATAATAATATTTTGCACAAAATTGAATTTGAAATATATATATACATATACAACAAATACATTTATATATATATATATATATATATATATATATATATATATATATATATATATATATATATATATATATATATATATATTTAAGGAACCCCCTCATTTTATTAATCAAGGCTCAAAATGCTGAAGCCTGACACGTATACAAGGCACAAGCCGAAATAAGTATACCACCAAAAGGAAAGACAGGGGAGGGGGGGAGGAGCGACCGCGGCCGCCAAAACTAATAGGTGTACGGTTGCCAGAATGTCGGAGAGCTGTGGGAGCAAAGAGAACTCCTTTTGCGACATTGCCGGTGAATTTCTCGGATTAGCAGTTCGGCAGAGTATTGGTGTTCCTCGTATCTTGCTTTGTTGCAATTTTTCCAAATTGCCCAGGTGGCGGCCGCTGCAACGATCTGGTGGCCGTGGGACGCAACTCCCCAGTGGGCCAGAAGATCGATAAAGCGCCCTTCTCTTGGGTTGATTTTGTAGATGTGATTGAGGGTGCTCCAAATTTTGTCAGGGAGGCTACCGTCCCGGAAGATGTGGTCGATGGTCTCCGTCTGACGCTCGGTACAGCAATTACAAGCAGACGCCAGGCTAATGCCGATAGAGTTAATGATTTCGTCGGTTGGCAGTTTATTTCTCATGACTCTCCACCGGAGGAAGGACCATTTCTTTGGGATGCAAGAATGCCAGTATCGTGCAATGAAGCAATCTTATCCGTTCTCATGGATCGCGAGTCTCGCCGATCTCACTGAGAATGCTGCAGAACTATCCAGCGACCACCTCAGCTTGTCTGCGTCGGGCCCAAGTGTAAGTCCGTGCTGACGAATGATGTCAACCGTTACACTGTCGGACCAATCGCGGATCTTGTCCCAATTCCAATCGTTATTGGTGGGGTTCCACAGGTCATTGATCTTGCTATTTCTGGGGGAATCGGTAATGTTCGGGATTAGGCTGTCTCCGATCCATCTCTCCAGGAAGGGGTTAGCCTCGTCTGAACCCAGATGAAGTCTGATCGCAGGTTCTGCCAGTTCTCGGTCCCGTAAAATACGACGCCAAGCCGCCGAGGATCTGCTGTTAGCTGTGGCCATCGCTGGGTGGATGTGTTTGAAGTACCTGGCCTTCATAAACCTGGTCCACAGGTTTTGGCTAGTGCATACTTTCCACCATAGTTTCATCGAGAACGCTTTGATGATGTGATCGAGTTTGGTGAATCCAAGCCCACCGTTTGCGATCGGGGCTACCATGGTTTCCCAGCTGGCCCAGTGGTGTTTGTCTTTCCCCTTGTTGTGCCCCCAGAAGAAATTGCAAAAGATTTGCTCAATCGACGCGATAACCTTCTTGGTCGGAGAACATGCCGCTAGGGTGTGGATGGGGACAGAGTTGAGCACATGTTTGATGAGAATAATTTTGCCTCCTGGGGATAGGGTGGCGTTATGCCAGCCTTCGATCTTGTTCCTGATTTTGTTGATCAAGTTCTCGAAGATGCTTGCGTTAGATTTCCCGTACACCACGGGACAACCAAGATAGTTAAAAGGAGGATGTGTCACCGTGAAGGAAGTTAGATGGGTGAGTCTGGTAGCGTTCTCGATTTTGATACTGTGGTGGGCGTAGATGACACTCTTGGATTGGTTGATCTTCTGGCCTGAGCATCTGGAGTACCGCTCCAGGGTGTTATGAACCACCTCCATCGATCCGACATCCCCGGATGAGAAGATGAGTAAATCATCGGCAAAGGCCAGGTGGGTGATGGTGGGGCATCCGCTAGACGTGTGGTATGGCTGGAAGTTAGGGGTGTTGACCATGTTGTTGAGGTTTCTGCTCAGGGCGTCAGCAGCAATGATGAATACCGTAGACGAAAGAGGGTCGCCCTGTCTGACTCCGCGGCTAGATTTGAAAAATCCCTTAGATTGGCCGTTGATAACTGTGGAGAACCATGAGTTGCTGACGGATCTCCATACGATGTTGGTCCAGTTCTCTGAGAATCCAAAAGCTCTGAAGACCCAGATCATGAACTGCCAATCGAGTCTGTCGTATGCTTTTTCCATGTCAATTTTGATGGCGATGTTGCCCCTCTAGCCGGAAATTTCATGCAGGTGATAAGTTCTTGAGCCAGCATGATGTTGTCCTGGATGTTCCTTCCACGAACGAATCCGCTTTGCTCCTCCGAGATGATTTTGGGGAGAGTGTCTGTCATTCTAGTAGCTATGATCTTTGATATGATTTTGTTGGTGAATGTGCAAAGACTGATGGGTCGGAAATCTCGAAAGGAGTTAGGGTTGTCGTTTTTTGGGATGAGGATGAGATTGGCGCTGGAGATTGCTTTGGGATAGTGGGCTCCTTCAAGGAAGGCAATGGCCGCTTCGGTGATGTCCCGCTTGATAATATCCCAGCAGGTGCGAAAGAAGGTGCCAGTAAAGCCATCTGGGCCGGGGGTGCTATGCTCATTCAAGACCCACACCGCGTCTTTCACTTCCTGCTCTAACAGGGGGCGCTCCAACCAAGCATTGTCGGCGTCATTGATGATAGTGGGAATTTTGTCAAGGAATGATGTGTTTTTGTGGACCGTCTCCTTGGAGAATAATTTGGCGTAGTAATCGGCGGCCGCCTCTTGGATCCCCTTGTGGTCTGTTCTGATGATGCCTTGCTCGTCAGCAATATGGTGTATCGATAGTTTGTGTCTTTTGCCATTGACGCAGGCGTGGAAGTATTTTGAGTTTTTCTCCCCGTCACTGTCCCATTTCAGTCTGGCTTTCTACTTTCAGAAATCGGTCTCGACTTTAAGCCTGAATTTGAGCATCGCCTTGGTTAGGTTTAAGGCTCTCCTGGCCGCTGGGGATCGATCGGATAGGAATAAAGCTTCTGCTCGGGTTACATCGTCTTCAGCGACACGAATCGCTTGGAAAATGTCCCCGAAGGCTTGTTTGCTCCACTTGGAAAGAGCTTTCCTGGTGGCTTTGAGCGTGTTGCTGATCCGAGTGAGAGGATTAGGGGAGTCCTGACTGTTCCACGCTTCTGCAACGATGCTCAAGAACTGCGGGTGGTCAGTCCAAAAGTCGAGGAATTGGAAGTTCTTAATATAATATTATATATATATATATAATTATATATATATATAAATATATATATTATATATAATATATATATAATAAATATATTCTATATATAATAAAATACTAATATAAATATAATATATATATACAAATACAGTATATATATTTTTTTTTTTATACAAATACATATATATATATATAATTATATATATATTATAGATATAATATATATATATATATATATATCTTAATATATATATATATATCTATAATATTATATATATATATATATATATATATATATATATATATTATATATACTGTATTTGTATATATATATTTATTTTATTTTAGTATTTATATATATATATAGATATGTATTTTAATTTATATTATATATATTATATAATATCTATATATATAATATATATATATATTATATATATAATAATATATACATCTATATATATATATATATATATATTATATATATATATATATATATAATTAATATATATATATAATATATATATATATATATTATATTTAGTATTTATATATATCTATATATATATATATATATATTATATAATATCTATATATATATATATATTATATATATAATCTTATATATATAGAATATAGTATATATATATATTTATTTATTTATTTATTTAGTTTATATATATATATATATAATATATATATATATATTATATATATATTATAAAATAAAAATAATATATATAAGATATATATACTATATATATAAATATATATATATATAACACACACACACACACATATATATATAGATAATAAAACAAAAATAAAATAAAAAAAAAAGAAACGAAAGGGGGGCTCAAACTCGGGTCACAGAACGGGGGGGGGGGGGGTTTACATTGCTGGGCTGGCCAGGGGGTCAGCTCGAGTTAGCTTGTTAGGGATAGAGTTTAGTTAGTTTTATAGTGAATTAGGTTAATGGGTTTTAAACCCGTTACCGTGCATTCAAATCCGAAACCCAATTCAATAGACCCGTGTCCTGACAGTTAAGGACACGAGTTTTTGAACACGATACCGAGTCCTGTGTCGTGGGGCTAAAATGACACGCACGACACGAATGTCGTGTGTCCACGTTCATCACTGGACTCCCCAACACTGGGCGAGTCATACGTGTGTATACGAGACACGAAAGCAAAGCGGCCACGAAAAGACACGTACGTGTCCGATGGGTATTGTCGATCGGGGCTGCTGGCGGCGGTTGTAGGCGTTGGGGTCGCCGGAGAAAAATAGGACGGGGGTCGCCTCATCGAGACGCGTCGGTTGGCGGTGGTGGTTCGTTGGGAAGTGGCTTTGGGTGACGGGAAACCTAGATCTAAGGTTCCGGCGAGGGTGGTCGGAGAAGACGGGTGAAGGGTGGAGGCTAGGGCGGCTGTGGTGAAGTCTAGGGTTAGGGTTGAGTTGGGGGGCTTTTATAGGGTCAGGAAGTCGGTCAGATTAGGGTTTTAGATTAGGGTTAGGGTTAGGGTTTCGGCGTTAATCGTCGGAGATGATGACGGCCGAAGTCGGTCGTCGGGTGACAGTTTTGCAGAAAACCCCCCTTAATTTTTGATATTACAAAAACACTCCACCGCCTTAGTAAATGCAAATTCCTAAATTGCAAATAGGCCCCCGCTGTTGCTCTGTGCAAATTTAATTTGCACAGACAAATCGAATATTGTAAACAGTATTTAAAACAATTAAAACAATTACAAATTGACATTAAAATAATTCAAATAATTACAAAATGATATTTTTGCTTTAAAAATTATTTAAAAATCATTTAAAAATTCTATAAAAAATCCTAATAATTATAATAATTCATTTTAAAGATATAAACACTATTTAAAATTATAAAAAAATATTTTAAAAACTAGGGGCTTACAGTACCAGTAGTGCGCCGCCGACTGGACGGGGAGGGGGTTCCAGTACCACCATAGAGTGGTGGGGGCCGGGAGATAGGTCGCCACCGAGGAGGAAGGAGGCGCGGCGAGATGGTCGACGGGAGGGGGGAGGAAGCCCGCACCCGGGGCGGGGGGAGGCTCCGGAGGAGAGTCGCAGCCGAGGCGGGGGGCACCGGGAGGAGTTCCGCTGCCGAGGCGGGGGGAGGCGCGGAAGAGGAGGAGCGGTAAGGAAGCCCGCGGCCGAAGCGGGGAGAGGTGCTGGGGAAGGAATCGTCGGGGGGAAGGCGGCTGCCAGGGCGGAGGGCGCTTGGGCCGGAGGAGGCGATCCAGTCGGAGCGGAGCTGGACCCCGGAGCCGCAGGGACGCCGAGAGCCAGGGGGAGGAGGGTCCGAGGCGGGCGCAGCCCGAGACTCGGAGGGCTGCCTCAGGGAGGGGGGAGCGGGGGATGGGGCCGCGACCGAAGGGGGGCGGCGAATCGGCAGAGATGGCGGCCGGGGGGGGGGGCGATTGGACGGAAAGAGGCCGCGCAGCGCGCGAGGCGACGAGGGAGGCTGGCGGAGGGCCGAGGAGGGAGGGAGCCGGGAAAGGCCATAGGCGCCGAGCTCGGCGATGCCTACGACGCCGGGTGCGACGGCTTCGCAGAGGAAGAGAGAGGAAGGGGGAGGGGCCGCCGCACGTCGGGCAAACGCCGGCCAGGGAAGGGGGGTGCTCCCCGCGGGCGGAGCGTCCAGGGGATTATCTGCCAACCGAAGGGACTGTGGTGTCCTGGGGGGGAGGCGCCCGTGGGCTCTCGGTGGGGAGGGAGGCGCCCGGGGGCGGCCGGCCACCGACCGTGGTCGAGGAGGGGGAGGGGGGTCTCGAGGAGCGGAGGAGCTCCTTCCAGAGGAAGCCAAGCCCACACCCTCCCATTCTTTTGCACACACACCTATATATATATATATATATATATATATATATATATATATATATATATATATATATATATATATATATATATAATATATATATAATTTTTTTATATATTTATATTATATATATATATATATATATATAAAATATATATATATATATATATATATATATATATATATATATATATATATATATATATATATATATATATATATCACAAATTAGATATCAATATTCACAAGTTATGTACCAATATTATAAGTTTGGTATAAATATCACAAGTTACTTACATATATCACAAGTTAGTTAGCAATATCATAAGTTAGATACTAAAATTTAACCGTAACAAAAGTTCGGATAATTAATCATATCAAGATAAAGGGGAATAAATTCGAGACTATGGGTGTGAAGCACATCAAAAATTGGAATTCAGGAGCATGATCACATCATAAAAAAAATTTGACATGGAAAACAACTAAGTAGTATTGCCCAAGAGAGACCACATGTCAGCTGTTGTTGACATTGTTTCCGCTGGGGGCTTTTTTAAGTGTTAATACAATTAATGTACATGATCTCATTAAAATCTTCACCGTTACTTTTATGGAGGTAAAATAGTAAAATAAGATGGTGGAAACAGAAGTCACCATAATGACATGTGTCTTAGGATATTATAAAAAAATTACCCTAAAGCTAAATGCATTTCCATCTATTAAAAATGTGGTACATACTCTATGTATAAAATATAGCGCCCCCACTTTCGATAGGCGACGGACTTCATAATATGCTTGCGCCGAATCAAATCGGTCGAAAACTTAGATGGCCATCTGACTCGATCGCTGAGCTTGGCAAACGATAACACCTTGCGGCATCGATCAAATCGATTTGGACGGATGTTATGAGAATCGATCCAACTAACGGAACGACTTCTACTGGAATAAGTCCTAGATGCAGCGGGCTGCGTCTCGACGAGTGAGCTCTATATAAGAGTCCCTTCGACGGGACCGGACCGCTGTATGGGTTTTTTGGAGCTTTTGTCGCTTGGTTTTGATGAAGTACTTTCGCGTCGTTTTCTTAATACAATTACGAATTTCGAAGCGAAGGAATAAAGAAGGAATCCTAACAAAGTGTTGGTGCCATTGCAGGTGCTCGCGTAACTAAAGCTTGAACGTTACGAAGCGCTTCGACGGTCGGCACGATCAAAGAACTTGGTGGGTGATTCAGCCCCTTCTTTTCTACTCTGTCCCGCAAACAAAATTCCTTTGTCTCGAATTCATTCAAATCAACGATGCCAAGTTAAATGCATGCCAATCCACTAAGGTCAAGAACTCGAGAAAAACGTATCGATTTAGAGTAATCTACTCTGAAAAATACAAGTTTCTCAAATTAACGAGAAAGTTTAAGGTTCTAGTAAAAAGATAGACTATTTTACGTGCTGCAAAATAATATGAAACGTCGATCATGGGTTACGATGCCTCGGACATTTTGGTCCCTACGGGACGCTAAATCAGGAGTACGGCTTTGGAGAAAATGAATCGTTGCATGAGTTGAGAGAAATGATAATGTCGTTCAATACTGTCTGCGCTATACAAATCTGTTTGCATATATTAAACTGTTCACGCATTGGCACAGTCATGGACAGCTTGTGCACAAGTTTGATTTTTCTCGAATCGGTATCCGGGGCATCGGAATCGAATCGACCTAAGGGGAATGAATAATCGTGCTTCGGTACTGATGCATTGCGGGACTGTCAGTCAGACTTGCAACCTAGACTGAACGGGCCAAAATGTCATTGAGATAGTCCTACGTGGTGTGTAACACCAATGACCGCACATATAAGATAGTAGCATGCTCACCTATTGTCTTTGTTTGCCATGAAATATAAAAGGACAGAACAATTATCGGAGGGCTGGACTTTTACTTCACGTTACAAACTCGCTTATACAAAGAAAGCCTAGGGACGAAAACCTAGGTACAGCAATCTAAGTACAATTATTTATTTTAGATTCTGGGGGGTGACGATAGAGGCTCGGAAAAGCGACGGCCGCTCTGCCTTACTCCTTGGACGATCGGTATGCAGCCTTGGCTCCAGAAGATTGCTTGGCGTTGAAGAAATGCTCTCTTTGCTCTCTCTCGGCTCTTTCTCTCCAAGTATTCTGGTGCTCTCTGATCTCGAAAAAAATGTCCTCTTTTGCAAGGAAATGACACCTTGCTATTTATAAGAAGGGAATGCAATCATTAGGGTTTGCAATGATTATTCCTTGAAGTGGCGGCGGCCTGTTGATTGATCAATCTGGGCCATTAATCTTGGGTGTGATGAATCTGGGCCATTAATGTAGATTGTGCCAAATCCTCTCAGTAATTAATGCTGATTGGAATAAATCTCCCTTATGATGATCTGCTGATGTCTACGAATCTGAATAAATAAGTTTAATTCATTCTCCTGCCACGTGTCCCAGATTATTGGGATTTGACCCAATCTTTGATTGCAGTAAATCTGGAAAATTGATTGGCTTTATGATACGTATCCTGGGAGCCATTGAGGGGATCTGAGCCGCATGAGGATTGAGCCGCATAAGCCCGGCCACGTGTCAAGGCTGCTTGGGGAGTGGCCCCCGAACCTTCGAATCAAATGATAATCTGGGCCGCATGGACGTAGGTCGCCGCATAACGGGTAACTCATTCATGAGCCGCATGGAGATGGTCCTCGTGAGCCGCATGGGGGAGCGTCTTCTTGAGCCGCATAGGGGAGCCTCCGCTTGAGCCGCATAGGGCTGTTTTGATCTGGGCCGCATAGGGCAACTTCGGCCTGAGCCGCATGGAGAGTCTCCGCTCGAGCCGCATATGACTGTCCACGTGTCTAGGCTGCATGGAATTTTCTGGATCTTGGGGGATTGTGTCAGAGATCTCCTTCGTTTCCCTAGGAGTCTGTCATTATGACAGTGTCATAATTACATCTTTGTGTCAGGGCTGTCGTCTTGTCAGAGCGGTCAGCCGTCAAGGCAATTAATGCAGTAAGAGAAAAGTTGTTTGTATGCTACGTGGCACTTCTCTTTGAGCCGCATGGAGATCATAGAGCCGCATAGTCCCTTGTGCCGCATGAATCTCTGAGCCGCATGGGCTTTCGGAGCCGCATGGGGTTTCCTGTCCGTATGGATCTTTCTTTATCATTTTTCATGCTTATACAAGACCCCCTTCAAAGTTTTCAATTTACAAAATTGAAATACTTTGAATAAGAAGCATGGCTGTGTGCAAGCTCTTCTAGCCGCATAAGGAGTCCTAGCCGCATGGATGTTTCAGCCGCATAAATGGCTTAGCCGCAGGGACTTTCGAGCCGCAGGGGTGTCTCAGCCGCATGGATGGCTCAGCCGCATAGCTCCTTGCCACGTGTGCGGGTCTTTAATTGCCTCAAATTCGTTTTAGCGCCGTCTTTAGGGGAAATCCCAAGGGTCGGCTCATTAAATCTTTGGATTTTATGCTCTGGGTGAATTTTGCCTTTTACGAGGCGGTTATTAGTCCACGTGTCCTCCCCCTCTCGTCCTCCTATAAATAAGAGGAGTTGGATAGAGAGAGAACTTCTTTACTTTCTTTTTTACTTCAAATCTTCCCTGTCCCGATCTTCATCTTCTTCTTCGATTAGCAAATGGCTCCCAAGAAGACTGTTGCAGCGAAGAAGGCAGTGTCTTCGTCGAAGGGCAAAATGGCTTCTACTTCGACTGCGGCTGCTCCTCCACCGGTCGTCGTCCCCGCGGCTCTCCCCGACGTTCATCCCCCTATTGCTGGTAAGGACTTTGCACGAGTTAAAGAACCCTAACTGCTATGGCTACGTCGCATGCTTTATGCACGAGCCTTCATGAGCCGCATGCTTGTCCTATGGCCGAGTTGCGAGCCGCATGAGAATAACCGCCGTATACGCGCTTCGCCAACGAAGCCGTATGAACGTCACTGAGCCACATAGATTCGCACAGATCTTATCTGTCACGCGGTCAGTGCAAATTTTATTCGAGCCCTGAGGGTCTTATGAGAGCACTGCCGCATGAGCTTTCACTGAACGGGACCGTATAAGTGTTCCTCTGAGATTGAGCCGCATGAGGCTTCATTAAGTTAGAGCCGCATAAACGTTCTCTTAAGCCGCATGAGTCTCTGTTGAGTTGGAGCCGCATAAGCTCGCTACCACCTCATCAATTCTTTTTGTCCATCCTTTTTAACTTACCTCTTTCTGTCTTCTTCTCAGTGAATTTGTCGGTTAATGCTACTAGAGAACCCTTGGTGGGTCGTGCCCAATCTGCTCTGGGCTATAGGTACGACCATATAGTTAGGCGTGTGGCGGATTAGTTTCCTAGTGACGAGCCTCCGGCGAGGTTGAAGGCCATCAAGAACCAGCCTTTCTATTTTCTCAATGCTATGATGACCTCAGGGAAATTTGAAGGGAATACTTGAAACCTGCGTTCTTCTTCGAAGACGCCTTGACTGTGAAGAATAGTCAGCTTTTGGAGGTGTCAGAGAGCTGGTGTTTCGTTTCTAACGGGATGGCGATCCGCATCCCCCAAATGGAGCGTCACTTTTCGTTATCCTGGTTCAATATGCTCCCACTGGACCGGAAGATGGAAGAGTCTTTAACTCCTACCCGCAGTGGGATGTTTGTGGGAGACATCCATTACAACAACAGCCTGAAGTCGGTGTGCGCGGGCAAGGTGCACACCAGTTGTTCAGTTATGGGATTAGCTCCAGGTACTTTCTTGAATGTGCCGGGTCCCAACTTCACGTTTTCTACAGCCGACACTTTCATGAACCAACTTGCTCGGAAGGGCTCTTATCCCATTAGCAGACTGATGCTTCCCAGTTGGATACATCCCATTCCCTCGTGGACCAATCTGTCTGTGTGGATCTTGCGAGAGTATGAGGCCTTTCTGTGTGAGATTGGTCTTTACCATACGATTCAGGGTACCAGCCATGGCTTGTCCATAAACAAAAGATTGTTTATATCTCTGCTGGAGATGTATAACTGTCGAACGGGAACCTTCTATACACCCGTAGGGGAGATGGGGCTTGCGCTCCACGAAATGTATGCGATCTCCAAACTTCCCTGGGGGGACGAAGCTTTTGAGGCATATACTCCCACGAATGAGGAGTTCGAAGAATTGGAAGGACGGTATCCAAGCTTCGTGGCTCTTTATCAAGAGGTATTGTGCCACTATAGCACGTGTCAGCAAATAGCCAAGAAGGAAAGCAGCTCTGAAGAGAATGCCCCCCATACTAATGATTGGGTATGCTATCTCTTCCCAGTAGATGCTTCTAGCCAAGTTACTTCCCGACGTCCTCAGTCCCGGGAGGCGGTTAAAGCCTTGATGTCGTCGACGAAGAGGGTGACCAATACTAATGACCGATTTGGGAGTCAAACTGACTCTTTTGGTTATTTTTTATCAGGATACCCAAAAATTGTCAGAAAAGGCGCTCCTGGCGGGATTTTTGATGATATGGCTGCAAAATTGTGTAGTCTCAGGAGGAGCTGGTTCTATCGAGAGGATCAGTCGTAATTTCATCCTTCCAGCTGTGAAGTTAGTTTTACGAGTCAGGCTAGCTCTCCTCTCGGTCATGGTGTGCAGCATACATCGTGGCCTTCGCACTTTCATATCAAAGGTCATTGCCCGCGACGTGACCAAAGATTTTGAACGGACTGAGTTGCCCTATCATTACCTGATGGGGTGGCTGTTGATACATTATCCGTCTTTGATGAGACCGGGCTCTGAAGATGGCGTAACTGATGACGACACTTTCATCTTTCGCTATCGTAATGAGCCTTGGGAGTACGAGACCTTGCGTGCTTGCCGGATGGCCCTGGCGAGGGTAGATATGTACAATATTTTCGTATTTGTCCCTCGTTTTACTGCTGAGGAAATAGCGGCTGTTCATCTTGACGGTATTGCGCCCCCCCCAACTTCTAGACGGCCAGATGCTCCTGTGGCTGCATAACATCCGCCCCTCTCATCTGGTGTATTGCAATTGTAATACCGTCTTTCTGGAGCCTTATCTGCCTAGTAGGTTTGCCCAACAATTTGGATATAGCCAGCTCTTTCTAGACCGTCCCAGTTCATGTCTGGGTTTTGAAGGTAGTCTCCTTGACGGCATCAGGGCGTGGCATTACTATGATACATTCTACACCTGTACCATTTTCTTGGTCCCTGCTATTAAGGTATCAGTAGAGATCTTGTATATGGCGGCTCTGTGCCATGTCATGGCTAACAAGCCCCCCGTCGGTTTTAGCCCGGGTGCCAGTTTTATCGTTGGTACTGGCTTGGATGAGGCCCCTCAAGGGGCCAAGACGAGGAAGAAGAATAGAGCTGAAGTGCCCGACTCAGACTCCAATGCTGCGGATGATGAGGATGATGAGCGTGATGTAGACAACTCTTCCTTCCCGGTGGAAGATGCTGGGGCGGATCAGCCGCCTGCTTTATTAAATGAGATGATGGCGGATCAGCCATCTGTCGCATCTGGCTCTATACAGAAGCGTAGCAGACAAACTTCCCCTGTTGGCGGTATTCCTCACTTCAGGAAATTGGCTACGACCAAACATCGCAGGCTAACTATTACGGAGAGAGGCGAGGAAGTCGATCCCGCTTCGGAGGTAAAACGAGTTGCTACCATTTTTGTTCAGTTCTTATTTTCATCCAGTTTTGATCTTAGTCATTTTCCTTCCCTTCTGTAGGTGTCAGAAGAAGAGGAATCTCAAGTTGCCGAGGTCGCGACTCGAGATGACAGGGGCTTCAGTGAACCTGTCCCTGAAATTGCTGAATTTCATCAAGATGACGTTGATCGCATCGTACCTCCCTCCGGGGTGGATGGGATAGAAGAACCTGCCAAATTTAACTTGGAGGTAGCGGTTAAGGAGGTCATGTCAGCTACGTACGAGTTCCAGCCTCCATGTTCCTCCCCTGGTAAGATAAGCCGAATCTTAACCTGCGAGGAGGCCTATCTGCTCTATCATCACATCCTTCAGGTCACGTCGACTGATCATAGTTCTGGGAATACAGGTTCTGCCTCTCCAGTGCTGAAGATGGACACTATTGAGATGAACTATGCCGAAGGGGTACTGGTGGAGAGGAGCGTACCTCCTCCCCCTCCGGCTCGTCTTGAGGGGCCTCCCCCAGGCTAGAGTTCGGAAAGTCGGGTGATGGGACGACCAGGGCAGGGGACGATAGTCCTTGTATCCTCTTCTATTCGGGTGGATCCGAGAGTCGACCTCTCTGCCCTACCGAGTATCCAGGCTCTTCGGGTGGCGGAGGAAGAGTTATCCGCTATCCGCGCATCGTTCTGCTCGGACTCTATTCCCCTGGTGGCAAGTTCTGGCATCACTCCTCCAATATTGCCGGCCACGCTTCCTCTGACGTCGTTCTCTACAGAGGTCCTAGACGACGCGTTACAGGACGTGGTTGACAGCTTTCATCGTCACTTGAAGAGGGGAATAACGGCTGCTGTAGAAAGAGGGACTTCTTTTGTCTTGTCCCGACAATGCGCTCAGGGTTAAATTGATATCCTTAAGACTCTTCTTGGTGGTGCAGGGCTGGCTGCGTTCTTGGAGGTGAAGTTGTCGGAGACTGAGCAGCTGGTGGCCCGGCTGCAGGTGCTGCGGCAGGCTGATCTGTCTGCTGTTATAGATCGGGAGCGCGGTTCTCTTACCGCTACTATAGAGAAGACAAGGACTGCTCGGGATAAAACCAAACCGGCCGTATTGAAGGACCTTCGCGATCTGTCTGATCGATATGATCAATTGAGCCACAAGAGTGAAGATGTCACGGCTCGGGAAGCGGCTGCCTCCCGTGGGATCACTGACATGCGGGAGCAGATCCTTAAGCTTCAGAGGAAGTTGACTTTCTTGGAGTCTGAACTTGAGGCCTCCCGTATTGACAGGGAGCTGATTATTCAGGAGGCTGACAGAGTCAATCATGCTTCGACTGACCTGGAAACTGCCCTGAAGAAGTTGGAAGATGACTGGCAGGAGCTCATGGGCTTGGATGATGAGGAGCGGTTATCCCTGGAGGCTGAGCGTCGAGCTAAATAGCGGCTCGAACAGGAGGCCATCTCAGTGAAGAATCGCCTTTTGGAATTGTGTAATGCCGAACTATAGTCGGCCTTTTCTTTTTTGTTTCTATTTCTTTTTTCTTTTGTTTTATGATAGAGACGTGGTCCCAACACATGTAGCGCTTTTTTCTTCCTTCAAATAAAGAATACTTTCGATTCTACCCTTCATTTGTATTGCTTGTTGTGCCTGTGATATTATGGTGTTGTTTGCCCCGCATGGGGGACTTTTTTGTGGACCTGTTACCCCTGGCATACCTTAGTTTTAGGTACGGATAACAAGTTCGATTGGGGATACCTAGAACAGTTCCACGGCAAGGTAGTCATGGATGTTCTTGGTAGTGGAAGAAGGAATGCCGTGGAGCGGCTGGGCTCCCCGGGCATGATGAGAGATGATGGGCCCGTACTAAGAAACTTAGCAAAGGATATCTGTGGGCCTATTATCCTTGGCATACCCTGGCTTAGGATACGAATAATAGGATAAAGGGGAACCAACATACTCAGAGGTAATGAGGACATGACAAGTATGAGGGTTTAACGGGGGATATTTGTGGTCAACAGAGGACATTTATGGGCCTATTACCCTTGACGTACCCTGGTTCAGGGTACGGATAATAAGATAAGAGAGGACCGACATACTTACTCAGAGGTAATAAGGACATGGTAAGTACGGAGGTTTTACCGTGGAGTCTTCCTGCTCAGAGGTAATGAGGACATGGCAGAAGTGGACTCAACGGAAGATATTTGTGGTTAACAGAGGACATTTGTGGGTCTATTACCCTCGGTATACCCTGGTTTAAGGTACGGATAATAAGACAAGAGAGGACCGACATACTTACTCAGAGGTAATGAGGACATGATAAGTACGAAGGTTTTACCGTGGAGTCTTCCTACTCAGAGGTAATGAGGACATGGCAGGAGTGGACTCAACGGAGGATATTTGAGGACCTATTATCCTTGGTGTACTCCGGTTGTGGGTACAGATAATAAGTCGAAAGGGAATCTTCATACTCACTCAGAGGTAATGAGGACATGGCAAGCATGAAGGTTTCTTCGACGGAGCCTTCCTACTCAGAGGTAATGAGGACATGGCAGGAGTGGGCTCAATGAAGGAGGGTACATAGAATGACTCAGAGGTAATGAGGACATGGAAGTTCTATGTAAGGGGTGATTTATTTTTGGCGGAAGTGGAACGACTCAGAGGTAATGAGGACATGGCCGTTTTGGAAATTTGTGGATCTGTTACCCTTTTTGTGCACTGGGAGTGCGGGTAGTGGATCATGAGGGAGGATCTCTTACAGGAAAAAAGTTCAGAGGTATGATCATACATGACTTGCTATCTAAAAGAGTGACCGGGATGTGAGTTCAGAGGCACCAGCGGGTACATGACTCGATAATTTGGAATATTGTGAAAGTGTGAGTTCAGCGGCACCAGCGGGTACAT
This sequence comes from Iris pallida, assembly GCA_029216955.1. Lineage (NCBI taxonomy): Eukaryota > Viridiplantae > Streptophyta > Magnoliopsida > Asparagales > Iridaceae > Iris > Iris pallida. Next base: position 14,941,700 of record JANAVB010008800.1, on the reverse strand, counting down.
GACTCGATGATCTGGAAAATGTTTGTGGATGTGAGTTCAGCGGCACCAGCGGGTACATAACTCGATAATTTGGAAAATGTTTGTGGATGTGAGTTCAGTGGCACCAGCGGGTACATGACTCAATAATCTGGAATGTGTTGAAGATAAGAGTTCAGCGGCACCAGCGGGTACATGACTCGATGACCTGGAATGTCATTCAGACATAATATTTCTTCAGGAACTTGCCATTGACGGGTAACATGAGCAAGTCTCTATTTTGTTTTGCGAGGCGGTAAGCACCGTTGGAGAATACAGCCTCGATGATAAATGGACCTTCCCATTTTGGTTGGAATTTGCCGGCGGTCTTGTGAGTCATGACCATCCGCCTCCGGACTGCCAGAACGAGATCGCCCACTTGGAATGTTCTGATTTTGACCTTCTTGTTAAAGGCTCCAGAGATGCGTGCTTGGTATAGCTCGATCCTTTGCTGAGCCAGGAGATGCTTTTCATCTAAGGCCTCTAACTCTTGTAGCCGGCGACGGTAGTTATCATCCGTCGTCAATTGATAAGTGAGGGCGACGCGGAGTGAGGGTATTTGAGTCTCTAATGGGAGAACTGCCTCACTCCCGTACACCAGGGAGAATGGTGTGTTCCCTGTGGCTGTTCGGACCGTAGTACGGTACACCCATAAGCATTCACCAAGCTTCTCGTTCCAGTCGTATTTGTTGGACGATACGAACTTCTTGAGTAACTTGATGATGGTTTTGTTGAATGCTTCTGCCAACCCATTCCCTGCTGGATTGTATGGTATCGAAGCAATATTCTAGATGCGGTGCTTGTCGCAGAACCGATAGAAGGCGTGGCTTGCAAACTACGGACCATTATCGTGGATGATCCTTCAGGGCAGTCCAAAGCGATAGATGACATGATGCTTGAGGAAGCTGATCACGTTTGAAGTCTTCACTTCTGCAAGTGGGACAGCTTCCGCCCATTTGGAGAAATAATCTGTAATTACGAGTATGAAGCGATGTCCTCGGGAGGAAGGTGGAGTGATCGGACCGATGATATCCATTCCCCATGCTTCGAATGGCCAGGACGCCACTGTCGGATGTAGAAATTTGGATGGCTGGTGAATGAAGTCCGCGTGGACTTGGCAGGCCTTACACTTTCTCGCATAGTCTATCGCATCTGCTACCATCATGGGCCAGTAATAGCCCATTCGACGAAGACGGTCTTGCAACTTAGGGCCAGGCTGATGGGCCCCACAAACACCGTCATGAGCTTCTCGTACGGCTTCCTTGGCTTCTACGTTTGACAGACACCGAAGCAACAATCCATCATAAGATCGACGATACAGCATTTTCGTCTCTGTATCGTAGAAGAATCTGACAGAACGCCTTCTGATGGAAGTAGCTTCCTTTGGGTTCTCCGGCAGAATATCGTAGACGACGAAGTTAATGAATGGCTGTCTCCAATCTGGGATATCACCAATCGTCTGGGCGGAATAACTCACCACAAACTGAACGTTGTTCTTTGGACAGACCAGCTCGTGGCCTATCATATCCACCGATTGATGAGCATAGTTTGGAATCGCTAGGGAAGTGGCAAGGCCAGCTAGGGCATCGGCTTCGATATTTCGGAGTCTGGGAACATGTTCGATGAAGAACCCCTCGAACGATGAGATGATGTTGATCGCTATTTGGTGATAGGGGATCATGTCTTCGTGGCGAACCTCGTATGAGCCTCGGATCTGATTGACGATTAACTGAGAATCGTCGTACGCTTCAAGATATTCTACCCCCAGCTCTCTTGCAAGTTGGAGGCCAATGACCAAAGCGTTGTACTCGGCTACATTGTTAGAGCAGGGTTCTGTGAGAGAGTAAGCGCGATTGATCACCAATCCGGAAGGATAAACCAGCACCACCCTGACTCCGACAACGATGTTACCCTTGGGTCCAGTTCTCGAAGCACCGTCGAAGAACATTCGCCATATATCATCGTGAGAGGTTGCATGCGAGTCGGCGACCTCATCTGGGATTTCTTCATATATTCTGGATGACTTCGAGCCCGGGTGGGCTGCCAAAAAGTCTGCCAGGGCTTGACCTTTGACAGCCTTTTGTGGGACAAAGATCATATGGTAGGGGGACAGTAATATTGCCCATGTAGCGAGGCGGGAGCTGAGTGCCCCTGGTTTCGTCATGAGGACCCTGAGAGGATTGACTCGTGAGATCACATGTATGGTTTGTCCTGTGATATAGTGCCGCGTCTTCTGAATGGCGAACACTAGGGCGAGGCATTCCTTCTCCACAGTGGTGTATCGGTGCTCTGGCCCAATCATCATTCGACTGAGGTAATATATGGCTTATTCATGGCCTGCGTCGTTGTTTTGTGCCAGCAGAGCCCCGAGGGAATGTTCTATTGCTCGTACGTAGAGCAGGAATGGTTTTCCAGCTACCGGAGCCACCAGGACTGGAGGGTTCGACAAATATTCTTTGATGCTGTCGAAGGCACGCTGACATTCCTCGTCCCATACGAACGAGACGCCTTTCTTCATGAGATGGGTGAATGGTCGACATCGTCCGGAGAGGTTAGAAATGAACCTCCTGATGTAAGCTAGCCTCCCTTGGAGGCCTCTGAGTTCGCGGAGATTTCTTGGGGGACCCATCTCCATAATTGCCTTTGTCTTCTCAGGGTCTACATGGATACCCTGGGCGGTGATGATAAAACCCAAGAAATTTCTGCTGGATACGCCCAGGAAGGACTTCGTAGGGTTCATTTTCAAATTGTGCGCTCGCATCAGGTCGAATACTGTCCTCAGATCCTGCAGATGGTCTCTCTTACAGCGACTCTTGACGGCGATATCATCAACATAGCACTCCACCGTCTTGCGCAAGTGTTCTTTGAAGATGATACTCATGGCTCTTTGATATATGGCATCGGCATTCTTTAAACCGAAAGGCATGACTGTGTAACAGTATGTGCCAATCGGTGTTCGGAATGATGTATGCTTTTCGTCGTCAGGAGACATCTTGATTTGGTTGTACCCCGAGAAGCCATCCATGAATGACATACGTTCGAAGCCGCATGTGTTGTCGATCATGATATATGTGATAGGGAGGGGGAATTCATCTTTTGGACATGCCTCATTCAGATTGCGGAAGTCGATACAGATTCGGATCTTTCCGTTCTTCTTGAGGACCGGAACTATGTTGGCGACCCAGTCAGGATGTTGCTCCTCACGAATGAAGCCGCTGGCTATTAGTTTGTTGACTTCGGCTTCGATCGCATCCATGATGCCTGGGCGGAAGCGTCTCTGTTGTTGCTTGACCGGTTTTGCATCTGGCCGAATGTTGAGTTTGTGGAGAGCAATATCGGGATCTAATCCCGGCATGTCTTCATAGCTCCATGCGAACACATCAATATATTCTTTGACAAGTTCCAGTAGCGATTCTCGCTCTTCGTCTGTTAGGCTTTTACTGACGAAGATTGGTTTTGGAGAAGATTCGCTACCGAGATCTACCTGTATAACCTCATCTTCAGTAGGGGGTTTTCTCAGTTCAAACCGCTTTTTCCATTGTGCATCCAACTGTTGGGCCCACGGCTCTAGCTCGAGGATTTCAGGAATGTCTTCATCTTCCTCATAGGCGTCGGCGAATGCCATGTTGACTGACAGGACTTGTCTGAATATGTCTTCGATGCTGGTATCCGAGTCAGAAGTTGGTGACCCGGTTGAATGTGACTGCCAGTCACATTCTTCATCTGAACTCTCAGGGGTCATCGTGGGTGTTACATACCCTAATCCACATCGAGTTTTGCTATAGTAGTCCCGTGGTTTGCCAGTCGGGACCGGTAGCTTCAAAGGTAATCGTCGCCCGGTGCCGTAATTCAAGCATGACGTAGTCTCCAGATCATATCCCTATTTTTGCATGAGATATTTGGATTGGGGGCTATAAAGATACAGAGGCAGTCTTCCGACATCTGACCCAAGGTCGACTTCTTCTACGGTGAAGGGATGCGGATCGTCCTTCCGGCCGAAGATGATTGGATGATCCCCTCCCTCGATTATGCGGTAAGCGTCTTCCACTGGGATAAGCTGGATTGTGGTGTGCACATTTGTCACCTGTGTGTGCAGGTGAGTGCCTATACCATGTTCCATAGCATACATCATACACAGCTTATTGAGCTCGAGGTAGTTCAAAGATAGCCCTTTATTGATGAAGTAAGGTATCTTTTCTAGGGGGATTACATCATCTGCGAAGGGAACATCAGTGTGGGCAGCCACATACTTGGCTAGCTCCGGTTCCTCTTCGGCTACCCCCTGTATAAACGAAGACTGAGAGGACGACCTGGGCAGCTTGATCGTCAGAGGTTCAGCTGGTAGAGCAGAGCGTGGAGTTGTTGGCAGACTAGCGCCCCCAGCTTGGTACTTGATACTGGGCGGGGAGTGGTTGGTTCGCTAGAAGTCCCAGACCTTGCATCGGGGTGACGACTCTTCTTGGGAAGACGTATCGTCATCGGCTTGTCGGAGGGATTGATCTTCTCCGTTTGCGACTGGCCGACTCTCGGTAGCCTGATTGTCAGTGGCTCCGTTGTGGGTTTTGGCACTTGGCCAGACCTTGGCAGTCGGATTATCATCTGCTCTTCTTGTGCCGAGAGGCTGATTGCGTCCTTACGCAGAGTGGCTGTAAGGGGTGCGGACTTTCCAGATTTGCGAGCTTGGAGGTGGATCGTCAGAGGTTCTTCTGATCCTGTGGCTGTCTCGGTACGAGCTTGCACATCTCTTTCACCAAGGTGCTTCTTCGACTTTTCGTACAGGCAGGAGTCTGAGTAGTAGGATTCGACCCCTTTGAAGGGATCGATATCAGCAAATTCTGTCCTCACGAAGCCGTATTTGTCGATATATTTGAAGCACTGGTGCAGCGTGGAAGGCACGATCATATAATCGTGTATCCAAGGACGCCCCAAGAGGATGTTGTAAGAAGTATCTGCATCTATGACGTAGCAGGTGACTTCTGATTGGAGATCGCCAATCTGACACTTCAAACGAATCTTTCCAATTGGGTAGCTCCTGCCCGAATTGAAACCGCTGATGGCGGTGCTTGTAGGAGTCAGACGATGCATCAGAATGCGGAGATGATGTAGCAGACCCTTCGGAATGATGCTTATGGAAGACCCAGGATCAATGTGCATCCGATCCACCTTTACGTCGCCGATGTATCCAGTGTAGTATAATGGGAGATCGTGCAGGTTGGTTTTGATGAGCATGTCCTGCGGGGTGAAGACAATATTGGACATCGCTCCCGTGCAAGCGCTGTCTTAGAGATCTGCAGGCGGGTTTTCTCCCGTGAGGTTGACCTGAGCCAGGTATGCGTCGACGTTCTGGAGTGCATCGCTCAAAGTCGTGCGAACATCTTTTGAGAGTCTCAGAAGCTCGTATAATGACAACTTGGCCGGTGTGTTGGCCAATTGCGCCAAGATGTCGAAGTTGTAGGGTTTCTCCAGCCCCTGCGGTGCCTCTTTTCGGAGGGATTTGTCAAAGCGAGTCTCCTTCGGCCTAGGCTTGTCGGTCGTCGGAGGCTGAGCCGGTCCCGGAGCGTCAATTGTAGCGGGCTGATGATCTTCAGCCTAGTTATCAGCTACAGGTTGGGATTGTGCCCCAGACCGAGTGACGACGGCTGTAGCTTCTTCGATATCTGTCGAGATTGTGCGGCAGGACCTGACTTTTCCACTCTTCTTCTTACGAATGGAAGATGGTGTAGGCTGAGTCACTTCTGATACCAAGTCCGGATGGACCCACATGACCTCCCTTCGTAATGTGGTGAGAGACATTAGCCCAGCAGCCTGATCTCGGAGAGGTGGAAGGCTAGCAATCTCCATTGTCGCCAGAGGGATGGGTACCACACCGTCTTGAGCTTCGGTTGGAGGAAAGCTGCCAAATTGTACTGACATCATATTAGCTGCCACAGTTACCTCTTCGAAGTCGATGGCCAGAGCGTTCGAATCGATGAGATTTTGGATGTACCGTTTTAGTTGGTAGCAGTCGTGTGTGGCATAGTGGACGTAGCGGTGGTAATGGCAGTACTTTGGATTCTCTATGTCTGCCGGCCGAGGTTCCCGTCTTGGTGGAGGAAGCTGAATTCTGTCTCCTTGTATGAGCACGTCCAAGATGGGATTGACGTGACCGTCTTCGAAGGAGTAAGTTATTTGCGGCCATTGTTTGTCTGTCGGCTTTGGCTCAGGTTTCTATGCTGTATCGGCCACCATAGCCTGCTTACCCCTGCTGTCCCGATTGTTGGAGGGGCTACCCCCATTGTCGTTGTTGGTGTTGGGACGCTTGCCCTTGTTCTCTCCGTCCGAGATGTGCAATCCCAGTTGGCGAGCCTTCTTCAACCGTTCTTCGGCGCTAGTGGCACTGATGATAAACGTCTTCCAGTCTTTGAATTGACTTTTGCCCATCCAGAGACTGATTTTTGGAAGCAATCTCTTTTGGCAAATTTCAATTAGGGAGGAATCCGGATTTCCAGACGGAAGCTTCATCGCGGTTTGGCGAAACCGCTCAATATAATTCCTTGTCAGCTCTTTCTTCCCTTGGACGACGTCCATGAGGGTGGACATTGTGATGTCCTGCCCTACTTCGTAGAATCTCTCCAAGAACATGCGCTTGAAGCCGGCGAAGGAGTGGATGCAGTTGTCTGGCAGGTTACGATACCAGTCGAAGGCGACCCCTTCCAATGCCCCGATGAATAATCGTATGAGAATGGCATCGTCATGGGGCAGATGGTCGGTGGTGACCTCGAAGTAAGTGATGTACCGAATTGCTGAGGTCTTGCCTTCATAAGGATTGATATTGAACGGCTTATATCTTGGTGGGAATGGAACATCCCTCCAGGCAGCAGGGTATGGTTGCCGTATTCTGAGGTCTTGAGAATTTTCACGAGCGTAAAACATGGCTCGGAGCTCCTGGAACTCTCTTCTCGCTTCACAGGCTTCATCTACGGCGGTGGGGGCCGTTCCTTCAGGAGGATTGTTGTCCGGGTTCGGTGTCGCTGAATTCGAGTCCGTATTGACCGCGGGACCCGCGCTTGTTTGGCCAGGCGTTCCTTCCTGTAGAGTTGGAAGAGCCGCTTTGATCTCGTCTACAGACTTGACCAAGGCAAGCAGTATGGCCTCCAGAGTGTCGATGCGTTGGCGATCACTGGCACCACCTTGGTTACTGTCCGTCATGAATACCGTCCTTACGTGAGGAGAGATAGACGGAGCGGTGGAGGAAGCGCCCTCTGAATCATACCCCTGTAGTGAGAAGTCATCGGGATATATAGGAATGTTCTCCTCTAGTTCGGACTCGGAAGGAACAGTACCCCCAATCTCCGAGTTCGCCTCGTCTTGGGAGTTGTGGATGTCGTTGGGGACGTCAGGGTTTGTTACATCTGATGAAAGAGTTGTTTCCCCCGGCTCATCTTCTTGGAACATCGGATTGTCGTAGAGGTTCGGAGGAGTGCTACCACCAGTTCCAGCAACCTCCAGTATTGTGGATGACGAATCTCCCACTGTAGCAGATTTCGTCTTAGAATGGGTGCCTTGGAAAACTCCGGTGGTGGGCACCCGCTTAGACGACAGTCTTTTGGTCAAAGTGGTTGAAATCGTCGGACTGGGAACATTTGCCTTCTTCCCTCTCCCATCGACGGGGACTTTCTGAGCAGAGTTGCAGGAGACGACGGGAAGTGCCTCGTCTTCTGAAGACGGCTGTTGTAGTCTTTGAAAGACGGACTGCCGGTCTTTTCGTATCGTCGCGTTGTTGCAGCAGCAGTTGACGATGACTTGGGTGCAGTGACGTCCGTGGGAGGACTCTTTGCACCTCAGTGCATCTTCTCTTTCCTTGCGTTTGTGGAGGATGGCCTCACGCAAGTCAGATGGGTCTGGATCGACCATATTTGCTCCCTGGATTTCGGAAGACTTTTGCGAACCTCTCTGTCCGTGTGCCGCCGGGGGCTGGACTCGAGTGGTTCTGTATAACTTTCCATCTGAGGCCTACACAACAGTATACGGTACGCTCGGATGGTCAGAGATCGGATCAGCGGACCAAGCTTGCCAAGCTCGCGCTGCCCTAGACTTCTTCGCTCTAGTGCGTAAGGGCACATAGTAGGAAGAGTCTAGGTGATGCTGGAGAGAGTCAGAAATATCTTCTTGGGAGCACAAGAGATCAGGACCATAGGAGAGACGGTCGAAGACAGAGCCACGTGGAGTAGGCGTCACGCGGCTGTCATCAATAACCTTCATGTGGCTGGCAGGCGTAGCCGCATAGGTTTTCTTCATGCGGCTGGAAGCTTCGGCCGCATGAGTTTTCTTCATACGGCTGGATAATCTGGCCGCATAGACCTTCTTCATGCGGCTGGCAGACTCAACCGCATAAGCATCCTGCATGCTGTTGGCAGACTTGGCCGCATGAGCGTTCGGCTTCTTCTTGGGGCGCGTAGAATCACTCTTTGTCCCTGCAAATCCAGCATCTTAGTGCTTTCCTCTGCCGGACTTGGGGACAGCAGAGTTCTCTACGGCTCGAAGTAGAGCCGTATGAGAGTCATCTTCGCCGTCTTGGATAGCCGAGAGTACCCCATCCAGAGCTTGTGGAGGAGCAAATGATTTTGGCCTCCACTCGCAGCGAGCTTTCTTTGTGCGGGTTCGCTTCTGGACCGGGCCAGCGCTTCCTTCAGAGAGCATTTCTTCAAACGCCTGTTGGTCGAAGCGGACGACCATCTTCTGTTGCGTGGAGCCAAGTTTGGCTGTATCCGATTGCGTCATCAACTCCTCAACCATGGAGAAGTCAATCCCCAGCAGAGTCTCCATCATGTTTGCCATGAAATATAAAAGGACAGAACAATTATCGGAGGACTGGACTTTTACTTCACGTTACAAACTCGCTTGTACAAAGAAAGCCTAGGGACGAAAACCTAGGTACAGCAATATAAGTACAATTGTTTATTTTTGATTCTGGGGGGTGACGATAGAGGCTCGGGAAAGCGACGGCCGCTCTGCCTTACTCCTTGGACGATCGGTATGCAGCCTTGGCTCCCGAAGATTGCTTGGCGTTGAAGAAATGCTCTCTTTGCTCTCTCTCGGCTCTTTCTCTCCAAGTATTCTGGTGCTCTCTGATCTCGAAAAAAAAGGTCCTCTTTTGCAAGGGAATGGCACCTTGCTATTTATAAGAAGGGAATGCAATCATTAGGGTTTGCAATGATTATTCCTTGAAGTGGCGGCGGCCTGTTGATTGATCAATCTAGGCCATTAATCTTGGGTGTGATGAATCTGGGCCATTAATGTAGATTGTGCCAAATTCTCTCAGTAATTAATGCTGATTGGAATAAATCTCCCTTATGATGATCTGCTGATGTCTACGAATCTGAATGAATAATTTTAATTCATTCTCCTGCCACGTGTCCCAGATTATTGGGATTTGACCCAATCTTTGATTGCAGTAAATATGGAAAGTTGATTGGCTTCATGACACGTGTCCTGGGAGCCACTGAGGGGATCTTAGCCGCATGAGGATTGAGCCGCATAATCCCGGCCACGTGTCAAGGCTGCTTGGGGAGTGGCCCCCGAACCTTCGAATCACATGATAATCTGGGCCGCATGGACGTAGGTGGCCGCATAACGGGTAACTCATTCATGAGCCGCATGGAGATGGTCCTCGTGAGCCGCATGGGAGAGCGTCTTCTTGAGCCGCATAGGGGGAGCCTCCGCTTGAGCCGCATAGGCCTGTTTCGATCTGGGCCGCATAGGGCAACTTCGGCCTGAGCCGCATGGGGAGTCTCCGCTCGAGCCGCATATGACTGTCCACGTGTCTAGGCTGCGTGGCATTTTCTGGATCTTGGGGGATTGTGTCAGAGATCTCCTTCGTTTCCCTAGGAGTCTGTCATTATGACAGAGTCATAATTACATCTTTGTGTCAGGACTGTCGTCTTATAAGAGCTGTCAGCCGTCAAGGCAATTAATGCAGTAAGGGAAAAGTTGTTTGTATGCTACGTGGCACTTCTCTTTGAGCCGCATGGAGATCATAGAGCCGCATAGTCCCTTGTGCCGCATGAATCTCTGAGCTGCATGGGCTTTCGGAGCCGCATGGGGTTTCCTGGCCATATGGATCTTTCTTTATCATTTTTCATGCTTCTACAGTCTTATGCAGGTAGTTTGTATTATCTCTGTTTTTATGCAGGGACGAGCACGGCCGTGGTAAGAAATGTGATAAATCACTATATGTTAATGTATGCTTTGTTTCTTCAAGATGGCTATCGATATGAACTGAATTCATTTAGTTCTAAATAGAAAGACAACTCTAAAGCATGCCTACCTTAATAATCAGAGTCAGTTTAGACGAGTGGGTTCGTCTCGTCCACTTAGCAAGTGTGCTAATCCCCTTCCCCAAATTTCCCAGGTGCGGCGGGAGCTCTAAACTGAAGCTGAAATGCGGAGAGGCGTTTTGAAGCTCTTCCTATGCTGAAGTATTTTGAAGCCAATTCAATCGAAGGCTTATGTATAAAGGGGCGAATGTATGGAACGACAAGTGTTAGTTCAGGCAGCTTGTCGAGTATGTTTCTTTTGTTTTCAATCAATGTAGCCGCAACGGTATCCTATGTAAATACGACTTGCACTTCGTTGCAAGCTATGAATGAAAAGCATATTTCTATCTTCCTATACTGTGTCTCAATTTGATGTGATTTATGAAGTTTTAACTTGGCGTTTCAATATAAAAATCAACGTAACATTCTTGCCTTGTACGAGTGCAATTCCAGACTCGTACGCCATCACGCCTTAGCGAGGATGATCGATTCGATAAAATAATACTGGGGACGAACGGTTTGTCGACTCGGGGCGTGACAAATTGGTATCAGAGCACAGTTATGTTTCCTCGGATTTTCGAAAGATCTTTTATTGTTGGAATGTTCGTTGCGATGGCTCGATTGAATGCTTGTCGACATGCTGCGTGAAATAAAAGTTCCATACAGGTAAGCTCGTAGATATTTTTGAAAAAAATACTAACGGGTTTACTCTGTTTTGTATGAATGACTAAGAGAAATAAGAACAATCTCGGCACAACAACCCAAACTGTGGATAGTACGTCGAGCACAAAGAGTATTGGCCCTAGCGAGACGGCTATGGAGAAAATGCTACAGTTGATGGAACTGCAGCAGCAACAGCTTCAGATGCAAATCAAAGCCCAATTTGATGCGCAGCAGAAGCAAATGGATGACCTAACGCAGATCGTAAGCAAGATGGTGGGCAATACCAAAGCAACGGTCATGGTACCCGAGGAGAGACAAGATGTTCAAGATAAAGACGAGGAAGAAGCTCAACCGCAAATGATAAATTCTTCTTCCTTGTTCAAAGCAAAGGAGTTCCGCAAGATGAATCCACCAAAATTCAATGGCCGAGACGAGCCTGATGTGATAGTGGGGTGGCTTGCGAAGATTGAGGACATGTTTAATCTGCTTAGCATTGAAGGGTCCTAAAGGGTAACATGTGCGGCATTACAGCTGCAACTGAGGGCTTACGACTGGTGGGCAGCTAAGAAGCAGGAAATCTACGAAGCCGATACAAACACCACGATTTTTTGGAAAATGTTCAAGGAAGCATTTCTTGAACGGTACGTTCCTCGTGCCGTCCGTCGTCAAAAAGAAGACGAGTTCATGATGTTGCGACAAGGAAATATGTCAGTCGACGATTATGACTCGAGCTTCTTGAAACCGGCGAGTTTACCGGCACCTTCCTGCCCAACAAGGAAGCATGGTGTGAACGCTTCCAACAAGGCCTAAACGACGAACTGCGAAGGGACGTCATGAATCAAAGGTGTCGAACCTACCACGAATCCTACGATGCCGCTCTCGATAGTGAGCGTGTCTTTGGCCGTATGTCGCATAGAGCCGTGCCTGTCGTCCGTAACCACTTCAACAAGCGTCCTAACGACGCCGAAGGATCGGGAGTATCAAAATGTCCGAACACATTTGCTAACCGGGGACAGGGCGGACAACACTGCAGCAGATGCGGTAGGCGTGGGCACCAAACCACCGATTGCGTCACAAGATCTTGCTACAAGTGTGGCGAGGTAGGCCATATAGTTACATATTGTCCGAAAAATGTTCCAAATCAACACAACCCACCAAGTAACGTTCTGAATCAACACAAAGCGCCTATACTACAAGGCGCAAATGCGATGCTCGTGAACCCGCAGAATCAATGCCATGGAGCTCAAGGCCGAGTCTATGCATTTACTCGAGACGAGGCATTCGCGTTCGATACTGTTGTAAGAGGTATATTACTCTACATAAATATACCTGCTCGAGTACTATTCGATTCGGGTGTGACGCATAGTTTTATATCTGCTGATTATATGAAATAAAATAAAATAACCATGCAATCACTAGATATAGACATTAGCGTTAGCACTCCGTCGGGAGTCGATATGCCTGCAAACTTTATTTGTAGGGATAGCCATATTTGTATCGGAGGAAGAAATCTATTCTTGGATGCCATCGTACTAGACATTAAAGAGTACAACATAATCTTGGACATGGATTGGTTGGGTGCTTGTCATGCAACGATCGAGTGCGCGGAGAAGAGAGTGGTGTTTCGCCTTCCTGGTTAGACAGAGTTCTCATTCGTGCGGTACGGTCTCGAAGACGGTAATGATGGTATCAGCAATCTCGGCAAGGCGTATGTTGCGTTCCAGCTGTGCGGGATACTTGACATCAGTTCGAGACACGCGGAAGGATAATATAAGCACAATGCAGACTGATGTTGTGGCAGATTTTCTTGACGTTTTTCCTGACGAGATGCCCAGGATGCCGCCGGATCGAGAAATAGAATTCAGCATCGACACCTTTCTGAATACACGGCCGATATCAAAGGCGCCTTACCGAATGGCTCCAGCAGAACTGAAGGAGCTGAAGGTGCAATTACAAGAGTTGTTAGACCGTAGATTTATTCGCCCTAGCGTCTCTCTGTGGGGAGCTTCCGTACTGTTTGTGAAGAAGAAGGATGGATCGATGCGGCTATGTATCGAATATCGGGAACTCAACAAGGCGACCATGCGGAACAAGTATCCCTTGCCACGAATCGATGACTTGTTTGACCAATTGCAAGGCACGACAATATTTTCAAAAATTGATCTTCGTTCAGGCTATCATCTGTCACGACCCGCACCCGCTTTTCGGATACAAGACGTGTCCAAGCCCAGCCTACGCCGCAGTGTCGGCGGTAGAACGCTGTCTATAACTCACAAGTCACTGAATCTATAATCACGGAGAAATCTATATCTCATCCACAGAATAATCAAGACACAACCAAGATCAATGAATATCCATAAAACTAAGCAATAATGAATATAAACTGAATGTATCCAAGAATCAATGTCACGTCCGGTGGACACAAATCCACTACCAGTAGACGGAAAAATAGAGAAAATACATAAAATGAACCAACTGAGTACAACCTGCTAACCAAGTAACCTCAACTGCAAAGTACCGCGATCTGAAGCTAACTCAAACCCCCTCGTCTGCTCTTGACTCAGACTCGGCTAACCTGAAGAGATCATCAGGTCCTCAGAGGACTAGCAAGATACATAAAAAATGAGCCTTTCTAACAGTTTATTATGCATGGAGAAGAATACAGAATAAATAAGTAAAACTGAGCAATGAATAACACGAATCTGTATACTGTCTACACAAAAATGAGCTGCTGAACGAGGACAAGAGAACTCATGTCAAGATGTCACGGATAACCAAATCGAATACTCAAACCCTCGTCCCTAGTGTGGACTCGCAGGTTTGAACAACTACTAGACCTCGTCCCTGTCACGACCCGCACCCTGATTAGGGACACGAGTACGTGGTTACGTCCAGCCTACGCCGCAGCATCGGCGATAGAACGATGTCTAGGTTGTCTACAAAACTACACTAAACAGTATAAAGGTACCTGTACAGTATATACACTCCGAATGGAGGTGACATAGCAATACAGTCTCAATCACAAAAACAAACTAGGATAGATAGCACGAAAGGAAATATGATAGATGAAAACAGGAAATAAGTTCAAGATTCACACAAGTCCAGAGCTATACACAACTACACAGAGTCATAGAAATATAATATAAAATACTACAAACTGAAAGTACTAGCTGGCTCGCAGGCCAGGCAAACCTAACTAAACTACACTACTCAGGGTGAGCAAAGTCTAGTGGCTCTACTAACAAGCCACGGTCCAGGTCTACTCCGTCAGACTCGACCCCATAATAGGTCGGGCAATCTGCCTCAGAATCGTCTATAATATATCAACGGTATCCTGTCAGAAAAATGAGCAAGTACAAACACCAACAGCAGTTCCATGTGAATTGACAAATACTATAAGAGACAGTGTAATGAAATACAAGACAAAGATATATAAAATACAGGGTAAAATCAGCAGGAAATGTATAATAGATGTGAGTACTGAATAGGACGACAGTATATATATAGGAAGACTTAGAAACTATTCGAAAACCGAGTTACAACCCTTAAACCAAACAATGACCGGGGTTGTAACTCTTCTTCCGAACAGAACTTAGCCTCCTAGGATAAATAATATAAAAATGTGACTTGAATTATTAGAGCGCTATGTGATCGGCTAGGGAATCATGGTAGGGTTATCCACTTGGCCCGACAATCACATAAAAATCTGAAAGGGTCATGCCGGCCAACCTGGATAACGAGAACATGGAGGTATCTGCTACACCCTACGTGAGGTGAGAGTGGCGCAAGCAAAATAGTGACATGGGGCTTTGATAACATAACACCTAATAATTCCCCCATCCCCGAATAGTATCATAGATCCGGACATGGCACGTCATGACACGGGATTCAAAAGCAGGGGGCCAGCCCACTCCCAAATCGATGTCTATATAAGTACATAAAACATGAAATATCACACACCAATATACCAAGGAAATCCGGGAATAACATCTCATGACAGGATCCGACGTATACTAGTCCGTGAACTATTGTGTCGAGAATCAAGTAAGACACTACAACTGAATCGGATATAGTAGATATCAAGACAATGAAAACTATCAGTAAATGTACTCGTCTGTGGTTCTGAGCTGATAAGGTGAACAGACGCTCAGAGTAATCACAGACCTAAAATAAGATACTATGAGTCAAACAGGGTTTTATACTGAAAAGGAAACTAATTTAAGTCATAAATGCAAGTCTAAGTCAAAACTAGGTCAATCTAGGTCAAACTGAGTCATACTAGTTCATACCAGGTCACTGGGAGTCAATCCAAGTCAAACTAAGTCAAACGAGGTCAAAGGTTGACTTACAGTTGACTTTTGGTCAACTGGTCAAACCTGGTCAACTCTGGTCAACTCTAGGTCAACCCTAGGTCAAACTAGTCTAATGTTGACCAACTGTCGACTTTTAGTCAACTGGTCAACTCTGGTTTGGTTTCGGTCAAATCAAGTCGCTTAAAGGCTAAGTTTGACTCTCGGTTGACTTTTGTTGACTTTTGGTCAAAATGGTCAACCGACGTCAAAACTAGTCTAGGAGCACTACATTTGATCATTACCAACCAAGGGAACCAAGTTCTAACCATGTCTTAGACTCCAAACTCAAATACCCTATTCCTAGGTAAAACCTACATTACCTTACCAAGGTAAATTCCGATACCTTGCCCAATACAAAGGAAACCCCGCTAATACCCAAGATACTAGCCTAGGCTCCTTAGGGTAGCTAGATACTATCCTATCTAAGGTTTACCTACCAATAAATATAGGTATCCTAGGTATCTAGCTAATCTTAGAATATATGTTAGTCATCCTACCCCTTTACCTTACCAATATCATGTATTATCCTCACATCACTCTAGCACTCACCCATACAACTCACTTACACAAAACACTTACATATATCACACTCATAGGCTCTCACCTAGGCTTAGATATAGGCTAACCTATAGGCACACACACAATTACATATATAGGCTCACAAATACACACATCAAACTCAAAAATACTCACACACACACACAAGCTCATAACACACACACACACAAGCCTATAGAGTAGGCTGATATTGGAGGGTTTAGGGACAGCTACTAGGAGGTTTGATGGGCTGATTTGTGGTGTGTTAGTGGACTGATATTAAGCCATTTAGGGACAGCCAACAAGGGGGTTACATGGACTGTTAAGGGGTGTTCAAAGGGACTGTAGGGGCTGAATTGAAGAGCTATAGGGACTGTCATCTATGGGGGCAAATTGGACTGGAATGTGGTGGTGTAAAGGACAGCCATATAGGCTATGTTATGGCTGAAAGTTAGGGGCAAACAAGGGCTGCATATGTGACAGTTGAAGGGCTGTTAAGTGGCATGTTAGGACAGGTTTCTGGACAGCATATGGGATGATATTAGGACTGAAATTTGTGCAATACTATGGCTGATATGAGGAGGTTTTTAGGGGCCAATTGGACAGGTTATAGGGACTGATATTGGGGCATTTAGGGACTGATTTTGTAGGGGTGTAAGGGGCTATGTATGGACAGCATATGTGGGGGTTTTATGGGGTGTACATGGGCTGTCATTTGGGACAGCCATGACAGGTTATGAGGGCTATCAAAGGGCTGTCATAGATGGGTGTTTAGGACAGTAATGTGGCTGTTAACAGGGGGTGAATGGGGACTGTGATGGATAGCCAAGTGCTGCCCTGCTGCTGTTAGCAGCAGAGTTATCCCTCCCCCTCAACACTCCACTCACCACTCCTCTATCTCTCTATAACTCCACACTCAACCATTCACTCAAACACCACACATACACACACTCTTCCCCTTCTATACTAACACATAAACATCCTCAATTCCTCCCTTGGCCGAACCACTCCATACCCCATACCAAACACAAAATCACACATACACACCATAGTATATATCCATATTTTTTTTCCTTCCTTGGCCGAACCACTCCATATATATATACATATATATGAGCCATAATATATATATATATATATATATATATATATATATATATAGAGAGAGAGAGAGAGAGAGAGAGAGAGAATAATATATATACCACCATATATATACATATATAGATTTAATAATATGATACAATATGATACTTAGGAAAACACATTCCTAAACACATAGAAAAATCTGAGTTTAAACATTAAAACAACATCTAATCAATTAATAATAAATCCACATGTGTCCAA
The DNA here is from genome assembly GCA_029216955.1 of Iris pallida. Classification (NCBI taxonomy): domain Eukaryota; kingdom Viridiplantae; phylum Streptophyta; class Magnoliopsida; order Asparagales; family Iridaceae; genus Iris; species Iris pallida. Next base: position 14,924,494 of record JANAVB010008800.1, on the reverse strand, counting down.
ATAGGGTCTTTTTCCCACTAGGACACGATCCTACACATAGGACACATCTCTAAGTCTCCAAATGGACACGAAATGGACACAAATGGAGACACAACCATGGAGATCATTCCTATGGGTCAAAATCATCCTAATGCATGAGAAAAATGAGAAAGAGAAAGGGATTTATACCTCCCGGTAGATCGAATCGAAGGAAAAGCTTCCCGATACGCCACCGACACGTAGGAATCCCAAACAGACACGAACGAGCTCCGAATCCTCCCAAACTTGGCTAGCTTCCTCCTCGGCTTGAGTAGAGAAGAAAAGAAGAAGGTTGGGTGGAAGAATAAAGGGATTTTGTGGAGAAATGAATAGAAACCCTCTCTAGAAATTTGGGAAAGAACAAGAGAGAGAAAGTGGAATGGAAAATAAACAAAGCTCATGCCTATTCCTATTCATAAGTGGCCGGCCCTAATGGGCTGTTTTTCCCTATTATAAAAAGTCTAAAATGCCCTCCCCTAGTTCTATTGTTTAATATTAGGAAAGGGCTAAATGGTTGAGGCTAAATTAGTCATTCTAACTCTCTATTCTAACCAAACCCTATCCATAATTAATTAGTCTAACCACTAACTAAAAATTAATATCATGTGGGCCATGGCTACTAGTGTGTGGGTCCCACTAGAGTCAAAACTACTCCGGGTCCCCGTTACAAGTCGGATTGAGCTGAAATTCGAACCCGACTCATAACCCCAAAATAATCTTATAAATAAATAAATAATTTCAAAAATATTCTAAAATAAAAAATGACAAAAATATCCCTGTTTCTGAAAACTAGGGGTGACAAATCTATCCACCTTAAAAAATTTCGTCCTCGAAATTAAAACCAAACAATAGTAAAATATCAAAATAACAAGTCATGGCTTAAAATTTAAAATAATTAAAATCTCAAAAATCAAAGCATGAATTAAATGACTAAAATTATAAAATTTAAAATTACTCTCAAATAGAAATTGGGTGCTATAAGTCTATCCACCTTAAAAGAATCATCCTCAAAAATTAAAACAAAGTAAACACAGAAAAAAATTATGCAAATCGATAATCGTATGCGTCTGTCCAATCATCATGATACTCAGAATCTCTGTCATGCCAGTGAGCAAGGCTACGATAATCACAGAGTCCTCAACTATGGTACATACCCCTAGAATTATGGTATTTAAAATTTTTGCATTGTCGCATGCTTGGCAGCAAAAACCTTAAATTCCTACACCCGAGAAATACGACCATAATCCGACTACATGTCCTCACTATACCTACTAGCATGACCCTAGAGGATTCTAAAATCTCATAATCGAGGCGACCTAGCCCATACGACTTATCTCAAAAGAAAAATATATCACAAGAACAAATTTTCATCCAACGATCAAGGAACAGATAGAATCGAATTTTAAGACAGTTTATAAGAAGGCAAATACGGAAAGGAGATCGAAATATTGGAACCTGCTATCTGCTCTGCTACTGCCTGAGTGGGCTCAACTGTCATGGCAAAAGCTCGCCCATGCTGGCCTCCTCTAGCCTGCTGCACTCCGTCATGGCCTCTTCGGATTCCACTAGCATGGCAATCCCTCAGCTGGTGGTCGGGCACCCCACAGTATAGGCATACGCCCAACCTCTTCCTACAGGCATCTCGAGTGTGTCCCTGCTTCCCGCAAAAAGTGCACTGAGTAGCCTGCCTCTGGCCCCGTCCTTGGTGCTGCTGGACACGTGCTGGTGCCTGCTGAAACTGTAACTGAGGCTGCTGCTGAAACTGCCTCTGCTGGAAATGAGGGCGCTTCGCCGGCCCTGCACTCGAGCTCGCTCCTAGAACCTCGCTGCCCCTCTTCGGCTTGAGGCTGAAGTCCTCCTCTGCAATTTGCGCCTCCATCAGGATCTGCTCGAAGGTCGCGTCACGTCGTCCAGAGGTACGAGTGCGTACTGCATGGATAAGACCCCTCCGGAACTTCTGAGCCTTGCATCCCTCATCCTGAATCAGACTAGGTACAAACCTACTTAGACGGAAGAACTCCGCTGCATACTCGTCTACCGACGAGTTCCCCTGCACCAAACTGGCAAACTGCCCCTCCAAAGCTGTCAAGGCTACATCTGGGTAGAACTTCTCCTTAAAGAGCTTTCTGAAGTCCTCCCAAGACAAACCTCTCACTGACGTACGCGGATTCGTGCGGTACCAAGTCAGCGCTATGTCGAAAAACTGGCTCACTGCAGACGTCACCCAAAGTCCTCTCGGGACCTCTGCCAACTCCAGACTCCGCTGGACATCCTCCAACCAGTCGTTTGCGTATAGGATACCTTCGGTACCCTTGAACTCCCTCGGGTTCATCTTCCTGAAGTCTAGGTGTGTGCCAGGCCTCTCCTGACCCTGCTGCTAAACTGGGGCTCCCTGATCTGTACCCGGTGCACCCCTCTCTACTGCTGCCATTGCCAACTGATGGAAGTTCTCCATGCTCCGTCGTAACAACTCTGCCTGTGCGCTCTGGGTCTGCAACATCTGCTGCAGAAGGGCCATCATCCCCTGAGTATCAGTCGGTAGCGGAGGTAGCGGTAGGAGAATATTAGGAATAACCATGGACGGTCTCGCTGTTGGAGGTGGAAAACCTCCCGGAACCGTCGCTGCTGCTCCCTCCTGAAGGGCAGGGACTGAGGTGGCAGCTCCCTCAACTGTAGCTCCCGCAGCCGGAGGTGGAAGACCTCCTGGAATCGTCGCTGCTACTCCTGCCTGAAGGGCAGGAACTGAGGCTACTGCTCCTGAAGTCAGAGGTGGAAGTCCCACTGGATCGGACCTCTCTGGAACTGCACTAGGCCCTGCTGCCTGAGAACGAGTCACTGTCATCCTGAAGACGAATTGAACCCAAGAGATCAATATGGCACAAGATAAGATATTTTCAAAGGAGGACAATTGAATTCAATGCAAAAGAGTTGTCATGGTAATCAAAAGATCAGAATTTCCTAAAATATGATTGAGTAACTCCTATCATACCCTAGATTCTACGTCCTAATCGCAGGCTCGTAATTAGCACTCTAAGTCGAACACTATTACGAGATCGCACTAATTGCGACTCTGACCTGCATGGGCCACCACAAAAACGTGTCACGACCCATACCCTGATTAAGGGCACGAGTACGTGGTTACGTCCAGCCTACGCCGCAGCATCGGCGGTAGAACGCTGTCTAGGTTGTCTACAAAACTACACTAAACAGTATAAAGGTGCATGTATAGTATATACACTCCGAATGGAGGTGACATAGCAATACAGTCTCAATCACAAAAACAAACTAGGATAGATAGCATGAAAGGAAATATGATAGATGAAAACAGGAAATAAGTTCAAGATCCACACAAGTCCAGAGCTATACACAACTACACAGAGTTATAGAAATATAATATAAAATGCTACAAACTGAAAGTACTAGCTGGCTCGCAGGCCAGGCAAACCTAACTAAACTACACTACTCAGGGTGAGCAAAGTCTAGTGGCTCTACAAACAAGCCACGGTCCAGGTCTACTCCGTCAGACTCAACCCCATAATAGGTCGGACAATCTGCCTCAGAATCATCTAAAATATATCAACGGTATCCTGTCAGGAAAATGAGCAAGTACAAACACAAAGAGCAGTTCCATGTGAATTGACAAATACTATAAGAGACAGTGTAATGAAATACAAGACAAAGATATGTGAAATACAGGGTAAAATCAACAGGAAATGTATAATAGATGTGAGTACTGAATAGGACGACAGTATATATATAGGATGACTTAGGAACTATTCGGAAACCGAGTTACAACCCTTAAACCAAACAAGGACCGTGGTTGTAACTCTTCTCCCGAACAGAACTTAGCCTCCAAGGATAAATAATATAAAAATGTGACTTGAATTATTAGAGCGCTATGTGATCGGCTAGAGAATCATGGTAGGGTTATCCACTTGGCCCGACAATCATATAAAAATCTGAAAGGGTCATGCCGGCCAATCTGGATAACGAGGACATGGAGGTATCTGCTACACCCTATGTGAGGTGAGAGTGGCACAAGCAAAATAGTGACATGGGGCTTTGATCACATAACACCTAATAATTCCTCCATCCCCGAATAGTATCATGGATCCGGACATGGCACGTCATGATACGGGATTCAAAAGCAGGGGACCAGCCCACTCCCAAATCGATGTCTATATAAGTACATGAAACATGAAATATCACATACCAATATACCAAGAAAATTTGGGAATAACATCTCATGACAGGATCCGACGTATACTAGTCCGTGAACTATCGTGTCGAGAATCAAGTAAGACACTACAACTGAATCGGATATAGTAGATATCAAGACAATAAAAACTATCAGTAAATGTACTCGCCTGTGGTCCTGAGCTGATAAGGTGAACAGACGCTCAGAGTAATCACAGACCTAAAATAAGATACTATGAGTCAAACAGGGTTTTATACTGAAAAGAAAACTAATTTAAGTCATGAATGCAAGTCTAAGTCAAAACTAGGTCAATCTAGGTCAAACTGAGTCATACTAGGTCATACCAGGTCACTGAGAGTCAATCCAAATCAAACTAGGTCAAACGGGGTCAAAGGTTGACTTACAGTTGACTATTGGTCAACTGGTCAACCTTGGTCAACTCTGGTCAACTCTGGTCAACTCTAGGTCAACCCTAGGTCAAACTAGTCTAATGTTGACCAACTGTCGACCTTCAATCAACTGATCAACTCTGGTTTGGTTTCGGTTAAATCTAGTTGCTTAAAGGCTAAGTTTGACTCTCGGTTGACTTTTGTTGACTTTTGGTCAAAATGGTCAACCGACGTCAAAACTAGTCTAGGAGCACTACATTTGATCATTACCAACCAGGGGAACCAAGTTCTAACCATGTCTAGACTCCAAACTCAAATACCATATTCCTAGGTAAAACCTACATTACCTTACCAAGGTAAATCCCGATACCTTGCCCAATACAAAGGAAACCCCGTTAATACCCAAGATACTAGCCTAGGCTCCTTAGGGTAGCTAGATACTATCCTATCTAAGGTTTACCTACCAATAAATATAGGTATCCTAGGTATCTAGCTAATCTTAGAATATATGTTAGTCATCCTACCCCTTTACCTTACCAATATCATGTATTATCCTCACATCACTCTAGCACTCACCCACACAACTCACTCACACACAACACTCACATATATCACACTCATAGGCTCTCACCTAGGCTTAGATATAGGCTAACCTATAGGCACACACACAATTACATATATAGGCTCACAAACACACACATCAAACTCACAAATACTCACACACACACAAGCTCATAACACACACACACACAAGCTCATAACACACACACACACAAGCCTATAAAGTGGGCTGATATTGGAGGGTTTAGGGACAGCTACTAGGAGGTTTGATGGGTTGATTTGTGGTGTGTTAGTGGACTGATATTAAGCCATTTAGGGACAGCCAACAAGGGGGTTACATGGACTGTTAAGGGGTGTTCAAAGGGATTGTAGGGGCTGAATTGAAGAGCTATAGGGACTGTCATCTATGGAGGCAAATTGGACTGGAATGTGGTGGTGTAAAGGACAGCCATATAGGCTATGTTATGGCTGAAAGTTAGGGGCAAACAAGGGCTGCATATGTGACAGTTGAAGGGCTGTTAAGTGGCATGTTAGGACAGGTTTCTGGACAGCATATGGGATGATATTAGGACTGAAATTTGTGCAATACTATGGCTGATATAAGGAGGTTTTTAGGGGCCAATTGGACAGGTTATAGGGACTGATATTGGGGCATTTAGGGACTGATTTTGTAGGGGTGTAAGGGGCTGTGTATGGACAGCATATGTGGGGGTTTTATGGGGTGTACATGGGCTGTCATTTGGGACAGCCATGACAGGTTATGAGGGCTATCAAAGGGCTGTCATAGATGGGTGTTTAGGACAGCAATGTGGCTGTTAACAGGGGGTGAATGGGGACTGTCATGGACAGCCAAGTGCTGTCCTGCTGCTGTTAGCAGCAGGGTTATCCCCTCCCCCCTCAACACTCCACTCACCACTCCTCTATCTTTCTATAACTCCACAATCAACCATTCACTCAAACACCACACATACACACACTCTTCCCCTTCTATACTAACACATAAACATCCTCAATTCCTCCCTTGGCCGAACCACTCCCTACCCCATACCAAACACAAAATCACACATACACACCATAGTATATATCCATATATATACATATATATGAGCCATAATATATATATAATATATATTATATTTATATATATATATATATATATATATATATATATATATATATATATATATATATATATATATATATATATATATTATATATATATAATATATATACCACCATATATATACATATATAGATTTAATAATATGATATACTATGATACATAGGAAAACACATTCCTAAACACATAGAAAATCTGAGTTTAAACATTAAAACAACATCTAATCAATTAATAATAAATCCACATGTGTCCAAATAGGGTCTTTTTTCCACTAGGACACGATCCTACACATAGGACACATCTCTAAGTCTCCAAATGGATACGAAATGGACACAAATGGAGACACAACCATGGGGATCATTCCTATGGGTCAAAATCATCCTAATGCATGAGAAAAATGAGAAAGAAAAAGGGATTTATACCTCCCGGTAGATCGAATCGAAGAAAAAGCTTTCCGATACGCCACCGACACGTAGGAATCCCAAACGGACACGAACGAGCTCTGAATCCTCCCAAACTTGGCTAGCTTCCTCCTCGGCTTGAGTAGAGAAGAAAAGAAGAAGGTTGGGTGGAAGAATGAAGGAATTTGGTGGAGAAATCATTAGAAACCCTGTCTAGAAATTTGGGGAAGAACAAGAGAGAGAAAGTGGAATGGAAAATAAACAAAGCTCATGCCTATTCCTATTCATAAGTGGCCGGCCCTAATGGGCTATTTTTCCCCATTATAAAAAGTCTAAAATGCCCTCCCCTAGTCCTATTGTTTAATATTAGGAAAGGGCTAAATGGTTGAGGCTAAATTAGTCATTCTAACTCTCTAATCTAACCAAACCCTATCCATAATTAATTAGTCTAACCACTAACTAAAAATTAATATCATGTGGGCCATGGCTACTAGTGTGTGGGTCCCACTAGAGTCTACCCCGGGTCCCCGTTACAAGTCGGATTGAGCTGAAATTCGAACCCGACTCAAATAACCCCAAAATAATCTTATAAATAAATAAATAATTTTAAAAATATTCTAAAATGAAAAATGACAAAAATACCCCTGTTTCTGAAAACTGGGGGTGACAGTCCCTAGTGTGGACTCGCAGGCTAGCATCACCCTCGTCCCTAGTGTGGACTCGCAGGTGTGAACCATATACTACTAACCCTCGTCCCTAGTGTGGACTCGCAGGTTAGCATCACCCTCGTCCCTAGTGTGGACTCGCAGGTGTGAACCATATACTACTAACCCTCGTTCCTAGTATGGACTCGCAGGTTAGCATCACCCTCGTCCCTAGTGTGGACTCACAGGTGTGGACCAATAATTACTAACCCTCGTCCCTAGTGTGGACTCGCAGGTTAGCTTAAGACACGGATAACTACTAACCCTCGTCCCTAGTGTGGACTCGCAGGTTAGCTTCAAGATTTCAAGACAAGGAGGAATAGTAGTTCAGTTCATGACTTCTCGACCCACGGTACGACTCAATCAAGGCACAAATGAACACGACCAATAAGACACAAGAATAACTATGAACACGGTCTATTTAGCATTGATACAAATAAACAAGCAGGATATGAAAGATATATGTCAATAATATAAGAAAAATTGGATAATAATCAAAAGACAGTGCATGTAAATAAAGCTGTGTAGAAAGGCAAGGTATACTTGCCTTAGGTCCTGAGCTGCTGGCACGGGTCAAAATTCGTATCAAGTCCAAGTATCCTGTTTATGAATTGCTAGGTTCAATACACAATTTGATATAAAAGACTTGCGTTTTAATCTACTAATTCACTTTATTGGTTTTAGTATCCTTAATCCTTATCCTAATAGTCTACCTGTTGATGGTTTATACCCCTGGTGTAGATTTACTGGTATATAGGCTCATCTACTAGGTATGTGATCTATGTGAATTATTTAGCCTGAGCTTCCCCAAGGAACATGTGTGTCCAACACTCTTACTGAGTATGTACATAAGATATATGGTTCTTAGGGTGCTTCCTGTAATATTCTTTGATGGCTCTCGACTTGTTGACAGAGGTGAGCCAATGTTGATTCCAACAGAGCTATACCCTTGCAAATGAAAGTACAAAGCCAGCTTCTCTTGTGATTTCTGACTTGAATGCCAGTGATACTATAACCCTGGATACAGGAGTATTTGGGAATACTCATCTGTGTCCATCCCTGTTTGACTGGTTCCTAACTACTGTGTGTGTGAAGTTGACTGATTTTTAGGGTATGAAATCAATCTCGGTTTGATACTACTCTGTCTCAGGTTTTGGGTCTCAATTTAGCATTTCAGTACAGGATTTTAGTGGAAAAACAGGACAGCCATTAGGCTTAGCCTTTCCAACACAAAGGCTCTCATAAGTTACCATACTCTTGGTTTGGTGTTTACAGGACTCTTGGCCCTTTGGGTCGAATGAATCGTTAGTGAATGGTACCCTGGGTACTGAGTGACCCTAAATATTGATCTGGCATACTTCCCTTGCTAATTCTGATTCTTCACAGGGTTGCACCAAATATCACTACATGTAATTCCCTATGACTCGATGTCTGGGTCAGCAATTGCCAAACTAAAACTGAACCATTGAATATTATGGGTGTTAAAGAACTCAATGAGTATCTATCCTAGACTCTTAGCATTACCTGAAGCCCCCCTTGAGCCCTTACATGCTTACACGAAGGATTTCCAGGTTAGTCTGTTCCTAACATGCCCATCAACCCACAGTCTTGAGTTAGGAGCTGGTACCCTCTACTCAATATCCTATTGTATATGAAGTTGCACAATCATCAGGGTATATTGAGAACTCAGCGTGCTCTGATACTAGGACAATGTTCCAGTTATTGGGATTCCAGTTTTTTATGTAACTCCTTGATACCATGGCTTATTGGCCTGATATCAAGTCCTGCCTAATGGTGTTCATCCTGAAACCGACCCAGGTGGATACATGCAACTGATATGGCTTGAACCCTTATCTGAATGTACTCTCCAGGTTCACCTAGATGGCACCCCCAACTCACACTTGTATAGGTTTGCAAGCCTGATACCTGGGTTCATCAGTATTGAATTAATTGGTGTTCTCTGATACCAGATACCTAATGTTTAAGTTATTACTGAACACAAATAATGTGTGTTGAAAAACCCCAGGTCATCTTGCTTTCCAAACCTGATACAAGCCTTCTGTATCAGGTATCAACGTGATACCTGTCCCTTAGGATTTGATCGGTTTGGGGTCATACTACTTGTACCTGCTCTCCATTGATACTCTACGAGTATCACAGGATTGGCAGATGGTACTAATTGGTTTTGGTGAATTCTTGGTATTGGTATAGTGGTTATTCTCCACATTAAGCATGATTTCAGGGAATCAACGTGTAGCCAAAACTCAATCTACTTGTATTTCTTTAGGTCTTGCTAAAACTAATAAAATCTGAGATTGCAACAAAGTTCTATAATTAAGGAAAAGAACTTACCTGCTTGGCTCCTTTCCCTGTTCCTTGTTGCTCGGCAAAAGTTAGGAATCTCTCTAGGGTTTCCTCTTGCTCTAATCAGAGATCAGAAATCTCCAAATCAGTATGTATATATATGCGGGGTAGGGAAAGGATAAAGGGGTCGGTTCATTTGAACTGTTAGAGTTATCCCTTGGGTTTCAAATCCCTATTCGAAAAGATTTCCTATCCATATGATGTGTTCAGCTAGGATTCCAAATAATCTAAGGGGTTGGGGAGTCAGTTTAACAGGCTAAGAAGTAACCATTTGGATGCTAACCTCATTCATGGTTCAAGCTAGGAGCTTACACATACCCCCCCTAGGACTTGGGTCCTATGCAAGAATTGTAGAGTTTGTATAATCACCAGGACTACGGGTTTAGAATATAAGGCAAAGTACCATATACATGAGTCCAAGTAATGTGTAGTGAATACACATGGGCAAGGTGATACAATACAATAAGCAGTGAATGCATTATATACATGTGTAAATGCAGTGAATGGTGAAAATAACGCATAGTTGAATCTGGAATGTAGGTTAAGCATGTTCAGATGGCTATTTGGGAATGCATGACAGAACAAGGCTATAGGTATGCATCCATGCATCCTATAATACCTAGATAGAACAGGGAGATGGGCAGATCATTATGATGCAGGACAAGGCATTGGAACAACTGGGTTGATATCAAGGTAATGGGCTAAACCAAATTGAGGGAGAACAGAACATGTGATGTTCAGTGAACTGAGCAGTACCTATTGGGGTACTTATCAACCAAGGAAGATTACTCTTAGTTGTCTGATACTTCAAGGTATGTATCCTAAGTGCAGGATATCCAATGAATTGGGCAGGACAACATTGATTGGTCTGATCCAATTATTTAAGGAACTGAAATATGTAAGGACAGGTCATGTGAATGTGGCAGTGTAGGAATATGCAGTAAAAATGTGGGTGCAGGGAAAGATGGTGCAGGGCTCAATTGTTCCTTTAAGGTCAGTATTACCTGTCAAATACCCAGATCAAATTGGTTTCAGTATCCAATGTGTGGGCTTGGTTTGGTCTGCTACTCAAAACATTCCCCTATTAACAGTGTACATCAGGTGTTTTAAGGAAGATCGATTAATGGCATTATGAATCAGTCCTTGCATGTGTTCTATTGATCAATAATGGTAAAAAGGAGATTCATGACAGTTCAGGAATCAACTTTCCCTGTTCTTTATGCACAACCATGTACATGGCAATAATATGATTCTAACAATTTTAGTTTGGGTGTTAATCCTTCTTTATCCTTAATGAACAGTCACAACCATCAACCTGGTCATTATGTCGAACATATGGTGTTCACCTATTCTTATGAAAGATGAGAACGAACTTGTATCATTCATACTAACCTTGGTTGTCCCTGGAGTGTTCCTTGACGAAGACTCCACGCAGGATGTTGATTCGGCCGAAGGACAATCGGAGATGGTAATGTTTTTAGGGTTTGCCGAGGGGTTGGGGTCGGCTACCAATCCCCCATAAATACTTGTCTCGATCTCCTGGAGAAGATCGAAAAGATTTAATTTGCTCTCATCCAAAATCGTTGGTGAGAGTTATCAGAATCTGATTTGAATTCGAGCACAGGTTTAAAGGGAATTTGAATAGGGACTTTTGCATTCAGGTCCCTATCAACTCTTTTATTACCCATTGGTCCTCTGCTGGTATTAAAAGTAAACAAACTAATATAAAGCATAAATTTTTATATGTGAGACAAATACTAAATAATAAACAAAAAAATAATAAAAAAATCTAGGAGAAAATTTGGTCAAGGGGTTGACATCATCAGTTGAAGATCAAGTCCGATGACGTATCGAAGTCTGCCTTCCACACTCGATATGGTCATTACGAATTCCTAGTCATGTCGTTCGGTTTGACGAATGCCCCAGCCGCTTTCATGGATCTGATGAACCGAGTCTTCTGACCCCAAATCGATAAATTTGTAGTCGTGTTCGTCGACGATATCCTTATCTACTCAAAGAATCGAGAAGAGCATGCAGAACACTTGAATACGGTATTGCAGACTCTGCGTGAAAATAAATTATACGCCAAGCAGAGTGAATGCGAGTTCTGGATGAGTAGTGTGACATTCCTCAGACATGTAATCTCTGTCGAAGGTGTCGCGGTAGACCCAAAGAATATTGAGGCAGTAGTAGATTGGAAATGACCTACCTCGGCTAGCAATATTCGGAGTTTCCTAGGCCTAGCAGGCTACTACCGAAGATTCATGCGGAGCTTTTCAAAACTAGCATCGCCTCTGACTCGCCTCACCCATAAGGGAGTAGTATTTGAATGGAGCAACGACTGTGAATCCAGCTTTCAAGAGTTGAAGCAACGGCTCGTCTTAGCTCCAATCCTTGCACTTTCAGATGGTCTAGAAGGCTTTCAGATATTCAGTGACACATCGGGAACTGGCCTCGGGTGCGTACTCATGCAGAAAGATAAAGTCATCTCCTACGCTTCACGGCAGTTGAAGCAGCACGAGAAAAACTATCCGACGCATGACCTAGAATTGGCGACAATCGTGTTTGTATTGAAACTCTGGTGGCACTACCTCTATGGTGTGGCTTGCAGAATCTACAAAGATCATAAAAGCATGAAATACTTGTTTACGCAACGAGAACTCAACCTACGGCAACGACGTTGGCTCGAACTCATAAAAGATTACGAACTAACGATCGAGTATACACCGGGCAAGGGAAACGTTGTAGCCGACGCGCTTAGCAGAATGTTTATGGGATCAATGGCCATAAATAATGAGATACGACGAGACCTTGAAGTGATGGGTATCAAACTCGGAATTGAGTATCGACACCTGCACCTAGCTCAGTTGAAGTTATGGTCGAGCCTGCTTAGCAAAATAAAGACCGCACAGAACGACGATTCATTCCTGAAGAAGATGCGCGAGCTGATTCCAATTAGAAGGGCGACTGACTTTGCGGAAGACGGAGACGGGACGATGCGACTAAAAGGAAGGCTCTGCATTCCTGAAGTTGCCAAACTCAGAAAAGAAATTCTGACGGAGGCACATTATACGAAGTACTCGTTACATCCTGGAAGTACCAAGATGTACCAGGACTTGCGCATAAACTTTTGGTGGCACGGCATGAAGAAAGATGTGGCTACTTTCGTGTCGCAGTGCATGGCATGTCACCAAGTGAAGGTAGAACACCAAAGGCCAAGCGGAGAGCTGCAGAACCTCGCCATTCCCGAGTGGAAGTAGGACAACATCCCGATGGATTTCATTGTGGGATTTTGTTTGCCATTAAAAATCAAAGACATGTATTACAGAAACACTAAAATTGATTGCAAACTCGCTTGTACAAAGAAAAGCCTAGAAAGAAATCCTAGGAAACAATCTAAGTACAATTGTTTAGTTTTTGATTCTGGAGGGTAACGGTGGAGGCTCGGGAAAGTGTATCAACTCTGCCTTACTCCTTGGACTATCTGACACAGTCTTTAGCTCTTGAAGAAATTGCCTTTCGAAGGTTGCCACCCTTTTGCAGGGGTGTGGCACCCTGCTATTTATAGTGGTATGTATTTTGAGCCGCATAGATGGCCTGTGGCCACGTAGCTAACCAGCACGTGAAGACCCGCTCTTTGGCCGCCAGCTGTCAATTTGTTGGAATTTTTTTGTAGTAAATTTGGGTGGTTGAGACTTGGTCAGCATGCCACGTATCCTATCGCAGGATAGGAATCATTTTGAGCCTCATGAGTCTCTCAGTTTTCGACCATGTTGGGCCGCATGAAACTCATACGGCTTAAGTCGCAATCTTCCTTAGCCCGGATATAGCTTAAGGACTTTTATGTCGCATAGATTCTGTATTTTGGGCCGCATAAAGCTCATGCGGCTTGGGTTACAGTCATCCTTGGCTGCATGAAGTTTGGAGATTTTGGGCCGTATATGTTTGAGCCGCATAAGGTTCATGCGGCTTGGGTAACACTCCTTCTGGCCTCATGAAAGCGCATGAACCCTGCTTTTGGTGACATGACATTTTGTCTGCTCATTTTTTTGTCGGAGTGTCAAAGCTGTCATTTTTGACAGAATTTGTCAGCTTTATCAGACGAACTGATCAACTTGGCCGCATATCTTTCTTCTACAGCTCGAATCAGTCTAGTTGTCGACGGGCCACATAGGATGTTGAATCTGTCATGCGACTCTCCTTTATACGGACCTGTTTGGCCCAAAGTACTTATGCGGCAAATTGTGATCCGCATGAACCTTGTATTTTCCATGCTTCTAGAAGACCTCCTTCAAAGTTTTTAAATTGCAAATTTGAAATACTTTGAATAAGAAGCATGGAGATATATCAAGCCACAGAGAGTCTTCAAGTCGTAGGGAATTTTAGAACCGTAGAGAGATCTCGAGCCGCAGGGCATCTTCAGGAGCGACTTTTAGCCGCAGAGAGATCTCGAGCCGCAGGGAAATCCTGAGCCGTAGGGAAATCTTGAGCCACAGAGAGACCCCATCCAGCCTGCCAACTGTCACTGCTGCATTTAATTTTCTTGATTCGGTTGTGGATCTCTTTTTTGAGATAAAGTCGATGGTTATTAGGGATAAAGTCCCCAAAAGTCGTCATTATCTTTAATGATCTCTAGGACCGAAGAGGCATTTTCGAGATAAAGCCGACGGTTACTAGGGATAAGATCCCAAACGTCGTCATTATCTTAAATGATCTCGAGAATCGAAGAGGCACTCTCCAGAAACTCTATAAATAGGGGTCATTCGGAGAGAGTTTTTTCTCTTTCACCTTCTTCTCCTTCGTCTTCATCATTCTTTCTGCTATGGCCCAAAAAGCTTCCAAGTCGACTGGTGCGGCGGCCAAAGGGAAGGGACTTGCCTCTCCGTCGAGAACGGCAGACTCTCCTTCCATTCATCCCGACGTGCAACCCCCTATCAAGAGTAAGGACGGTGGAAAGACGATGATTGAAATTTTGAATGGCCGTATCGCATATTTTATGCGCGGGCCTGTCATATACTGCCTCTGTGCTTTATGCCTAGTCGATGCATGCCCTATCTCATTTGGACCACATGTATTCTGTATGATAGGGCCGCATGGGATAAGCCGCATAAGCAAAGTTCATTCGAACTTGAACCGCATAAGTGTCCCATGACTGAGCCGCATAAGTGCCTCACGACTGAGCCGCATGAGCATTTCATGATTGAGCTGCATAAACTGCATAAGTACCTCATGATTGAGCCGCATAAGCACTTCATGACTGAGCCACATAAGTGCCTCATGACTGAGCTGCATGAGCACTTCATGCCTGATCCGGCCTCATGACTTGGGCCGCATGAGCACTTCATGCCAGAGCCGTAAAAAAAATGCACAAGTGCCTCATGACTGAGCTAGGGGTGCAACTCGGACGGGTTGGGTCGGGCTTATGGTCAACCCGAGCCCAACCCGATGAATCATAAGCCTAGTCCGGCCTGACCTCGGGTTCAACATATGAAGCCCAAGACCAAGCCCGAAGGATCGGGTTTGGCTCGGGTTGAACTCGGGTCGGGTCCATCGGGTTTATCGGGCTCTAATATACTAACTAAAATAATTTTAAACAAAAGTAATATTAAACACATAATTAAATAGCAATAAAGTCTTGATCATTACAAAATACAAACTAAAATAAGATTTAGGATAAGGAGTTGAAGAGTTTGGGTGAAGAAGTTTAGTATTTAAACTTTTTATTTAAGAAGTATGACTATATATAAGTCGGGTTTTGGGTTCCTCGGGTAACCCGGCATATGAACCCGAGCCCAACCCGATGAATCATAAGCCTAGTCCGAGCCCAAGTCCGGCCCGACCTCGAGTTCAACATATGAAGCCCAAGACCAAGCCCGGAGGATCGGGTTTGGCTCGGGTTGAACTCGGGTCGGGTCAGGTCCATCAGGTTTATCGGGCTCTAATATACTAACTGAAATAATTTTAAACAAAAGTAATATTAAACGCATAATTAAATAGCAATCAAGTCTTGATCATTGCAAAATACAAACTGAAATAAGATTTAGGATAAGGAGCTGAAGAGTTTGGGTGAAGAAGTTTAGGATTTAAACTTTTTATTTAAGAAGTATGACTATATATAAGTCGGGTTTTGGGTTCCTCGGGTAACCCGGCATATGAACCCGAGTCCAACCCAATTTATGATCGGGTTCAAATATTTGAACCCAAACCCGAGCCCGAACCCGAGTATCTTCAACCCTAACCCAACCCATTAACGGGTTTACCCGATCGGGCTCGGGTTTAGCCTGCCCAAGTTGCACCCCTAGACTGAGCCGCATGAGCACTTTTATGACTGAGCCGCATAAATGCCTCATGACTGAGTCGCATGAGTTCTGTTTGGCTAGGCTGCATGACTGGCTAGGCCGCATAACTGAAAAAGGAGCCCATTAACTTTGTCTTTATATGATTATCTTCTTTCTTTGATTTTTTTGTAGCCTCCATGCCGAAGTTTGAGACCATTGTGAAGGAGGAGATGCTGTCCCCTTTCATCAGACAAGAACCACCTTTTGTTAAGGAGGAGATGATACCAAAAGTTGAGGTAAAAGAAGAGCTGGCGTCCATCGGGGAGGGGATTACTCCCAAGATTGAGGCTGCTGTAAAGGAGGAGCCCAAGTCTGAAGGCAGTAGTATTGGGAGTTCCGACCCTCCTGCCCCTGCCGAAGACCTCAGTCAAATAGATCTTTCGTATGCGAAATGGCTAAGTGAATGGTATATGCCTCAGCACAACTATGATCCTTGACTGTAGGGATCCGCGAGTTTGTAGGAATATAAACGTTCGTATCTGTCTTTGTGTTTCTGTCTGTCTATAGCTATATCTTTCGTTTTGCTTCTTTTGGACTTCAGTGTAATCCTTTCCTGGAGGTGTAGTCCTATGAATGTAACTAATTTTGAATAAACAGAATACGTTCACTCCATTCTTTATTTGTAGTATTTTGTGGTGCTTGTACTAGAGGGCCTAATACAGCATTTGTGTTTGATAAAGGATATCCCACTGGGGGATTTTTTGTTGACCTATTGCCCTTTTGTGCATCTGGAAATGCGAGCAAATAGATTTGAATGATATTTTGTGGACCTACTACTCTTTGGTACAAAGATGGTGCGAGTAATATATTAGGATAACTTTTATAGACTTATTACCCTTTTGTGTACTGGCGATGCGAGTACTGGTAATAAGTGGAGAGAAAACCAACATATTTACTCAGAGGTAATGAGGACGTGGTAAATATGGGTCTAAATTAGAGCCTCCCTACTCAGAGGTAATGAGGACGTGGTAGGAGTAGGCCTAATGGGGATACACAGAACAACTCAGAGGTGCTATCAACGTGGAAGTTCTATGTATTGGGTGACTTGTTTGTGATGGACGGGAAAACAACTCAGAGGTAATATGGACGTGGTTGTTTTTTCAGTTGGGGAATTTTGTGGACCTATTACCCTTTTTGTGCACCAATGGCGCGAGTAATAGATTAGGATAAGCTTTATGGACCTATTACCCTTCTGCGCACTGGTGGTGCGGGTAATAGATTTTGAGACAAATTCTGGTGGAAAGAAAAAAAAACTTTTAGTGTGGAAGTTCATAGATATGACCAGAAGATGAGGTATGAATCCACTCGGAGTAGTCAGAGAGTAAGTTCAGTAGTACCTGAGAAACTTGCCGTTGATGGGTGTCACGCCCCAGAACCAGAATACCGGAGAGCGGAGGAATGACTCAGCCAGCTACGTATTACGGGTAGATGAATACCGTATAATACGATCAATATTCTCTAAAAGACGAGGGGGTGCATACTACATGAAAGTCTCACTAGGGTTACTCAACATCTATTGTCTCAATCATTCAAACAAGAAGCAGTAATAGAGAACATGTAAGATAAAAGCAGTAAGGTATCCCAAATGTTCAGTCAAAATGTTCTTGAGATCTGGCTTTACAAAACATAGCCAGATGATATGACAAGGTATACACAATTATTATCAGCTACAGTCTGACTTAGTTACAATTATGCAAAGTAAGCGCAAGACAGTCCGACTAACATGTCGGTGTCAAGCGGCAAAATATAAAGTAAGTAGTAAAACGAGCAGGGAAGCAAGGAACCCACTCGTGTCCTCCTGCGATCATCCCTCTAGTATTGACCATCTTGGGGGTGGAAGTAAGTTGAGTCCTCGGGAGCTGGCTCTAAATCTGGCCATGCAAAACCAGAGATATTAGACCTCAAATAGCAAGTACCACAAAGGAAGCGCGACATGAAGACTTAGAACCAGTTGTAAGAGTTAAGAATATGATAAATAGGTCTCTGCTTGCTACTGGAGTTCACACAACATCACGACACTTCAAGCCAACTTCCCAACCAAACAAGGACAGAAGTTGACCCGTCATGTCCTGACATTCTGATCATCTCAGCAGTTAACAGAGTTGGTACAGCACACAAACAAATCAATTTAAACGGCAATACAACTACTACGGCTTGCTAACTGTAAGTTCCAAGTTGCCCTAGAAATATGCAATAAGGGATTCCTCAGTTCTTACAATGTACAAGCAAGGCTAATCTACCCAATAATCAATTGTGCCAATCATGAATTAGACGTGTCCCAGCAGGATGTCCGTCATCAATATATAAAAATATAAATAGATACCACTCCCTGCCCGTGTGGTAGGTTTGCAGTATCTGTGGGAACCAGCCGGCATGTCAGGGCACTAATTGTCCCGAGATGGCTACCATATAAGAACCCGGAAATCCATTCTCTCCATGCAATCGTTATTTTATTTAGCTTAATAGTCCCTATGTTAATTGAAATCTCATGTCATGGATCATGGTAATTCAAAATGAGTACTTTCGTACAGAGTACGATATGCATAACTCTACAACGATGCCCGTGCGGTTAGGTTGTAGGTCTTACATAGCGTAATGCAACAATCAAACCTAGCCACGGAATAATCATACCTTGACTGTAAGGTACACATGCTGCTTTTGTAGAAAATAAGTTGAAGTTTGCACGTATCCATATGCCAACGTTCGGGATCGGCTAGTCGATTGCGATGGTTCATGGTTAGTATATGAACGTGTCTCATTCAATTCGCTAAGATGACTAGCCAGTCTTTTAGTTCCAACTAGGAACGCATGATCAATCATTTAGTCAAGGTAACAATCAATGTCAATTCGTGACAAACATAAAAGTCAAACTAGTATTTAGTATGGTCGAGTCTATAACTCTCAGGGTTAAGTTCCAGTCATACTGGGTATCCATAAACCAATCGAGACACAGTGCACACTCCACACAACGATATGTATTAAAATATTAACATATCATGATTATATCGAGTTCATGTCAAAAAGGCGTAAGGATATAATAAGGGGTACTATGCGTCCAATAAAGGTAAATTTAGGGCAATGGATGCCAGGGCCATACTGCACCGGGCAAGGGGGTAAGATACGCTAGTGCTAGGAAGCCTCCGGGCAGGGGAGTACGCCAAAGGAGTACGCCAGCCAAGGAGTACGCGTAAAGGAAATACGCGTAAAGGAGATACGCGTGTAGGAATACGCGTGAAGGAATACACATAAAGGAGTACGCGTGCAGGAATACGCGTGAAGGAATACGCGTGCAGGAATACGCGTGAAGGAATACGCGTGCAGGAATAAAGTTTACGCGTAAGGGAAGTACGCGTAAAGGAGTATGCATGAAGGAGTAAAGTTTACGCGTAAGGGAAGTACGCGTAAAGGAGTATGCATGAAGGAGTAAAGTTTACGCGTGAACTTATTTTACGCCAAGGCAGAGTAGACTTTGTTTTACGCGTAAAGCAGTCTTGACTTACGTAATCCATATTTCACGCTGACACGAATAAACGTGGGCGTAAAGTTTGATACTACGCAGGCACGTATAAACGTGGGCGTAAAGTTTGTCCAGAACTCCAAATTTCATGGCACCTTCAATCTAACCCAGAAATGGGACTTCCATAGATCAAAATGGGGTATAACACAAATCTCAACAACCTGGAACGATCAAAACTTGAAAATAAGAAAGTTTGATAGATCGAAACCACCAAAATCCGAAAATGGCAAATTTCTAGATCTACAAAAATAAAACATCAAAATGCAAAATGTCAAGTTCTAAACTATCTTAGAATCACGAAAGGAAGATAAATGAACCATAAAAATAGATTCTCATGTGGAAGCAAGATGCACTTGCCTAAGCTCTTGGTAGGTGGAGAGAGTTATGAGGAAGAAGAAGAAGAGTAAATGAGAATAAGTGAAGAGAGAGAAAGTAGTTGGGCTTTAAATGGAAATGGTTGTAGGTAGGGGGTTGGGTTCATGATGAACCACCCTAAACCAAAACAAACCAACCCAAGCCGAACCCAAGTCAAAATAAACCAAAAGCTAAGCAAAAGCAGAAAATAAAATACAAAAAAATAATTAGCATAAAATTAAAGAAATTAAATACAGAACAAATGCATGATAAATATTAAATAAATATATTCAAGCAGTACACGTATTAAAATACGTATTCTGGGAACAGAAAGTGACAATGGGCAAGCAGTCATTCTACAATATCAATAGCAAGTAATATATATATATATATATATATATATATATATATATATATATATATATATATATATATATATATTAATCTACGATATCAAGTAATTTCTACTCATAGGATGATAAGCATGAGGAATCAAGACAATCAAGGTACACGGAAAGAAATATACCTTGTGAGCCAAATAGGTGCGGATACCGTGATCGGATATCATCCTCACGTTCCCACATTGACTCTCCTAAGGAGTGATGACCCCAAGCAACTCGGACAATGCTAATTGTTCGGTTCTTGAGTATCTTCTCCTTTCGATCCAAAATGGACACCGGCTGTTTCTCGTAAGGCAGGTTGGTACCAACAACCAGCTCAGAATGATCGAGAATATGGCTTGGGTCCGATACATACCTATGCAACTGAGATACATGAAACACATCATGCACCTCTCATAACGAAGGTGGAAGGGACAAACGATAAGCAATATCGTCTACCCTATCGAGGATAGCAAATGGGCCTACGTATCGCAGACTCAACTTCCCACGAATGCCAAATCTAATGACCCCACGGGTAGGTGAGATCCGCAAGAATACGTGGTCCCCAACAGAAAATTCTAGCGGCCTACGATGTTGGTCTGTCCAATGATGATTCCGATCTTGTGCAACTCGAAGTCGCTCTCTAATCCCCTTAACCACTTCAATCGTCTGAACAATCATCTCTGGGCCTAACATCTTTCTCTTCCCGATATCATCCCATGCCAGTGGCGACCTACACTTCTTACCATATAGTGCTGCATATATAACTCTGCCAACTTCTTTGTAGATTGCCCTACTCTAAAAGAAAGAAAATGTGCCACCTTCGTAAGCCGATCCACTATCACCCAAATAGCATCCTTACCACTTGGTGATCTCGGTAAACCGGTCACAAAATTTATTGTAATATGCTTCCACTTTCATTCCGGGATAGGAAGCGATTGTAATAATCCAGCTGGCCTCTGTTGTTTTGCCTTCACTTGCTGACATATTAAGCAACGAAAAATGAATCTAGCTATCTCCCTCTTCATTCCGTTCCACCAGAAATGCTGCTTGATATCTTTATACATTTTGGTCCCTCCGGGGTGTATAGAATACTGAGAACTGTGGGCTTCTGTCATAACCTCATGTCTGATATCTCCACTTGGCACACATAGACGTGATCCAAATCTAAGTGTACCATCTTCGTGAATTTCCATCTCCTTTCTGAGTTATGACTCACATTCTGTCCTAAGCTTCTGAATCCTTAGGTCCCATGCTTGAGCTGCCTTGATCTTGTCTACCAAGTCGGATTGAACTCGTAGACTTGCCAGAATTCCGATATCACTAGGAAGTATAACCTCGATGCCCATCTCTTGAAGATCTTCTAAGATATATTTTTGTGATGTCAACATAAATACACCGCCTCTCCTGCTAAGAGCGTCCGCTACCACATTAGCCTTGCCTGGATGATACTGAAGCTCTACGTCGTAATCCTTGATCAACTCTAACCATCTTCTCTGTCTCATGTTCAGTTCCTTCTGAGTAAAGATGTACTTCAGACTCTTGTGGTCTGTGTACATGTCCACTCGATCACCGTACAAGTAATGCCTCCATAGCTTCAAAGCAAATACTACTGCTGCCAACTCCAAGTCATGAGTCGGATAATTCTTCTCATGATCTCTAAGTTGCCTAGATGCATACGCTATCACCTTCCCATGTTGCATTAGGACACACCCAAGTCACTTTCCTGACGCATCACAATATACAGTAAAACCTCCGGGTCCAACTGGTAATATAAGAATAGGTGTCGTGATCAACTTCTGCTTCAAATTCTTAAATGATGCCTGGCACTCTGCCGACCAAATGAATGGCACATCCTTCCATGTCAAGCGGGTCATGGGTGCTGAGAGTCTTGCAAAGTCTGATACAAACCTTCTGTAATATTCTGCCAATCCCAAGAAACTTCGCACATCTGCTACGGTCTTAGGTATTGGCCAACTTTCTACTGCTTCTACTTTCTTGGGATCTACTGCTACTCCAGCCCCTGATATGATGTGCCCCAAGAATGAAATGCGATCCGTCTAAAACTCACACTTGATGAGCTTAGCGTACAACTGGTTCTCTCTCAGAACCTGTAACACTTTCTTGAGGTGATCTTCATGCTCTTCATCACTAGCTGAGTATACGAGAATATCGTCAAGGAACACAACGACAAATTGATCTAAGTACGACATAAAGATACGGTTCATCAAATCCATAAATATTACTGGAGCATTGGTCAAACCAAACGGCATTACTAAGAATTCGTAATGCCCGTACTTCGACCTGAATGCTGTCTTGGGAATATTCTATTTCCGAACTCTCACTTGATGATACCCTGACCGAAGATCTATCTTGGAGAAAACTCTTGCTCTACTCAATTGATCAAACAAATCGTCGATCCTTGGTAGTGGGTACTTGTTCTTTACTGTTGCCGCGTTGAGCTTTTTATAGTCAATGCACAATCTTGATGACCCATCCTTCTTCTCTACAAGTACCACTGGTGCTGTCCATGGTGATTCGCTAACTCGAATGAACTTCTTCGCCTTCAGTTCCTCTATGTGCTGACACACCTTAGCCTGCTCTGAATTTGCCATTCTGTAAACTCGATCTGATATCGGTTTAGTTCCAGATGCCAACTCTATACTGAACTCAATATCCCTAACCGGTGGTAGACCTCAAAGTTCTTTGGGAAATACATCAAGAAACTCTTCAACTACCTTCGGGACTTGAACTTCTTTCATTGTCGTCACTACTCTTTGTTTATGTTGGTAGATCTCTGATCTGACTAAGGTGAACCGCTTCATGCCTGGAATATTAAAAGATACACTCCCTCTACGACAATCTATTGTCGCATGACTATCTTTCAGCCAGTCCATGCCTAAGATAACGTCGAAATTTTTTATAGGAAATTCTATCAACCTGGCGGGTAAGGGACGCCCGTACACTACAACTCTACACGATAAAATAACTCTACTAACTCCTACGAGCCCAATACCAGTGAGTATATTCAACCTTCCTGGCAATGTCTCAAATTCTATTCCTAGTCGTGTCGCAAATTGTGCAGATATAAATGAGTGTGATGCTCCCGAATCAAATAATGCTACTGCGAGATATGAGGCGACGAGAATGTTACCCGCAACAACATCTCCCGATGCCAATGCTTCTTCCAAGGACAGATTGAATGCCTGCCTTCGGCCTCCTTGTTGGTTCTTATGCTACGACCTAGCTTGGTGCTGCTGCTGGCTACTGCCTTGGTGATACTGGGGTGGTATATGTTGTTGCTGCTGCATCGGCGGTCCTTGCTGCCGAAACATCTGAGCCTGTGACATCAACGGACGTTGTGCCAACGGTCTCACCGCTACCGCTGGTCCTTGATACTGGCCTGTCCCTGGTACTGGCAGAGCAGGAAATTATTGTATTGGTGTAACGCCCGTAGTTCGTATTACGTATTTTGGTATACGTGTACGTATTTTGATTCATATTGCATGTCTCATTGCATGGTTTATTTTTGCATTTCATTTACTTGGTTCGGTTCGGTTTGCTTGGTTCGGTTTTTGTGGACCAACCCCACCAACCATCCACTCTCTTCCTTTATAAGCCACCTAACCACTCTCTCTCTTCCAATAATCCTCATAACTCTTCTTCTTCCTCCATTAACTCTCTTCACCTACCAGAGAGGCTTAGGCAAGTGCAACTTGCTTCATGGAGGGACTCAATTTTTGTTGTTCCATTTTCTTTCTCACGAGATTCTAAGACACTTTAGTACTTAGCCTATATAATTTCCATGGTTCATTTCATGTAGATCTAAGCTTGTTGCATTTCTGGATTTCTTAGGGTTTTAATCTATTAAGCTTTATTATTTTTAAGTTTTGATGGTTTCATGTTGTAGAGAATTTCATTCTACCCTATGTTGAACTATGGAAGTCTAGATTTGGGGCTTGGATTGAAGGGTAGAAAGTTTGGGGAACCCCAAACTTCTCAGGTTCTTCTTCTCGGGAAGTTGGAGAAGAAGAACAGTGCTTGACCGCATGGCTTTTCATGCGGCAAGTCCCTTGCGGCTCCCCTTAGCAGCATGGTTTTGGCAGCCTTAGCCGCATGGCTTCGGTTGACCTTTGCTGCATGAGCCCATGTTCCCTTAGCCGTATGAGCCCATGTGTCACGACCCGCACCCAGTGCAAGGGCATGAGAAGTGACGAATGCCCAGCCTACACCGCAGTGTCGGCGGTAGAACGTTGTCCTGAGTCACAGTATCTAACACAGTCTAAAATAAACTCCGAATGGAGGGTAGAATAATAAGTAACTCAATCACAATACTAAGATGGAATAGAAGAATGAATCTCAAGAGAGTCACAAATAAAAAGTCTAGGTGTAAAATCACCAGAATAAAACTCAAGTACAACTCATAATGACTCAAACAAAAATACAAATAAAGTACTAAGTCTCAGCTAGACTATAGGCAAGTCCTCAGCGACTGTGGGATCCTCCTGAGGGTCCACGTCGCCAGTGTCATCTAAGCCAATGCCATAATATGTAGGGAAGTACTCCTCATCAATACCTGTAAAATTTTTAACATGCCCAGTCAGGACGGAACGAGCACATATCTCTCACAACAGTTCATATCAGGAATGGACATATAAAGCAAGCTATAGAAAACTATACATGAATCGCTGTAAAGAAAGTCAACAAGAGAGAGAGACTATAAAATGAGATATAATATGATAATAGAGAAATGTAACCTTCTACGTGATTCAGAGCATGAATTGGTTATGTAAACAGCTTGGGCTGCACATGGATACAGCTATGGAGTGCACATGGATACCTACTGGGGATAATGATCACATAACCAACTACACTCTCCCTGCCCCCAATCAATACACAAGGATCAATGCATGTTATGTTATTGCACATGGATAACAACTACTGTATACATGGAGCTCATATGGTCATGAGTGTACATGAATAACATATGAGTGCACATGGATAAATATGAATACATGGAGTACATGATGACCATGATAAAGTACATAAACATGACATACTTGATGTATCCGAGGGGATAACATCGCATGAAAAGATCCAGAGGGTACTAATCCGTGTGAACATCGTGTCAGCATCAAGTATACTAGTCTATAACAAGAGAACATATCCAAAGAAGTATGAAAAGATCAGAGAATGTACTCGCCTGGCAATCCGAACTGCTGATGATGAAAAGTGACTGGACTGGAGTAATAAGATCCTATTTAAAACAACCACATGTCATAACACAGTCTAAATATCATAAGGAAAACCTACAATGCAAATTCTACATGATTTGGGTCAATCTAAGTCAAAGTCAACCTTGGGTCAACTTTGGTCAACCAGACTAGTCAAACTAGTCAAAGTTAGGTCAACTAGCCTATATGTCAAATTTTAGGTCAATCCTAGATCACTAACCTATTTGTCGAGTTTTTGGTCAATACTAGATGTAATGTTGCTTTTGGGGTTAAGGTTGAGGTTATCCTAGGTTCCAAGTCATGAACCTAATCATATCCCTATATATATATATATATGTATACTATTGCCTTACCTTACATAACTTAACTGCCTAAAGTAAGTATTACCTATCTCAATCTCAATACCTTCAATATCCCTTAACTCCAATTAACTACACACTCTCAAGCATTAGCACTCAATACATGCACTAGGCCAAAGCCTTGCTACTGCAGCTGCCTATTATTGCAGCAACTGCTGCAATACAGCATGCTACTGCTGCTGCAGTTGTTGGCCTGAGCACAACTGCTACTGCAGTTGCCTACTGCCCCAACCCTTCATCACAAAACATCCCCATACCAATACACAACACACATACACATATACATCTCAATCCAGTTTCTATTTTAACTACACAACCAATTTTTAACTGACAATTAACTGAACTTGGCATTAACCAATTCTCAACTAACAAGTAAACTGGATTTGGCATCTAATCAAATTAAGAAGAAGATACGAAACTAGGAATTACGATTCCTAATTTCTGATACTAACCGACACAACTCATCCCACATCCTAATTCAAATTTCGATTCGGATTCTAATCTACTGGTTCCCGTTATTCACCTTAACCCAACTGGGATCAACTAACAATAGATCGACAATTAAGATAGCAGTCATTAGCTAACTCTCTACTCAAAGTCCCAACTAAAATCAAACAGAAGTAGTCTGAACTTCTCCAACAAATGTATACATATAACCCAAACTCGAACACAACCCTCTCTACTATACAAACTAGTAGGTATCTCCTAGATATGATAATATAGGATCTACTGGTTTGGTTTACACAGAAATCACATCGAAAAATATGATGGAAATAGAACTAAATACTGAAACAGGAGAAATTGGAACTCAAAAACCCGATACTCAACCCAATATCTAACGTGACCCAAAACCATTCGAAAATCTAATGATATCCGAAACTAATGGTTGGTAAAGTGTCATATACGTATAACCATGCTACCCAAGTATTATCGTGTCCAGAGAATAGGACACGACGTGTCCATAGGCTCAGAACACGTGCACGCACCCGTACAGGCTGTGTCTCGTGCGGCCAGTCCACGAGTTCGTGGACACGACACAGAGCACGAACACCCACGTGCTCGTACACAGGTGTTCGCCACGTGTATGGCTACACGTCAGCCACCCTGTCACGTGTCTACGACGCATGTATGTGCGACACGACACCCGTATCAGACGCCAAAACTGGGCGCGCGTGCGACAGTACAAAACCCGTACCGTGTTGATTTCTCTCTCGACTCTCCACGAAACCTAACCAAACTTGTTGGGCATCACGACAGACATTGCCCCTACCCACAACCCAAAAATCACGTGTCAAGTCGTTGTGTCCAGCGAGAACGAACACAGCAGCAGCAGGGCATCGAAACGCAGTCTCGTGCTGCGTTTCCAATCCAATTTTAGGACACAAAACGACACAGAAACCCTACATAAAATATATATATATATATATATATATATATATATATATATATATATATATATATATATATATATACAATCTACATCTAAAGGCCTATAGGATCATGTAATTAGTTTACCTAAACAACAATATTGAATTCTAAGTGACAATCATCAAACACTTTAAACCCTACGCCGATACGTGTCCGAAACGCCTGTCAAACAGACACAAAATCTCACCAAACTACATGGGTGGGTCGAGGGTACCTATATGCATGCTACTATGAATAAAAATCAGGAAAAACTATAGTGTTTAGGTGTTTACCTATCGAGAGTTGAAATCTCAATGAAACGGACTCCTCGAACAATGAGACGACCAGTTTCCACTGGGCAAACGCCTCCAATTCCTTTCTAGCAATGCTCCAGCAAGTTCTTCTCCTTCCCACGATCACAACGCACTTCATTTGAGGTGAAACGGAGGTCGGATGTGAAAGTTAGGGTTTTAGAGAGCTAGAAACTAGGGTTTTGTAAAAGGGGTGTCAAAACCAATGCAAATGTTTATATAGGGAGGGGATTTCCTGATTTGGTCGGCCAGGCTAATCCTTCTAGGGTTAGGGTTGGTTCACGGGCCCCTCTTCTCTATCTAAGTTGAGTTTAAGCCCACTAACAAAAAGGCTTAAAAGGCCAATTAATTAAATAGCCTAAAAAGGGTCAATTGGCTTTCTAAATTGGACCAAAGCCTAATATAAATTTCTAATTAGCTAAATGATCATCATATGTCATGGTTAGTCTCTAATATGGATATTCTAAGGTTAAACCAAATTCTAAATCAAACACAAGTCAATAGTATCTAGAAAATCACAAAATGACTAAAATGACTAAAATGACTTAAATACCCTTATTTCCAAAAAGTGGGTGCTACACCATGTTTCCCCTTGGCCGCATGAGCCCATGTTCCCTTAGCCGCATGAGCCCATGTTCCCTTAGCCGCATGAGCCCATGTTTCCCCCTTAGCCGCATGAGCCCTTTCCTCCTTAGTCGCATGAGCCCGTCCCCCTTAGCCGCATGGCCCTGTTTCCCTTAGCCGCATATGCAAGTTCTCCCTTAGCCGCATGGCTTCAGTTGGCCTTATCGCATGACCCTCATTTCAACCCAGCCGCATGAGCCTGCACCCCCCCTCCAGCCGTATGAGCCTACACCCCTCCAGCCGCATGAGTCATACCCCCTCCAGTCGCATGAGCCTGCACCCGCCCCCAGCCGCATGAGCCTGCACCCCCCCCCCCCCAGCCGCATGAACCTGCATCCCCCCAGCCGCATGAGCCTACACCCCCCAGCCGCATGAGCCTGCACCCCCCAGCCGCATGAGCCTGCACCCCCCTCCCCCAGCCGCATGAGCCTGCACCCCTTTGCCGCATGACTATCCTTGGCCGCATAGGCCATGACCCTTGGCTCCCGGGCCGTATGGATCTTTCTACAGCCCTTGTACCCCTTTATTTTGTTGGGTTATTATATTTATACTTATGTCTCACGACCCTCTGTGTAACTTGGGTCCCTTGATAGAATGCTTGTACCATATAAATTCTGCACATGTTCTATGAACACGATAGTGACCCGTTGTGGTGCACTCTTGACAAGTAACATGACACAACAGTGGTCCATTGTGGCACACTCACAACAAGAATGATTGGCAAGTAATATGGCATGATAGTGGCCCGTCGTGGCGCACTCTTGATAAGTAAATCTAATATGATATACCTCGATATGCTGTTGCAACGGCTAGTACGACATGACAAGAATGAATGGCCTGGACACCGTGGGCGATTATGTTTATACAAATGAACCAGTATTATCTTGCATCATGTCTAGGAATGGGACCCCTGAGTACCACGGTCAGGGGTACCTACTGAAATTGACTAAGACTAATAACTAGAATGATCCAGTAGTCATAAAGAGATTTTCCAGCTACAGGCAATCCCGTTATCTGGGCGCACAAGTGGACTTGTAGCCTGCCGACGAGTAGGGCACATTTCCAGCACACTGTCATGTGTTGCACCCTTCATGAACAGATATTCGACCTGGATAACCTGGATAGTCTACAGGGCTTGTGGCTGTTGGAATAATCTCATTACATCTTGCTAATAAGTAGGCATGTGATAACCCTAGTTAGTTAAAGTATCAAGCCGTACTTATTGTTTGGCCATGAATGTTGGATAGAGTCTAAGCCTTATCTTGTCCCAGTACCTGGTTACTTCAGTAACATGATTGCTTATGTTCACCTTGTCAATAGCTGATCAGAATAACTTCTCATCTCTTGATATTTATTGCCCTATCTAGATTTTATGTCTTAATTATCTTCTTATTTTACGTTCTGATATGCTGGTTTTAGTTCTTAAGTGAAGCCTCCTTTGTGGTACTTGTTCTTTCTGGGATCTGACCCAGCTGGTTTTGTATGGCCAGATACCGGAGCAGCTCCAGAGGATCTCCCTACCTTCCAGTCAGATGGTGACCACCAGGCGTAACCCTGGCAACGAGTGGGTTTTTATTTTGCTCTCCCACTCTATTGTAAAAATATTCTTTTGAAGCATTTAGCCGACGAGCACGTGTTAGCTCGATTGCACTTTACTTATTGTCTGCCTACGGGCTGTAGCATGATTAACAAATCCTAGGTTTGATCATGTATGACTGAAACTCTTGCTAGTCTTCACATTTGTATGACTAGCTTCATGATCATCCAAATATGTAATGTATGGGATGCCTTACTATTGTATATTTGGTGCTCTGACATCTTGTAACTGTTATTACTTGCTTGAGATTGAGACAATAGGCTTGTTCATGACCATAAGAGACTGATGGCTTGTAGTTAAACCCTCATGTATCTAGACAGTCGTGACCGTATAACGAAGTAGGTTGCACTTCAATATACGTAGCTGGCTATGTCCGCCCCCGCTCTCCAGTATTTTGGTTATGGGCGTTACAACTGGTCCTCCTGACCTCGAATTCATATGACAGGTGGAAACCCAATGATCTAGATTTCCACATATCAAACACTGTCCGTTCAATGCCCGACACACACCTCTAGTGTGCCCTGCCTTCCCACAATAAGTGCAGCCCGCTGGGGGTTACTGGTTCTTCCTCTGTTGCTGTTGTTGCCATCCTGGGGGTGCTGGCCCTCGTATTGCCACATCGTGAATACGAATGCCAGGGGGTGTGCTGTAACTCGGGGCGCTGCTCCTCCTCGTCCTTCAATCTGATTGTGAGATCTCTTCTGACCTCCAGTCCTAGATGTGATCCTCTGGATTATGATCTTATGCCTCCGGGTTGCCGTCAATACATCATCGAAAGTCTGGTTGTTGTGCCCCTCTATCAATTGTAAGAGTTCAAGATGAAACCCTTGCTGAAACCTCATAGCCCTCTGGCTCTCTGTTGCTACCATCTCCGGGACGAACCTACTTAGTCTGCAGAACTCTGCTGCATAAGCATCCACTGTCTTGCTAGCCTGCTTGAGGTTGATAAACTTCTGCTGTAGCTCGAACTGTACCACAACTCTATAGTACTTCGTCTTAAACCTCGCAGTAAAATCATCCCAAGCTATAGGATGTCTGACGCCCACTTTTTTTGATTCCCACCAATCACGTGTGAGGTCCTGAAGTAACAGCTTCACTTGATCCACACGTTCTTCCGTCGGTACCTTAGCCGCTATCAGAATAGCCTCGATGTCCTTAAGCCATGCATCTGCTGAAATGGCATCTTCCGTGCCCTCAAAACGACGGGGGTTGTACTTGTAGAACCTGGTTGACGCCCCTGAGTCAGTCCTCACTCCTATTTCCAAAGCCGTTTGCAATTCTTGGTTGAGCAATAAATTCAGCTCTTGCAGCTGAGTGTGAATGTGTTGCTGAGTAGCCATCATCCCTCTTATGATTTCCAGAAGGACTGGTGTGTCTACTGCCATAGGGGTAGACGGAACTGTTGGTAGTGTTGGAACCTCCGGATACTGCGGTCCAGCTGTTGGTTCCACTATCACCTCTTCTTGGATGGTCTCTTGAGGTAGTACTGGCCTTTGTTGCTGATCAACATGGTCATGTTGTTCGTGTTTCCCTTGTCGTTGTTGTCCAGCTCTGACAGATGCGGACGATGTGCCCCTAAGAAAAGGGACAAGAGAGCAATCAAACGATCGGACAGAAAAGATCAATGAAGTCAAAGGATACCGGAATGTCAAGCTAGGGTCGAGAGTAACGAAATCATGAGATCAAGGGGAAACATGTGTGATTGAGACATCCTATAAATTAAAACACCCCACAAGTCTGAAATCAGACCTGCATGGGCCACCACTAAAATCTTGTCATGCCCCAGAACCAG
The DNA here is from genome assembly GCA_029216955.1 of Iris pallida. Classification (NCBI taxonomy): domain Eukaryota; kingdom Viridiplantae; phylum Streptophyta; class Magnoliopsida; order Asparagales; family Iridaceae; genus Iris; species Iris pallida. Next base: position 14,892,826 of record JANAVB010008800.1, on the reverse strand, counting down.
AATACCGGAGAGCGAGGGAATGACTCAGCCAGCTACGTATTACGGGTAGATGAATACTGTATAATACGATCAATGTTGTCTAAAAGACGAGGGGTGCATACTACATGAAAGTCTCACTAGGGTTACTCAACATCTATTGTCTCAATCATTCAAACAAGAAGCAGTAATAGAGAACATGTAAGATAAAGCAGTAAGGCGTCCCAAATGCTTAGTAAAAATATTCTTGAGATCTGGCTTTACAAAACATAGCCAAATGATATGACAAGGTATACACAATCGTTATCAACTGCAGTCTGACTTAGTTACAATTATGCAAAGTAAGCGCAAGACAGTCCGACTAACATGTCGGTGCCAAGCGGCAAAATGTAAAGTAAGTAGTAAAACGAGCAGGAAAGCAAGGAACCCACTCGTGTCCTCCTGCGACCATCCCTCTAGTATTGACCATCTTGGGGGTGGAAGTAAGTTGAGTCCTCGGGAGCTGGCTCTAAATCTGGCCATGCAAAACCAGAGAGGTTAGACCTCAAATAGCAAGTACCACAAAGGAAGCACGACATGAAGACTTAGAACCAGTGGTAAGAGTTAAGAATATGATAAATAGGTCTCTACTTGCTACTGGGGTTCATACAACATCACGACACTTCAAGCCAACTTTCCAACCAAACAAGGGCAGAAGTTGACCCGTCATGTCCTGACATTCTGATCATCTCAGTAGTTAACAGAGTAGGTACAGCACACAAACAAATCAATTTAAACGGCAATACAACTACTACGGCTTGCTAACTGTAAGTTCCAAGTTGTCCTGGAAATATGCAATAAGGGATTCCTCAGTTCTTACAATGTACAAGCAAGGCTAGTCTACCCAATAATCAATTGTGCCAATCATAAATTAGACGTGTCCCAGCGGGATGCCCGTCATCAATATATAAAAATATAAACAGATACCACTCCCTGCCCGTGTGTGTCACGACCCGTACCCGCTTTTCGGACGCGAGAACGTGAGCAAGCCAGCTACGTATCAAGCGGACTCCAGACCGACTCGAATACGTAAACGCTGTCAAGGCTATGGTATACTGCCAAATCAGGGCATTGCAATCTATATCTCGAATCCACAAAAGTAATATAAGCATGAATGAACAACTATGGGTCGTGGTTTGCAGCCCACTAGTATATATGTCCGATGAGACTCAAAGAATATAATAGGAGTCTACAAACTGAATCGATAAACAGGTATCTCATGATAATGAAAGGAAAGCACGAGAGGATAACAATGTAATATCACTGACAAATACCTGAATCTCACAAGCAATATTGTAATCATCTGAAACCCACAAGTGTCATAATCATCCGTCATCCAGAACTGCTAACTAACTCCACGCAATCACTAACCTAAAGAGATAATCAGGTCCTCAGGGGACATAGCAAGATATATAAAAATATGCCTATCTAGCAGTTTAATCATGCATGATAATATAAACAGGATATAAACAAGGAACGACACTAACATGGCAAGAGACTACGACCAAACTGCTAACAAGTGACTAACGACAAGTGGCTACTGACAGGTGACTATGAACTGGAATACAAGAACAACTACACGTAACTGAACTGCTGGATGAACAAGTGAACACGAGATCAATGGAATACCAAACCCTCGTCCCGAGTGGACTCGCAGGTTTGAACTAATCACTAACCCTCGTCCTGAGTGTGGACTCTCTGGTTAGTTCACGGCAAGACACCGTCGTCCCGAGTGTGGACTCTCTAGTGCAAGTACTACATCCTCGTCCCGAGTGTGGACTCTCTGGTGCAAATGATCAAGACAAACACCCTCGTCCCGAGTGGACTCTCTGGTGCCAAGGAAACAATAACAAGGATTTAGCAGTTCAATTACACGTATTCGTTCTATGACACGAACCAGTCGAGGTACAAGTAACGATAAGGTACAACTCAGTCAAGACCCCGGTAAGGATAACTCTAATATGAACTCATAAGGTGAACAAGCCTGGAATATCTATACTATCAATTCATGAAGATGATATACAGGCAAGTCAAAGAACTAGTAAACATGATATGAAGAACATATATAAATCAAGTCGACTAGAGAACTGATAATAACATATAAATCCATAGAACTAGAGTAACCAAATAATAACCAAATAATCACAGAAAAAAACTATAAACATGAATTTAAACTGTAGAGGGAGGCAAGGTATCTTACCTGGAGGTCCTTGCACAAACAGTAGTCACAAGTCGAGGATGAGGGGATGCCGATCTAGGAGCTGTCAACCTATAACACATATCGCACCATGAACCGTGCACGAAAACTATAAATCAATTCTAATGTTCTAGTTCTAAATTCATGGAATAGTGGCTAGTTGGGTTACTAATCTAATAATAATTAATTTTGGAACAATTCACTTAAAAATCTAATTTAACCTAATAATAATCTGAATATAATCTAAACATGCAAGTTTGGCCATCAAAAGTCGTGTTTCCCAATTTTGGAAACCATGACACGCAAATCAAGATGTACCGTTGACTATCTAGTCAAACGCTATGAACTCTAGATTTTGAAAGTGCACCTTGATAGATTTCAGCGCCACGAGTGCGCTAGAATCAACCATGCCGCAAAATCATGCTTTGGTCAAAAGATATCGCCGTTATGGCTAATCGTGACCAAAACGGTGATCAACCGATCAATTCTGAGTTCAACAGAAAATTAAAATATTAGATGAACGAATTAATTTCTGGAAAAAATATATGTCGTAGATTTATGTGTTAGCTTTCCGAAACTTCAAACGGTTCATGATTTTGATTTCTGGTCCTCCCGGAATCTCGAAAACACCGAAACGTGTCAAGTCTCGGACAACCGACACTCTACGGATTTTCCAGAAATTTAGGAATAATATCTATGAAAATAAATTACATAATCAGAAAGCTTACCTCGATACAAATCCCAAAAAAAATGGTGCATGAAAAGCACGTCGGAGTTGGCAAAAATTGCTTCGGGAAGTCGAAAACCCTAGATGACTTCTCCCACAAAAGGCTGCTGGAATTTAATTAGGGTGGGCGAATATAATAATATATATATGAGAGAGAGAGGCGGTCACTGTAGCAGTTGGCGCCGACAGGTGCCCCCCCCCGATGGATTTCTGGGTATTTATTTATTTAATTCAAAAAATTATTTAAAAATCATTTTAAGTCCAAATAAATCAAAATAAATTACAGAAAAATCCAAAAAAATTCTAGAAAATTCTAGAAAATATTTCTAAGTATCTAGAATATAAATAAAATATTTTAACACAAAATATCATCGTGTGACCTCACAGTAAATTCCCAAAGCCTATAAAATATAATTTCTATAGGTTTTAATTATATAAAAATTCCCAAAAATTCTAAATAAATCCAAAAAAATTCTAAAATATTCTAGAAAATATTTTTAGTCATTTAGAGCCCAAATAAAAATATTTTGTCCAAAAATACCCCCGTATGACCTTACAGTAAATCCTGAAAGTCCTTAAAAATAATAAAACCTTAAATATTAAATACTTAAAAATATCCAAAAATTGTAGAAAAATATAAAATAGCTAAATAATACATATATAAGCTATCTAGAGGTCATATGACCTTAATATGGTCATATTCCACCTACAAGCTTTGACATGACTCACAATGACCATAAAATTAATCATAAACAAATAAAATCAAAAAAACTCAAAAATTTGGGAAGTGGGCTTACAGTGTGGCAGGTTTACAGTATCTGTGGGAACCAGACGGCATGTCGGGGCACTAATTGTCCCGAGATGGCTGCCATGTAAGAACTCGGAAATCTATTCTCTCCATGCAATCGTTATTTTATTTAGCTTAATAGTCCCTATGTTAATTGAAATCTCATGCCGTGGATCATGGTCATTCAGAATGAGTACTTTCGTACAGAGTATGATATGCATAACTCTACAACGATGCCCGTACGGTTAGGTTGTAGGTCTTACATAGCATAATGTAACAATCAAACCTAGCCACGGAATAATCATACCTTGACTGTAAGGTACACATGCTGCTTTTGTAGAAAATAAGTTGAAGTCTGCACGTATCCATATGCCAATGTTCGGGATCGGCTAGTCGATTGCGATGGTTCATGGTTAGTATATGAACGTGTCTCATTCAATTCGCTAAGACGACTGGCCAGTCTTTTAGTTCCAACTAGGAACGCATGATCAATCATTTAGTCAAGGTAACAATCAATGTCAATTCATGACAAGCATGAAAGTCAAACTAGTATTTAGTATGGTCGAGTCTATAACCCTCAGGGTTAAGTTCCATTCATACTGGGTAACCATAAACTAATCGAGACATAGTGCACACTCCACACAACAATATGTATTAAAATATTAACATATCATGATTATATCGAGTTCATGTCAAAAAGGCGTAAGGATATAATAAGGGGTGCCATGCACCCAATAAAGGTGAATTTAGGGCAATGGATGCCAGGGCCATACTGCGTCGGGCAAGGGGGTAAGATACGCTAGTGCTAGAAAGCCTTCGGGCAGGGGAGTACGCCAAAGGAGTACGCCAGCCAAGGAGTACGCGTAAAGGAAATATGCATAAAGGAAATACGCGTAAAGGAGGTACGCGTGCAGGAATATGCGTGAAGGAATATGCGTAAAGGAATATGCGTGCAGGAATACGTGTGAAGGAATACGCATGCAAGAATAAAGTTTACGCGTAAGGGAAGTACGCGTAAAGGAGTATGCATGAAGGAGTAAAGTTTACGCGTAAGGGAAGTACTTTTACGCCAAGGCAGAGTAGACTTTGTTTTACGCGTAAAGCAGTCTTGACTTGTGTAATCCAGATTTCACGCTGATACGAATAAACGTGGGCGTAGAGTTTGATACTACGCAGGCACGTATAAACGTGGGCGTAAAGTTTATCCAGAACTCTAAATTCCTTGGAACCTTCAATCTAAGCCAAAAATGGGACTTTCATAGATCAAAATGGGGTATAACACAAATCTCAACAACCTGGAACGATCAAAACTTGAAAATAAGGAAGTTTGATAGATCGAAACTACCAAAATCCGAAAATGACAAATTTATAGATCTACAAAAATAAAACTTCAAAATGCAAAATATCAAGTTTTAAACTATCTTAGAATCACGAGAGAAAGATAAATAAACCATAAAAATGGGTTCTCATGTGGAAGCAAGATGCACTTGCCTAAGCTCTTGGTAGGTGGAGAGAGTTATGAGGAAGAAGAAGGAGAGTAAACGAGAATAAGTGAAGACAGAGAAAGTAGTTGGACTTTAAATGGAAATAGTGGTAGGTAGGGGGTTGGGTTCATGATGAACCACCCTAAACCAAAACAAACCAACCCAAGCCGAACCCAAGTCAAAATAAACCAAAAGCTAAGCAAAAGTAGAAAATAAAATACAGAAAAATAATTAGCATAAAATTAAAGGAATTAAATACAAAACAAATGCATGATAAATATTAAATAAATATATTCAAGTAGTACACGTATTAAAATACGTATTCTGGGAATGGGAAGTGACAATGGACATCATAAGCAAGACTCTATTTTGTTTTGTGAGACGGTACGTGCCGTTGGAGAATACGGTCTCGATGATGAACGGACCCTCCCATTTAGGCTAGAATTTGCTAGGGGTCTTGTGAGTCATGACCATTGGTCTGCGAATGGCCAAGACAAGATCGCCGACTTGGAATATTCTCTGTTTGACTTTTTTGTTGAAAGCCCGAGAGATGCGCGCTTGGTAGAGCTCTATGCTTTATTGAGCTTGTAAACGCTTCTCGTCTAACGCTTCCAACTCTTGTAGCCGTCGGTGGTAGTTATCGTCCGACGTTAACCGGTAAGTAAGGGCCACTCGAAGTGAGGGGATCTGACTCTCCAATGGGAGGACTGCCTCACTCCCGTAAACCAAGAAGAACGGTGTATTTCCTATAGCCATCTGAATCATGGTATGATATGCCCATAAGCACTCACCAAGCTTTTCATTCCAGTCGCGTTTGTTTGAAGACACGAACTTTTTGAGGAGCTTGATTATGGTTTTGTTGAAAGCTTCAGCCAGACCGTTAGCCGATGGGTTATATGCTGTCGAGGCCACATTTTGAATCCGATTCTTGTCACAAAATCGATAGAAAATATGGCTTACAAACTGTGGACCATTGTCGTGAATAATCCTCCGGAGCAGTCCAAAACGGTAGATGATGTGATACTTTATGAAGCTAATCACATTTGACGTCTTCACCTCTGCAAACGGAACAGCTTCTGTCCATTTGGAGAAGTAATCGGTGACTGCAAGTATGAACAGATGCCCCCTAGACGACGGTGGGGTAATTAGCCCAATAATGTACATTCTTCATGCTTTAAATGGCCAAGAGGCTACTGTCGGGTACAAGAATTCGGATGGCAGATGTATAAAATCTGCATGGATCTGACAAGCCTTACACTTCTTTGCATAATCAACTGCATCTGCTACCATTGTGGGCTAGTAATAACCCATCCGGCTGAGACGGCCTTACAATTTTGGGCCAAGTTGGTGAGCTCCACAAGCGCCGTCGTGAGCCTCGCGTAAGGCTTCTTTGGCTTCTGTATTTGACAGGCATCTTAATAGTAGCCCATCGTAGGATCGTCGATATAACATTTTTGTCTTCGTATCATAGAAAAATCTGAAAGAGCGCCTTCTGATTGAAGTTGCTTCCTTTACATTCTCTGGCAGAATTCTATAGACTGCAAAGTCGATGAGCGGGCGTCTCCAGTCGTGTATGTCATTGGTTATCTGGGCGGAGTAACTCGTACCCAGTTGAAGATTGTTCTTGGGACAGACCAGCTCATGGCCTATTACGTCGACTAGATGATGAGTATCATTTGGAAGTACCAAGGAAGCGGTGAGGCCTGCTAGGGCATCGACTTCGATATTTTGGAGCCTAGGAACATGCTCTATAAAGAACCCATTCCAAGGTTGCAATAATGGCAATTGCTGTCTGATAATAGGGAATCAGGTCCTCGTTGTGAACCTCGTATGAACCTCGGATCTGGTTAACAACCAACTAAGAGTCACCATATGCTTCCAGGTACTTGATCCCCACTTCTTTTGCGAGTTGGAGTTCGATGACTAAAGCGTTATATTCGGCTACGTTGTTTGAACAAGGTTCTGTAAGAGAATACGTCCGATTGACTACTAGTCCGGAGGGAGAAATTAATAAATTTCTGGACATGCCATGATATCAGTTACTTTCTAGTTTTATTTCACATGTGTTATTTTCATGACTTGTGAACTCTATTGTGATTTCGTATTGCTGTCGGTTTATGTTCTTGTTCCATTCCTGACTGGAAACCAATATTTTTCAGGTTAGCTGTGGCTTCACTTAGCATTGGGAGATACGGGTGTACTTGCAGGCAAAACTTAGACTTTAGATAGATATTGTAGACCTTTTAAATATGTGTAAGAATTTTGTATTTTTTTCAAATATAAATCTTTTAATTGTTGTAATAAAGTTTAGAAATGTGAATGAGCAATAAATGTTATATTTTGTAATTTTGAGCATCTTGGCCGTGACAGCGTTCTACCGCCGACTCTGCGGCGTAGGCTGGCTTGGACACGTCTCGTATCCAAAAAGTGGGTGCGGGTCGTAACAGTTCTGTAAGAGAATACGCCCGATTGACTACTAGTCCGGAGGGAGAAATTAATACCATCCCGACTCCAGCGACGATATCACCTTGTGGCCCCGTTCTTGAAGCACCGTCAAAGGACATTCACCAAATGGCATCATGTGAAGTCATGTTTGAGGCGACGACTTCATCGGAGATTTCTTCATAAATTTTGGTTGTTTCTAAGCCTGGATGGGCTGCTAAGAAGTCGGCCAGGGCTTGACCTTTGATAACCTTTTGCGGAACAATGGGGATAATAGTATCGCCCAGGTGGCTAGACGAGAACTGAGTGCACCTGGCTTGGTCATGAGAACCCTAAGAGGATTAACTCGTGACACAACATGGATGGTCTGCCCTATCACATAGTGTCGTGTTTTCTGAATGGCGAACACTAGGGCAAGGCACTCCTTCTCTACGGCGGTGTACCTATGTTCCGGTCCTACCATCATCCGGTTGAGATAATAAATGGCTTGTTCATGTCCCACGTCATTATTCTGTGCTAGCAAAGTACCGAGGGAGGGTTCCATCGTCCGTACATAGAGCAGAAAGGGCTTTCCGGCGATCGGGACTACCAGAACTGGCGGATTCGTCACGTACTCCTTAATATCATCAAAGGCACACTAACATTCCCCGTTCCATACGAAAGAGACACATTTTCTCATAAGTTGAGTAAAGGGTTGACATCACCCTGAGAGGTTAGATATAAACCTTCTGATATAGGCTAGTCTTCCCTGAAGGCCGCGGAGTTCACGGAGGTTCCTCGGTGGACTCATCTCCAGGATTGCTTTTGTTTTATCGGGATCTATGTGAATGCCTCGGGAAGTAATGACAAAACCCAAGAACTTCCTGCTAGACATGCCTAGGAAAGACTTGGTGGGATTCATCTTTAGGTTGTGCGCTCGCATGAGGTCGAACACTGTTCTCAAATCCTGTAAGTGATCATTTTTGGAACGACTTTTGACGGCGATGTCATCAACATAACACTCCACCGTCTTGCACAAATGATCTCTGAAGATGACGCTCATAGCACGTTGATATGTAGCACCGACGTTCTTCAGGCCGAAGGGCATGACCATATAACAATACACGTCGATCGGTGTTTGGAATGACGTATGATTCTCGTCATCAGGAGACATTTTGATTTGATTGTATCCTGAAAAGCCATCCATAAAGGACTTGTGCTCGAAGTCACACGTATTATCGATCATTATATCGGTGATCGGAAGAGAGAATTCATCCTTAGGACATGCCGTATTCAGATTGCAGAAATCGATGCAAATCCGAATCTTTCCGTTCTTCTTGATGACTGGTACTATGTTGGCTATCCAGTCTGGGTGCTGCTCTTCACGGATGAAACTGCTAGCTATAAGCTTGTTTACTTATACTTCAATAGAGTTCATGATGTCTGGACGAAACCGCCGCTGCTGTTGTTTAACTGGTTTTGCGTTCGGGTAAATGTTGAGCTTATGAAGTACGATCTCGGGATTTAACCCTGGCATGTCTTTATAGCTTCAGGCAAAGACGTCAATGTATTCTCTGACGAGTTGCAACAATGACTCCCGCTCACCGTCTGTCAGGCTTTTACTGACAAAGATTGGCTTTGGAGAGGATTCATCACCGAGGTTAACTTGCATGACCTCGTCTTCAGTAGGAGGATCACAAAGTTCAAAACATTTCTTCCATTGTGCATCTAGTTGCTGGACCCACGGCTCCAACTCAAGTGGTTCGAGTAGGTCTTCGTCTTTCTCTTCGATATCAGCAGATGTCATGTTGACAGATAATGTCTGTCTGAATATATCTCCAATACTTCCATTGGAGTCGTAAGTGGGTGACTCGGACGAATGAGAGTGCCAATCGCATTCTTTATCAGAACTCTCGGGCGTTATTGCTGGTGTAACATATCTGAGGCCGTGTCTAGATTTGCCGTAATAATCCCAAGGTTTTCCAGACGGAGTTGAGAGTTGCAGAGGCGATCGCTGACCGTTGCCGTAATTCAGACCTGGGGTAGCCTCCATGTCATATATCTGCTTTTGTATAAAGTACTTGGCCTAAGGACTATACTTGTAGAGCGGTAGCCTTGTAGTATCGGGTTCGAGATCAAACTCTTGATGCATGAAGGGTTGAGGACCTTCTTTTCGGCCAAAGATGATCGTGTGATCCCCTCCTGGGACTAGGAAGTAGGCATTTTTAATGGGAGCAAGTCAGTTTGGGGTATGGACGGTTGTCACCTGTGTGTGCAGGTTAATGTCCCGACTGAGTCCCACAATATACATCAAATTAAGTTTATTACACTCAGGATAGTTCAATGGCAGCCTCTTATTGATGAAATAAGGAATTTTGTCAACAGAGATTACATCATCAGGAGAGGGGCTATCCACCTGTGTAACCAGGTACTTGGCGAGTTCTACATCCTCTTCGGTTACCCCCTGCGTGATCGGAGGTCGGGATGCTGTCTTGGGCAACTTAATCCCCAAGGGTTCAGCTTGTGGTATCGGTTTGCCTGAGGATGCCGAATCATCACTTGGTTGTCGGCTCGTCTTGGAAAGACGGATGACAATTGGCTCGGCAAGGGACTTCGTATCTTCCGGTTGCCTTTGAGTAGATTTTGGCAATCGGATCACCATCGGTGTCATAGAGGGCCTTGCATCTTCCTGTTACCTTTGATTTGATTTCGGCAATCGGATCACCATCGGCCCTACGATGGGTTTTGGCTCCTGGATGGATCATGGGAGCCGGATGACCATCAGTTCCAACTGGGGAGGTGAGGCAGGAGAACCGGGCACCTCTTTGTGTACAGCTGCGACAAGGGGTGCGGCTTTGCCTGATTTACGGGCCTGGAGATGAATTTTCAAGGGTACCTCTGGCCCTGTGATGGCCTCCAGTTCGTCAGTTATGTGTTTCTTGGATTCATCATATAGATAAGCCTCCGAAGAGTAATAAGATTCAACCCCTTTGAAGGGATCGATGTCGGCGAATTCAGTCTTCATGAAGCCATGCTTACAGACATACTTGAAGCACTGATGAAGTGTAGATGACACGATCATGTAGTCATGTATCCATGGACGCCCGAGGAGGATGTTGTAGGACGTGTCTGTATCTATGAAATAGCAGGTAACCTCCATTTTTAGGTCGCCAATCTGACATTTCAGGCGGATCTTCCCTAGGGATAGCTCATTCTCGAGTTGAAACCGCTAATGGCAGTATTGGTCGCCGCTAGTCGGTGCATAGGGATGCCCAAAAGTTGGAGCAAGCTTTTTGGGATGATGCTTATCGATGAGCCAGGATCGATGTACATCCGATCCACCTTGTTTTCGCCTATGTATCCAGTGTAGTACAAGGGGCGATCATGTATGTTGGTCTTGATCAACATGTCCTGTGGAGTAAATATGATGTTGGGTATTGCATCTGTGCCATCGCTGCCCTGTAGATCTGCTGATAAGTCTTCTCCGGGAGGCTTGACCTGGGCTAAGTAAGCGTCGGCATTTTGGAGTGCTTCGTTCAATACGACACGCAGATCCTTGGAGAGCCTTAGGAGCTCGTATAACGACAACTTTGTCGGCGTATTAGCCAATTGTACTAATATGTCAAAGTTGTAAGGTCTCTCCAGTCCCTGAGGTGCGTCGTTACGGAGTGGCCTGTCGAAGCGGGTTTCCTTTGGCTTGGACCTATCTACCGGTGGAGGCTGAGATGGCCTTGGAACGTCAGAGGGAGGCAACGTTGCCGGCTGAGGATCTTCGACTGAGCTGCCCAGTGTGGGTTGGACTTGTGCCCCAGACCGGGTAACAACGGCTGCCGCTTCTTCAGCTTCAAATGAAATTGTGTGACAGGATCTAGACTTCATGCCCTTCTTCTCGTTGGTAGGAGATGACACCGCCTGGGTAACTTCGGGCACGAAGTCCGGATGTACCCACATGATCTCTTCTCGCGATGTAGTGAGAGGTACCAATCCAGATGTCTGGTTCCGGACGGGTGGAAGATTAGTAACCTCCATCGTTGCCCGAGGGACAGGTATTACCCCATCTGGAGTGCTTGTTGGAGGGAAGCCGTCGAACTGAATTGACACCATGTTCGTCGCTACGGTAACCTCTTCAAAGTCTATCGACAGAGCTTTGGAGTCGATAAGACTCTGGATGTACCATTTTAATTGGAAGTAGTCATGAGTGGAATGATGGACATAGCGGTAGAAGTGGCAATATTTTGGGTCCTCCATTTCTGCCGCTTGGGGCTCGCGCCTTGGTGGAGGGAGCTGGATCCTACCCCCTTGCAAGAGCATATCGAAGATAGGTTTGACATGACTATCTTCAAAAGAGTAATTCGCCTTGGGCCACTGACCTTCCGCCTATTTTTGTTCGGGCTTCTGGGTTGCATCAGCGACCATGGCCTATTTGCCCTTATTGTCCCGGTTGGAGGTGGCACCACTGTTGTTGTTGATGGAGGTGAAACCAGGACGTTTGGCCTTATCTTCTCCATCTGGGATGTGTAATCCCGGCTGGCGAGCCTTATTCAATTTTGCCTCCGCATTGGTAGCACTTATGATGAAGGTCGTCCAATCCCTGAACTGATCGTCACCCATCCAGAGGCTAATTGCGGGGAGCAACTTCTTCTGGCAGATTTCAATCAAGGAGCTCTTGGGATTGCCTTGGGGCAATCTCATTGCGTTTTGGCAGAATTGCTCGATATAGTTCCTTGTTAGCTCCCTCTCTCCTTGTTATCTCCCTCAATTTTCGTCCGTTAATTTTATCATTTGATACATCAAAAGTGGCCACAAAGTTGACGCTTTAAATTGTGTTATTTTTGGACAGTTTTGTGGAGCCAACTTCGTCGGTTTGTATCTCCTCCATCACAGCTCCGTCTGGCGTGATACTAGTTTCTATGCGAAGCTGGTATAACCCTCTTCCTACCCCTTAAGTTTCGTTTCATTGTGGGCACGTTTGATTGGTTGAATTCGACGCCAAAGTTGGCCGTCCGAATTCGTAATTTCTAAGTTGTAAAATTTCATTTTTGAACCCGGGACTCCGAATTCAATTTTTGACACCACTAGTAGACTTGTGGCATCGTTCTGGCATGTTTTCATATAAAGTTTGTTAGATTTGGAGGACGTGGGCCCTGGCACGTATTTCGGTGCAAAGCGGGCCCTACAGTCCGGGTCAATGGGACTTTTTGACGTCGGCTCATCGGAATCCAATTCCGGATATACCGTTGAGTTCGTATCGTCATTCTGAACTCGTTAACATATAATTTGCTAGGTTTTAGTAGACATTGGTTCTGGCACGCATTTCGGTGCAAGTCGGATACCAATATCCGAGTCAACGGGTCATTTTGAGATCGGCTTATCGGAATCCAATTCTGGACATACCTTTGAGTTCGTATCGTCATTCTGGACTCGTTGACATATAATTTGCTGAGTTTTGAGGACATTGGCTCCGACACGCTTTTTCGTACAAATCGGAATTTTAATGTCCTGGTCAACGGACCAACTTGAGATCTGGTCAACGGAATCCAATTCTGGATATACCATTGGGTTCGTATCGTCATTCTGGATTTGTGGACATATAATTTCTTAGGTTTAGTGGACTAGTATTCTTGCACATTTTTCGGTGCAAAGCGGGTCCAACACAGACACCGTTTTGACCCAAAATTACCTTTTTGCCCCTGTGTCCAAATTGGACTTATGGATAGGCTATCCTAGCTGATTTGACCATTCTAGACATGTTGGTGATGTTTGTTTCATCATCCGACATTGTTTGTAGATATTTCTCTGTGTATTAACCTTTTATTATAATTAATTTTTATTAAGTTTGTATTTCGGAATTAGTACAACGAAACTGAGATTAGTCGATTCCAGTGATCTCACATCGCTGAAATTGGCAAGATGATCATGTGGATCACTGTGATAAGATTATTAACCTTATCGTTGATTTTTGTATCTCGATTTGTGTGTCGTAGGTTTCGATGTACGAATAACGAGGTACAACTTGATATTTTAAATTCTTAGATTAGAGTTGATCCTGTTTGACCAAGATATATGGTATCTTGGTAGGTAAATATTAGGAATAGTATGCTTAGGCTAGTTTTGAACTCGGTTGACCAAGTTTGACTGCTTTGACCAAAGTCAACTATCAGTCAACACTTAGCCTAGAAATGTCTAGAACTTGACCAGAGTTGACCAGTTGACCAAAAGTCAACTGTTAGTCAACATTAGCCTATTTGACCTAGTGTGACTTAGTGTGACCTAGTTTGACTTAGTTGGACTGAGATTGACCTAGATTACATAGCTTATACTATATAATCCTGCCTAACACTGTTGAACCCTAATTAGCTTATATATCTCATCTTTAGGTTTGTGGCATGTAACGCCCCAGTCCCAAAATACGTAGGACTAGAAACGTAGACATGTCAGCTGTATACATACGAAGTACATGACCTTGTATGTATACATAAGCTGTAATATGCAGTAGAAACCATAACAACTAATCTCATCCACAAATAAAGGAAAATAAAGAATTCATATAATCATCTATGGAAATGTATTTGTACAATATGTTGGGCGGAGACAAATCCACTACCAACAAGCAAAGGACGAAATATATGGAAAATGAAATAAGTTTGGCGAGCGAAGCGAAGACGATCCAATTGCAATCATCCTCGAAGATATAGCGATGATCACGGCTAGAGCTAGAACACCTGCGTAAGACAAGAGCACACACCTGGCGAGATAATCAGGTCCTTAGAGGGACGTAACAAGACACATAATATCATGCCAATAACTGAATAATAGAAGCTCAACATAAAAGTATATATATGACTAAACAAATAAAGGTCCTTAACCATTCTATGTGAAAATGCACTTTGAAGACAACGTTCCACACAAGGGCTCTCGAGACTAGAAATACGGCGCGTTAGCGTTTCAACCAAGGCACTAGTGGCGTCTAGAGAAAAGTAAATGCACGGCCCATTAGCACTCGAGTGAGAGCTAAGGGGCATCTAGAAAAAAATAAATGTACGGCCACTAGCTCTTGGGTGAGTCACTAACGGCAGCTAGAGGAAAGTAAATGTACGGCACATTTGTGTTTCAACCGAGGCACTAGTGGCATCTAGAGAAAAGTAAATAAGTGCACGGCACACTAGCTCTCGGCTGAGTCACAAATGGCAGCTAGAGAAAAGTAAATGTGTGAAAGCTCCTGCGCCTAATAACTGTCTTCACCCTCCCCATGCACTACTCGTGCTGAATCCACACCACGATATTTCTAATAACCGCTAAGTCTTCTAGACAACTATATTAGCAGTTATATCCTAACGCTCGTCCTGTATGCACCGATGTACGGTCGATACGTAAGTCCGAATCTATATGAGACACGTGACATCGTGGCACACATGTGTCGAGTCAATAAATACGACACAAATAAAGGTGGTCCCTTAACTCTAGGCCAAGTGCATAAAGAAAACTAAAGTATAATAATTTACAACTACATATGGTTTTGAAAGAACAAGAAATAAAACATGCATGATATTGAGCAAAAAATTAAACAGTAAAGGCAAGGTGTCTTTCCTGATGTCCGAGTGAGGTAAGATGATGTCCTGGTGACGAATCAACAACAGCGCACAAAGAGGAGGGTGCAGGAACAACTTCAGATGCTGAAAATAGTCTATTATCTAATTATAATTAATACTGCACCTATTACATTTATTTAATAAATTATGAAGTTAGGATATGGTATAGGTTTTCGTATTAGCTTTCCGAAAAACTAGAAGGATCGCATTTTCGTTTCCGGAATCTCCCGAAATCGCAAAAATACTGAAACACGTTTATTTTTGGGACGCTAGATACTCAAACAGTTTTGTAGAAATCTACAGAACGAATTTCGTCTATTAAAATATGTTTTTGGAAACCTTACCTCGATACGCTTCTTTTAAAAAAACTGGCGGCGAAACGGAGTTCGGAGGTAGGAGATATCGTCGTTCCAAGTTGCTCTGCCTGCTAAAAAGCGGGGCTGAATTCTAATGACGAATTTTAGAGTTTCTATTGGACTAAAAATAATTTCGAATTATGGCTGATAGAAGGGGGATGTATTGGGTTTATATAGGTATTTATTTCAGATTTATCTCCTAAATTAGATAGAATTTGATTTAAATAAAAACGATCTAATTAATGCTAGATATGATTCCAATAGGATAAAAATTCTAATGGATAAATCTTCCCATAAATTTAAATCAAATAAATTATTTAAAAAATAAATCAATTTGATTGCAATCCTTTAAATAATCACCATAATAACTTTAAGTATTATTCTATATTATCAAATAATTCAAATTATATGAATCCAAATCCAAATCAAACTCAACATAATAACTTTAAAATAATATCTAATATTTATCAAAATAATTTAAATCAAATAATAAATAAATTATTTAATCAAATAACATTTCAAATCTAGATTAGACAAATTATAATGCTCCAATTAGTCATCGTAAGTATTTTAAATAATATTTAAATTATCAACATAATTTAAAGTATAGTTGATAACCATCAAGATAATTTAAATAAATTCAAATATAATCAAATAACTGATTATCATATCAAAATAATACTCGATGTCATTAAATATTACAAAACTTACTTTTATAAATCCAAATCGTTATTTAAAAATAAATAGACAAAAAAAATCTTTTATCGCTCATTTTTTTAAAACCAATTTTTAGAAGACCAAAAATAATAAAAACATATTTTATATTTCAAATAAAAATTCGAGAACATTTTTTTTTAGAAATATTATTTCAAACCATTAATTTAAAACTAGTTTTTGGTAACAAAAGTAATCATAAAATATCTTTTACAAAATTTCTACGAAAATTACTTTTAAACACGAAATTAAAATATAAAGATATAATTTAAAAAATAATAATTTTGGGAAGATGAGTTACAAATCTACCCACCTTTGAAAATTTTCGTACTCGAAATTTAAGGACTACTAGGATAGACGGACTTGGTTGATCGGTAAAAGAATAGTAAGAATTTGTGATAAGAGAAAATAGATGGAAGGGAAAAGAAAATTTCTTTAATAAGAACATTAATCAATTTGGATGAAAAATAGAAGTGAATGGATATGGCTTGATGTGCACGGACACGATGCACAAAGACATTTGTAGGTGGAGAAAATTAATGGAATAGAGAATAATGAGCCTCTCCTTATATAGGAGGAGGAAGCTACTATTTAGATAAGGATTATGATAGTTGCAAATCCCTTTAGATAATTCCTCTAATTATTTTAAATCAAATTCAATAAATTTCAATCCAAATCTAAATCAATTTAAATCTAATTAAATTTCATCATTTAGTTTAAAATCAATCAAATTTCAAATATATATATATATATATTAATTTAACTATTTAAATAAATCCATATAATCAAATCAAGATTTAAATCGCCACAATAATTTCAAAATATATTTTCCAGAAATACTAATAATAATAATTTCAAAAATTACATTATTATATAAAAATAAACTAATAAATAATTACGAAATATATATGTATGCCCAAATAATATTTACATAAATATACTTTTCTAATATACCATTTTATAGGAAAATTATTTATTATTATATCTGTATAAATGAAAGGCTTTTCATAATTAAAATCATAAACTTGAAAATTTAGGCACGATAGCTAAAAATAATTATTATCTATATTATTTTGAAACTATAAAAATAGAAAAAAAATATTTTTCAAAAATATGTACGCTCGCACATAGTCGTACTAGTCGAGCAATTACGAAAAACAAAATTTTGTGCGCGACGTACAATGCAACTACGCGATGTACAATATACAAAAAATAAAAAATTAGTATCAAATTTATAAAAAAAATAGTAGAAATTTAGGGGTTTTACATGGCATCACTCTGAGCATCGATCCCATTTGACAGCTCAGGACCGCAGGCGAGTACATTCACTGATAGTTTTCATTGTCTTGATATCTGCTATATCCGATTCAGTTGTAGTGTTTTATTCGATTTCCAGTCACGATAGTTCACGGACTAATATATGTTGGATCATGACATGAGATGTTGTTCCCAGATTTTCTTGGTATATTGGTACATTTCCTATTTTATTCCCTGTACTTGTATAGACACCGATTCCTAAGGGGACTTGCTACCCTCTTATGGAATCTCGTGTCATGACATGTCATGTCCAGATCCATTATACTATTCGGGGATGGGGAATTATTAGGGGCTATGTGATCAAAGCCTCATGTCACTATATTCATGTGCTTGTGCCACTCTCACCTCACGTAGGTTGTAGCGAGATCTTATTCATGTGCTCGTTATCCAGGTTGGCCGGCATGACCCTTTCCAGTGATTTTCATGTGATTGTCAGGCCAAGTGGATAGCATGTCCTATAATATTTCCCAAGTCGATCACATAACGCTCTAATAATTCAAGGCATATTTTATATTTATTTATCATAGGAGGCTAAGTTCTGTTCAGGAAAAGGGTTACAACCCCGATCCTTGTTTGGTTTACGGGTTGTAACTTAGTTTCTGAATAGCTCCCAAGTCATCCTATATATTGTCGTCCTATTTAGTACTCACTTCCTGTTATATATTTCCTGTTGGTTTTTGTCTTGTATTTCACATGTTCTACATGCTCTTATGCTATACCTTGATTGGAGGCTAAGTTCTGTTCGGGAGAAGGGTTACAACCCCGGTCCTTGTTTGGTTTAAGGGTTGTAACTCGACTTCCGAATAGCTCCCAAGTCTTCCTATATCTTTGTCTTGTATTTCATTATATTGTCTCTTATAGAATTTGTCAATTCATATGGAACTGCTGTTAGTATTTGTACTTGCTTATTTTCCTGACAGGATAACCGTTGATGTTTACAGAGTACATGTTAGCTGATTGCTCTACCTTTTACGGGTATGGCCAGGATAGAGTTTGATGAGACATTACCCCTGGATCTCCAGCAGGATCCATTAGCAGTGGATGAGACACCATTAGTTTAGATTAGTCATTTTCAGTTGTATTTATTCTCTGGATTAACGTATTTGAGATTTGGGATGTTTCTGGATTTGTGTTATCTTAGACACTTAGAACTCTATCTGGTTGTATCTATGTGGTTTTATTTCATTTCATATCTATCTATCTTTTTATCGTATTCTACCTTAGATGTGATTGAGACTGTATTTGCTATGTCACCTCCATTCGGAGTATATATACTATACAGGTACCTTATATATTGTTAGATGATTGACCTAGGACAGCGTTCTACCGTCGACACTACGGCGTAGGCTGGACGTACCCACTTCTCGTGCCCTTACTCTAGGGTGCGGGTCGTGACAACGGCTGCCGTATTCTGAGGTCCCGAGAGGAGTCTCGGGCATTGAACATTGTTCGAAGCTCCTGGACTTCCCTCCTCGCCTCCTTGGCTTCGTCCGCAGCTGAAGGAACAGATGCTCCTAAAGGATCATCACCCAAAGAAGGGGCGGTCGTATTGGAGTCCGCGTTGACTGCGGGTCCCAAGCTTGTTTGTCCGGGCATCCTTGCTGGTTGAGTTGGCAAGGCGTCTTTGATTTTGTCTACAGACTTGACCAAGGACAGGAGCATGGCCTCAAGTACTTCTAGACGTTGTCTGTCAGTAGGCGCTTCATGATCATCATCAGCCATAAAGACTGACCTCACATGGGTAGAGGTGGAAGGGATCGTAGCAGAGGTGCTCTCTGTGTCGTATCCTTATACAGAGAAATCATTGGGGAATATCGGAATGTCATCTTCCTCGGATTCGAAAGGGGTGCTACCCCCTATGCAGGAAGCCGCATCGTCTTGGCGAGGGAGGTGGCCCTCAGGGAAGTCCAAGTCTGTTGTACAGTTCTGGGGGATCTCTACCACCTGTGTGTGCTCTTGGTACACCGGGTTGTCGCATATATTGAGGGGACTGCTACCCCCGCTTCATCTACTCCCAAGGAGGCCAAAGGTGCACCTCTAGGTGCTGGAAGTTTCTTTTTGGATCGAGTGCCTAAATAGACACCCCATATTGTCGGCGGCAACCCTCTAGATGAGAGTTTCCTCGTAATACTGGCTGAGATTGACGGGCTGGAAGAGCCTGTCTTCTTTTCTCCCTTGCGAGGAGGAACCCTCTGAGTTGAATTACAGGAGGTGAAAGGAAACTCCTCGTCTCCCAAAATTTGCACATGTTTCTTGAGTTGTTGTTGGACAGGTGCTGACTACTGCATGTAGGTCCTAAAAAATCAAGTTGCACACATCAACAAAGTTATGAAGATCGAGAAATGCATCTTTCAAATGAACTGTGTAGACATCAGATTGCGCAGCATACAGATTGCGCACACTAGACTGCACACACTCCCAAGTGCGCAGGCTGACGTGGCAAAAGTCATCATTACCTGACATAATCAAATCTTCTGACAGCTGACAATACGAAAAACGAGGAGACTGTTCGTTTATTGCGCCGCACAACACTCGAGAACGGCTGGACAGCTGGCAGCGCAATCGGAGGCAGCACAATCAGCCAACCAATCTGTTGCATAATCCATTCTTGTGCAATCTAATGTCAGCACAATTCATGTTGCTCATTCCATCAATATAACTGATAAAGTACACGTGGCACTCATGCCATCAATAGCTCACTACGTGGCAACCGTTTACACACGATCATACGCAATTCAATCAAAAGTTGCCATGTGTCCAAGACAGTTGGACCACGATCCAACAACTGCCTGCGCAGTCTACTGTTGTGCAATCCAATTGCTGCGCAATCCATCATGCGCAGTCTAGAATAACTAAAAGTTAGTTATTTTTAGAACTCTATAAATAGAGTTTCAAGTCTCCATTTAAGGGGATCAGACATAAAAGTTCAGAAATCAGAGAGTTCAGGAGTTCTTGCCAAAGTGCTGCTGCATTCTTCCGAGGCTTTTGCCTTCAATTCTCCGAGGCTTTTGCCTTCAAGTCAACTTCAGAGGCTATCGTCTTCAAAGTTCACATCGTCCAAGGGATAAAGTAATCGTCTTCTAGATTGGATTCCAAAAGTTGTATCTTTTCCAGAATTCTTGTAATCTTTACAAAGTTTGTATCAATAAAGTTTTATACTTTTGTTTTTACAAACAAAATGGCGACTCTACTGGGGACGACTTTCTCCTCCGACAAGGAAGTAGCAACTCAATGTGACATAGCGTCTATCGGAAAGACGCAGAAGACGCTGGTTGTGAAGATCAACCAGACAGCCTACGAGGCCATGATCAACTCCAAGACCACTCCTCGTACTGCAACCACTTCTGCCACAAGCAAAGTGCGCCCAGTGTGGGCCCCAAAGACTGTTGCGCAGTCTATTGATGCTGCCAGCAAGGCTCCTGCGCAGTCCAAGGCTTCTGTCACCAAGCCAGCTGCACAATCTGTCTCTGCTATTGCTGCGCAGTCTGCTACTTCTTATGCTGTCTTATCAAAATATAAGACTCCTATGTCTCTGGCGCAGTTAGCTGCCAATCTTCCTGCGTAAACCAACACTCCAGCAACCAGAGTGCATCCTAAACACTCTGAGGCAAGAACTCCTGATGCGCAAACCACAGTCTCTGTGGCCAGAACCAGTGCGCCATCAACCCATGCACAAATCATGCCTGCGCAATCCAAGAGTGACAGCCTTTTGGCTAAACTCTCTTCTTCTCATAACAAGGGGAAAAGCTCTGCTCCTCCTCCCAAAAACACTGTTGCTCTAAAGCAATCCACTGGGGGTAGTCCTTTGGCTATTCCTCTTCCTCCTCAAAACAAAGAAAAAAACCCGTTGGTCTTTTCTCAAACTTCCTTGTCCCATGACTTGAAAGAGAATAGAGGGAAATGCTCTTTAGCTAACCCTTCTTCACAAAACAAAGGAAAAGGCCCTTTGGTCTTTTCTCAATCTTCTTCAGTTTTTACTGTAGAAGATCAATCTGAACGTGCCTCGGCACCAATCAGTACTAGAACTCTTTCAAATAAGGATTCTTCTTTCCTTCATGATAAGAGAACTTGTACTGATCAAAGAGGTATTCTGCCTACTCCGGTAGCAGAGTTCCAAGACCTCCCAACTCTCAAGATATCCCGCTCAAAATAGGGAAAATTGTTGGTGTCTCAAACAGAAACCCCTGGGGGTGAGTTTGCAGATCTAAGGACTTATCTCAACATGCCTACTTCGGCGAAACGCAAACAGCCAATGCCGAAGATCAAACATCAAAGACAAACTTCCAGGGTCAAAGATCCCGACACTTATGCCAATGAAGTGAGCACTTACCTGTACACTCAAGGGATTAAACATTTGAAGAATCGGAATCATGTTCCGAACATTATCAAAGAACAGATCCCTCAGAGTTTTTCTCGTCCTGCTGTTGTTCCCGATCTCCGAGAACATCTCAGACAAAAGCGGGACAACGTCTCAACATCTCCAGTTCAACCATCTGATCATCATTGTAACCACAAAGTCATCATCCAATGTTGTTGTCAAACAACAAAACGATCTGTCTTCGATCGTTTGACTTTTGCAAACTCTGAAGTAGTGTCAGAGGAAGACGAAGTCTTGTACGCTTCTGTCAACATGACTTTCCGAGACACTGGGGGTAAAAAGTGCTCCAAGCACGGCAAACCTCGCCGACCAAGCCAGCGGTATCTAGATTTACTTCAAGAATCTTCTGAAGGAGTATTTTGACATACCCGATCCCGAAGCCGAGATACAATCGGTCAAAGGAATCTTCCTCAAGATCCTTCGGGTTATCTTCCTACTTCTCAGTCAGGAGATGACTCTTTCTCCGACTATGATGCATACAACAAAAGCTCTGAACAGACAGTGTTTTCCACTGTACCAAGAGAAGTCACGGCTTACGTTGTCAATGAGGATCCAGATTCTTCAACTTCAGCAAATCAAGAACAGCGAATTGCTGCACTTGAAGACAAGCTAAAAACCATGGCTGAAATAGTTGCTAGTATGCATTCTATCATTGTGGCACAACATGCCACACCACCGACTGTACCTGCTGCGAGTCCGGAGATCATAGCATCTTCGGTACCTGTCAATACTGGACTAGGGGTAGTATCTTCTCAAATGCCTCCTGTGCAAGTACAAGTTCAAACTACACCCAGTCAGTCAGGGGCTGGGGGTAGTACTTACAATGCTGCTCCGCCTTCTACTACTCTGACTCAACCTGCTCCTTCTTCATCATCTGAAGACGCCAATGAAGCTGTCAAACTCTTGCGAACCCAGTTTGAAGCCTTCAAAGAGAAAGACAACTTACAAAGATTGGGGATCAAGCAGCCCTATCCAGTTGAATGGAAGGAAGTCTCGTTCCCGCCAAAGTACAAGATCCCAACAATCTTTCTGTTTGATGGCAGTACCTCTCCAAGCCAATTCATCAATCATTTTGAGGTAATGACTGTCCAACTTCAACCAAATGACGCTCTTCTTACCAGAGTGTTCGTCGGTTGTTTAGCCGGCGTAGCATACGACTGGTACAGAAGTTTGCCCGATAGTTGTATCACCTCCTTCTCAGGGCTTAAACAAATCTTCCTGGAACGGTTCTATGAGGGATTCAACGACATGACTATGTCGTCTCTCAACAAAATCAAACAGAAATATAATGAAACTGCTGAGAGTTTCATCGAACGGTTCTGCCGAGAAGCCTTGAAGATGCCTCCCGGAACTCCAGCTGCTGTCACTATTGATACATGCAAGGCAAATCTTTTGCCTATCATCAGTATGTGGACAGGATCAACTCAATTCCAGGACTGGCCTTCATTCATTATCAACACCAAAGCTGCGGAAGTGAGTGCTGAGAAGTTCAAGCAGTTGGGGGTACAAATGTCTAACCCCGACCGGGATGAACATCAGACATCAGGTGGTGGCAACCGCCAGAACAACTGCAAAGCAAAAGAAACTTTGAATATCAATCTGAACAAGAGCAAAGAATCTTTGGCTGTCAATGTGGCTCCGCCTACATCCACTTCTACTCCTTCTGCACCTCTACCGAGGGAACCTCGTCCGAAAGTAGAATATTCTTTCGACGAGAATGACACTGCAAGCATTTTTGATTGTTTACTCAAAAGCAACAAAATTCAGCTCCCAGACCCAAAGAAACCTGATGAGGTCGGTAAGACAGATCATCCTAAATATTGTGTCTACCATAGGTTCATTGGACACCCTACTCGAGCATGCTACGTGCTCAAGGGCAAAATTCAAGAGCTTGTCAATGCTGGTGTTGTCACTCTGCAGCAAGACGAGAAGACTGTTACTGCAAACATGGTTTCTGTCTAGTTCGGTGACTTCCCTCCGCAGATGGTACAGCACGGTGTCATTCCTATTCCCAAAGCTACTCTTGAGATTGAGAATCTCCCTCCTCCACCAAATGAATGTCTCATTCCCTTGTCTCTTGACAATGGCGAAGTTATGTGGATCCATCCAGATCTTGCTTCAGAGTTCAAAGTTTTCTCTTCTTCCAAGAAGAAAGACCGCTCCAAAAGCAAAACAAAGACTTGCAACATGGTGTCTTTTGACCCCATAGTTGACGAAAAAATTCTGTTGGGCACCAGATCAGGGAAAGCCTATCTAAAGGATTACCCTGAAACTCAGGAGAATCCCGTCTCTTCTTCTGAACCTGCTCCAGTATAATCTACTTCCTCTGAAGAGATTCCTTCCACATCCTCACCAGTTGTAGTACCTATTCCTCCCAAGCCGGTGGTTGCTGACAAAGGCAAGCAACAAGTCCGCTTTGACAAACCCCTGAAGAAATCATCTCCTATAGGACTTGAAAAGCCGTACAACTTTGATATATTTGCTCAACTAGCCAATACACCGGCTAGGCTATCAATCTTCGAGCTCTTGCGTCTTTCCAAAGAGACTCGAGAAACTCTAAGTGAAGCCCTGATGCAGGCTGAAACTTGCTTAACTCTTCTCAAAAAGCCGAAAGCAGAACCGGTCTCTTGTCGTCATTGTCACAGCGTATTAGAGTTGATTCCAAACATCACTTTCACTCAGGATGATATGCTGCTGGAGGATAATAGACATGATCGTCCTCTCTACTATACAGGGTATGTCGATTCGATGAAAGTCGATCGTATCCTGATAGATCCAGGGTCTGCTCTCAGCATCATGCCAAAGACGATGCTGGACGCATTGAAGATACCAGTGCATAGTCTTTCAAGCACAATCACCACTATCTTGGGATTCAACCAAGGAAGGAGTGAACCTTTGGGTAAGATTCGCCTAAAACTCCAAATAGGCAATCTTCGCACAAAGGTGACCTTCTATATCATCGATAATCATGGTTGTTCTTACAACGCTCTTTTGGGAAGACCCTTTCTCCATGAACACAATGTTGTTCCATCGACCCTCCATCAATGCTTTAAATATGTCGATGACAAAGGAGAAGTTCACAAGGAAGTTGCAGACCTTTATCCTTTCAAAGGTGTCGAAGCATATTGCAACGACGCTCGTATGTACAAGAAAGAATTTATAAAAGTGGTATTGGCCATGGATACTGAAGAAGACCAAGAAGCAGTACCTAATGACACTCTCATCATACCTGTCAAAGGGCGCGTTTCTCATCCTCAGTCTTCTAAACCACTGGCTATTCACCTGCCAGTTCAGAAGAAACCGGTTGATGGCGATCTAAATAAAAGGGAGCTCACCTCTTCTGAGCCACTTGTTATCGACTTACCTCGTAACAAGGACAAAAAGCAGCTCACTTCTTCTGAGCCACTTGTTGTTGATTTAACTCACAACAAGGAAAAAAGGGAGCTCACCTCCTCTGAGCCACTTGTTATCGACCTCCGTCGTAACAAGCCTCCTCCACGTTCTTCTTCTCCCCCTCTTGTAATTAATCTGACCAAGCCTGCTAAGGCTAAAGGTCCTGCTGTAAATACAAATGTACAGATCAATGAAAAAGCATCTACTTTCCAGTATACTGATGTTATTTATCATACTAAATGCTATTTGGATATGTTAGATAGCTTCAAATCATTCACAATGGGAGTTGTACAATCTCTTCAAACAGAAGTCTCATTTGAAGATCCAGATGATTCTTACCGTATTGTTCCTGTTTGAAAGAAAGGTGAAAGTCCAATACTTTTTAGTAAAGGACCAGAACAACAATTCAGCTATACGGATGACAGCAAACTTAACGATACAGGACATCTCCAACTCCGTCGTTACAGTCAACAATCAAAAGACATCATCCGTAAGATGGGTTATGACTTTAATAATGGCCTCAATTACGGCAAGGGTAGACGAACTCCTATCCGTACGACTGTCCCAAAAGGAAAGTCGGATATGTATTACAGCAAGACCAAAAGAGGTCTCGGATATGCTTCTCCTCCAATGTTATCCCCAGCAGTTTCTGACTCTGATAGCGAAGAACGCTCTAACTCTTCTGATTCCAGATCATGGGATTCTGATACCAGTATTGGTGAAGTCCATCGTATGATTGTATCTTCTAATATGGTCTCCGCTGAACTTCCAGAAGGCTATGATGAGGATGTTGAAGAAAATCCTAAAACAGATCCTTGGGCTCAATAGATGGACAATCAGTGGGTATTCCGATTCGAACAAAGAAAACCTCCTACCGAAGATCAATTAATTCAAGTTGATGTAGGGGAAAACGAGTCACCTCGTCCAATATTTATCAGCAAGAATCTTTCAGAGACAGATAAGCAAGAGTTGATTCTTCTTATTAAAGAATACATTGATGTCTTTGCCTGGAGTTACGAAGACATGCCAGGTCTTGATCCCAAAGTTGCTACTCACAAACTGAATATTTTGCCCAATGCAAAACCAGTCAAACAGCAACAACGGCGATTCAAACCGAAAATGATGGACACAATCGATGATGAAGTCAAGAAGCTCATCGCTTGTGACTTTATTCGAGAAGAAAAACATCCCGATTGGGTAGCCAACGTTGTTCCAGTCCTGAAGAAAACCGGCAAAGTCCGAGTTTGCATCGACTTTCGGGATCTTAATGAAGCATGTCCAAAAGATGAATTTCCTCTCCCTATCACGGACGTCATGATCGACAATACCTGTGGGTTCGAGCGAATATCTTTCATGGATGGATTCTTCGGGTACAATCAAATTCGGATGAATCCCGAAGATGAAAAACATACCTCTTTTCGTACTCCTCATGGAGTCTATTATTACACAGTGATGCCATTTGGTCTCAAGAACGCTGGTGCAACTTACCAACGGGCTATGAGTACCATCTTCAGAGATCATCTTCGCAAAACAGTCGAATGCTATGTTGACGATATCGCCGTCAAAAGCCCTCTGAAAGAAGATCACATCCAAGATCTGAGAATTATCTTCAATCTTATGTGCCAACATCAGCTCAAGATGAATCCCACCAAGTCATTCTTGGGTGTCTCTAGTGGTAAGTTTCTCGGCTTCGTCATTACCTCTAAGGGTATACACGTGGATCCCGAGAAGATCAAAGCCATTCAAGAGATGCATCCTCCACACAACCTAAACGAGCTACGAGGATTCTAAGGTCGACTTGCATACATTAGGAGATTCATTTTGAACTTGTCTGGACGCTGCAGACCATTCACTCAACTAATGAAGAAGGGTGTATCTTTCGTATGGACCGAAGAATATCAACAAGCATTCGACGACATCAAACGATATCTCATGAACCTACCAGTCTTGGTGCCACCAATCTCAGGCATTCCATTCTTAATGTACATCTGTGCTATGGATCATTCATTGGGTGCTTTACTTGCCCAAAAGAACAAAGAAGGTCATGAATAGGCCATCTACTACCTCAGCCATACTATGATTGGTGCTGAACACCGTTATAGTCCGGTCGAAAAAGAATGCCTAGCTCTTATGTTCGCTGTTCAAAAGACACGGCATTATATCATTGGCCAAACTATTCATGTCATTTCCCGAGTTAATCCTCTTCGGGTACTCATGAAAAAGCCTAGTACACTCAACTCTCGGCTGGCTACATGGGCCATTTTGCTAGTCCAATATGACATGGTGTATGTTCCTCAAAAGTCTGTCAAAGGCCAAGCACTGGCAGATTTCTTGGTGGCTCATCCCGTGCCAGAAACATCCAAGCTTTATGATGAAATTCCAGACGAGACGTTGGAAGTCAACATGATCTCTGAAGAATTTCCAACCTGGCGTCTGTTCTTCGACGGTGCATCCAGAATCAGACCAAATGGTGCCATTATAGCAGAAGTCGGAGTTGTTCTCGTTTCTCCAGACGGATCGACCATCTAAATAGCTTACTCTCTAGATGAATCTTGCTCCAACAACGTAGCAGAGTACAATGCTCTACTCATCGGCCTTCAGTTAGCCAAGCAATTGGACATCGAATATCTCGAAGTTTACGGTGACTCTAAGTTGGTTGTCAACCAGGTTAGAGGAACCTATGAAGTTCGACATCAAGATCTGGTACCTTATTATGAAGCAGCGATCAACATGGCTACATCATTTAAAGCATTCTTCATCGACTACGTCCGTCGAGCTTGTAATACCGAAGCAGATGCCTTAGCCAACCTTGCAGCTGTCCTAGCCATCCCTATCAAAAGACAGCAGGTGGTGGTTATCTCTAACCGAGAATTATTCTGCATTGAAAACAATCGTAATATTGAGTTCAACAACTTTGTTGAAGTCAATGTTATCGATGAAGACTGGAGAACTCCTTTCATCAACTTCGTGGTTCATGACATACTTCCCGAAGATCCTAAGGAGGCTACGAGTATTCGACGACGATCTCTCCGATTCTACTACAATCAAATCACCAAGACTCTTTATCGACGAACTTATGACGGTCTTCTTCTATGCTGTCTTGCTGGTGATGAAGCAAAACAAGTATTGCGTGAAGCTCACGACGGCGTCTGTGGAGCACATCAACCCGGTCCTAAGCTACAGGATCGTATTCGACGAATGGGTTACTATTGGCCCTCTATGGTATCAGATGCCATCGAATACGTAAGAAAGTGTCGTGCTTGTCAAATCCATACAGATTTCATACATCAACCTTCGAAATTCCTACATCCGACTGCTGCTTCCTGGCCTTTTGAAGCTTGGGGTATGGACATTATAGGTTCCATTAATCCTCCTTCTTCTAGAGGACATCGGTTCATACTAGCAATAACTGATTACTTCTCTAAATGGGCTGAAGCTATACCTTTGGTTGAAGTCAAAACTAGCAGCGTCATCAACTTTGTCAAACACCATGTTATCTATAGATTTGGTGTACCTCGAAGAATCATCCACGACAACGGACCTCAATTTATCAGCCAGAAGTTTCCCAGATTCTGCGATGATCACCGAATTGACAATGTCGCTTCTACAGCTTACAATCCTGCTGCTAATGGATTAGCTGAAGCCTTCAACAAAACCATTATTAAGCTCCTCAAGAAGTTTGTATCCACTAAAAACGAAATTGGAGCGAGAAGCTTGGTGAATGTCTATGGGCCTATCGAACTACGGTCCGCAACCCTACAGGCTTTACACCTTTCTCTTTGGTGTATGGTTGTGAAGCTGTTCTTCCTCTAGAACTTCAAATTCCTTCTTTAAGGATTGCTATTGCTAACGAGCTCACTACAGAGAACAATGACCTTCTTCGACTTCAAGAATTGGAGACACTCGACGAGAAGCGGTTAATGGCTCAGCAGCATATTGAGTTATACCAAGCTCGTATCTCTAAAAATTTTAATCGTAAAGTTAAAGTCAGAGCCTTTCAACAAGGAGAACTTGTTCTAACAGTCAGACGTCCTATGACTATGACTCACATGAGCAAAGGCAAATTCGATGCAAAGTGGAAAGGGCCCTATGTTGTAAGCAAAGTCTTCTCAAATAGAGCTTATCAACTCTCAGAGTTAGACGGTCGAGTTGCTATGATGCCTATCAATGGCAAATTCCTTAAAAAGTACTATGTATAAATGTAAAATGCTTGTAAATCATCAAACAAGTTCAAATTCATAAATAAAATTCATTTTTATTTTATCATGAATGATAGTACATGATATTAAAGGAGATCACTATCATCCTTCTCGACATTTGGACGCGGACCACTGCCGTCCTTCTCAAAGACATGGTCAGCAAAAGAGCCGAGAACCTCCTTGCTGGAACCCACGAGGAACTTGCAAGCAGCCATCCTCATGGCCTCTTCCTCTTCAGTTTTTCCTGGTTCAAGCAGGAAGTCCAGGATGTCTCGCGGTGGCTTAGGTGCAGACGAACCTTCGCCTGCCTCTGCTTGCTTTGGCTGAACTGGATCAGCAGGATATTCTTCAACGCCCTCTTCAACCTTTGGAGCGAGTTCAGCCTTTTTGGATGCATCTCCAAATGACATTTTTATGTTAGAAAGGTGGAAGTGCTCATTTCTGCCAGATTTCTGCTCTATTTATAGGCAGAGATTCTCCAAATAACGAAGCGACACATTCATCCGACGGTTCGTCCGTTCATTCAATTCACCCGACGGTTCGCCCGTTCATTCATTATTACCCGACGGTTCGCCCGTTCATTCATCATCATTTGACGGTTCGCCCGTTCATTCACCATCATTTGACGGTTCATTCGTTCATTCATCACCATTTGACGGTTTGTCCGTTCATTCCACCATTCGACGGTTTACCTGTTCATTTTGACGATTCATTTCGTTCACACCTTTTTGACGATTCATTATCGTTCATCATCCACATCAGCAACTTGTCATTTTCGATTAAGTTATCAATTGAAATAATAATATTCAACAAATTATATTCTGCCACGTCCATATTACCTCTGAGCAGATATAATGAATTTAATTATTTTTCTACAAAATTCAGAAATATATCATGTCCTGTACCTCTGAATATATTTTCTATCTCTATTATTTATATCTGAACAAGATATACAATAAATGATAGAGCTACAACAAAATGTCTTTTATTAATCAAAATATGAGACATTATAAAAACACATATGCTACAAAAGACATAAAGATACAAAATGTTCTTTCTACTGAGATGGAGGCATTATCAGATTAGCAATTTGTTGCTTCAGAACTTGCAACCGTTCTTCACGAGATGCCATCACTCTCCTCCTGGCCTCTTCCATCCCGGATTCTTCGTTGAAAATGGGCATGGTCACCATTCGGCGAGTAATTTCCGCATCATGAGCAGCTACATACTCGTCCCTTTCCTGAGTTAGAGCACTGAATTGTTGGATTGTAATCTGATGCTCAGTAACTTCATTTTCTAGCTCTTCTTGGAGGCGAACAATCTCTGCTCTCAGCTCAGCAATTCTTTTCTCTCTTCTCTCAGCAGTCGAAGTCACTGATTCCAGCTTAGATTTATATTCAGCAGATTTTGTAGAGTAAGCATCCAAGAGGTTCTGGAGATTCACTCTTTCAATGTCAGTTGCCTGAGCCATTTGTTCAAACTCTGCCTGCACTAAAGGTTCCACTTCCCCTTTGTTGAGCTCTTTATAGTTCTTTATGGAGATTTCCAGCTCATTCAATATATGGTCAAGGAAAATGGCCTGAGCCTCATCACCTTGCTCCCGGATGGCCTTCACCAAGAAAGAAGTCGGACCTCTAACCATGTAAAAATTAGCGTCTTCTTTGTCCATCATTCTATTGACCAGAGTCCCCAAGGACTCGAAGAAGCATTTTGTGAATGATTGAATGACATGCTGATTAATCGCCATAGCACCTGGAGTCGCAGCTACTCCTGTTGATGACGAGGCAGCAGGATGTTCAAATTCTCGTATCTGAACAGCAGGCTCTTTGAATAAGGGAACCAAAGTGGAGCTGGTTGTCCCTCCTGGTTGTTCTTCTGCAAAAGTAAAGATTGTCATTTTGCCTGTCGTTTGCTATTGTCCAAGAAGATCAAAAGTGAAAGCGGTCTTACCATGGTTGGATCCAGCAATGAGCCTATCATCTGCAGGAACAGACTCTAGCTGAGCAGAAGTAGCCTCAGGCACTACTGCCAGACTACTTCCTGCTTCAGAGCCACAGGATAAGCGATGACTGCTACTAGCAATCACCGTCGTTAGAGGTACTATGTCCGTGCACGTTGGAGGTGCTGGAGAAGATTCAATTTCTGCATGGGATACAAATAAAGACGTCAGTTATTGATTTATAAAAAGAAGATTTCTAAATTCATTCTATACCTTGACGATCAATGGCGGGAGTTTCCTCCGGGGCTGCTTCTTCATCTGCTGCTTTCTCTGAAGATGCCTCTACCTCAACATCCTTTTTAGGATTTAAGGTATCATCGGCAGCATTAGGAGACATATGCTCTTCATCATCCCTTTCGGGATCTTGTATATCTTCATCAATATCCTCAGATGAGGAGCTCTCCTCATCTTCATCTTCCTCCGGTGCATTCCCACTGGCAGTTGCAGCATTTTGATCAATGTAGTCCTCCAGCGGGCCGAAGACACAATCTTCTAAAGCTGCAATCACTTCACGATCCTCCTCATCATGGAGTGTCCTTGGCATAAGAGGAAGGTGAGTCGTCTCCGCAGCAGGTGAAGGAGATCGCACGGCATCATGCTCTTTTTCTACAATCATGTTTTTGGGCTCTTCGGCCTCATTTTTTTGGTTCAGCCCTTCCCCCTGCTCGATCTCTTCTCTCCGTTCTGGACTGGGAGTTCTATGCCCGAACTCAGGAACGGGAGTGGGAGATGACATGGTGATTCCCGCTGCAGCGTCTGCCACTACCGAAGACAGGATTTGTCTGGGAGGAGAGTCTGTTAATTGTCTTCTGCGGACCAACCTTTTCCTTCTATGTAGAGGTCTCTCAGGACTCTCTACGTTTTCTGTCTCGACTTGTCTTTGAACAGAGGTCGGTGTGGCAGCTTCTTCCTGCTGGATTGTTTCGGCCAGCTGCCGAGATTGAGATCTGGTCGTAATCTTTTCAGAAGAATGATCCAAGATCAGTTTCTTCTTCGCAGCTGGGACAGAAGGCTCCTCTCTCCTTCTCTTCTTAGCCAGAGATTTAGCAACCTTTAAAGAAACACGCAGTGGCGCGTTAATCTCTTCAGGGAACATGACATCCCTCGAAACTTCTAAGGGTGCATCCACTGGCTCGTGCACCTCATCATTTCCTGGAAGTGACATGATGACTCCTTCCTTCTTCAATCTTGTTGCAGACGCGAAGCTATCCGCAAGATTGAAGTTCTCGGCAAAGGTGTTCGATGATGTATAAAACATCGAATATGTGAACAGCATACGAGGGCCATGAGTACTGTTCACCGGCATCGAGAACGTTGTTTTCGTATCTCGAGCATTGTAATAAGCCCAAGCTCGGGCTCCATCTATCAAAAAACATTTTCCTTGTAGGCATGTGATAGCATTACCTACGTGGAATTGGTCATATCCAAACTGCCGAGCAAACCGGCTGGGAAGATATGGCTCCAAGTAGCATTCTTCTTCAAAATGATATACCAAGTGGGATGGTCGAATTGTTTTCAACCAATTAAAAGCTGTACGACTCAAAGGTTGCATCTTTGAGTCAATCATATTGGTCGGCATCTGTTCATATCCGGGGGGAGGACGAGTGCAATAGAAGTTCCACCCTTTGCCCAGGTTCAAAGCATATCTGCAATCTCTCAAGGAAGTGTATTTCCACTTACCCTGGGAGTATCTCCGCAAAAAGCTGCCTCCGACTGATCCCATGTTGGGATCCATCAAAGTAGGATGGTGTAGAAGCAACCACCCGAACAGATAAGTATACGACAATTCTAGCCGAGGAAATTTTTTCTCGCCCTTAGCTTTCAACATCAAATCGACGTACAGGCGGAGACTGGCGTTCAATCTACAAGTCATCGCTGATAAGAGATCCATCTTATAGCCGAAGACTAATCGAACTGCAGCAAAAAGAACACCGCGATGGAAGCGGTCTACGGCACTTGCTCCGGGGACGACAAATCGACGGAGCCAGTACGTCAGAAATCCTGCTAATTGGGCTTCTTTTGACATAGGTCGATATCCCAATCTCATATAACTCTCGAGAATGTCTCCTTTCTTTAGAGGAGGACATTGATGATCGTCTTTCATCTGGGTATCCAAGTCCCCACTTACCTCCATCAACTTCACCACTTCAGTTATGCTCAGTGGCTTGAAGAAGTCAGGATAGCAGTTATCATTTTCCTTGGTCTTCTTTTCTTTAATATGGTTGAGGAACAGATAAGGCAACCATTTGGATGAATAACAAGTACCAGATGTACCACTTTGGTAATACAGAGAGCAGATTTTGTAATGACACAGTAGTTCTTCAAAGACTTCTACCATGGTTGCGTTCTCTTTTCAAAGTTTGTCCAACTCATCATTAGTTGGGACAAATTCCTCATACGGGGCATCCCCCATCGGCAGGTGAGAGATGTACTGCATCTCGTGAAGGGCAAACCCGATTTCTCCGCAGGGAGTCATAAAAGTCCATGTCCTGTAATTGTATCTCTCTGCTAGAGCCAGAAAAAGAGCGAGTTGGGGGCGAAACCGTAAACAGTGGCATGCACTGCTTCATACAAGTTTATCTGCTGAAGTTTGTCTTCAAACTTAGTCAAAATCCAGTTTGCAATACAATTCTATCTCTTAAAATCTGGGTTTCCAGTTAATCTGAGGTCTTGTTCTGGATACTTCCCTTCGACTTTTGCGAACTCATTCACGAATATTGGAGTTCTCACGGGCAATAACAAAGAAGAATTCTCCGGCGGAATACAACCGGGCTTTAAACCTCTGAGCAAGACACTGTATCGTTCCGAAGAACTGTAGAACATGTCTTTCTTATTAGGCCCCTTCTTCACATAAATCTTTCCTGGACGAGCATCCTAAAAAGGTATGAGATTCCATTCCATTTTCCTCGGATAGCTTGCATGAGCATATCGAGATAAAGGGAGGCAGCGGGAAACATCTGTTATCAAGATTGTCTTGTCTTTATATTGGAAAATCCGTTCTTCCATCCGTGGCCTCGGCTGAGAGCTCTTCTCAAAAGCCTTGCCAAACAGAAATAGGGGTTTCTTGTGAACCATGGCATCTACTGATTGCAAAGGTTGCCCATTCATCAGACATAACAGAGTTTCATTATCTTGGGCTACCAAGATAGCTTGGCGGGAAGCTGGCAAATCATACTGTGGATAGTGCACATGGGACAGGTCCTCTTTGTATTCCGATTCTGAAAGAGTTCCTACAAAGTTCTCATAACCCGGATCTTCTCTGGTATTAACTGCATCAAACAGAGAAAACAAAAAATTCAGCACAAGAAAAGATCAAGGATGCTACTATCAGATTGCGCAAACCATCAGACAGCACAACCATCAGACTGTGCAAACATCAGACTGCGCAACCATCAGACTGCGCAACCATCAGATTGCGCGCAACAGATTGCGTTGGTAGTCTCGCACAAAATAGCAAATTGTGCTGACTTTTGCCTGCACTGTTCAACCGATTGCGCAAGAAGTTATTTCTTCATAAAAATGAAGAATAAACTGATTCGTGCAATCGAACCCTAAAAAGGGTGGCGCAATATGATCACATCTCTAAAAAGAGATGGATTATGAAGATCAGTGAAGTCGAAAAAACCTAAAAAAGGTTTTTTTTTCGATTGGGTCATTTACCTTGCATAGCAGGATGTGCAGTCTCATGTCGAGATGGACGTCGCACAACCCTAGCTGAAGACTCGGCGGGGGCCTTGCCCTTGTCGGCGGCGGAGGATCTCTTTGGCGCCATAGAAATCGTCGGAGAAGGAGGTCGGATGAGCTCAGAGAATTCTCTCTTAAAATCACAAAAGCCAAGTAAAGAATGAAATGAATATCGAAGGAACTATTTATAGTTTTTCGAATCGAAACGGCTGCCTCAGATTGCACTGAAAAAGTCGGACTAAGCCATCCGATTGCGCAGACAGCTCAGCACATGCACAATTTGATTGAAATTCAAAAATTCAAAGTATTTCAAAATTTTGAATAAGTTCAACATTCGAAAACTTTGAAGGGGGTCTTGTAGGTCCTAAAAAATCAAGTTGCCCACATCAACAAAGTCATGAAGATCGAAAAATGCATCTTTCAAATGAACTGCGCAGACATCAGATTACACAGCATACAGATTGCGCACACTAGACTGCGCACAATCCCAAGCGCACAGGCTGACGTGGCAAAAGTCATCATTACCTGACACAATCAAATCTTCTGACAGCTGACAACACGAAGAACGAGGACACTGTTCGTTTATTGTGCCGCACAACACTCGAGAACGGCTGGATAGCTGGCAGCGCAATCGAAGGCAGCATAATCAACCAACCAATCTGTTGCGCAATCCATTCTTGCGCAATCTAATATCAGCACAATTCATGTTGCTCATTCCATCAATATAACTGATAAAGTACACGTGGCACTCATGCCATCAATAGCTCACTACGTGGCAACCGTTTACACACGATCATGCGCAATTGAATCAAAAGTTGCCATGTGTCCAAGACAGTTGGACCATGATCCAACAATTGACTGCGCAGTCCTCTGTTGTGCAATCCAATTGCTGCGTAATCCATCATACGCAGTCTAGAATAACTAAAAGTTAGTTATTTTCAGAACTCTATAAATAGAGTTTCAAGTCTCCATTTAAGGGGATCAGACATAAAAGTTCAGAAATCAGAGAGTTCAGGAGTTCTTGCCAAAGTGCTGCTGCATTCTTCCGAGGTTTTTGCCTTCAATTCTCTGAGGCTTTTGCCTTCAAGTCAACTTCAGAGGCTATCGTCTTCAAAGTTCACATCATCCAAGGGATAAAGCAATCGTCTTCTAGATTGGATTCCTAAAGTTGTATCTTTCCTAGAATTCTTGTAATCTTTACAAAGTTTGTATCAATAAAGTGTCATACTTTTGTTTTTGCAAACACTGCAGTCGTTGGAAAACTGACTGCCGACCTTCAGGTGCTGCCGATTTGTCGCAGCAGCAGTTGATGATGACTTGGGTACAACGATGTCCCGAGGGGGACTCATCGCATGCCAATGTTGCCACCTTGCGTTTGTGAGTAATCACCTCACGCAAGTTGGTAGCAAGCTGATCTACCTTTGCACCAAACTCGTGGACTCGGGTATCCCGAGCGCACAGGTTCTTAGGTATCATGTTTGCTCCCTGATTCGAGGCTAGTAAAAGCACTTGCTCTGGACTGTTTGAGGGAAACTTTAAAGACCCACCCTGTCCGTTTGCCCTGGGGAGACTGGACGTGGGTGGTTCTGTACAACTTTCCATCAGGAGCCCGTATAACGGTTAACGGGGACCACTGACAGTCAGCAACTTGGACAGTTGACTGGGCTTGTTGGGCCTGTACTGCCCTAGACTTCTTTGACTTAGCACCCGAAGGCGCATAGTAAAAAGAGTCCAGATTGATACATCCCACATTCTCAATGGGCCGCATGGAGTCAGGCCCGCATGAGAGACGGTTGAACACAGAGCTTCTGACAGGGCCGCATGAGACATCCTGTCTGAGGCCATGATTGGCTGCCGCATGGGCTATCATCCTGCGGCCAGAGCTGGCTGCCGCATAGGCCATCTTTCTGCGGCCAGAGTTGGCTGTCGCATGGGCCATCTTCCTGCGGCCAGAGTTGGCTGTCGCATGGGCCGTCTTCCTGCGGCCAGAGTTGGCTGCCGTATGAGTTGTCTACCTGCGGCCAGAGTTGGCTACTGCATGGACAGACTGCCCATCACTCTTATGCGGCTTCTTCTTTGTCCGCATGGATTTCCCTTGTGTCCCCAAAAACTCAGTATCGTAGTATTTTTCTCTGCTGGATTTGGGGACAGTGGGGTCCTTTGCAGTCGAAAGCAAAGCCACAGGAGAGCTTTGGTCACCGTCTTGGGCTGCAGAAGGAGCTTCTTTGAGAACTTGGTCGAGGGCAACAGTTTTGCGTCGACGTCCTGCGAGTTCTCTTTGGGTTGGCTCGCTTCTGTGACGGGCTGGCGCTCCCTTCAGAGAGCATTTCTTCGAAGGCTTGTTGGTCAAAATGAACCACAAATATTTGCTGCGTAGAGCCGAGCTTGGACGCGTCAGATTGCGTCACCAGCTTCTCATCAGAGGAGAAGGACGTCCCAGTAGAGTCTCCATCGTGTTTGCCATTAAAAATCAAAGACATGTATTACAGAAATACTGAAATTAATTACAAACTCGCTTGTACAAAGAAAAGCCTAGAAAGAAATCCTAGGAAACAATCTAAGTACAATTGTTTAGTTTTTTATTCTGGGGGTGACGGTGGAAGCCCGGGAAAGTGTATCAACTCTGCCTTACTCCTTGGACTATCTGACACAGTCTTTAGCTCTTGAAGAAATTGCCTTTCGAAGGTTGCCAGCTTTTGCAGGGGTGTGGCACCCTACTATTTATAGTGGTATGTATTTTGAGCCGTATAGATGGCCTGTGGCCACATGGCTAACCAGCACGTGAAGACTCGCTCTTTGGCCGCCAGCTGTCGATTTGTTGGGATTTTGTTACAGTAAATCTGGGTGGTTGAGACTTGGTCAGCCTTCCACGTGTCCTATCGCAGGATAGGAATCATTTTGAGCCGCATGAGTCTCTCAGTTTTTGACCATGTTGGGCCGCATGAAACTCATGCGACTTAAGTCACAATCTTCCTTATCCCGCATATAGCTTAAGGACTTTTACGCCGCATAGATTCTGTATTTTGGGCCGCATAAAGCTCATACGGCTTGGGTTACAGTCATCCTTGGCTGCATGAAGTTCGGAGATTTTGGGACCGCATATGTTTGAGCCGTATAAGGTTCATGCGGCTTGGGTAACACTCCTTCTGGCCGCATGAAAGCGCATGAACCCTGCTTTTGGTGACATGATATTTTGTCTGCTCACTTTTTTGTCAGTGTCAAAGCTATCAACTTTGACAGAATTTGTCAACTTTATCAGACGAACTGATCAACTTGGTCGCATATCTTTCTTCTGTTGACACAAAGTCACAGTCAACCAAATATTGACTACATTGACTAAATAATATCTGTATTAATTCAATACGACACACGACGTCTGCATAACAGTTCAAGACAGACGACAGCTCAGTCTCCGGCTCTCAGTGTGTTT
Organism: Iris pallida; assembly: GCA_029216955.1. Taxonomy (NCBI): domain Eukaryota; kingdom Viridiplantae; phylum Streptophyta; class Magnoliopsida; order Asparagales; family Iridaceae; genus Iris; species Iris pallida. The sequence continues at coordinate 14,854,136 of JANAVB010008800.1, read as the reverse complement.
TTGAGTCTGTATTTTATATTTTCATTGAGTCTAGACTTGTGTACTCTGAGTCTTGCTGAGCTCTTGACACTTAGTCTACAGCCTACCCAAAATCCCAAGCTCCATTGAACCAAACACTGCCCAAAAATCCCCTTAGAACCACTCTGTGCTCTGGAGACAGAGTTCGGGCCGAACTCTGCCTCCACACAGAGTTCGGGCCGAACTCTGTCCCCTAGAAATCAGGAACCCTAATTTTAGGGTTAGCTGGTTGCTAGTTGTCCAACGGCCAAATTTTTGAATTTTCCTACCCGAATTCTGGCCGAATTCTGCCTATAAAAACACTATAAATAGGGCATGAATTCTCTCATTCCAATCCATCCAATCTTCTTTTCTCTTCTCTCTTATAAGCTCAAGTAAGCCATACCCTTCCCATCTACTAGCCACAAGCCTCCTAAGTGTCGAGTGCTCAGCATCTCTCAGTTAGGATTCTTGTGCAAGAGTCGAAGAAGTCGCTTGGACAATTACAAGCAAATCGCCACTGCGATCATCTGTTAGAAGTTGACGTGCTCTTCTGAAGAAAAGGCACGGGTTGTAAACTACTATTTCACAAATAGTGGATTTAATCCTGAGCTAGAGTTCTCAGGCCTGGACTAGTCCTCCACGAGGGAAACCAGGTTAAAATCGCTGTGTTTGCGTATGCTCTTTTGCTCTTCATTTATTTTCCGCACTTTACTCTGATTATTTATTGTTGGTGAAAGAGTTATTTTTAATTGGCTATTTTTCTATATAAACTCTATTCACCCCCCTCTAGAGTTGCCAAACCGTTCTTCAATTGGTATCAGAGCTCTGTTCTCTTTTTAAGGACTAACATCCTAGGAGCTGATCCATGACAACCACACAATCCTTGATTTCCAATCATGGTGAAGGTCAGTCCACTCATAGGCCTCCCCTATTTGATGGGACAAACTACACATATTGGAAAACAAGGATGAGCTTCTATCTTAAGTCTCTAGACTTTGACCTGTGGACTGTCGTCACTGACGGTTACAAAAAGCCCACCAGGATAGTTGTCGATGGTGACCTCATTGAGAAACCACACGACAAATATTCTGTCGAGGAGAAGAAACAGGTAAGTCTAGATGCTAGGGCTATTAATGCTTTATTCTGTGCTATAGACAGGAATGAGTTCAACAGGGTCTCTACATGCACCACTGCTCATGAAGTATGGAGACTTCTAGAAGTGACGCATGAAGGAACCACACAGGTCAAGGAATCTAAAATAAGCCGTCTCACTCAAGAATACGAAGCCTTCAAGATAAAGCCAAGTGAGACGATCACTCAAATGATCACAAGATTCCTCGACATCATCAATCCTCTATCCTCGCTTGGAAAGCAGTACTCAAACCACGAGAAGATTCGTAAGTTGCTCAGAGGGCTACCAAAGATTTGGAACCCTAAGGTGACAGCCATCATAGAAGGGAACGATCTCACAACAATGTCAATAGAGACCTTGATGGGTAAGCTCATGACTCACGAGCTTGACCTCAAGGACTTCGAAGAGACTGCTCCGAAGACCAGGGAGATCGCATTCAAAGCTCATCGACGAAGGGCTGATCACGATGAGACCGAAGACGATAACTCGGATGATGAAGACCAAGCTCTCATGGTTCGCAACTTCAGAAAATTCCTTCGCTTCAATCGAAGGAAGAAGGATTCACAAGAAGATGATAAAGAAGAGCCAACCTGTTACGGTTGCAAGAAGACTGGACATGTTCGAAAAGACTGCCCATTCTTGAAGAAGAGCAACCGCTATGAGAAGCCATACAAAAAGAACTCATCAAAGAAATATGCCAACACAGGAATTTGGCATGAAAGTGAAGCGAGTGACTCCGAGGAAGAAAAAGGCTCTCCTCAAGATACAGCAAATGTGTGCCTAATGGCAACTTCCAACAAGGTATCTAACGAAACTCTAGATGACTTCTCTTTTGATGAACTTGGTGATGCTTTCACTGATTTACTCGATGATCACAAAAAGGTCATCGGTAAATACAAACATGCCAAAGACAAAATCAAAAGTCTTGAAGATGAGATACAAAGAATTTCCTTACTTCTTGATAATGTTAGAAACACGACACCCACAAATGACCCTGATGAAGTATCCAAGCTTAAATTAAGCTTACATGATGCTGAAGCACGTATTGAGCAACAAACTCAAGAAATCACTACACTCAACACGTTGCTTGCTGAAGAAAAGAGTAGACACAAGATTTCCATGACTAAGATATATGGCTTAAATATTAAGGTTGATGAACTGCAAGTTGTTTCTAAAAGATTAGAAACCAAATTGGGTAAACAGGTTGTTCAACCTCAAACCCAATCACATGGGCACAACACCACTCATGCTAGTCAACCACGTCATTCTCATGCAGCATATAACCATGCATTTATATACACAAACTTTCACAAACCACGTGCACGTAAGAATAATTCTCACTCAGTACACAATCATCATGCACAAAGACACAATCAACATCACTCCACACATAGGAATCATCATGCCATGCCATATAGACAAGATCATCATGCAATGCCATATAGACAAGATCATCATATGCTATATAGACAAAATCATCATGCCATGCCATATAGACAATATCAGCATGTCACACATCATAGACAATACCATCATGATATGCCTCATAGACACCATCACCATGCCACTCATTCTATGCATAATTATCATCACCATGCTAACTCTTCACATCATGACCATCCTCATCCTGTTGCTTATAGATATCATTCTCATGCTCCTAGTATAAATAAGAATGCTATCTGTACTTACTGTGGATTACATGGACACATCTCACCACAGTGCAAATTTAGAAGACTTGTAGATAAAAAGATATATACTTGGTTTCCAAAGACTAACTTTTCAGGACCCTCAAGAACTCGGGTACCAAAGGTCACATCTACTCTTGATGTAGGTGGACCTTCCCTCTTCAACTGAAAGTAAGTGGATTCTCGATAGTGGATGCTCGCGACATATGATGGGAGACGCAAATCTTTTTGCATCACTATCGATGAAGAGAGAAGGATATGCATCCTTCGGTAACAATCTCAAAGGGCACATAATAGGTAATGGTATCATTGGTCATCCTCCTTCTCCTGTAATAAAGGATGTCTGCCTAGTGACCGAGTTAAAGCATAACCTGCTCAGCATTAGTCATCTTGCTGATCATGGATATGATATTAACTTTGGACAAAACAGTTGCTACATCTATGATAGGTCAACAGGAGACATTGCTTTTGAAGGGAAAAGAGAGGACAACATCTATATTTTCTATCTTTCTGTAAATACTAACAATGCAGGTAGATGTCTATATGCCCACAAAGACGAACGACTACTTTGGCACCAGCGTCTTGGTCACGCCAACATGGATGCTATATCCAGGCTTTCTACCAAGAAGCTAGTGAGAGGATTGCCTGACATTACATTCAAAAAGGACACGGTATGTGCCGAATGTGAACTAAACAAGGCAACTAAATCCTCATTTCATTCCATCAACTCTGTAAGTACTACTAGACCCTTGCAACTACTTCATATGGATTTATTTGGTCCTAGTAGAATAGCTAGCCTTGGTGGCAAACTTTATGCATTTGTTATTGTTGATAATTTTTCGAGATTTACTTGGGTTTTCTTTCTCGCTAACAAGAGCGATGATATCTCTGTTTTCAAAGTTTTTGTAAAGAAAGTTCAAAACAAAAAAGGCTACATGATTACTCGAATCCGAAGTGATCATGGAGGCGAATTCGTAAATTATGATTTTGAAAATTTTTGTAATGCAAATGGTTTTGATCATGAATTTTCTTGTCCTAGAACTCCTCAACAAAATGGTGTTGTGGAGCGGAAGAATAGAACTCTCGGCGATATGGCCAGAGTCATGTTGAATAAATTTTCACTTCCGAAATACTTTTGGGCAGAAGCTGTCAGTACAGCATGCCACATTTTGAATAGGGTGCTAATTCGTCCTATTACGAAGAAAACACCCTATGAGCTTTGGTTTGGGAGAACCCCCAATGTTTCTTATTTTAAAGTTTTTGGTTGTAGATGTTTTATCCTTAACACCAAAGACAACTTAGGCAAATTTGATGCCAAAGCTGACGATGGTATCTTTCTTGGTTATGCCGCCAAGAGTAAGGGATATAGAGTTTTTAATAAATGCTCACTTATTGTGGAAGAGTCAACAAATGTGACTTTTGATGAAGACAACAGTGCAGTAAGTACTCTTGATGATAACGTTGAGCCATCAACTTCTACTCCAATGAATACTTCAACCGAAACTAATTCTCTGGAGGGTTTGCCTAAGAAATTCTCTTTCAAACCTTCTCATCCAGAAAATTTAGTTATAGGAGAAGTTTCACGTGGAGTAACTACTAGATCATCACTAAGAGACTCCGTTGCTAGCACTGCCTTCATTTCACAAGTAGAGCCTAAAAACATTTCTGAAGCTTTTAATGATGAATTTTGGATTTCTGCTATGCAAGAAGAACTCAACCAATTCGAGAGAAGCCAAGTATGGGAACTCGTTCCTAGACTGGTTAATCACTCGATAATTGGTACTAAATGGGTTTTTAGAAACAAAGTAAATGAAGATGGTTCAGTCACACGTAACAAAGCTCGTCTAGTAGCTCAAGGATACAACCAAGAGGAAGGTATCGACTACGATGAGACGTATGCTCCTGTTGCTAGACTAGAATCCATTCGGATGCTTTGTGCTTTTGCTAATTTTCAAAACTTTAAATTATTTCAAATGGATGTGAAAAGTGCTTTCTTGAATGATTTTATTAAGGAGGAAGTTTATGTGAAACAACCTCCTGGATTTGAAAATCATAAATTTCCCGACCACGTGTTCAAGCTAAAGAAAGCGCTTTATGGCCTCAAACAAGCCCCCAGAGCTTGGTATGAAAGGCTAAGTAGCTTCTTACTTGAGAAAGGTTTTTCAAAAGGGAAAATTGACACTACACTGTTTATAAAATCTTTTAAAGACACTATTCTGTTGATTCAAATTTATGTTGATGATATCATTTTTGGTTCTACTGATGAAACCCTCTGTCAAGAATTTGCAAAATGTATGCAGACAGAATTTGAGATGAGCATGATGGGAGAGCTCAAATACTTTCTTGGTCTGCAAGTAAAACAAAATGGCTAATGGAACTTTCATCTGCCAATCGAAGTATACCAAGGACATGCTGAAGAAGTTCGATCTTGACAACGTTAAACCAATCAGCACACCAATGGCTACTTCAACCAAACTCGAACCAGATGAGAGCGGCAAACCCGTTGATCAACGTAAGTATCGAGGTATGATAGGCAGCTTACTCTATTTAACTGCTAGTCGTCCCGATATCATGTTCAGTGTTTGCCTATGTGCTAGATATCAAGCTAATCCTAAGGAATCACACATGACCGCGGTTAAGCGTATCTTTCGATACCTTAAGGGTACGGTTACAGTGGGCCTATGGTATCCCAAGTCAACATCATTTGATCTTATTGGTTATTCCGATGCTGACTTTGCTGGATGTAAGGTCGACCGTAAAAGTACGAGCGGCACGTGTCATTTATTAGGAAAAACTTTAGTCTCCTGGTTTAGCAAGAAGCAGAACTCTGTCGCACTATCCACAACAGAAGCTGAATACATAGCAGCTGGGCGTTGTTGTGCACAAATTCTGTAGATGAAGCAAACCCTTGAAGACTATAAGTTATCTTTTATGCATATTCCTATATTCTGTGACAATACAAGTGCCATTAATTTGACTAAGAACCCTGTCTGCCACTCACGCACTAAACACATTGAGATCAGACACCACTTTTTGCGTGATCATCAGCAAAATGGCACGATTAACTTAGAATTTATCGACACTGATCATCAGCTAGCAGATTTCTTCACTAAGCCATTATCCGAAGAGCGATTCAATTTCCTATGTCGTGAACTCGGAATTTTGGATGAAGCAGTTATAAGTTGAGACTCGCCTGCGTGAATATCGAGTATATTTTGATTCTTTTACGACAAATTTGGTATGGGTACAAGCCGAAAGGGTCCTTCTGACAACAAGGCGTAAAAGCCTAAGCGACACGGTGCACTAGTCCTCAGGACTACCGCTAGCTGGGATCCGGCCCCTGCAGCTAACCCATGGCAAATTTGAAATATTGAATTACAATATATTTCCTTGTTTATTATATGGTTTGTTTCGACTTAATACTGTCTAATTACTACATTCTAAAGTTCATTCTGACTTTTGAGTACCTCTCTATGTACTTCATTGAATTTATCAAACTTTTATCTTCAACACTTAACCATTTTTTATCTTTTAGCCTGTTTTCTGTTCTGGACCACTAATCCAGAACTCGGGCCGAACTCTGCCCTTAACAGAGTTCGGGCCGAGTTCGGTCCAATTGTTCCAGCATCGGGATCTGGCTCTGCCGTTGGATCATTTTAGATCCAATGGTCAATATAGCTTCCGACCAAAGAAAACCCTCTCTTATATTTCGGGTTTTCTTCTCTCTCCTTCACTATTGCCTCCTTCCTCACCTCTCCAAACTCTTTCCTTCAAACCCTAACCCTAGTTTTTGATCTAGAGTGCTCCATTACTCCTCAAAATCAAGGGAAAGGAGTTTCTCATCATTCTCTTCCACTGTTTATTGATTATTTGAGGTATCATTCTTGTCTTCTATACTTCACACTATCAAGTTTTTATGGCTCCTCGCTTGTTCAATCGTGGAAAGAGGATTCGAACTGAGAGTGTTTCCTCTTCGGATTCTCCTCCAACGAATGAACAGATCATTGAACAACTTCAACTACCTCATCCATTGTTCAACCCACCTCGTCCTCGAAATCCTTCTACCTATGACAACCGATTATTTGTCTCACTAGATGCCTCAAACAACTGGTTTAGTGACTATCGGAATCGTCAGGTATTCGCAGGACATCCTATTAATTTTTTTATCTTCTCTCAATATGATGCTTTATTTCATGACCTCCGTTTTGATGAGCTTGTCACTACCACTTCTGCTATCTATCGTCATGCTGTCCAAATGTTCTACTGCAACATGACCTTTGATGATCTCCATATTTATTCACGAGTTGCAGGTATCAATATATCTTTTGATGACTTTGACTTAGCCGAATATCTTGATCTTCAAGAGCCCAATTCTTGGGAAAAGCTAGTTGACGCTCGCTCGTTCCGTTTTCCCGACGGAATTTCCCTTGAGAGCTTTAAGGACGATTTGTGTACTCCATACACACGTTCTCGCAAGCTCATAGCTAAATATCTCAACCCATATTTTTTTGATCTTCATTGGATTATCTCTAACACCATTTTACCCAAAACAGGTTCCCATGATGACATCACTTATCTTGAGATATCTGCTCTTTATCATCTTTACTTTGGAATTTCTTTCAATCTTTCACGTACAATGATGGACTGGATGATTCACTGTAGGAAGAAACCACGAGCTCTGGTTTATCCTTTGTATCTTCCTATGATCTTTCGTGCTTTTAACATACCACTTGATATCTGTCCGTTCTTGCCTGCTCCTGCTTTCCTGTCCAAGGCGCGACGTACTCAGGCAGTTGTTGCCTCTCCTGAGGCTTCTGAGCATTCTGATGATGCGGAGTCTGACCCCCTTCCTTTCGGTCAGGATGCACCACCTCCACCTGCCACTCTTGACTTCATCCAGACCATGCTCCGGGATCGTTTCGACTTAGAGGCCGATCGGTGGGCTCAGATGGACTACCGCACTACCCTGCAGATGAGTGCACTCTGCAACTCGCTGCATGATATTCGGTACTCCATGTCCCATCATCCTACTATGGCCATTCCCATGCAGCGGGATCCCGATCGTAAGGGATATCGCATTGATGATCCGTGGGTCATGCGTTACCTGGATCCGGGTGCTGCTCTTGTGGATCCCAGACGTTCAAACTCTCCTGGACCATCTCATGCTCCGTGATGGAGATTGGCTACTATCTGCTGCTGCTGCTGCTGATGATGACATTAGTTGATGCATTTTCATTTCTAGTTCGTTAGTTTCAGTTTTATGTACTTGGATGCTTTTAAACTCTGGTTGTGTGTTTGACATTTGGTTATGACACTTTATGCTAGTACTTCTTTTGATTATTTCTATACTGTTTCTTCTCTGCTTGGTGTGGTTGTATTAACTATTAATTGTCTACTGCAGTTTTCTTTTATTATTCATTTCTCTGCAGTCTATATTGCTAACTGCCAAAAGGGGGAGAACTATGTATATTCTGCCTGGATATATATGGTTGGATATACTTGTTTGGTATCAGAGATATATGGCTGGATATACTTGTTTGGTATCAGATCCTATCTTTTCGTATTTCTGTGCTTGTTTGTGCTTTTTGGAAGATATTATACAGGTTCCATGCACTATTTACGGGGGAGCTATTGCTTCTAGCTCAGCACCGTTCACTGATTACGGGGGAGCTATTACATTCTAGCTCGGCATCAAGTATGGGGAGCTATGTTGCTATAATCAACTGTGTCCAGGTATGAATATTGAATATACATATATTATTTTGTCAATTATCAATATGGGGGAGATTGTTGACACAAAGTTACAGTCAACCAAATATTGACTACATTGACTAAATAATATCTGTATTAATTCAATACGACACACGACGTCTGCATAACAGTTCAAGACAGACGACAGCTCAGTCTCCGGCTCTCAGTGTGTTTTCGAGTCTGTATTTTATATTTTCATTGAGTCTAGACTTGTGTACTCTGAGTCTTGCTGAGCTCTTGACACTTAGTCTACAGCCTACCCAAAATCCTAAGCTCCACTGAACCAAACACTGCCCAAAAATCCCCTTAGAACTACTCTGTGCTCTGGAGACAGAGTTCGAGCCGAACTCTGCCTCCACACAGAGTTCGGGCCGAACTCTGTCCCCTAGAAATCAGGAACCCTAATTTTAGGGTTAGCTGGTTGCTAGTTGTCCAACGGCCAAAATTTTGAATTTTCCTACCCGAATTCTGGCCGAATTCTGCCTATAAAAACACTATAAATAGGGCATGAATTCTCTCATTCCAATCCATCCAATCTTCTTTTCTCTTCTCTCTTATAAGCTCAAGTAAGCCATACCCTTCCCATCTACTAGCCACAAGCCTCCTAAGTGTCGAGTGCTCAGCATCTCTCAGTTAGGATTCTTGTGCAAGAGTCAAAAAAGTCGCTTGGACAATTCCAAGCAAATCGCCACTGCGATCATCTGTTAGAAGTTGACGTGCTCTTCTGAAGAAAAGGCACGGGTTGTAAACTACTATTTCATAAATAGTGAATTTAATCCTGAGCTAGAGTTCTCAGGCCTGGACTAGTCCTCCACGAGGGAAACCAGGTTAAAATCGCTGTATTTGCGTATGCTCTTTTGCTCTTCATTTATTTTCCGCACTTTACTCTGATTATTTATTGTTGGTTAAAGAGTTATTTTTAATTGGCTATTTTTCTATATAAACTCTATTCACCCCCCTCTAGAGTTGCCAAACTGTTCTTCATCTTCTGCGGCTCGAATCAGTCTGGTTGTCGACGGGCCACATAAGGTGTTGAATCTGTCATGCGGCTCTCCTTTATGCGGACCTGTTCGGCCCAAAGTACTTATGCGACAAATTGTGATCCGCATGAACTTTGTATTTTCCATGCTTCTACAGATTTCCGAAGACACCGCGGGAGAATGATGCAATTTGGGTCATTGTTGATCGATTGACCAAGTCGGCTCACTTTATCACAAATAAAGTAGGATGGAACATCGATCGGTTAGCGTAAATCTATATCGACGAGATTGTTCGACTGCACGGGGTACCGGCCTCAATAATTTCGGACAGAGACGGGCGATTCCTATCACATTTTTGGACGAGCCTACATGTGGCGATGGGGACCAAACTAAATTTTAGTTCTGTGTACCATCCCCAAATAGACGGTCAGACGGAGAGGGTAAATCAAATCTTAGAGGATATATTACGTCTGTGTGCGATCGATTTAATGACTAGTTAGGATACGCATTTGTCGTTTACGAAGTTTGCGTATAACAACAGTTACCAGTCGAGCATTCAGATGGCTCCATACGAAGCGCTCTACGGAAGGAAGTGTCGTTCACCAATATGCTGGGACAAAGTCGGAGAGCGACAAGTGCTTGGACCGGAACTGGTGGAGCAGGCCGTCAAAAAGGTCCGCTTGATCCGAGATAGACTCCGTATCGCGCAAAGTCGACAAAAGAGCTACGCAGATCTTCGCCGACAACCGCTAGAGTTTCTGGTCGGGGACCATGTGTTTCTGAAAGTAACGCCCATGCATGGTGTGATGCGGTTCGACGTTAAAGGCAAGTTGAGCCCGAGATTTGTAGGCCCCTTCGAGATCATCGAGCGAGTTGCAACGGTTGCTTATCGGATCGCACTACCTCTGCCTTGGCTGATGTGCACGATATTTCTACGTCTCACAACTTGAAAAATACGTGCACGATCCAAGTCACGTGGTTAGCTGTATTGCCCCGTCCCGCTCAATCAATCGGAGGAATGGGAACGCCGACGGCGTTCGGACTTAGCCTTACAACGGCTGCTCGAAGACATCGCTCGGTCGAGGCGACCGCTCGCTCAGGTGGGGTAGTTTCGGTGAACTTACCTCATCTTAGCCTTTACATAATAAATCGCATGTTTTCAACTTGCACAATTAGGCTTGATAATAAAAGAGACAAATCCATATAGCTAAGGGAATAATTTCGACAGGTCGAAATGAGTTAGAATATGGAAAGGTCCAATGGTCGGCTTAGAGTTGGTGCACGGCATGCTTTGAAAATGACACTCGGTCCTTCGTCCCGTGGCTTGGGAGAAGGAAAGTTGGTCTTCGACACAAAACTATGAACTTGCTTAAGTCATAGGCATCGCCCGCGTAAATGCTCGATAAAGCATGCACGCTTCCACTGCGCAAGGCTTGGCATAGCCTTCGCTTGTCCCTCGGGTTAAGTTGTAGGCTTGAGTAAGTTAGGCAAAGTTATACCGGTCGACCTAAGTCATTCCAAGTGTTGTCCCGCTCTTTCTGCGGTTGTCAAGTTAAATAGTCCCACGATCCAAGGCTCGTCATATGAGGTATGACTTGGGCGATAGCGTTGCGTAGAACACGAGTTGGTTTAAGGCACGAGCCACAGTTGGTTCAGTAGAAAGTTAGCCACGGTCTGTCGATAATTAAGAAACACGTTATGTTCAAGTTAAGTGGGAAGGCTATGCAGTAGCCGTTCCCGGAGTCTCAAAGAAATGTTAAGTCTAAGCGATGGTTAGTCGCCGAGAGGAAATATGTCAGGACTGTAGTTCAATCACCGAGGAAACCCTGGTTTGGGCTCTACAAAGAAGTGTGAAAAGTGGAAGAAGTAAAGCAAAGGAACTATGTGATGATGATGAGACCATGCAATTACGTTAAGTCTAGAAGTTAGCGTAGACGCGTGGTCATGGACAACTTGTCGACAAGGGCGATGTTTCTTCGAGCGGCAACCCGGGGCTACGGGACCGACTCGGCCTAGGAGGAAATACGGTATAGCCGAGCTGGGTAATAGGTAACTGGTAGTTCGGGGACTTGCATCGGGGATCGCTACCTGCGGTACAAGGGTCCCGAATGCCAGGCTATGTCCACGATGGCTAGTTAATGCTAGTGACCATTCATATAGATGTGTCGGCACGGGCGGCAATTCGCGTGTGCCTTTGGACTGAGTTGAGTTGAATGTGTATGCAGTTAGAGAACACAATGTCTGGGCCTAAGATTTGGCTACAACGAAGGCGGCGTGCTTCGACACGTGATGTGGCGTCGAGTGTTAAGTCGTTGGCATAGAGTTGCATGAGTTAGGCTTGAGCTGTTGCGAGTTAAGTCGAGAAGGGCCGTAGGGCAAGTTGGGTGAAGTTACGTTGAGTTGCTGGGCACGACCTCGAAATATGAGGCACGACCGCGTTGTCACAACACAAGTATAGGCAAGACTAAGCGAGGAGGCGCTGCCTCAGAGATATTGAAGCACGAATCGAGTTCATGGCACGACCGAGTCGTTACGTCCCAGAGTTTGGCACGAAAGACAAGTATGAGTCTGTGTGTTGACATTGCAAGAAAACGAAAAGGTCTTGAGGCAAGGATAAGGATGTTATCGGTGCGATAGCACGGTCACACGAAAATGGAGTCTATCGTGTAGTTGCGTCCCTGATTATGGTCGTAAGGCAAACACGACTTGATAGGTTAATGTTGTTGGCACGAGAAGGGTCTAGAGGCAAGGTATGAGTTAACGTTGTTGTTGCAAGCACGGGATGGTCCTCAGACACAAGTATGCCAAGGCGTCTGTCATAAAACTGATTCTAAGACAAGACTAGAAAGACAATTGATAAGAATGGACTATGTTGCACAAAGTAAATCAAACGTGTTGGTTTTGTATGGGTGGACGAGGAGCTAACTCCACCAGTACAGTTGAGTACTGACACCCACATAGTTTTTATGTGCAGGCGCAGGTAGAAACTCGTGGTGCGGAGCTCGCTTGGATGCGTCGAGGCACGGAGTTCCTTGGCGATTTGAAGCGTGCGGCCGCGTGGAGTCAAGACTTATACGGGACATAATGTATGGACATCGCCTTCCGAAGCTTCCGCAGGCTCAAACATTGTATCGAGAGATGAGAGAGAGCAGAGTGACTTGTAAAATGAGAGAATAGTGAGCACGAGAGACTTGTAATCATGGCCTTGCGCCCATTGTAATCTGATTGTTCAATATCAATAAAGAGTTTTTTGAATAACTTATGTTTTGTCCTTTAAATTTTTGCTGCATGTTCAATGTTTCTGCTTGGGACTTCTGTACGACGATCCCGTCGCCGCCGATGTAATCGGCCGTTATGAAACTGCCTTGCACGAGCACAATCTAGGCTCGTGCGGCATCATGCCTTAGCGAGGACGATCGCTCCTACGGGAGCGGGGCGTGACATTAGCTTCGATCAGTTGGAGCTACGTACTGACTTGTCTTACTTGGAGGAGCCTATTCAAATTTTGGACCGTAAGGAGAAGGTATTACGAAATCGGTCGATGTCTTTGGTCCGCGTGCTTTGGTGGAACCATTCAGTTGAAGAGTCGACGTAGGAAATTGAGGCGGAGATGAAGGAGAAGTACCCTGCGTTGTTTGTCTAATTTAAGGTCAGACCCTTGTTCTTAAGTTTTGGGATAAAACTTTTTTCTTAGTGGTATATTATGTAGCACCCCCGCTTTCGATAGGCGACGGACTTCATAATATGCTTGCGTCGAGTCAGATCGGTCGGAAACTTAGATGGCCATCTGACTCGATCGCTGAGCTTGGTAAACGATAACACCTTGCGGCATCGATCAAATCGATTTGGACGGATGTTACGAGAATCGATCCAACTAATGGAACGACTTCTGTTGGAATAAGTCCTAGATGCAGCGGACTATATCTCGGCGAGTGAGCTCTATATAAGAGTCTCTTCGACGGGACCGAACCGCAGTATGGTTTTCTTGGAGCTTTTGTCGCTTGGTTTTGATGAAGTGCTTTCGCGTCGTTTTCTGAATGCAATTACGAATTTCGAAGCGAAGGAATAAAGAAGAAATCTTAACAAAGTGTTGGTGCCATTGCAGGAGCTCGCGTAACTAAAGCTTGAACATTGCGAAGCACTTCGACGGTCGGCACGATCAAAGAGCTTGGTGGGTGATTCGGCCCCTTCTTTTCTACTCTGTCCCGCAAACAAAATTCCTTTGCCTCGAATTCATTCAAATCGACGATGCCAAGTTAAATGCATGCCAATCCACTAAAGTCAAGAACTCGAGAAAAATGTATCGATTTAGAGTAATCTACTCTGAAAAATACAAGTTTCTCACATAAACGAGAAAGTTTAAGGCTCTAGTAAAAAGATAGACTATTTCACGTGCTGCAAAATAATATAAAACATCGATCATGGGTTATAATGCCTCGGACAGTTTGGTGCCTATGGGATGCTAAATCGGGAGTATGGCTTTGGGGAAAATGAATCGTTGCATGAGTTTGGAGAAATGATAATGCCATTCAATACTGTTCGTGCTATACAAATCTGTTTGTATATATTAAACTGTTCACGCATTGGCATGGTCATGGACAGCTTGTGTATAAGTTTGATTTTTCTCGAATCGGTATCCGGGACATCGGAATCGAATCGACCTAGGGGGAATGAATAATCGTGCTTCGGCACTGATGCATTACGGGACCGTCAGTCAGGCTTGCAACCTAGACTGAACGGGTCAAAATGTCGTTGAGATAGTCCCACGTGGTGTGTAACACCAATGGCCACGCATATAAGATAGTAGCATGCTCACCTATTATCTTATGCAGGTAGTTTGTATTATCCCTGTTTTTATGCAGGGACGAGCACGGCCGTGGTAAGAAATGTGATAAATTACTATATGTTACTGTATGCTTTATTTCTTCAAGATGGCTATCGATATGAACTGAATTCATTTAGTTCTAAATAGAAAGACAACTCTAAAGCATGCCTACCTTAACAATCAGAGTCAGTTTAAACGATTGGGTTCATCTCGTCCACTTAGCAAGTGTGCTAATCTCCTCCCCCAAATTCTCCAGGTGCGGCAGGAGCTCTAAACTGAAGCTGAAGTACGGAGAGGCGTTTTGAAGCTCTTCCTATGCTGAAGTATTTTGAAGCCAATTCAATCGAAGGCTTATGTATAAAGGGGCGAATGTATGGAACGACAAGTGTTAGTTCAGGCAGCTTGTCAAGTATGTTTCTTTTGTTTTCAATCAATGTAGCCGCAATGACATCCAATGTAATTACGACTTGCACTTCGTTGTAAGCTATGAATGAAAAGCATATTTCTATCTTCCTATACTGCATCTCAATTTGATGTGATTTGTGAAGTTTCAACTTGGCGTTTCAATATAAAAATTAACGTAACGTTCTTGCCTTGTACGAGTGCAATTCCAGACTCGTACGGTATCACGCCTTAGCGAGGACGATCGATTCGGCAAAATAACACCGGGGACGAACGGTTTGTCGACTCGGGACATGACATAAAATATGGGATAATATAGATGTATTTGAAAATAAGGGTTAAGAAGAAAACAAAGTTGGAGAGGGGACTACTATATTTCCACGTAAAAGAGGCCGGCCATACCAAATTTTCCCAAAAGAAAAAGAAAAGAAAAACATTTTCACTCTTCCGAAAAATATGCCTTTACTAAGACCTCAAACTCCATAAATTTAAACCCCCTTTTCCCTTTCGTTAAAAAGGGTTATTTAAACTTTTACCCCTTTCGAATAATATGAATTAGAGGTTCACTTTTGGCTTCTGTTTTTGGCTTCAATCTTTTTTAATCGCAATAACACACTCAAACATATGTGATCGTCAATACAACACTTTTTTTTCACTTTAGAACCATTATACTCATCACATGTAAAAAATGTGACTCTTCTAACGAACTTACATGTGACTTTCCTAATATAATTAAAGAATTATCCCTCATCTTTCCATTTCTCCTTTTTTAACTTTCTTCTCATAGAAAACTAGGGTGTCGAAGGGTTTGCAGTAGAAGAAGGAGCTGGAGTTTTATCGTCGGTCTTGGCAAGGAGAAACATACAATAGAAGAAGAAACATGCGACAACACTCCGTTGAGGATTTTTCTCAACAAACTAGTAAATGACAGAGCCAAAACCTCCAAAAATATAAAATTTATCTTTTTTTCAGTTTTTCAATGACTAATTTGCATAGATTTTAAAAATATAAAAATATTCAATCGTAAGTTTTTATCAAAAAAAAAACTTCGCTTGTTTCAGTTATCACCGGTGGAAGGGTTTTCAAAGGAGAATTAGACGTTGGAAATTACTTTTGTTGTTTTTGTTTTATTCTTGTGAAGAACATTTTATTTTATATATTTATTAGAAATTAAACATGCATGTAATGTTTGCTCTAGCTTATTGGTTTCTCTTGAGCAACTTTATTTGGCAATAATAAGATTTTTAAATTCTTCTCACCTTTTAGAGCATTTATTGGTTGAGTTTTAGGTAAAAAATACAGAGAATGTATATATAAAGGTTTGATAGAAATATATGCAATTTGAATATTTTTTGCGATTGCTTTACATGATGTCTTTGAATAGATGATGGGGGGAGATGAGAGATATTTTAATAAATTTATTGAAAGTCACGTTCAAATTTAGTAGGCTTGGGGAGGGAAAAATATACATGTGTGGACCTAATAAGAGTTTTTTCACTAGTGGGTTTGGGGAGCGAAGACTTTACTGTGGGATAAGCTGCTCTCAAAGCGGCTTCAGCCAAAGTATCCAAACACGAAAAAGCGTGCACCGACAATCAACACGTTTTCATCTCGTTCGCATTTGACACGTTTGATTTTCTAGCACCAGACGCCGTGGAGGTTCTTAAGAGAGTCCAAAAAGTTATGCACAGTAATGTCATGTCTCTTAGGTCTATGGATGTAGTGTTTAAAATGATTGATTTTGTCATCCAAAAAGAACTGCTTGTTGTCCGTTTGCCATCTATTTCGGTATAATCTTTCTCTCTTAACTTTATGGATTGAATAATATTGCCCCAAAAAAAATTTAGTAAGAAATGTTATGTCAAGCGTATAGTGATTTTAAAGTGACAAAAAAGTGTATTCTTACACAAAATTATAGAGGAACTCATGAGTTCCTAATTTTTAAAATTCGTCTATAATTGGACTACATATATCTTATTCTTTGATTTATTTCAAGGACCTAAACGGAAAACGTTAAGACCATATCGGAAGTTACTAAAATCTATTCTTACGGTTAAAAAATGAAGCTAAATAAAA
This sequence comes from Iris pallida, assembly GCA_029216955.1. Taxonomy (NCBI): domain Eukaryota; kingdom Viridiplantae; phylum Streptophyta; class Magnoliopsida; order Asparagales; family Iridaceae; genus Iris; species Iris pallida. The sequence goes on along the minus strand of JANAVB010008800.1, from coordinate 14,837,285 downwards.
TAAAATAATAATAAGTCTAGTGAATTTTTAATTGGTTTTTTTTAGGGGCACCACCACATTTACTAGGGGGCAGTCCTTACTTAGGGGGCAGCCCATTTGGTGGAGATTTTACTAGGGGGCAGCCCAAATTTTACTAGGGGGCAGCCCAACCCCCCAAACTCACATTTCCTTCCCATTTTATCATTTCCTCTCTCTCTCCTCCAAAAGAAAAAGAAGAAGAGCTCTCTCTCCCTCTCCCTAAACCCTAGAAAATTCTCCTCCACCACTCTAATCCTAATTCCTCCACCAAATTTCTTTCAAGAATACTCCCACATTCGACGAGATGACACGCAAGTCGAAGAAATCGGATTCTAGGTACGTTCTTCCCTAATTTCTTCTATAATTTTCTATATTTTATTCGAAACCCTAGAATAGTTTTAATTGTCTAAAAACTTTTGATAATTTAGGTTTAGAATGTCTTTAGGGTTTATGAATGGCATTTTCGAACACGACAAACCCACAATTTCTCTTCAAACCCTAACCCTAGAAAATGACAAACTAGCGAGTCGTTTGTCTGTTGGCCGAGTACAGTAGGACTGCCAAGCATGTGGCAGTCCACATGTAAACAAGGACTGCCACAGTCCTGGCAGTCCTCTTTCAATAGAGGACTGCCAGCCTTGTGGCAGTCCTTGTTTACATGTGGACTGCCACATGCTTGGCAGTCCTACTGTACTCAGTTCTGGGGGTGGGGGACAGGGGGTAACAGTTCTATTTTAGTTTTTATTAGTTATTAATTGTACGGTCGCACAATCCATTGTTCTATAGGGGTAACAGTCCTCCGGACGCACCAAAAAGAATACGCCCCACCGCGTCAAAGCGGAAGGAACGCGCGGAACGTCCTCTTGAGCGTCCGATTACAATTTCCGAACCAGAGTGCCAAGGTCGGGCTGGGACACGGAGACCCCCACCGGTTGCACAAGCTCGGTCGAAGCAACGAGCTCGTACTCCTTCTCCTTCATCCAGTGATGACGACGACGTGCCAATTAGCCAACTCCTACCACCACGTCAAGCTGGTTCTGCTCCATCTGAGGAGGCCGGTCCTTCTGAGCCGCCTGTCCAGCCGCCAGGTTGCTCAATGTTGGCTTCTTTTGAGAACCATATTGCATATGCAATATGGAAGGACCCGGTATGTACATTACTTTTGTAAGCTAGCAGTTTAGTATATGATATCTATATGTATTTCATATTTTTTATGTTTTTATATGTTGTTTGATATACAGAGGACATATCGTATCCTTAGGGCTGTGAGTCACGAGAAGAAAGCCGTGTCTTGGCCGTTTAGATGCTTACCGGAGGCCGTCCAGGAGAAAATCGTACCGAACGGTTTGCATAATTTGGCAGATTATGCCTATAGGACAATGGATAGTGCCCTGATATCCGCCTTTGTGGAGAGATGGCACCCGAAGACCAACACGTTTCATCTCCCATGCGGGGAGATGACCATTACACTTGATGACGTCTACCAGATACTGGAGCTACCAGTTACCGGTCGCGTCATGACCAAAGAACATTACAGAGATGAAAATCCATAAAATGGTACTCGAAGATCGTCAAGTTTGTCTCAAGTAACCTTGGACTTGAGGAAACTAGTTTTACAACTCTCCTCGGCTTCAAGAAATCATATGGAATTCCTCTGTCATTTCTGGTGGAGCACTTCACGGATATGGAATTGGATGAGGATGATGATGAGTTGGTCGACACGATGGCCCGTGCTTACATGTTGTTCGTCCTAGGAACGGTGGGCATTTCGGACAAGTCCGGAACCTCGATACATGCGAGGTACATGCTCAATTTATTGTCCGTGGATGACTTCATTGATATACCGTGGGGTAGCGGTATTCTCGCCTATCTTTACCGCGAGCTCGGCATCGCATCCCGTGTCGGGACTAAGACAATTGCCGGATGCCAGACTCTGCTACATGTAAGAAAACTTCTAACGATTTAATCTCGTATACTTCATTTTGTTTTTTATATTTTGTGACTATTAACTTATAAATTGAATAGGCATGGATATACGAGCACTTTCCGATGCTCAGGCGGGGTGACCTGAACCCAATCTATTTTGAACACCTTCCTAGAGTGGCTCGATGAAGGCCGGCCCAGGTGGAAACCAAAGATTGGCAAATACTGGCTTCCATTCGTGAAGTACTTGACAATTTGGTACCAAAAGAGGTAATAAATTGGGACTTATTTTTTTATGTTAAGTTTTTTTTGCTGTTAACTGTTTTCCTATAGATATTTTGGGATCCATACTGGGATTTTTGCGAGGAGAGTCGTGCCATCCAACCAGTTTCTTTATTTCATGGCATGATCACATGCTATGATATCAAGGAGCCGTACATGCCTGATCGTGTACTTTGGCAGTTTGGCTTCGTAAAGTGTGCCGAAGCGCACACTACAGATGTTGGAACCTCCCCGCGGGACCCAACCATTGAACTACAAACCGGCGTATTTCGACTGGGTGACCGACTTCTACTCCGAGTGGAAAAGGCACCTGCTTGGGGAAGATGAGAGTCAACCGGTCACCCAGATGGCCGACTGCAGCGAGGACTACATGTCGTACTTCCGACGGGTCGGACATCCTAAGTTGTTGAACCCTACAAACCCGGGTCCTACGGCCGTAGTAGCTGTTGGAAATCTTCCTTCGAAAAACATCTTGTATGCTTCATTGGTGAAGATGGTGAGTTCCGCATTAGTAGTTAGTTCGAGATTTTCATGTTTGTATACTAAATTCAATTATACTTTCATTTACAGTCTAGAAGGGCGAAGGAACTGGCCAAGACACTTCGGAGCGCTTGCCAAAGTGACACTAGTGTCTTGGTCGACACTAGTGCCTTGGTCGCCAACGAGCTTGAGCGCATCGACGACGAGGTTGAGTTCCCATTCATGCGTAATGCGGAGTCTCGTTCGAAGGCCCGCCATGATATGTAGTATGATTGTCTGACGTCTGATTGTATGATGTTGAATACTTGTGTCGAGCAAGTTGTTGGATGTTGATATACTAATGTTGGATATGTGTTGGATATGTGATATTTTTGGGTGTTGACACTATTTTGGATGTTGAAAATATGTGGGATACTTTAGATGACACTATTTTGGGATATCTGTTGAAATAATTCTTGTGTTGACACTATTTTGGATGTTGACACTATTTTGGATGTTGAAAATGTGTGGGATATATGTTGAATATGTGTGGGATATCTGTTGAATATGTGTGGGATATCTGTTGAAATAATTCTTGTGTTGAAATTCGTATGTTAAACATGTACTTGCTAAAATGTTCTGTGATTTGATCACAGAACAATTCAACTAGGACTGCCACACACAGGGCAGTCCTTCACATGTGTTGGACTGCCCTGTGTGTGGCAGTCCTTGCTAAAATGTTCTGTGATTTGATCACAGAACAATTCAACTAGGACTGCCATACACAGGGCAGTCCTTCACAAGTGTTGGACTGCCCTGTGTGTGGCAGTCCTAGATGAATTATTCTGTGATTTGATCACACTTCAATTCATCTAGGACTGCCACACACAGGGCAGTCCTTCACATGTGTTGGACTGCCCTGTGTGTGGCAGTCCTAGATGAATTGTTCTGTGATCAAATCACAGAAGATTTTAGCAAGGACTGCCACACACAGGGCAGTCCTTCACTTGTGAAGGACTGCCCTGTGTGTGGCAGTCCTAGATGAATTGAAGTATGATCAAATCACAGAACAATTCATCTAGGACTGCCACACACAGGGCAGTCCAACACTTGTGAAGGACTGCCATGTCTGTGGCAGTCCTAGATGAATTGAAGAAAAGTAGCACACATGTATGACACACATGTATAACACCCAAAACACACAAAACACACATGTATAACACCCAGATAAAAGACATATAACACATGGATAAAAGTAAGAAACATATATTGGACTTCATATTTCATAGTTTAATGTATACAAAAGTGGTCCTCTATAACCAAAATGCCAAAATGTATACAAAAGTGGTCCTCCATATAACACATTGATACTCAGTCGATTTCGACGTCACAGTGGTCAGCAGGTAAGTCTCTTGGCTCCTCAAACTTCAACAACTTCTTACAATGGTCGATTTGATGATCGAAAGGTGTGGTCCAAGCTCTGGCTTCGACCGGTGCTCTTTTGTACCAAACTGTTGAAGGTGGAGGAATCGGAGAATGACCGATCATCTTTAGTATGACGAAGTGATCACCGATGTGACCTATAGTACATAGGTTAGAATGTCCGTGGTCCGGCGGAGGTGCACACATCGAAAAGAATGTTTCTCTAATACCCATCGAGAAAATTACGAGAGGTATCATATACCTATTGGCAAATAAATAGCCGACAGACGGGACTGACATGTAGTGGTCTGTCCCGGTAATACTGTCGGTGCAAGGGATACTTAACAACAAACTTGCAACCGTTTCTTCGCTTAGGAGGCGGGAGTAGAATGGAAGACGAGTCTCTAACTCCTCGTACAGCTCCTGCCTCACCCGTCTCCATCCGTCTTTGACATCATAACCAAGATGTCTTGCAAGCACATGGAATCCACAATGGCCATCACCGGGGACATCGACAATAGACCAAATGTATCGGCGAAGCTCAGGTTGGAATTGATACAAACTCAGTGTTTGGCTTGCAACGGTATCTTCTCTTGGGAGGTCCATTTTCTCCATTTTTCGGCGAATGACAAGCTTGCCCTTCCGTGCGGGCAGAGCTTGCTGTAAGCTTCGTTCAACATGCTCAAAGTACGATGGATCTCTCCTAGTTGACTCCAGCCTTTTCTTCTGTGAACTAGTCAATCTTGTTTGAGGCCTGCCTTTAGGATTAGAAACAACGGTCTGCTCATACATTGTAGTAGTGACCGGACATACAATTTCTTGGATTTTAAGCTCAATGGACTGCCGCTCCGCTGCTACTGAGGCTAACCACCTTGCGTGGAAAAGTTTCAGTTGTGGCAAAGAGAAGAAACGAAAGATCGGTCCAAAATAAATGCCCTACATCAAACACACCACCTCTCGCTCCGCTGCTACTGTGTCTTTCTTGTGCGATCTGAACACACCACCTCTTTCACAGCCAACCATCACACTGTGTCGTCCCGGGCGATTTTGGGCCGATCTGGATATTACTAGAACCAACTTGTTTTCCCGTCCAACTTCTCGACACCATTGTACCGCATCGTCGCTTGATTGAAACGAAAGATCGGTCCAAAATAAATGCCCTACATCGATTGCAATTGGAGCATGTACCGCAACCTCGGAAGATCGCAAGTCCTACAATAGAAGTTAAAAGTCAAAACTAAACAATTACATAAAGCGTATTATTATTTATAGAGGAGTCTGTACTTGGTCACAAGTTGAGACACTTCAAGCGTATCTGTCTGCAACATATAATCCTTAGTTCTCTAAAATTTAGTTATAAATGTAATATAGTTGCTACTTGAAAGTAACATCAGTATTTGGATCAATGTTTATATTTGGGTTATATATATATATATATATATATATATATATATATATATATATATATATATATATATATATATATATATATATATATCTGGACAAGACGTGATACGATTGATCCCTATATATTTTTTTACTGTTAAAATATAGTTCTGTATTTATTCTTTATGTGATATGTCTTCATTTCTCCACTTAAGTGAATGGAAAATGATACTCATATTATTATTTATAGAGTTAGCTAGAGGATCAGGTTAAAAATATTGGTGATAAGTTGGTAAGGCAGGCTGCTTAAAAGAGGAAATGACTTGGACACAGAGGACTGCCACAGATGTGGCAGTCCCTCACATACAGAGGACTGCCACAAATATGGCAGTCCCTCACATATATAGGACTGCCACATCTCTGGCAGTCCTATATATGTGAGGGACTGCCACATTTGTGGCAGTCCTCTGTGTCAAAGTCTAATTTTTCACCCGAAGTAAAGTTCAGGTGTAGTTACCACGAGGGTTTCCGATGCGTCAAAGTGTTCTTCGAACGTTGTGGGAGGAGAGTATCCAGCATTTGATGGTCCGGGTTGTTCCATTTTCTATTTCTTTCTACATTAAACACAAAATTCAACTTTTATATGTAAAATTTAGGTTAAAACTTAAAATATTACACAAAAATAAATTCAACGACTTACAAATAAATGGGAGAAGTGATTGACACTGTATTCTACCAAAAATCTTCAACAATTTTAGATTGGGGGACAATTTCACCTAGGTTAGGTTAATTATAGGTTTATATGAGGAGGAAAAAAAAGAGTGGAGGAAGAGAAGTAGTAGAGGAAGAAAGAGAGAGATGAAATAAAATCAAATTGGCTTTTATAGTATTTTTTGGGCTGCCCCCCTAGTAAAAAAAACCAATGGCAAACTTGTAATTTTTTCAAAAAAATTTGGGTTGTCCCCTGGGCCCGGTTATACACACCCCAAAACTTGCTAAGGACACCCCAATTACTAAGTACACCCCATATATATTTAATAAAACTTAAAAACATACTAAGCACACCACACTCTTTGACAGAAATGCCCTTTCTAAGCACACCCCACTCTCCTCTCTTCTCAAACCAATAATCCTAAGTACACCCCATTCTATACAAAACCAAACACACCCCATTTCTATTCACCACTAACACTCCATTCTCTTCTCTCTCCCGAAGACCAAGCGGCCGAACCACCCCTCCCGTTCGACGACAAGGAGTCCCGTTCGACGACAAGGAATTTGTTTTGTTACAATGGCGGGCCAATCCGAAGACCGATCCCAAGATGAACCCCAATCCCAACAATATGGTGAGTTTTTCAAATCGAACCTCACCATTACTTCGAACTGAGTCTTTCGTTTAGGATCACTGAATTAGGGTTTAAAAAACCCGTCATTTTCTAGCCCGTGCATCTTCATTTTCGTTTTTTTTTTCGATTTTCGCTGTTCTGCCCGAGCCTGGTTGGTCGGGCAGAAAACAGTACGTTCGACAACACGAAGTCGAACACTTGTACAGACGTTCGACAGTAATATGTCGAACACTCACGTATTGTTCGACAGACATATGTCGAACATCCTGCTTATGTTCGACCTACATATGTCGAACAGTAGGTTCCTGTTCGACCTGTAATGGTCGAACAGTATATATTTGTTCGACCAGTGTTGTTCGAACAGTTTATTTTGAATGTATATATTGTTTAGTTTTTGATATTTCATTCAATTTAGCAGGAATGACATATATTAGGAGACGACCTACAGCTTCTACTAGGAGGCGTCGGTTAGAAGAGTTGGCAGCTACACGTAGCAGTCGTCAAGAAGGAGCAACAATTGCTCCGATTCAAATACAAGAGCAATGTGCTGCGGAAGAAGAGGCAGTTGCACGTACTAGTCCAACAGCTGTTGCAAGTCAAATTAGCGAGCAGCAACGTGCTGGAGAAGAAGAGGATGAGGAACATGTCGAGGAAGAAGAGGAACAAGAGGAAGCACATGATGAGGAAGATGAGGAAGCACGTGCTGAGGAAGATGAGAAAGAAGGTGTTGACAGTGATATATTGACGGGCCCTTGTCCCGGTGGACCTCAGGATCCCCGACTTATCCCAAGTTTCAAGACTCATGTGGCGTTCCAGATTTGGAATGGGATTGAAAGGCCCTTATTGAGGTGTTGGTGCCACACGACCAAGATGGAGACTTGGAAGTTTGGTCAAGGGGGTAATGAATTTAAGGAGTTGATCCATCGTTCCAAAATTCCAGACTTGAGATGGATTTCATATAAGACGTCGAACAAAAATCTAATTTGCGCGTTTATTGAGCGTTGGCAACCGGAGACCAACTCATTCCATATGCCATTCGGTGAGATGACAATTACGTTGGATGACGTATTTTGTCTTACTGGACTCCAGGTTAGTGGATTACCTATTGTTGCACCAGAGTCGGCAAGGGGACCAGAGGAACCCAAGAAAATGATCAGTAGATTATTAGGGGTGACAGAAAGGGAGGCTATCGATGCTCTTCAGGGCCAGAGAGGTAGCTTGGTCCGGCTTGAGTGGCTCCGTTCACGATTTAGTGGAGATGTCACTAGTAGGGATGAGAGGAAAAGAAGACGTACAGCCCGTGCATATTTATGGTTCGTGCTTGGATGCACAATATTTGCAGACAAGAGTGGCACACGTGTGGACACAAAAATTCTCAGTCTTCTAGAGACGGTCAACCGCGTCAATGAGTATGCTTGGGGAGCAGCTGCTCTAGCATACTTGTATCGACAGCTTGGTTTAGCATCTCGGAGTGGGGTGCGACAAATATGTGGATATCTGACGTTATTAGAGGTAGTTATCTCTCCTTACTATATGCATGTTTTTATGTTATTATCTCATTCTTTTATGTAGATATTTATGTTTTGTTTCTATGTCCGATATTTGTTTTTTCAGGCCTGAATATACGAGTATTTTCCCTTCACAAGGCCAACCCATAATGTCAATTATAAGTTGGACGATCCACTTGCTTTGAGGTGGGCCAAGAGATCCCATTCTGCAGGAACTGCCGACCGGGTATTGGCCTTGAGGGAGGTTCTGGACAATCTCCAAGTACATAGTGTGAAAGTTATTACATTCTTTTACGCCATTTATTAATGTGTTTTATGTATTAGTAATTATGTTTTCTTATGATGTAGGTCAATTGGACACCCTACAATGGAATGCGGGGCTCTTATCCTCGGGACAATGTCACTTTCTACCATGGATGCATACATGCATTTGACTGTGTAGAGCCGTATCATCCCGACCGCGTGCTTCGACAATTTGGCTTACTCCAGAAGATACCTGATTTTCCTTTGATTCCAAGTATTGTCCGTCAGGGAAATACGGGCCAGAAGTACAACCTGACGTGGGATGTCTTGGGAGGTTACTTCCGATTCTGGAGCAGCCACGTACTATCGGCCGAAGCCCGTAGGAGAGCTGCAAATCCCGCATGGGAGTGTTCAGACGATTATCTGCATTGGTATAGGACGTTTTCACATCCTATCATCCAGGATCCGGAGAACATCTCTACCGCCGTCGGCACTACATCTACCCAGGCAGGGCCACAACCATAGGAAATGATCGGAAATGCTTTGGGGTATTTAGAGCCGGTCTACCAGCAATGGATAGAGAATGAAGAGGGTCTAGACACATTGATGCTAGTCCCAGCTTTAGTCGGCGCCTATCGTGCTTTGAAGATCGTGCCTGAAGAACCACCAGAATCTTCGAAGGGGGCGTCTACTAGTAGGAGTCGAAGGCGTCGAAGATCATAGATTCATGTTATGAACTATGTTGTGAACTCTGTTAATGGACTCTGTGCTTTGTTATGAACTCTGTACTTTGTTATGAACTCTGTAAATGTACTCAGTTTATGTGAATTTTGCTCAAATATGATCATTTTGAACTCTGCAAATGTACTGAAAATATACTGAAAATGTACTGAAAATGTGATCACTTTGAACTCTACAAATGTACTGAAAATGTCCATTATGTGATCATTTTGAACTCTGTAAATGTACTGAAAATGTACTCAGTTTATGTGTCCATTATGTGCTCATATTGAACTCTGTAAACTTTTTTTTTGCTAAAAATTGTACTGCTCGACCAGTAAAGGTCGAACATCATTCTTCTGTTCGACAGTTACAGGTCGAACAGTATGGTGATGTTCGACCTGTAATGGTCGAACAGTATGGTGATGTTCGACCTGTAATGGTAGAACAGTTCTGTTCGACCTTTCATTGTCGAACAGTAGGGTGTTGTCCGACCTGCAATAGCCAACAGAAGGATTTTGTTCGACCTGTAATGGTCGAGCAGTGTAATTTTCAAGAGAATGCAGAACAATACAGTGCATTGAACATCTCATAAAAATCTCATAATGTTGAACAATACAGTACATTGAACATCTCATAAAAAAGTGCTAAAACGGAGGTCCAAACATCATTTTTTTGCGACTCTAAAATTTCGGAAGGCTGTCTAACGGTGAAGCGGTTAATCTCAGGCTCCTCAAAAATACGCTCATTTTGCGACAAACCGGGCCTCGTTTCGACCTCCCAGTCAAAAGTTATGGCCCTCCAAAGTTTCAACTGACCATAAAATGCAGGAGAAATAACACGGAGAATGGCATTCTCCGTATTTCTAACACGGAGAATGGACATTCTCCGTCTTAATTTACACGGAGAATGGTCATTCCAGTGTTAAAACGCAGGAGAATGACCATTCTCCGCCTTAATTTACACGGAGAATGGCCATTCTCCGTGTAATTTAGCACGGAGAATGGTCATTCTCCGTGGAATTTTTACAGAGAATGACCATTCTCCGTGTTAATTTACACGGAGAATTCCATTCTCCGTGTTAGAAACACGGAGAATGCCATTCTCCGTGTTAATTTACACGGAGAATGGTCATTCTTCTGCGTTTTAACACTGGAATGGCCATTCTCCGTGCTAAATTACACGAAGAATGGCCATTTTCCGTGCTAAATTAAAAGTTTTCAGTTGAGGAGCTCCTCACAGAGTTTGATAAGTAGGACTGCCACCCCCCTGGCAGTCCTACATTGAATTAGGACTGCCAGGGTGCTGGCAGTCCTAATTCAATGTAGGACTGCTAGGGGTAGCAGTCCTGATACTGGATCAGATAGCCATTTTCCGTGCTAAATTACACGGAGAATGGCCATTTTCCGTGCTAAATTAAGAGTTTTCAGTTAAGGAGCTCCTCACATAGTTTGATAAGTAGGACTGCCACCCCCTGGCAGTCCTATACTGAAGTAGGACTGCCAGGATGCTGGCAGTCCTAACTCAAACTTGCTGTTGCAGCAAGTTTCAGTCAGGACTGCCAGCACCCTGGCAGTCCTACTTTAGTGTAGGACTGCCAAGTGGGTGGCAGTCCTGATACTGATACTCAGTACATTGAACATCTCATAATGTTGAACAATACAGTACATTGAACATCTCATAAAAATACAGTACATTGAAAAATACAGTACATTAATCTTATCATGGTAAAATTTCACATAAACTGAGTTTCACACTAATCGTCCAAACTAATCGGATCACCATCAACATGTGAGCTTTTGGAGGGAACACTTTCACGATACTTTTCAATCCGTTGTTTATAAATTTTGCCCCAACCAGCAGCACATGGAAGACGCAGAGTAGACCATCTGTTGATAATGGGTGGTAGTGGTGCGTCTGAGGCCAAATTTACCTGCATACAAATAAATAAAAACACATTAATCGTGCATGTAAACGATAAAATGATACAACCTCAAACTTACATTAGAAAATAAACTTTACCACGATGAAATGATTGGTATCAACAAATACCATGCATACAAGCCGAGGGTTGGCTGGAACTTCTGTCCTCATGGGTAGAAACATAACGTTGACATCACCGTGCATGTGAACGATGGCCATGTTGTAGGCCGACGCCGCCAAGTAGTACATATCGGAAAATGACCACCAGTACTTGCGGTCAAAAATTGGGGCTACGAAGCAATTCAAAGATTCAAGTACCTGTTTTGGAGACCCCCTAATCAAGTTACATCTGTCGTATATATCTCCCAAGAGTGTGATCTCTTGGATGAGGTCACTACGTACTTTTGGCCAAGATTCCTCCCACATCCCTAGTGCATGGGCTATGCATCGAAAACCACAATGTCTATCCCCTATTTCATTTTCCGTACTCAATACATACGGATGATGTTGAGGTGGAACTTGTCCTATATACGCAATATCGGTAGCATTGCGTGATGACTTCCGTCGAACATGTTGCTTTTTCCTTCGGATAGAAGTGAACATTGGTTTTGCCGAAGAAGGTCCATCGAGCATTATAGTTTCATCCAAAGGTGAACAACTATCATGAGCAGACTCAACAATTTCAAATTTGTTTGGTTCACGCTTGGTCGAATGTGAAGTGCGAATTTTCATTTTACTTGGCCTACCACGAGGTCGTCTGTAGCCCACTGGTTCAAGCAGTGAAGATGTCGAAGGAACTGATATCTTCCGAAGTCTTTTCAGCATCAACAACCTTTGAGCATCGGTAGCCGCATCGAACATACGATTAATAGTTCCCATGGTCTCCACCCAACGACTTCGGACATCTGCATCAGCTGTACTGTCCGTTTTGGAGGGTTCATAATCCAACTTCGTCCAAAATCTGTCAACCATATCTAACTGGATAACCTGACCATCCTGTTTCAACACTGCAAGTTCATGTGCACAAGGCAACCCACAAGTTCTCCTTAACACACAACCACAAAGGAGGGGATCTACACCGGTATTATCTATACCCTTCATCTCCTCGAATATCCTACCAAGTGCATGATGAGACACCAATCCTCGGATATTCTTAAATAGAGGGGAACTATAACGATGTGGTGCCACATTAAGGCTCATCTCAAATGAGGCCTTAATTTGGTTGTGTTGAGCGATCAACAAATCATGTATCCTGCTCCATGAGATCTCAAAATTGGATTGACTAGTGCCCAACTGTTTTTTCAATTTTGCATGTGCACTCTCCGCCCTGTGAGTATGAAATTCATACAGTCAAAATCGTACATTATAACGTAATTAACATATATATATGCAAACTATGGTTTAAAGACACGTACCTGCTACTTGCCGTGTTCTCAAAATGCATCACATTGTTAGTCCAACAAGAAACAAATCTTTCTTTAAACGGCTCAATCCAATTCTTAATGGCATAGTTAACTGCTTTTGGATAATCGTGGAAATCCTGCTCCAATCTTCTAAGTAACTCATTAAATCTTGGTTGATCTTCGGCAAGAACCAACGAATTCCATGAGTTGTTAAAAGAATCCCACTTCTCCTTGGTACTAAACAACTTCTTGCAGTTGGCCAATATATTCTTGCTAATATGCCACCGACATAGCAAGTGTGTGGAGCTGGGGAACGTAACGCTTATAGCATTCATAAGTGCTACCTCACGATCAGTCACAATCACCTTCGGTAAGCATGATTGATCCAATAATCCTTTAAGCGTACTAAGCGCCCATATATAATTATCCTCCCGCTCAGCCTCCATATAAACACATGCCACAGAAAATGTAATATATGTGGATGTGACGCCTACTACTTCCAATAGTGGCATCCTGTACCTGTTTGTCTTGTAGGTACAATCCATCAATAAAATATTAGGAAAAGCACGCAAAAAATCCACGCTAGTCGGGTGAGCATAAAATAGATCCTTCACTTTATCGGTTTGCTCACATCTCCTATCTAAATAGTAGTACTTTTCTGAGTCCAACTTACCCAACAAGTACTGCATTTGAGATAGGCCCCCATGCTCGACAACTCTATGCTTTTGCCGAGCATTGTAAATTGTCTTCAATGTCGACTCATTCTTGCTAAAGGATTCCTTCAATGTGCTCAATATATCTTTCGGCCTTGCATTGTTCTTCGATAAGTCTTTCACAAGTTGATCTTCAGTCGGTGTTAGTCGACCGGCATATGAGTGTCCAACCAAATTGCGTCCGAGTGGGTGATTATGCGAGCCGCATACAACAGTCAATGACCACTGTCCTAGGTCATTGAATTGCACTCCTTTCAATTGAAACGGACAGTCACATTTCTTCGTCCCCGTTAGCTTTTCCCGTCTTGCCTTCTTCGCAATGTTCGCCGAATTTGTTTCAGCAACTTTAGTCTTGGGAGGCCGATATTTACCACCGCGCTCACAACCCAAAACTATCCGAGCCCGCCTTCCATCCCCGCTATCGGATCGTTTAACCAAAACGACCATATTATGACGTCTTCCTACCGTCTGTGCCCACCTCAACAACGATTCACGATTATCAAATATCTCTTCCGTCTGAAATTCTTCTGAAAAATCAACTTGTTCATACATGGGAAAGTTAACAATGCTCAATTCATTGTTCATTCCAGTGTCATTTGAAGAACTATCCTGAAAAGAAAAAGACCCACACTTTACTAAGTTAAAAAAAAATTCAAAAAACACAGTGCTCGACCATTACAGGTCGTACAAACATCTTCTGTTCGACAGTGACAGGTCGAACTTGTCGAAAAACGTTCGACTTAACAGGGTCGAACAATACAAGACACGTTCGACAACTCCTAGTCGAACATCACTATTATGTTCGACAACTAGCAGTCGAACAGAACATGAAATGCGCGACGAACACAGGTCGTGCATATCGCGATTTTTTTTTTTAATTTCTCGTTTGGAACGATTCTCATACTAATTTTAATACTTGAAAACGAGCAAGAAGGAGGAGAGAGTACGTACATTGTGTCTTTCAGATGGACCACCTTCCTCCATGATGGCTTCTCAACTTAGAAATTTTCTAGGATTTTAGGGTTTTGTTGGAGAAGATGATGAAAGAAGGAAGAATGAGGAGGAGGATGGTGGGGTGTGAAAATGAGAGAAGTGTTTGGGAAGGCTGATGGGGTGTGGTGGGGTGTGAAAATGAGAGAAGGGTATAATAGTCATTTAACATTGAAGTAATTTATAACTTAAGTTACTTGGGGTGTGCTAAGTAACTGCTGGGTGCGTTTAGCCGTGCCCTTGTCCCCTAGTAGAAGTGGTGGTGCCCCTAAAAGAAACCTTTTTAATTTATATTATTTGGAAGGGATAAACTAAATAATCCTAGGAAAAGAGAAGGGATCTTTATTTTCCTTCTTTTTTTTCTCGAGTCCTCTCCGGAGAAGAAGCCATGGAACTGCCACAGAACGAATTCGAGCGCATAATGTTCTTCGAGCACGCGCGCAAGACCGCCGAGGCGGCCTACACCAAGAACCCTCTCGATGCCGAAGTGAGCGATCCCCCCCATCTCTCTCTCTGCAAATTTTCTTGATTTTTTTAATAATTTCGGTTGGCAAATTTCATTTTTCCCCCCAATTTGAAACCCTAGGATGCTTTGTTCGGTTTTTTTATTTCGGAATGTTTTTTGGGATAGTTTCAACTCCTAATGTCCACTCCCAATACGAAACCCTAAATCTCGATCCTTCTAAATTTAAAACCCTAAGATATTTTAGTGTCTACTTGGCAATTGTTGGGTAACGAGTCCATTTTTGTTCACCTACCAAAACTAGGTGGGATGGTCACCTCCCGATAGAAAGATGATAGAAAGATGACACGTGGTACAAAACCACTTTGGTGGGTCAACAAAACCACTTACAAAGTGGTTTGTGTGGGATAAATATGCCATGTGTCATATTTTTATTGGGAGGTGAACATGCCGTCTAGTTCTGGTGGGTGAACAAAAATGGACTTGTTGGGTAACATTTATGAGATATTTTTTAAAATACCTGTTATGGGCGGGTTACAAGGTCCGGTTTTGGGCGGTTTTAAGTAGCAGCTTTTAAACTAAACTCATGCTTCATAGTTCATTAGCAAGTGGTATTGGAAGTTTTTTAAAACAATAAGTTTACTTATATGCTCATATAGAAAATGGAAGTCCTCACATAGAAAGATTAGACCATTGTCCTCCCAAACAATAGCTTATACACGCATATAAATTGCAAACATAAAATGGTTTGACAAATAGTAAATCATAAATGTTGAGCATTCACTGTCACATCAAATGGACCGCAAAATTTTATGGCAATCATTTACTACCACATCAAATGGACTGCAAAATTTAAAAAGCTCACATTGTAGAGAAAGTAGCCGTCAGATGGACCTTAAGAGAATCAAAGATTAGAAAGGAGAAATATAGTAGAGTAGTAGTACTTGTCGTTATGTTTATATAAATGTATTAAAAAAAAACACTCGAAACACTCTGATTTGGGGTGTTTATAGAGACACCCAAAATTATATGGTACTAGTTTTGGAGAGTTTTTGAGCCGACCAAAACCAGTGACTCAAAAAAATTACCAAGCAAGATTTTTTTAAAATACTTCATAAATGACTGGCTCAAAAACCTCCCAAAACCGGTGAAAGTACCATTACCAAGCAGACCCTCAGGGTTTTTGGAAGTGACCTCTTCCTTTCTCTAACTCGGCAAATTTTGCTCTTTTTTTGAATAATTTCAAATTTAGGGTTTTTCATTCCCTAGTTAAAACCCACACTAACAATTTAGTCTTGTTTGAATAATTTGGCAAGTGATCTCTCTCTCTGCAATTTTTTGATTTTTTTTATTCAACCTTTGTTGATGTAATTTCAACCCTTATGATGTTTTTGGCTTCGCAAATTCACTTTCTTTGGCGATCTTGATTAGTTTCAATTCGTAGTTCAGTTACCAACTTGAACCCCAAGTCATTGTTCTCTACCAACTTAAAACCCTGAATTGTTATTATTCTGTTTGCAATTTTTTATTTTTCTTTTCTTGTTGAAATAATCTGACATATGTTGCCAATACCCAATTAAAACCCTAAAAATTTGATTTTGTAGGTTTTTGGAATAAATTTGAAGTGATCTCTATCTATTTGCTTCAACTGTTATCAACTTAAAACCCTAATAAATTGTCCTTCCCTTTGCAAATTTGTGCAAATTTCGTTGTTTTTTTGGATTTCTGTGAATAATTTCAACCTATTTGAAATAATTTTTGGAAGGGAAATAATTTCAACCTTTCAAATTGTATAATTTTTGTGAAAAATTTCCACTCTGGTCATTACTCCACACTTAAACCTTACATCCCTATTCTTCCCTCGATTTTCGTTTTGATTAGTCACAGTTCAAAAACCTTTGAACTAATGTTCTTACGTGTATAAACCCTAATATTGTACTGCACAAAAACTGTAGTTCTCTATAATGTATCAAGATCAAGCTAAATTAACGCCGTCCAATTGAATTTTTGCCATAGAACTTAACACGTTGGGGAGGTGCACTGTTGGAGCTATCACAATTTCAGAATGGCCCAGACAGCGCAAAGATGATTCAAGGTATATGTTATGAACTAACCTTATAGTTAACTTGCAATTCTTTCTTTTATTTTGAAATTTTTGTTTGTTTTATAATCAGAGGATGTGATGAATTAGTACCTTGGGGCCCTGGGTAACTGAGGTGTTTGAAAGTTAGAATTTTGGACCGTAATATTGGGGTTAGGGTTTTGGTTAGGGTCAATTTTAAGTTAGGGTTAGTGTTAGGATGTATTATGGTTAGGAGCCTTAAGATGCCAGGATCAGTGTGCAGACAGTGATTGGGTTAGGCTTTTTTTAAGGATCAAATTTAAGTCAGGGTTAGTGGTAATAGTCTAAGATGCTTGCATTAGAACGAGAGCCTAAGATGCTAAGATCAGAGTTAGGGCTGTGATTGAAGTTGAGGTTAGCTGGGAAGTTAAAATCGTGAAATAGGAACACTTACGCTAGTAGACCATGAAATTACAGCATCAGCCACCTTTATTGATTGTAACATTATTTCTTTTGGGGTGGGTGTGGTTCCTCGCAACTGGCAGATTTTTTTTAATAGTACGAGTGGTTTATTTCTGACATTTTATTAGGTTTTTAGTAGGCATCGGCCTTTTATTCTTTTACTTCACATTGCTGATCGGTCAAAATGAGACTGAACTTCACCTTGATGTAATAGTTTATAAGAGTCAGCTTCTTATTCAGTATCCTCAAACTGATGAACATTAGCGTATCTTGTTATGTGCTGGTAGTGGGAGCCAGCACAGGGATTGCTTCTGTTTGGTTTTGGAAGTTGTGGGATCATATTGTTTTAGACTAAAACTCAAGAGAGGAGGACCCTTTTATTATTTTATTATCATAGTGTGTTCAAGGTTGGAGAACGAAATAATCTTGCTGAACTTGTAGCTTGGATGATGGAGATTCTTATTATTTACCATTTGTTACCAGATGCGAAATCAAAGTTGGAGGAAGCCTTGGAAATCAATCCGAAAAAGAGTGATACATTATGGTGCTTGGGAAATGCCCACACATCCCATGGTTTCTTCACTCCCGATAATGAGGAGGCAAATGTTTATTTTGCTGAGGCAACTCGGTGTTTCCAACGAGCAGTGGAGGAGGTATTGTTGCATTAAACATGTTCCAGACCTAATAATCATTATGCATAATTTGACTCTCTTTTCTGCAGGAACCAGGAAATGATTTGTATGTGAAGTCATTGGATTTGGCTTCCAAGGTATTATTTTTATCTTTTGTCTGTATCTGTTTAGCTAGCAATACCTAGTTATCTATTCACCTACCCATCCATATATAGGCCACTTACTAAAGAAAATAGCCGTTGTTACAATGTGTGTGTGTGTGTGTGTGTGTGTGTGTGTGTGTATATACACATTGTTACAACGGCTATTTTCTTTTGTAAGTGGCTATGTAGTTATCATGGATTTTGCATGAAGGTAGCGAGTATTGTTTGCTTGTTGTTCTGGCTTTTCACTAAAGTTGGATTGAGCAACTGGTAATGTCTCAATTATGTATCATCGATGATACTCATACTCGTAATTTTAAAGCTTTATGGCTAATTACACTTGAGGAGGCTGGAGGAATCTTTGTTAGAAGGGGCAGTGCACCACATCAATGTGATGCTATGCGATAACATTGTTGTGCAGACATAGGTTGGTGCTGTTGTTATTGGAGCAATGATGAGTCACTACAGTTGGTGTCTTGGAGGAACTGGTTGGAGCCTTGGAGGGAAAATCGTGGTGAGCTGTTATGGACTTGCCACAAAACCTTGCAAAATTGTTCAATGGTCTGGGAAAATTGTTTGAGGGCATATACCAAATTGGCTTTACTGTGGTGCAAGTCCACCCATATTTTCGTTGATTTCTAAAACTCACTCTCGGCCTAAACCCCTCATCTTTCTTAAATTGAGGCTAAGCTATGTCAAGCCCTGCTCTGGCTAATTGCCCTACTGTTGGGGAACATGAGGTTAATGCAAGAACTTATTGAAGACACTTGGGGTCTATTTGACTTCAAAGGATCTCAAAGTGCGATTTATTGGTTGACTCACGTTGAGATGATTTTAGAACTATATTTCTGGATATTACTAGACAATCATCTTTAGGTAGTGGTCTACAAGAAGTTAGATGCTAGTAGATATTATTCCAACTTGAACATGGCATGGCCAAACTGGAAATTGCTATAGTTTGGGCATGGTGCTTCTCCAACTTATGCCAGGTTAGAGACTGTTTCAAAGACGAAGGAAGGAGCATTGTGGTGGTGGAATCACCAGGGGAATGATGTTGATTCTGAAGACTGTCAATCCAAAGTAGGTGGAGATTGTATGATGCTGGAGTCTGTTACTTTCACATAAATAATACTTCGGTGCATGAAGGGGCCTGATTACTGGTTACTACATTCCTTTCTTTGATTGTGAGTTTTATCTAAAAGGGTCAAGTCTCTTATATGAGCCAACTTTTGTAATTTTAAAGATTCGATTTTGGGCAAGTAATATTCTAGAGTATTTTTTAACCTTCTTCTTGCCCGCTCCTACAAATTCTCCACTTTCACTGTTTAATATTTGTTTTCATTTTCTTTCCACCGGTTCTTAAAATTACCAAGGAACTCCAATATTCTTCATTTTTTCTTGCTAAATAACAAAGCTGTCAAAGAAAAAACTATTAAGCTATTCCAAACAACATACCAAAGAAAACTTGTAATAATTTGTACTTTTGTTGAGGCTTCATAGAAAAATTATTTCCTTGAACCAACATGTTCAATGTGATATGTTGACAGGATTTGAACAATCTTTTGTATTTACAATTGTTTAGGAAAGACGGACACTCCAAAAAGGTGCCGTGTCTATGTTGCCGTGTCTTTACCATGTTGTTTCTTATTTGTATCCGTGCGACATAGGCAATTGTACATATTCAAAGGGAAACTCTTCAAATTCTTGATCAGCCAATTAGAAGCAGTTTCAGTTTGTTTGTTTTTTGAACTAATTTTCACTTAAATAACCTTAACTGTCATATTTCACTTAAGAATATGGGTTGAGGATGACAGTATGACTTTTTGCGGCCGCAGTTAACCCTATTGAGCGTAACTTGCTAAAGTGTGATAGTTCAAGGTATTAACTTGAGAAGTATCAAAGATCATGGTATGAACTTCCAAATAAAAATAGTATGGAGGAATTCAAGTCCAGAAGTGTGATAATTCAGTGTACATAAGTGACGCCTTTTTGTCATGTTTTTTTAAAAACTGTGTGATGAAAGGATCCTATGGAAGTTGGCACTAATCCTTTTCCCTTGCCATGTAAAATGAGCATGATTAACTGGTCGAAATGTAGGACTTGATCTATTGCAAATGACCAATTGTCCATAATTGAGCATGCATCATCATTAACTATGGGAAGATATATTGTATTCATGTTTGAAAAGAGTTTTTTGAGATGCTAATTAGGAGGAGGTTAGGAAGAGAGCTGGAAGCAAAACTAGAAAGCTAATGGAGTATAATACAAAGCAGAATGGCCCTTCATACACATGTTGCTTCCTTTGTTTGTAGCTTGATGCTTGAATGCAAGTAGTTTCAAATTGGACACAGTTGGAACCTATTCTCTAACTTGTTTAAGCTAGTTGGTGGATTAATTAGAATTTCTTTTACTTTTATCGGTTCAATTTTCATAGCTGAGAATTAAGCCACCAAAGATATTTTAAAATGCAACTCTCTGATTCTCATCTGGGAAGGAGAGCATCTTGTCCAGTTACCGGTACTATCAAGTTAATATGTTTGAAAATCGTCTTCTAGAGGGCTCTTGAATGATGACTCTTTGAAGCAATCTGGAATAGGGCTGATTCTAAAAATATCCAAAAATAAGAAATCATTAATTTATAATCTATATGATGATTTCAGTGGCAAAACCAATATAAAACCTGAAGGGAGCGATGTATTATAACAACCTTTTTGGCCTTCCACTGAAAGAAGATCGAGAAATATTTGAAAATGTTTTGCAGTTTTGGTATATTGGATGAACATGCTTTCTCATAAGAGGTTGATAGGTCTATCTGGAATAGCACGTTTCCATGTTCTCTGCCTACCATTTTCATAAATCTACACAGATGTTTCTCAACCACTTTGGCTTCTCATCACGAAACACGATGTATTAATCATGTCATATATGTTCATAATCTTTATGGAAACAACAATGTTACCTTTAAGTTTTAAATTTTCCTTTTGTTGAGAATTAGTCACAAAACTATTTAAGGCACCGAGTTGTATTCCAAGCTCATATTTTTTAAAATCTTATGATTCATGTATTAGTGCTATTGGTTATTAGTGCTATTGGTTATACTGTACTCAGTAAAGGATCTAATAGAGCCACCTTATTTTATTGACTGCTGCATTTTGTTTTAAAATCTCAATATGGTTACTTTACTGCAGGCACCTGAACTGCATTTAGAGCTCCAAAGACAGATGGCCACTCAGCAGGCTGTTGTGGGAGGATCGGGAACTTCAACATCCGCTTCCAAGGTAATATGTTGGTGTTGTCACTTTTTTCATGTATGATTGCTTTCAATTATGAACTTGCCATACTTTATTCGAGTCATAATCCTTGAATCCAATTACCATTTTCTTATGTTAACTTGATCCCGTTAGTTATATAATTGCTTTGTACATACTACATATTAGTACTTCCATTCTTGTCTTAGTGTGAATCCAATATCATTAGTATTTTTATCATTTCTATGTCAATGGCTCGTATCATGTGGAGACTTTGTTGAGGGCATTAATTTGCTTACCCAATATTTATTGCCATCTGAGTGTTGTTCCTTTATTGTCGGTGTTTCTGTTTGAATCAATACTCCAATGTTTTTCACTGAAAAATCTAGACATGTTTTGTGTTGGCTTTCGTTTTATGGGCTCTACATTGGTTGAGGACACTAGAGTACCATGTACACATAGTACGTCTGACAGAACTTCACTAGGATCTTATCGGAATGTCAACTATAGCTCTTCGATTTGGCATACTACTTAACATGAGTATCGGTAGTAGGATAGATTTAACTTGATGATGACAATCTTGGTCAGTTGCACAAACACTAAAAATAGATGAAGACGCTTGAATATTTGTTTGCTTCCCAATATGAATCGTCCTACTCAGTATGCATATTTATGCAGAAGTCATATAGGTATAAAATCCTAGTGCAAAATGTGATGCTTTTCTCATTATCGCTTATGATGTGAACCTAACCTGGCGTTCCTTCTGCCAGTAGAGCATGGACATAAAATTCTATCACCTGCTCATCTATGCCCTCTGATGTTTTCTTACCCATAAGCATAGTATTGCCATATGAGGAATTTTGGGTATTGAAAGAAATAAAAAGATATGGAACAGAAGAGATACAAATGGTGTTCCCAAATGCTTCTGCCTTGATTTTGTATATGTACATTGTACATTGATAACATGGCTGCCCCACATGGTAATGACCTTAGTAGACTGTAAAAAGGTGGTTGGCTGAATGTGTGTACGAAAATATGTATCTTAAGAGATTATGAAACTGGTGCTGAGATGACAGATGATAAATACGTGCCCAAAGTTCTTTTTATTTCTTTCATTATCATTCCAGACCAGAAGATGTTCTTTATTGAACAAAATCTTTCTTTTTTCTCTCTCTGTTGCATCCATGAAAGGGCTGTCTGTATGGAGCCATTTTATCTCTTGAGAAGCACAAGTCCATGCACCTTTCGCGTTTGATTGAAAGTCACAACTTGCAAGTGGTGTCAAGGAAGATGTTTTCCTGTACCTTTTTTTTTCTCTTTCAGAAAGTGGTTTCATGGAAAAGTAGGAATTTGCATGGGAAGTGCCAACATATTAGAAAGATGATCAAACCTCCATTTCTCACTCCGAGGAGCACACTTCTAGTGAATTCAAATAACACAGAAAGTGAAAGAAAGAGTAACAAGAAATGGATGACAAGTGTGATAAATGGAGATTTCATATTCCTCTCTGGTATTAGGGTTAGGGGTTTCATTTTGTATCATTTTCATATTGTTCAGTAAACAAAGAAACGACAGAAGGAAGATGTAAGCTGAAACCAGTAACAATGCAACACTCCCTTTTGAAATCTTATTCGATATCATGTCAAAATTTTATGATAGGACTATATTCTGTTGCAAAATCATGGTCACCGCCCATTGCCGACCCAACCTCCGATGGAGTCCACCACCATCAAAAAAATTATGTAAAATTTTGTTGGCGGGGAAAATTGCCTGTTTAGGTTGCTTTTGCTTATGGTTCCAAGGTGTCTACTCACTACTTTTGGTGTTGGTATTGATCATGATTGGTAGGAGACCCTCCATTCACTATCCAAGCCCACCATTGTGCTCAAGCCACGGTGTAACTCTATTCAATGGCGTTATCCATCTTCTAGCTTGTGGGATCCTATACGAATTAGGCATAGCTCAGTCCAATTTCAAATGAGAGTGATCAGTGACCCCTCATCTTCTGATTTGAAAGATGACCATCGGATTTGAGTTTGAGTTGGGAGGTCTATTATGCCCAGTGCGAGGAGAATAGTCAGATGATTGTTGACTTATGGTTTCCGAAGGATTACAAGGATTAAGCCAATAATTATTTACAAGATTGATTTCTCTTTGTGCAATGAGTGTCCTAGCCACCTTTATGTAGAATATTATTACATATGACTAATAGCTGGTAGTTCATATCCTGCTCTGAAGACCTAACATTAAAGAGAAGCTTTTATGGCAAATGGCTAGCATTAAGATAAACTTTCAATTCCAGCTTTTAGTGGAAAGTTTGTGTCCTTGAGAAGCAAGTGTTATGTTGAATCTTATTCTCCTGGACTTGCATTTTTTAGTATGTCATTCTCATATCTTAATCTGTTATAATTTAATCTCAAGATTTTGGCAATTATATCTTACATGCATACTACCCCTTTAAATACTCATATTTGTTTATACACACGTATAAAATTCCTTAATTTCATATTTGCACATATACCCTAAAAATACTATTTCTTTTTCAAATAACCCTTGCTAGAATATGTATACATCTGTTATATTATTTCTTTTTTGCAAAGAGAACATCACACACAAACCAAAATTGTAAGAAAACTAAGAAGAAAATTGAACTTTGGTCCATTGATAATTACGGAAAGTAGAAAGGTTCTACTCATGGTTGTAGGATACCTACCTGCCAACACTTCGTCGAGGGCCCTCTCTTTCTAATAGATACCTTGGCATCATAAATATGTGAACATGTTAGTTTTTTATCATGAAAGTGTGGTAAATTCAAACACACATAGAAAGAGGAGAGAATTAAAATGGACTGAAACAAATGGTCTTTTAAATTATTCTGCCTTGATTTTGTTTATCTGCACTGATTATTGGTTTACATAAATGCTATATTTAAATAACAATCGTCTTAGGTGGTTTGGATATGCGCAACATATACCAATAGATCTCCGGTTTGGAGGAGTGATAGGATAGCCAGGTTTGGAGGAGTGATAGGATAGCAGTTAAAGGGGCCTCTAGGACTAGGGCCGAAAAAGGACATGGATTGAAGTTTTAAAGAAGGATATGATTTTTTTTTTTAATGTTACGGAGGAGATGGCCCTTAGAACTGAATGGAAGAGAAGGATTCAAACAGCCAACCCAAATTTTTTGGTTAAAGGCTTTGTTGTTGTTCTGGTATTTAAATTACTAATATTAGCGACTTAACCAGTTCCTATTCTCTTATATTGCGAATACATCTTATGTAAGGTGTCATTATTTAAATCATTATTTTTGTGCTTTCGGCAGTTGTTTTATTGGATTTAATGTCTAGTCTAATCTATGAAGCACGAGTAATCCATCTAGGAGAGGGCCCTTATAATGGGTATTTTATGGTATTGGTACTCCTTGCTGGGTACACAAGTACCCAAAATTTTATTCTCTCATTTTCTGTATTGCCAATTTCAATTTTGGTTACTTCGTGGGTACTTATTTGGTTTTTCAAGTGCAAGTCATTAGTTATGATTTTATATCCCCTTCAAAAAAAAGGATATGATTTTATAGTTTAAAATATTGCTTTTATACTTTAGTAATGAAGTTATGATGATGGATTACTTGGTCTTTGGTCTTTATATATATATATATATATATATATATATATATATATATATATATATATATATATATATACTGTGGATTTTTCAGCTACTTACTGGATGCTCGTATCTGTACCTATGCTTCATAGAGTTTAGTTTAGCATTTCACTCATAATGATAGATATTTGATGATGTCTATAGAGTTATAAAACTAAGTTCTAAATCAAATTAAAGATGCATCCGAATTACTACACAAAATCTATATTCAGTTCATCTTTTAGCAACCATTTATGTACTAGTTTCTTTTGATGTGCTTCGGAAGACTTGATTACTTCCCATGTAATTGTAGGTCTCCAAGAAGAAGAAGAAGAGCAGTGAACTGAAGTATGATGTACTCGGGTGGGTAATTCTTGCCGTTGCTGTTGTCGCATGGGTTGGGATGGCGAAGTCTCATGTCCCTCCCCCGCCTCCCAGGTGAACGTTGAAGAAAAAGACATCTCGTAAGCCATCTTTGTTCTTTCAGAGGAAACTTGCTTCCTTTTATGTGAGATTTGAGGTTAACAATTAGTCATGTTTACAGCATCATTTTCTTCTAGGTTTTGATTCTGATACTAAATAAGCTCAGAAGAAATATTGTATTTATTGAATGATAATCTCATCTAGGTTTTCTTTATGAAAAGCTTATGACTTTGCTTAAGCCTCTATTCGCCTGTTTGCAATAATAAACTAGTTATTTCCATCTGCTTTAGTATACTCATTTGTTATGGTAATTGTTGGAATTGATTGATGATTTCATTGATAGTCTCATAGGCTTTATATAGCCTTTACATAATGGAATATCCTGTGGCATATTCTGGTATCCCAAATTTATTTTCAGGATATTTCCATGTGCCTTACAATATACTAAATATACCAATACTCTCCCTCAAGATAGGCGAAAGATATTCACTAAGCCCATCTTGTCACATCCTCTAATCATGCTCACAGAGCTAAGTCCCTTGGTCAGTCCGTCTGCTACCTGATCCTTGGTTGGAACGTGGCCTAGATCCAGTAGTCCACTAACCAACTTCTCCTTGATGAAGAACCTATCGATCTCGATGTGTTTGGTCATGTCATGCTGTACTGGATTGTTGGCGCTACTAATAGCTGACTGGTTGTCACACCACAACTTCATCTTGGTTCCTTGATCTAGCTTCAGCTCCACTAGCATATTCTTCAACCAAAGCAGCTCTGCAACTCCCGAGGCCATAGTTCTGTACTCCGCTTCAGCTGTCGATCTGGCTACCACTGACTGCTTCTACTTCTCATCCCAATGTAGACCTTCTGTCATCCGCACAACTAGCCCAGTCAGAATCACAGTAGCCCTCGATGTCCACGTGATTATTCTTTCTGAATATCAGTCTCTTTCCGGCGGCACTCTTCAAATATCTCAGAATCTGGTACACTGCGTCCATATGACCCTTCCGTGAGTCATGCATGTAGCGGCCCACCACACTAACTGCAAAGCAGATATCATGACGTGTGTGGCTCAAATAGATCAACTTGTCCACCAGTCTCTAGTATCTGTCCCGGTCAACTGGTTCTCCAGCCTCAGCGTTCAGCTTGAACCTCTGATCGATCGACGTCGCTGCAGGTTTGCACCCCAACATCCTTGTCTCTATGAGAAGGTCAAGTGCATACTTCCTCTGGAGAGAACAATCCCCTCTGCGTCTCGAGTGATATCAATCCCAAGGAAGTAGCGAAGAAGACCAAGGTCCTTCACCTCAAACTCATTGCCAAGCTTCCCTTTGAGTCGGGCGATCTCCTGCTCATCATCTCCCGTGATAATCATGTCGTCGACATACACCGCAAGTATGGTGATGTGGCCTCCACTCCTTCTGAATAATACAGTGTGATCAGCATTGATCTGCTGATATTCCATCCCTATCATAGTTCTCCTGAATCTGTCAATCCACGCTCGAGGAGACTGCTTCAGTCCATAGAGGGACTTCTTCAGTCTGTAGACCTTGCCTGCTGTCTGATTGGTGCCAAATCCTGGTGGTATCTCCATGTATACCTCCTCCACTAGATCTCCATGAAGAAATGCATTCTTCA
Organism: Iris pallida; assembly: GCA_029216955.1. Classification (NCBI taxonomy): domain Eukaryota; kingdom Viridiplantae; phylum Streptophyta; class Magnoliopsida; order Asparagales; family Iridaceae; genus Iris; species Iris pallida. Next base: position 14,810,237 of record JANAVB010008800.1, on the reverse strand, counting down.
CGTCCAGTTGGTGTAGCTTCCATCCACCATTCGCTGCCAAAGAGATCAGGGCCCTGACAATGCTCATCATTGCAACTGGTGCAAAGGTTTCGTCATAGTCGATGCCGTATGTCTGACTGTATCCTTTCGCCATTAGTCGAGCTTTGTAGCGCTCAACCTGCCTATCTGGGTTTTGCTTCACGGTAAAGACCCACTTGCATCCGACTGCTCTCTTCCCCTCAGGCAGTCTCACCATCTCCCAAGAGTGATTCTTCTCAAGAGCTTCCAACTTCTTGTGCATTGCTGCTTTCCATTTTGGATCGTTCTTGGCAACCTGCCAATTGTTAGGTACAGTAATACTATCCAAAGATGCTATAAATGCTCCATGAGAAGAAGAGATATGGTTATAAGAAACAAACTGAGCAAGATCCCAACCATATCTGTCCGGAGGATTTCTCGCATTGCTGCGAGTGGTCCTCCGTACAGATTAGTGGTATGGAAGGAGTGGGAGGAATGATATCACCTGAAGGGGGTGGTGTAGGTGTCTCAGGAGTTGGGACGAACGCAGGCAAGGGACTTGGCATTGGCACTGTAGGTACTGGTCCTGCAGTTTGCTTCTCTCTCCTGTTGTAGGTAAGTAACCCCCCATGAGCCGTAGGCCAAACACTTCTAATCTCCTCCCCATGTTCTGCTTCACCTTCATGTTCCTCCTCAACCATGCTTCTATGCCAAACTTCTAAATCGGTCACCACCAAGTTCTCCATCTCCTAGGGAGGGGGGCTCACTTGGGGGAGGTCCCAAGTTCGAGCCCCCCGTGAGCATGGGATGGTTGGGTGGTCGTGGGGCGGCCACGGTCCCAAGCTGGCGGCCTCAAGAAATGGACAAAAAAAAGAAAAAGTTCTTCATCTCCCCCTCTCGCCTCATACTAGTAGTATTAGGCGTATTGTGTGAAGTTCCCTCCTGGCGGTAGTATGACTCATGCTCCCGGAAGTGGACATCCATACTGACGAACTTCTTCTTCTCTACTGGACTCCAGCACACATACCCCTTCTGAGTCACTGAGTAGCCCACGAAGATGCACTTGACCGCTCTAGGGTCAAGTTTTCCAACTGGTGGCCTGTTGTCCTTCACAAAACACACACCCGAACACCTTTAATGGGAGTATCCCACTATTATTGTCTTGTAATACTTCACATGGGGATTTCCATCCCAGGACTTTCGAATGCATCTTGTTGATGAGTTGAGCTGCTGTCAACAATGCATGCCCCCACAGACTTTGTGGGACATTCATGTCGATCATCATACTTCTTGCGGTCTCCAGAAGGTGTCTATTCATCATTTCTGCTACTCCATTTTGTGATGGTGTGTATGCACAGGTGGTTTGATGTTGTATCCCGTGTGCTGATAAATATTCTGCAAGTGTCCTGTTGGTATACTTCGTTCCATTGTTAGACCTCAGTACCTTCACAATTGTGTTGTACTGAGTCTGGACATGCTTATGAAAATTCTGAAAACAAGCAGGTACATCACTTTTATTTTTCATCAAATATAGCCAGGTGACATGAGAGGCACAATCAATAAAGGAAACAAAGTACTTATACTCATTCATAGTGTTAATAGCACATGGACCCCAAACATCAGAATGTACTACCTCAAAAGCAAAAGAGCTCCTATGACCCGTACCAACATACGAGTTTCTAGTAAGTTTTCCTAACTCGCACGCATCACATACTAATTTTTTTTTATTTGCTTTTGCATAAACCTCTGGATAAAACTTACTTAAAAGTATCATAGGAAGAATGTCCCATCCTCTTATGATGGAGTATCAAAGTATCTTCATTCTTCTGCTGCAGTCCTCTCATTCCAGCCTTCTCTGCCATAGATACCAATGCTGAGTCCAGTCCTTCCCGATCTAAGGTACCACAGTCCCAAGTCTTTGTCCCATCCCTTTCTCCTGAAAGGTCACCTTAGGAATATCAAAAGAAACAATGCATTTAAGTTGGAGAATTATAGAACTAATGGACAAGAGACTGACTGGAAAGGATGGAGCATGTAAAACATTGGATAATCTTACAGAATCTGTACAATTAACAGTACCCTTACCGACCACTGGCTGAAAAGTGTCATCCGCTGTTTGAATGGTGTCTGCTGATGCTAGGTGAGTGTAAGAAGAAAACTCACTAGCATTCCTCGTCACATGTCGAGATGCTCCCGAGTCGATAATCCAGTCTGATGATTTAAGGAAAGAGATAGATGCAAGAGCAAGTGACTCGTCAGTACCTTCTGATGGATGGGCATACATAGCGGCGTTGTCCCCAGCGAAGAATGAGGTGGATGCCTCCTCTGTTCTACTCCTCTTGTCTCCTTCGATTGACGCTTTCTGCTTCCTCTCCAGTATGTCCATCAATGCCTGATCCTCCTCAGTAAAGGTGCCACCAGCTCCTCCATTCCCTTCTCCTACCTGCAGGTTTGCCCGATAACCTCCTCGGCCACCTCGTCGACCCCCTCGACCACGACCACGTCCTCCAATATATCTTCGTCCACCGAATTGTCCACGTCCACCACCTGAGTTTCCCTCCATAGGTGGTTTGGTACAAGCATACCGATGATGGTCCATCTTTCCGCAGTTGTAGCACTGTCGGTTGTGCTGCCAGGGCTCAACCTTGGACCCTGTGTCGCATGAGCTGGTAACTGCTAGTGCTGACTTTGCTTCGGAGGGACCACCTGTCCCCGCCTACAGTTTGATGCGCGTCTCCTCCTGGATCATGGCTGAGATAGCCTCCTCAAGACTAGAAATCTTTAGGGCGAGAAGTAAGGCCGTCCTCTGTGCGATTGCTGCAGTCAGCCCTTTGAGGAATTTCATCGTCCTCTCATGCAGGCACACATGTCTCTCCTTACACTTCGGGTCCCCACAGCTCGTCTGATTTGAGTGGTGATCATAGTCCAACCACAAACGCTCCAACTCCGTAGCATATTCTGCACCGTCTTCTCTCCCTGTATGGTGTCGTCGATCTCCCCCTTTATCTGGAAGATCCGTAAGTTGCTTCCCACACCATCATAGGTCCTCATCAACTTCTCCCACACATCCTTCACCATCTCAATGCCATCTACTGTGGCAGCAATAGACTGGACTAAGGAGTTAAGAAGCCAGATGTATATCACCATATGAGTGGACTTTCACTCGTCGCGTCCTGTCGAGCCCTCGTCCGTCTCTGTCTTCTCGTCCGACAGGAACCCCTCCAGGTTCTTTCCTGCGAGGGTTCTTCTCACTCGCCGTAACCAACTCAGATAGGTTGCTGGTCCATCCAGCTTCAGATCGATGGAGGAAAGTTCTAACTTTGGCGACGTTTGTGTCGTGCTCTCACCAGCCGACATCTTCATCAACGTCGCAACCACGGCAGGATCCAGCTTCTTGAGGATCTCCTCCATCGATGCTTCTCCTATCCGATCACGTCACACCTGCTCCACGACTCACGTTCGTCCTCGTCGTTCGCTCATAGATCCGAGCATGTATGTTTTCATCAGATCTAGGCATCAGTGTCCTCTTTCGGGATGATCCGAACAACGGCAACAAAGGCTCCGTTGCGTGCAGTAGGGGAAAAGGCGACACGCACGTGGGGGAGGGGGCGGTGCGCGCACTACAGCGGCGGCAGCGGCAGCAGCAGCAAGCAGCAGGCGTGCGGGAAAGGGGGGTGGCTGCTGTCACGTCCCGACCCGAGAAATCGCTCGTCTTCGCTAGATTTCACCCGAATCATCGTCCTCGCTGGGGCGTGATGTCGCACGAGCCTGGAGTTGCGCTCGTACAAGACAAGATAACAGGTTCACATAATTTATCTCAAATTGATAACATAAGCAGCGGAAGGAAACATAATATACAATAAGAATCTCTTTTATTGATAATGAACTGAAGGTTACAAAGGCTTTGAAAAGCCCAACTGAATATGCCAACTGGCTACAACGCTCGTGATCTCTCTAGCTCACAAAGGATTACATTGTTCCATACATTATGCCTCTTTATAGCCAACAAGTAGTCTTCGGCCGAACATCTTCATGTTGCCAGTCCGAACGCCAATGCGGTAGCTCGCCTCGAAACGCTAAGGACTCAATGCCTCGGTGCGTCCAAGCTAAGTCCCGCCCCAAGCCGAACATATCCTGAACCTGCAAACAAACTAGTAGGGGATTAGTGCTTTCGTCCTCGCTGCACTGATCAAGACCTACTCGCACCCAAACCAACACTAAGTACATTTAGTGAAACATGCAACTTTATTTGGTGATCTTTCTATTTAGCCTTAGGATCAGTTTCATGGCAATATTAAAGCATAGCAACTGAATATAAATGTGTCCAATACCGTGTCCCTGCAGCAAATACAGTTAGACATAATATGAACATAAGCATAGTGATCGTGCAGTTTCCATCTCGTTTTGCTTAGCCTGCAATCGTTAGAAATATGCATAACCAACCATACAATTCACGCAGCCAACCAACCAAACTTAGACATATGCATAAGGGTGGCAGGCTCTGCGCCTGCACCCAATTCTAATCTCAAACCATCGGACCTATCTACATAAAGGTCACGGTGTTTCGTACCGTAATGGATTTGGCATCTCAACGTGTAAGCCTGCGATCGCTCCAGTACGGGTTGCTAGCCCAGTATCCGAAGGATCCCAAACTTGCTAATATCATAGCTTATCACAACACTGGCCGCTCGCAACCCATCCTAATGAAGTGCACCATAAATACCAAACATAATTCCCTCCTCGGCCGAACGGTCCCGGTGCCCCGGTCGTAACCATTCGAGGGAAGCTGCACCCGTGCACGGGCCATCCGAGTCCATTGACCTTGCAATACGCGTAAGCAAAAAAGTCATATCATTCCAACCAATCCCACGTTCCATAAACATATTCTGTCATCTCTATCTTAAGTTCCATCGGCATTATGCCCCAAACATCCGTATTGATGCACGATGTCCAACGGCTTAACACTTATCGTTCTTATACTCAACGCTTCCATTCATAAGTTATTTGTATAACGGCAATTCCGTAGCAATTGTGCCACAATTTCATACTTCGATGCACGAAGTATATCTTTCAATGTTACGACAGGTTTCGCGGCATTGCACCACAGCTTGTCCCATTTTGCTTAGTCATTTTGTAGCTTCCGTGCGCAAAGGCACGCTTAACGCCATAATCAGTGTTCTAGGCCTAGTGTTCAATATTTTCGGAGTCGTGCACGTGATGCACATCTCAATATTGCCTTTCAATGTTCTACCATCACCGTCCTATCGCGACCCGTACATTTGATGCACGTCGCTTCAGTTGTTCAATATTCCATGTTATATCTTAATGTTCGACACACACTAAGACCTTTAACCGTTCGAGCCACGCTCACTAACTTCAATAGCCACAATCGCATACAAGGGATGCAATCTTATTAGATGTGAAGGAGTAGGAAGAGAGAGTCAAGAACCCGTCCACGTTAAGCCGATACGCCTTGTCGTCTCATTGAGCTGATGCGGCTCGATTTCATAACTTGGTTGCACGGCTAACTCTTATGACTTAGCCATTCCGTTGAGCTACTCGATTGATTCGGCCTATTATGCCCATGCCTCAGTCCGTTGTGGGACGAGGTTTTGGTTTTGCGGATACTTTATTGAATAAGACAAAATATCGACCTCTTCTGATTCAGCGTAAAAGTGTAGCCTGCACACCAAATCAACCAAAGTCAATACTTTGTTCAAACCGGACTTATGCTTTGCATCGATTCGATTTATTGATTCGAATCAACTCAATGCTTCCTTTCGGCCAACGCAACACTTGCATCGATTCACATCGATACATTGTCGGGTCAACACAACTCTTCTAGTCGACAACTCATCGTAATGCATCGTGCGGAGCAGGGCATTAGATAATATACCACTCAAAACAAGGTTCGTCCTCAAACCGGAACCAACACTCAATCCAGGTGTTTCGTTAGATCGTTTCACGATCTCGTGCCACTATCGTTTGAATCATACAACTTAGTTTGGATCATACACATATTTTAGGCGTCCTACCAATATATGCATTTCAGCCAAGCTCGGTTGTAGGATATCGGGACAAAGCTGACAGGCTCAACTTAAATTCTCAAGCACTAACCATTCCGTACTCGACTTGGTCAGATCTTAGCGTATATTCCCAAAATCCTTCCCGTATGCATTATTCTGCATCTCGTGTTCATCCTCCAAACACCTCTGCGTATAAGTTGATTCAAAATCATAACTTCGATCCCATAAGTTTCTCGACGGTCATCTAACGCATGCATTGCATTAAGTCGTTGCGCATCCGATCACAACAATTCTCCGCAACGTCTACTCGTCAAATCGTTTTGTATCCCTCGCACAACTCAATTCCATATTCAACTATTCTCGAATTTGCCTCAATGACATGGACTAAGTCCAAGATGTCTCAAATTCCTTTGCCTACCAGTCGCACTAAGCCTCGCACACCACTCTTCCAATATGATTCACATTCTCTCGCTCTATCAACGCATTCTGTCTGGGGCTACCCCCGCTAGGTAACTTATCCGGACATCGTGCTTAATCTCTCCCGACACAAGAGGTCAACTTGAGTCTACGATGCTCAAAGGCAACAATCTTTCCGACCCAAGGTCTCTTACGATACGTCCATCTCCGATTCTTGATCAAATAGGAATTCCTTACTCGATTTTCGAATCATCCCAACTAGTTCGTTTTGTAACATGGATCGTGCGCTCAAACACACATAGCCTAACCGTTACTCAAACCGATCTACGACACAACTCTTAGGGTCGTTCTACTATTCGTCGCTCTCGTGCATTGCAAAAATCTTGCAATCGTCTTACCGCATCACTATGCTAAGTACGTTCCTCAACATCTATTCGATCATCGACCAACCAAGTCTATTTACGTACTCATTCGATCGATCATAAATTTTTTGACCATATCGATCTAGTCGAAGGCTACTCGCTAACTTCCGAAACACGATACTCAATCGCTTAGACTTATCCTCAACATGTACTACATCATCCTTTATCCTTGACGAAATTTCTTATGCGACTTCATTGGGTCATCCTTGTAGAACCCTAGGGGGGGTGAATAGGGAAATAAAATAAAACTAAACACAAGTAAGCTATATCACTGAAATAAAATAAGAGAGAGTGAGAAAATCAAACACTCGATGTATCCTGGTCTCCTCTCTAGAGGCAATCCAGTCCCGGAACTCTCTCCGGCTTAAATCCACTATTGAGTAAATAGTACACACGAGTTTGGATCCGAAGAACTCGCCAACTTCAACACGAGTTTGGATTCGAAGAACTTGCCAACTTCTTACACACGAGTTTTCTTACGAAGGCTCGTCAACTTCAAAAGGAAAGGAAAAGAACTGTTGATATTCTAACACTTGAAGATCGAAAAGTACAACTCTTGAATACTCTAGCACTTTTGGATTGGATGACAATTAAAAGCTTGGGTAGAGTAGTAATGGTGGAGCTCTTGGTTGTTGAAAAATTTATGGCTTAAGTGGATACCTTCAATGGAAGGAAGGAATCCATTTAAATAGAAAACCAAGAGTAGGTAGCATTTAATGCTCCTGAATATAACCCAGACGGCATGCCGTCGGTATGGACCGGCATACCGTCGGCATACCGTTCGGAACATTAACGGTAATAATTATATCCGTTGGAAAGCATTTAATGCTAGTATTTGTCCATTCAAAAATCAAATCATATGAAGCGGTATACCGTCGGTATGCAGCGGTATGTCATCGGTATACCGATGTTCGTCACAGAACATTTTGTGGCTTACAAATCGGTATACCGTCGGTATACTGTTGTATGCCGTCGGTATGCCGAAGTTCGTCACAGAACATTTTTGTGGCTCACAAAACGGTATACCGTCGGTATACTATTGTATGCCGTCGGTATACCGAAGTTCGTCACAGAACATTTTGTGTCTCACAAAACGGTATACCGTCAGTATACTGTAGTATGCCGTCGGTACGTCGATGTTTGTCATAGAACATTCTTGTGGCTCAGAAACGATATACCGTCGGTACACATCGGTATACCGTCGGTATGCCGTTCTTTTAGACATTGATTTTTGACTGAAAAAATAGAAGAGCTTTATGTTTTGTCATCCAACATTAGGTGTTTATACAAAAAGACCTAGACCTTGTACAGACTCAAAATCTTGAATTTGTTGAGAGCCGTCTTTAAGGAGCGTTGGTCTTTTCTTCAGTCTTTTTTTAGGAACTTCCATAAGACTTTGATGACTTGGCTTGAATGGACATAACTTATTGTAGTAGAGCTTTGAAAGAATATCTGTTAGCTGGAATACAGAGAAAACTAGACTACGAAGATGCTGTTAATGTTATCAAAATAAACTGTGCCAACAATCTCCCCCATTTTGATAATATCAAGCCGTACTCATTGCTTTGCCGTGACTGATTGAATGGAGTCTAACCCAGTCTAGTCTTGTCCGGATCCTTTACAAGATTGTTACATGACCTGATTGCTTATGCTTTTACCTTATCGATAAATGGTGGAAAACTAAGTTCCGTTCAGACGAAGGGTTATAACCCCGGTTCTTGTTTGGTTTAAGGGTTGTAACTTGGTTATATGAATAGTCCCATGGTTATCTTATCGTATATCATCATGATTTTTCATATTTCCAGTCTTTATTATATAATTATATTTTGTGCTAATTGCTGGTTTTAGTTCTTAAGTGAAGCCTCCTTTGTGGCACTTGCTCTTTCTGGGATCTGACCCAGCTGGTTTTGTATGGCCAGATACCGGAGCAGCTCCAGAGGATCTTCCTACCTTCCAGCCAGATGGTGACCACCAGGCATAACCCTGGCAACGAGTGGGTTTTATTTTGGCTCTCCCACTCCATTGTAAAATTATTCTTTTGAGGCGTTTAGCCGCCGAGCAAGTGTTAGCTCGTTTGCAACTTTACTTACTGTCTGCCTACGGGCTGTAACATGATTGATAAATCTTAGGGTTGATCATGTATGACTGAAACTCTTGCTAGTCCCCACATTTTGTATGACTAGCTTCATGATCATCCAAATATGTAATGTATGGGACGCCTTACTATTGTATATTTGGTGCTCTAACATCTTGTAACATTTACTTACTTGCTTGAGATTGAGACAATAGGCTTGTTCATGACCATAAGAGACTGATGGCTTATAGTTAAACCCTCATGTATCTAGATAGCCGTGACCGTATAGCGAGGTAGATTATACTTCAATATACGTAGCTGGCTGTGTTCGCCCCCGCTCTCCAGTATTCTGGTTCTGGGGCGTGACACGGTTTAAGTGGTGGCCCATGCAGGTCTTGTGAATCAAGATATGTGAGGGTTTACCGAATAGATGTCTCAATCAGCACTCGCCCTTGATCTCTGCTCGTATCCTCTAATTTCCTGAAATCTTGACATGATCACATGCTTATATCTTTGATCTGTCCTGGTCCTTCCTTATTGTTCCCTGTGTCGTCGTCTTCAGCGGCACTGTTCCTGGACCTGCCAATCAGCCGGAAGGAGTTCAACGAGTACTCCCGCAACAAGAGGATCAAGCTCAGCACTCAGGAGCAGCTTTCCGAGTCATGCTTCCCGGAGGTCCAGAACGCCCAGTACAGCCAGCCCAGCCTGTGAGGCAGGGTGATGGAGTCTTGGTCGGACTCATCAGGGAGTTGCTTGCATCACAGGATCGTCGAGGTGATGCATTGCACCAGACAGTACAAGATGCTTTAAACAAAGGTGGTCATCAAGGTAACAGTGCGGCCAACAGCTTCAAGCGCTTGAACCCTCCCTTCTTCGATGGTAGCGAAGATGCTATAGCCGCAGATGCTTGGCTGCAGGATACTGAGGTTATTTTAGAAGCAGCCAGGACCCCAGAAGACGAGAAGGTGGCCATGGTGCGCCTGCAGTTATTGGATCTAGCCCGCAACTGGTGGGCAGCGCAGGCCGTTGGATTAAGGGCACCTATTGCATGGACAGTATTCCGTGAGAGATTCCAGACCAAGTATTTTGATGCTGTAGCTCGGTATGATCTACAGACGAGGTTCATTAACTTGAAGCAGATGGGCAGGACGGTCGATGGATATGCGATCGAGTTCTCCAGACTTAGTCGGTTTGCTTCCACCTTGGTGGCGACCGAGTTCGACGGAGCTCAGCGGTTCCAGCAGGGACTCCACCTGAAGATTTTGCTGGCGGTGGAGCAGTTTGAGCATCAGACTTTCGATGCATTATTGAGAGCAGCTAGGAGGCATGAGTATACCTCCCAGAGGATTGTGGACCGGATCGAAAGTCGGAAGCGGTCTCACGGCCAGATGAACCAGTCTTCAGCACCAGCCCCGGCAGCTAGGGCTTTGACCATTGGAGCTCCGAGGCGGGCGGCTTCCGTTGCGTCGATTCAGCATTCGACCCCGGCATATCCCCAGCAGCAGCAGAAGCAATCTTCCGTAATGGGTTGCACTCATTGTGGGAAGTCAGGGAACGTGGTGTCAGAATGTCGCAGAGCACAGAGTTTGTGCTTGGTTTGTGGGGCACCGGACCACAGGGTTGGGAACTGCCCGAATAGGGGGAGTTCCTCTTCATCAACCTTTTCTAGTCCCTCGGTTAGGGGGCCAGCCCCAGTACCAGTCCAGCAGCAGCAGTACCCGTTTTCGAGGCCCTTGCCGCCTCAGTCCCAAGTATTTCATCAGCAAAACCCCCAGCAGTATGCACAAGTCCAAGCTCAGACCTAGAACCGCCAGAGAGGTTTCCAGCAGAGGGGACCAGCACCCAGAGGACACGGTCAAGTGATGGCTTTGACCGTGGAGGAGGAGTTAGCATCAGGTGAGGTAGTGGCAGGTACTATTCTCGTCAACTCCTTCCCAACATCAGCGTTATTTGATTCTGGTGCATCGCATTCATTTATGTCTGCACGATTCGCGTCACGGATAGGACTGGAGCCCGAGTCATTATCAGTAAGGCTCAATATACTTACTGGTAACTGTTTGCCATGAAATATAAAAGAACAGAACAATTATCGGAGGACCGAACTTTTACTTCACGTTACAAACTCGCTTGTACAAAGAAAGCCTAGGGACGAAAACCTAGGTACAGCAGTCTAAGTACAATTGTTTATTTTAGATTTTGGGGGGTGACGATAGAGGCTCGGGAAGGCGACGGCAGCCCTGCCTTACTCCTTGGACGATCGGTATGCAGCCTTGGCTCCTTGTGAAAAGATGGTTGGTGTTGACGAAGAAATGCTCTTCTTACTCCTCTGTTGCTCTTCTGGCTTCTCTCTCTCTCTCTGTGTATTCTTTTCTCTGACTATTGGGGAGTCTCTCTGTATGTGCGTATTTTTCTCTCTGAAATTGTATCTCTCTCCTTGTATATTTTGCAAGGGAATGGCACCCTGCTATTTATAATAGTGGGGAGCATCATTAGGGTTTGGATGATTACCCATTCTCAAAGTGGCGGCAGCCTGATGATTAACCAATCTGGACCATTCGTCTTGAACGTGAAAGATTTGGGCCATTAATATGGATTATGCCAAATCCCATCAACAATTAATGCTGATTGCAATAAATCTTCGTCATGATGATTTGCTGACATCTGCGAATCTTAATGAATAAATTTGATTCATTCTTCTGCCACGTGTCCCAGATTATTGGGATTTGGCCCAAGATTTGATTGACTTTAGGACACGTGTCCCGTCGTCAATGTTGAGCCGCATGAGGAGTGTCGATGTTTGGGCCGCATGAGGGTTGTCATGACCGAGCCGCATAAAAGAGTTCATGACCGAGCCGCATGAAGAGTCTCTGTACTTCGAACCGCATGAAGGTTGTCATGACCGAGCCGCATGAATATATTCATGACCGAGCCGCATGGGGGTCTTCATGGCCGAGCCGCATGAGAGTCTTCATGACCGAGCCGCATGGGTCTCTCTGTTCTGGCCGCATGGACTTTGTTTAGTCTGGCCGCATAGATTTGCCTCGAAGTTTGGTGGACAGCGCCACATTTGTGAAGATTTTCCTCATTTCCTAGGACGATAGTGCTTTTTCGTGTCAGTCATTATGACGACTTTATGTCAGGACTAGCAGCCGTCAGAGCTATCAGTTGTCAGAGCATTAAATGCGTCTAAACGTTAGGCACAGCTGTTCTGTTGGCCACGTGGCCTCTCTTTCGGCCGCATAGAGTTTACTTGAGCTGCTTGTATGTTTGAGCCGCATGAGACTTCCGAGCCGCATGAGACTCTTTGGCTGCATGAAGCTCGTCTGATTTTGAGCCGCATGAAGCTTCCTGGGTTCTGTGCCGCATGAAGAATGTCTCATGACCGAGCCGCATGAGGAATGTCTCATGACCGAGCCGCATGAAGGACGTCTCATGACCGAGCCGCATGAGGAATGTCTCATGATCGAGCCGCATGAAGGACGTCTCATGACCGAGCCGCATGAGGAATGTCTCGATCAGCCCGTGCACTCGCTTTGTGGGCCCGGGTATCCCGAACACACGAATGCGTAGGTATCATGTTTGCTCCCTGATGTGGGGCTAATAGAAACACTTGCCCTCGATCTTTGTTGGGAGACTCTTGAGAACCACTCTGTCCGATTGCCGCCGGGGGCTGGACACGGGCGGCTCTGTACAACTTTCCATCAGAGGCCCGCTTAGCGGGACGCTCTTGATGGTCAGAGGTTGGGACAGCTGACTGAGCCCGATGAGCCCGCGCTGCCCTAGACTTCTTCTACTTAGCACCCGAAGGTGCGTAATAGGAAGAGTCCAAGTTTGGAAGGAGGGAAGAGAAGTTGGTGCCCTTTTCAAAGGAGGTAAGGGGGCTCTATTTATAGAATGGAGTGAGCCCTTTCTTCTTCTCCTTTCCGATGTGGGACTAAAAGCAATATTTTCCATGCTTCTACAGGACCCCCTTCAAAGTTTCCAAATTGCAAATTTGGAACACTTTGAATAAGAAGCATGGAAAGTAGATTTGTTTAGGTGTGGCAATCCAATCAGAGGTAGCGTGGACGTGATAGGTTTGGGTACTTCCGCTGGGAATTTTATGTGGACTTATCATCCTTGGCGTACCTTGGTTTTAGGTACGGATAATAAGTTGAGAGAGGGAACCATCATATTTACTCAGAGGTGGTATGGACGTGGTAAATATAAGGTTGATGGTAGAGCTTTCCTACTCAGAGGTGATATGGACATGGTAGGAGTGAACTCGAATGAGGATACATAGAATAACTCAGAGGTGCTATCAACGTGGAAGTTCTATGCATTGGGTGAAAGAATGCTGTGGAACAGCTGGGCTCCGAAAGCATGTGATGATGAGGAAAAATGTGGATGTACTAAGGGACCTAGTACGGCATTTGTGGTCAGCAGAGGACATTTGTGGGCCTATTATCCTTGGCATACCTTGGTTTTAGGTACGGATAATAAGTTTGATAGGGATACCTAGAACCAAGGTTCAAAATATCGGTATCGGTATCGGTATCGGACATTTTGTATGAGTATCAGTATCGGAAGTATCGGCGGTATCGGATCGGGGTATCGGATTTTTGGTATCGGCTGTATCGGCAATATTAAATAATTATTAAAAAAATGAGGAAAAATTAATTTACATATTTATGCATTATTTAATCATTTTCTAAGTTTTTTTTATTATAATAAAATAAAATAATAGTCATCCTTTCTGATTGATTTACCTGCGATATACAAGATTACAAGTTTTTTTCATTTACATGTTTTTAGTTTCAATTTTACATGTCATTAATTTGTACTAAATGCATCTTGTATTGTTTTATTACTACAGGTTTAAATTTTGACGAATTAAGAAGCATAAAGGAAGGCAGAAGAGATGGAGCAATGCACAAGAGATTAGAAGCAATGCCAATATTATATAATTATATTTGTTCGAATCTTTTTTTTACTTCTGTGAATTTGTAAATAAAAAATTAATTATATCTAGAATTTTAGTCTTATACATAGTTACAATATGATTTACTTTGAATTAATTATATCTGTAAATAAAAAATCCATGACTCAATTATTTTGTTTCAAAATATACCGAAACAAAATTAGCTACATGATTTACTTTGAATTTAAAAGTACAACAGAAAACACTTGGCCAGAAAAATTCATTGGGACTCTGGCCTATCCCTTTACTTAAATTTCATGAATAATTTTTTTTGTAATAGGTATGAATTACATAAAGCGTACAAATACAAAAATGAATACAAAGGATAATATATATTTTAGTGCATATGTATATATATGTACAATATAGAGTATATATTATTTGGTTCAACACATTTGCCATGGTTCAACACATTTGCCACAATAATTGCATTGCCACAATAATTGCACATTTGCTACAATGAATACAAAAAATGAATACAAATGATATTATTTGGTTCAACACATTTGACACAATAATTTCATTGCACCTTCCTCCTATTATTTGGTTCAAACATTTGTCATGGTTCCAACCAACATCATTTTCCTCCAGCGTGCGATTTTTCTGCGCCATTATGTAATCCTACAAAATGATAAAAAAGAATGTTACAAACAATAATGAAAAACGCTACATGCAATAATAGAGTATATATATAGTTATATACAATAATAATATATATTTTAGTATATATATATGTACAATATAGTTCTAACCAATATATGTATATATATGTAAGTTACTAGTGTATATATTTAGTTAGATACAAAATTTCATATATATATATATATATATATATATATATATATATATATATAGAGAGAGAGAGAGAGAGAGAGAGAGAGAGAGAGAGAGAGAGAGAGAGGGAGACCAAAAATATATATCTATTCTACTATATAATAGGAAAACTTAATGGTGAAACTTTCAAATTCCAAAAATATCCTTACATGTCTATACTAATTAAAAATGGTTCATTAATTTTAATAAGGACAATTTAGTAATTACGAAGATTACCTTTTGGTCTTCCCAAAGAGTCTTCATTAGTTAATTAAAAAATATTAAAATACGTGCATGGCACGTGCAAAAAAAAAAAAAAAAAAAAAAAAAAAAATATATATATATATATATATATATATATATATATATATATATATAGAGAGAGAGAGAGAGAGAGAGAGAGAGAGAGACCACAAGTCCTCTCTTTTCTATTCCTCTAGAGGACATGCGTCGGATTTGACCTCGGCAAATTTTCATCTATTTATAGAATTTTGGGATGAACTGTTTCAATGTTTTTCATTATTGAATTCTCTAAAAATTGAAGCAGTTCATCCAGAAATTCTATAAATACATGAAAATATATTAAACAGAGGTCCAAATATTGCAGTGACCCCTGCAATATCACTCCAGTCAGTTTGACTATCGTTAAACTGACAACCACATTTGCCTTCTCTCTCTCTCTCTCTCTTTCTCTCTCTCTCTCTCTCTCTCTCTCTCTCTCTCTATATATATATATATATATATATATATATATATATATATAAAGATACAATATATAGTTATATATATTAGAGTATATAGTATATACATAGTTAGATACAATATATATATTAAAGGGAATCTTTGGTTGGAGGGAGTATCATATATGTGCTGTGGAGTTCCTGGGTCACGAGTTCGAACTCAAGTTAGCTACTCCTTTTTTTTTCTCTTTTTTTTTAAAGGACACAAAACCCTAATCCACTTATATATAGTCATAGAGAGGGGAGAGAAAACATTTTCAGACGAAATGTTCTCTCCCCTCTTCCCTCTCCGTGCCTCCGCACATGGCTTAAAAAAACGTTACATACAAAATTATATATATATATATATATATATATATATATATATATATATATATATATATATATATATAAGCTAATATATATATATATATATTATTTATAGCTTTTATATATATATATATATATATATATATATATATATATATATATATATATATATATAGCTTTTATATATATATAGCTTTTATATATATATATATATATATATATATATATATATATATATATATATATATATAAGCTATAAATAATATATTTATAGCTTACATACATATGTAAGCTATAAATATAATTCTATGCCATATTAAACACAAAGGTTAAATTGATCTGCTGGTTGGTGGTGGAACTCTAAGTCCTGAACATTCGGGAAAAGTCTGGTTCGAGCGGTCAAGTCAGCACGTTTTTTTTTTTTTTTTTTTTGAAACGCTATATTAACTGTTGGGAGGAGAGAGAAATTTCAGATCTGAAATTTTTCTCTTCCCCTCTCCGCCGACAGCTCCGATCTCGGGGCCGCCTCCACCGTGCCTCTCCTCCACCGGGTCAAAGGAGATGGGGGAGGAGAGAGGCCACCGCCTCCACTGGTTCGCCTCCACCGATTCACTCCTCCAACGGCAGCGGCGAAGGCGGATGCGGCGACTGCGGAGGCGACGACGGCGGAGTCGACCTCGGTGAAGGCGACTGCAAAGGGAACAATCTTCGAGGTAAGTTCTTCACAATTTCTTCTTCAATTTTTTTTTCTTCTTGTTGTGGTGCTTGTTTGATAATTTGATCGGCCATTTTGGATCTATTTATAGGATTTTTGGTATTAACTGTGTGAATTTTTCCATTATTGGATTCTCTGTTAGATTTGACCCAAAGTAAAGCTTGTTTTTTTTTTTGTCGGAGATTCTTCATGTTTTGTCTGAACTCTGGAGTCTGGACTTTATGAAATGTTAGGGTTTCGGTTCGTATCGGCCGGTATCGGACTGTATCGGTCCGATACGAACCGATCCAACAACTTTTACTGCGATCTCGGCCGATACCGATAATTTGGCTGCGTTTCGGATCGGTCAGCGCCAAATCCGATCCGATACGGCCGATACGTATCGGTATCGGCCGATACTTTAAACCTTGCCTAGAACAACTCCGCGGTAAGGCGGATATGGAGGTTCTTGGTATCGGGCGAAAGAATGCCATGGAGCAGTGATCAGTTTTCTGTTTTCTTTCTCTGTTTTTCTTTTCTTTTTGTCAAGGGATGTGATCCCAGATGATGTAGTACTTTGAATTTTGAATAAATGAGCATGTTTCAACTCATCTTCTCTTTCTTGTACTTGTGGTGTTTGTGGAATTGGACCTGCTGGGGGATTATTTGTGGACCTGTTACCCTGGGCGTACCTTGGTTTTAGGTACGAGTAACAAGTTTCGGAGAGGAATACCTAGAACAACTTCGCGATAAGACAGCTATAGAAGTTTTTGGTATTCGAGAGAATGCCAGGGAGCAACTGAGCTCCTAGGCATGATAGGGAAGGGATGGGCGTGTACTGGAGACCCAATACAGCGTCTGTGGTCGACTGAGGACATTTGTGGTCATCGGAAGACGTTTGTGGGCCTATTATCTTTGGGCGTACTCAGATCGTGGGTACAGATAATAAGTCGAGGGAGGACCATCATACTTACTCAGAGGTAGTGAGGACATGGCAAGTATGGATTCGCGGAGGATATTTGTGGTCAACAGAGGACATTTGTGGTCAACAGAGGACATTTGTGGTCAACAGAGGACATTTGTGGACCTATTATCCTTGTCGTACTCCGGTTATGGGTACAGATAATAGGTTGAAAGGGAACCGACATACTTACTCAGAGGTAATGAGGACATGGCAAGTATGAAGGTTTCTTCTACGGAGCCTTCCCACTCAGAGGTAATGAGGACATGGTAGGAGTGGGCTCAATGAAGAGGGGGTACATAAAACGACTCAGAGGTAATGAGGACATGGAAGTTTTATGTAGGGGGTGATTTGTTTTTGGCGGAAGTGAAACGACTCAGAGGTAATGAGGACATGGCCGTTTTAGAAATTTGTGGATCGCTTACCCTTTTTGTGCACTGGAAGTGCGGGTATTGGATCATGAGGGAGGATCTCTTACAGGAAGAAAGTTCAGAGGTATGATCATACATGACTTACTATCTGAAAGAGTGACCGGGATGTGAGTTCAGAGGCACCATCGGGTACGTGACTCGATATTGCGAAAGTGTGAGTTCAGGGGCACCAGCAAGTACATGACTCGATAATCTGGAGAATGGTGAGTGTGAGTTCAGCGGTACCAGCGGACACATGACTCAATGATCTGGAATTTTGTTGATGTTAGTTCAGCGGCACCAGCAGGTACATGACTCGATAATCTGGAATGTCGTGGGTGTGAGTTCAGCGACACCAGCGGGTACATAACTCAGTGATCTGGGAAATTTGGAGGCGGAATGTGAGTTCAGCGGTACCATAGGGTACATAACTCAATCATCGGGGATTTTTTTTTTTTGGATGTCGTTTCGGATGTAATACTTCTTCAGGAACTTGCCGTTGATGGGCAACATGAGCAAGTCTCAGTGTGAGCAGCCTCATACTTGGCCAGCTTCGACTCTTCTTCGGCCACCCCCTGTGTAAATGCAGACTGAGAGGATGACTCGGGCAACTTGATTATCAGGGGCTCCATGGGTGGAGCAGAACGTGGGGTTGTTGGCGTACTAGCCACCCCGAGCTTGGTACTCGATGTGGGGCGAGGAGTGGCTGGTTCGCTAGAAGTGTCGGACCTCGCATCGGGGTGACGACCCTTCTTGGGAAGGCGTATCGTCAGTGGCTTGTCGGAGGGATTGAGCTTCTCCGTTTGGGGCTGGCCGACTCTCGACAGTCTGATTGTTAGTGGCCTCGTTGTGGATCTTGGCACTTGGCCAGACCTTGGCAACCGGATTATCATCTGCTCCTCTTGCGCCGAGAGGCTGATCGCGTCCTTCCTCAGAGTGGCAGTGAGAGGTGCGGACCTGCCCGGTTTGCGAGCTTGGAGGTGGATCGTCAGAGGTCCTTCTAATCCCGTAGCTGTCTCGGTATGAGCTTGTACGTCTCCTTCATCAAGGTGCCTCTTCGACTTTTCGTATAGGCATGAGTCTGAGTAGTAGGATTCGACCCCTTTGAAGGGATCGATATCGGCAAATTCCGTCCTTACGAAGCCGTGTTTGTCGACGTACTTGAAGCACTGGTGCAGCGTGGAAGGCACGATCATATAATCGTGTATCCAAGGGCGCCCAAAGAGGATATTGTAAGAAGTATCTGCATCTATGACGTAGCAGGTGACTTCTGATTGGAGGTCGCCAATTTGACACTTCAGACGAATCTTCCCAGTAGGGTAGCTCCTGCCCGAATTGAACCCGTTGATGGCGGTGCTTGTAGGCGTCAAGCGATGCATTGGGATGTGGAGATGATGTAGCAGACCCTTCGGGATGATGCTTATGGAAGAGCCAGGATCTATGTGCATCCGATCCACCTTCACGTCGCCGATGTACCCCGTGTAGTATAGCGGGCGATCGTGTAGGTTGGTTTTGATGAGCATGTCCTGCGGAGTGAAGACGATGTTAGGCATTGCTCCCGTGCAGGCACTGTCTTGGAGATCCATGGGTGAGTCCTTCCCGGTGAGGTTGGATTGAGCCAGGTAGACATCGACATTTTGGAGTGCTTCGCTTAATGCAATACGAACGTCCTTGGAGAGCCTTAGGAGTTCGTACAATGACAATTTGGCCGGAGTGTTAGCCAATTGTGCTAAGATGTCAAAGTTGTAGGGCCTCTCTAGCCCTTGGGCTGCGTCTTTTCGGAGAGATTTGTCGAAACGAGTCTCCTTCGGCCTAGGCTTGTCGGTCGTCGAAGGCTGAGCCGGTCCCGGAGCGTCAATCGTAGTGGGTTGATGATTTTCGGCTGGATTGTCAACCACAGGTTGGGATTGCTCTCCGGACCGTGTGACGACGGCTGTAGCTTCCTCGTTGTCTGCTGAGATTGTGTGGCAGGTCCTGATTTTTCCACTCTTTTTATTAGTGGGAGATGGTGTGGGCCGAGTTACTTCTGACACCAAGTCTGGATGGACCCACATGACCTCCCCTCGTGAGGTGGTGAGAGGTACTAGACCAGCGGCCTGTTCCCGGGGAGGTGGAAGATTGGTAATCTCCATCGTCGCCAGAGGGACGGGGATTACCCCGTCTTGAGTCTCCGTTGGAGGGAAGCTGTCGAATTGTACGGACACCATATTGGCTGCTACGGTTACTTCTTCGAAGTCGATGGCTAGAGCGTTCGAATCGATGAGGCTTTGGATGTACGGTTTTAGTTGGTAGCAGTCGTGTGTAGCGTGGTGTACATAACGGTGGTAATGGCAGAACTTTGGGTTCTCCAAATCAGCCGGCCGAGGCTCCCGCCTTGGTGGAGGAAGCTGAATTCTTCCTCCTTGTATGAGCATGTCCAAGATAGGCTTGACGTGGCCGTCTTCGAAAGAGTAAGTGATCTGAGGCCATTGTTTGTCTGTTGGTTGTGACTCGGGCTTCTGGGCCGTGTCGGCCACCATAGCCTGCTTTCCCTTGCTGTCCCGATTGTTGGAGGGGTTACCCCCATTATCGTTGTTGGGACGCTTGCCCTTGTTTTCTCCTTCTGAGATGTGCAATCCCAGTTGGCGAGCCTTCTTCAGTCGTTCTTCGGCGCTTGTGGCGCTGATGATGAACGCCTTCCAATCTTTGAATTGACTTTCACCCATCCAGAGACTGGTCGTTGGAAGCAGTCTCTTTTGGCAAATTTCAATCAAAGAGGAATCTGGATTTCCGGAAGGCAGCTTCATGGCGGTCTGGCGGAACCGCTCGATGTAGTTCCTTGTCAACTCCTTTTCCCCTTGGACGACGTCCATGAGAGTGGACATAGTGACGTCCTGTCCTACTTCGTAGAATCGTTCCAGGAACAGGCGCTTGAAGCCGGCGAAGGAGTGGATGCAGTTGTCCGGTAGATTGCGGTACCAATCGAAGGCGACTCCTTCCAATGCCCCGATGAATAACCGTGTGAGGATCGCATCATCATGGGACGGATGGTCGGTGGTGACCTCAAAGTAAGTGATGTACCGACTTGCTGAGGTTTTGCCATCATACGGGTTGATATTGAACGGCTTATATCTTGGTGGGAATGGAACGTCCCTCCATTCAGCAGGGTATGGTTGTCGTATTCTGAGATCTTGAGCGTTTTCTCGGGCATGGAACATGGCTCGGAGCTCCTGGACCTCCCTCCTTACTTCTCGGGTCTCATCTGTCACGGTAGGGGCTGTTATTTCGGGAGGATTATTGCCCGGGTTTGGTGCCGCTGAGTTTGAATCTATATTGACCGCGGGGCCCGTGCTTGTTTGACCAGGCGTTCCTCCTTGTAGAGTGGGCAGGGCCGCTTTAATCTCATCTACAGATTTGACCAAAGCAAGTAATATGGCTTCAAGATTGTCGATGCGCTGGCGATCATTGGAACCACCTTGATTGCTATCCGTCATGAACACCGTCCTTACGTGAGGAGTGATGGAAGGAACGGTGGAGGATGTGCCCTCCGAGTCGTACCCGTGTACCGAGAAATCATCGGGATATGTGGGAATATTGTCTTCTGGTTCGGACTCGGAGGGAGCAGTACCCCCAGCCTCAGAGTTTACTTCGTCTTGAGAGTCACGGGTGTCCTCGGGGACATCGGCGTCTGTTGCCCCTGATGGAAGAGTTGTTTGAAACATCGGATTGTTGCGGATGTTCGGAGGAGTGCTACCCCCAGTTCCCTCAACCCCCAGCGATGTGGATGATGAATTTCCCATCGCGATAAATTTCGTCTTTGAACGGGTGTGTTGGAATACACCAGTAGAGGACAACCGTTTAGACGATAGTTTCTTAGCTGTGGTGGTTGATATCTTGGGACTGGAGATGCTTGTCTTTTTCCCTCTCCCTTCGGCGGGGACCTTCTGAGCGGAATTGCAGGAGACAACAGGAGGTGCCTCATCTTCTGAGTTCGGGTACTGTAGCCTTTGGAAGACGGACGGCCGATCTTCCGTCACTGCCGCGTTGTTGCAGCAGCAATTGACGATGATTTGGGTGCAGCGATGTCCAAGCGAGGACTCTTTGCACGCCGACACTCCTTCTCTTTCCTTGCGTTTGTGGAGGATCGCCTCCCGCAGGTCAGAGGAACCACTTTGTCTGTTTGCCGCCGGGGGCTGGACTCGAACGGTTGTATATAACTTTCCATCCGAGGCCCGTGTGATAGTCAACGGGACGCCCCGATAGTCAGAGGTTGGGACAGCTGACTGGGCCCGATGAGCCCGCGCTGCCCTAGACTTCCTCCTTTTAGCACTTGTGGGTGCGTAATAGGAGGAGTCCAAGTTGGGTACCACAGAGTCTGGCTTATCATCCAGAGAATTATCAGGGTCAGGACCGCATGAGAGACGGTCGAAGACTGATCGAGAGAAGCGTGAAACGAACGCTATGCGGCTAGAGTTGGGTACCGTGCAGGCTGTCTGCATGCGGTTGTCTTCTGCCGTCGGACGAATTGTTTTTTATGCGGCTAGGAGTCACGACCGTACAGGCTGGCCGCATGCGGTTGGCAATTGTGGCCGCATGGGTTTTCTGCAAGGAAGGCAGAAGAGATGGATAAGCTATGCGGCTGACAGGTATGGCCGCATGAGTTTTCTTCATGCGGCTGGAGGATGTAGCCGCATGAGCTTTCTCCCTGTGGCCGAATGATGTAGCCGCATGAGCTTTCTCTCTGCGGCTGCTAACCTTATGCGGCTCGGATCTCATAGAGTTCCTCTTTGCCCCTGCAAGTCCAGCATCATAGTATTTTCTTCTGCCGGACTTGGGGACAGCAGAGTTGTCTACGATCTGAAGTGGGGCCGCAAGGGAATCTTGCTCGCCGTCTTGAACAACAGAGGGTGTCTCTGCAAGAGCTTCAGCAGGAACGAAGGATCGGGGTCTTCACTCCTTACGGGCCTTCTTTGTGCGGGCTCGCTTCTGGACCGGGCCAGTGCTCTTGTCGGAGAGCATCTCTTCGAACGCCTGTTGGTCGAACCGGGCGACCATCTTTTGTTGAGTGGAGCCAAGCTTGGCTGCATCCGATTGTGTCACCAACTCCTCAGCCGTGGAGAAGTTTGTCCACAGCAGAGTCGCCATCGTGTTTGCCATGAAATATAAAAGAACAGAACAATTATCGGAGGACCGAACTTTTACTTCACGTTACAAACTCGCTTGTACAAAGAAAGCCTAGGGACGAAAACCTAGGTACAGCAGTCTAAGTACAATTGTTTATTTTAGATTCTGGGGGGTGACGATAGAGGCTCGGGAAGACGACGGCAGCCCTGCCTTACTCCTTGGACGATCGGTATGCAGCTTTGGCTCCTTGTGAAAAGATGGTTGGCGTTGACGAAGAAATGCTCTTCTTACTCCTCTGTTGCTCTTCTGGCTTCTCTCTCTCTCTGTGTATTCTTTTCTCTGACTATTGGGGAGTCTCTCTGTATATGCGTATTTTTCTCTCCGAATTTTGTATATCTCTCCTTGTATATTTTGCAAGGGAATGGCACCCTGCTATTTATAATAGTGGGGAGCATCATTAGGGTTTGGATGATTACCCATTCTCAAAGTGGCGGCAGCCTGATGATTAACCAATCTGGACCATTCGTCTTGAACGTGAAAGATCTGGGCCATTAATATGGATTATGCCAAATCCCATCAACAATTAATGTTGATTGCAATAAATCTTCGTCATGATGATTTGCTGACATCTGCGAATCTTAATGAATAAATTTGATTCATTCTTCTGCCACGTGTCCCAGATTATTGGGATTTGGCCCAAGATTTGATTGACTTTAGGACACATGTCCCGTCGTCAATGTTGAGCCGCATGAGGAGTGTCGATGTTTGGGCCGCATGAGGGTTGTCATGACCGAGCCGCATAAAAGAGTTCATGACCGAGCCGCATGAAGAGTCTCTGTACTTCGAACCGCATGAAGGTTGTCATGACCGAGCCGCATGAATATATTCATGACCGAGCCGCATGAGAGTCTTCATGACCGAGCCGCATGGGTCTCTCTGTTCTGGCCGCATGGACTTTGTTTAGTC
Source organism: Iris pallida (assembly GCA_029216955.1). NCBI lineage: Eukaryota > Viridiplantae > Streptophyta > Magnoliopsida > Asparagales > Iridaceae > Iris > Iris pallida. The sequence continues at coordinate 14,786,345 of JANAVB010008800.1, read as the reverse complement.
TGGCCGCATAGATTTGCCTCGAAGTTTGGTGGACAGCGCCACATTTGTGAAGATTTTCCTCATTTCCTAGGACGATAGTGCTTTTTCGTGTCAGTCATTATGACGACTTTATGTCAGGACTAACAGCCGTCAGAGTTATCAGTTGTCAGAGCATTAAATGCGTCTAAACGTTAGGCACAACTGTTCTGTTGGCCACGTGGCCTCTCTCTCGACCGCATAGAGTTTACTTGAGCTGCTTGTATGTTTGAGCCGCATGAGACTTCCGAGCCGCATGAGACTCTTTGGCCGCATGAAGCTCGTCTGATTTTGAGCCGCATGAAGCTTCCTGGGTTCTGTGCCGCATGAAGAATGTCTCATGACCGAGCCACATGAGGAATGTCTCATGACCGAGCCGCATGAAGGACGTCTCATGACCGAGCCGCATGAGGAATGTCTCATGACCGAGCCGCATGAAGGACGTCTCATGACCGAGCCGCATGAGGAATGTCTCGATCAGCCCGTGCACTCGCTTTGTGGGCCCGGGTATCCCGAACACACGAGTGCGTAGGTATCATGTTTGCTCCCTGATGTGGGGCTAATAGAAACATTTGCCCTCGATCTTTGTTGGGAGACTCTTGAGAACCACTCTGTCCGATTGCCGCCGGGGGCTGGACACGGGCGGCTCTGTACAACTTTCCATCAGAGGCCCGCTTAGCGGGACGCTCTTGATGGTCAGAGGTTGGGACAGCTGACTGAGCCCGATGAGCCCGCGCTGCCCTAGACTTCTTCTACTTAGCACCCGAAGGTGCGTAATAGGAAGAGTCCAAGTTTAGAAGGAGGGAAGAGAAGTTGGTGCCCTTTTCAAAGGAGGTAAGGGGGCTCTATTTATAGAATGGAGTGAGCCATTTCTTCTTCTCCTTTCCGATGTGGGACTAAAAGCAATATTTTTCATGCTTCTACAGTAACGGACTTGTGGGAGTAGATAGAGTGTTTTCCTCGTGTCGGATCGTAGTTAGCGGTAAAGAGTTTCCCGCTAGGTTGATAGAATTCCCGATGGTCGATTATGATATGGTCCTAGGGATGGATTTGTTGAGGGACCAGTATGCTAGAATAGATTGCCATATCGGCAAGATCATTTTTAGTATTCCTGGTGAGCCAGAGTTTTCCTTTTTTCGAGGTAGAATAGAGCCTTCTCCTCCAGCATTTCGGATGGCAGTTGCAGCGGCAGTCCAGTTTCTCAGAATTGTAGAAGAGTTTTCCGATGTTTTCCCCGAAGAGCTTCCAGGTATGCCACCAGAGTGAGAGATCGAGTTCACCATAGACTTGATCCCCGGATCAGCACCAGTGTCAGAGAGAGTCTACCAGATGACACCGTCAGAATTGGAGATTTTGTATAAGATGATTGAGGAACTCAGGACCAAGGGATTCATCCGTGCTAGTGGATCGCCTTGGGGAGCCCCGATGCTTCTTGTGAAAAAGAAGGATGGTACGTCCAGAATATGTGTTGACTATCGTACCTTGAACTCAGTGACAATCAAGAACAGATACCCTCTCCCGAGGATAGATGACTTGTTTGATCAACTCAAAGGGGCGTCCGTATTTTCGAAGATTGATTTGCGGTCGGGATACCACCAGATCAGAGTCAGAAAGCAGGACATCCCAAAGACGGCATTTAGATCCAGGTATGGGCATTGGAAGTTCCTTGTGATGCCCTTTGGAGCAACCAATGCGCCGGCTGTATTCATGGACCTCATGAATCGTATCTTCATACCTTATTTGGATCAGTTCGTGATTGTGTTTATAGACGACATCCTGGTCTACAGCAAGAGTGAAGCGGAGCATGAGCAGCATCTCAGGGTCGTCCTCCAGATTCTCAGAGAGCACCAGTTGTATGCGAAGTTCAGTAAATACGAGTTCTGGCCCGATCGCATTTCATATTTGGGTCATATCATCACCAGAGGTAGAGTGGAAGTAGATTCCCAGAAGATCGTGGCTTGGCCCGATCGCATTTCATATTTGGGTCATATCATATTTGGGTCATATCATCACCCAGTACCATTACAAAAGTTCGCAGTTTTCTTGGCTTGGCCGGCTACTACCGGCGATTTGTTTCGGACTTTGCACGGATTTCAGCACCTATGACCCAGTTGACCCGCAAGGATGTGCAGTTTGCTTGGACCGCAGAGTGTCAGGAATCTTTTGAGAAGTTGAAGCGAGGCTTGATGACGGCACCCATTCTCACGCTTCCAGATGGGACCGAGGGATTCTCAGTGTATTGTGATGCTTCAGGCAGAGGTTTAGGATGTGTTTTGATGCAGCATGAGAAGGTAATAGCTTATGCGTCCCGTCAACTTCGTGATCATGAGAGGAATTACCCGACCAACGACTTGGAGCTGGCAGCAGTAGTGTTTGCACTTAAGCTGTGGAGGCATTATTTGTATGGAGATAGGGTGAAGATTTCCACCGACCACAAGAGCCTGAAGTATGTGTTTACCCAGAAGGATCTTAACATGTGTCAGAGGAGATGGCTAGAGCTACTTGTAGATTATGACATCAATCTACAGTATCATCCTGGGAAGGCCAACGTTGTTGCAGATGCACTGAGCAGAAGAGCCGGAGTTTATTTTCTAACAGCACGACCAAAGTCGTTAGCAGATCTTCAGAAGATGGGTATAGAAGTTGTCCTTCCTACCAGTGTGGCATTGATGGCCAGTATGCAAGTTCAGTCCAGTATAGTTGAGAGGATCCGGTTAGCTCAGTCATTAGATCCTAAGCCTCAGCGGCTTAGGACAGAATGTGTAGCAGGACGAAGACCAGAGTTATGTGTCCATAAGGATGGTACACTTCGACATGGGAGGCGTCTTTGTGTGTCCAATGGTGATATCAGACAGGAGATCATGGCAGAAGCTCACAGTTCTCAGTATTCGATTCATCCGGACGGTACGAAGATGTATCGTGATATCCGACAGCATTTTTGGTGGAATGGTATGAAGAGGGAGATAGCCCGGTTTGTCTCTCGATGTTTAGTTTGCCAACAAGTTAAAGCTGAACATCAGAGACCGGCTGGACTTCTTCAACCTTTGTCGATCCCAGAATGGAAATGGGAGCACATTACCATAGATTTTGTAACGGGATTACCTAGATCCCCAGCTGGGAGAGATGCTATCTGGGCTATAGTCGACAGACTCACCAAGGTAGCTCATTTTCTTCCTTTCAGGGTTGGTCAGTCGACAGATCAGCTTGCAGAGATGTACCTCAGGCAGATAGTCAGCTTGCATGGAGTACCAGTCAGTATTATATACGACAGAGATTCCAGATTCACATCGCACTTTTGGTAGAGTTTTCAGAAAAGTTTGGGGACTCGTCTCAAGTTCAGTTCAGCTTATCATCCGCAGACAGATGGTCAATCGGAGCGCACGATCCAGACTCTTGAAGATATGTTGCGTTCATGTACACTTGACTTCGGTGGTTCGTGGGAAGATCACCTGCATCTCGTGGAGTTCTCCTATAACAACAGTTTTCAGGCCAGTATCCAGATGGCACCCTATGAGGCCTTGTACGACAGAAAGTGCAGATCTCCTTTAGCTTGGGACGATATAGGCGAGAGGCAAATGCTTGGTCCAGAGATGGTAACGCGGACTATTGAGGTGGTCGGGCAAGTCAGAGATCATCTTCGAGTTGCACAAAATCGTCAGCGTCATTGGGCCGATTCTCATCGGCGTCCCCTTGAATTTTCTGTCGGCGACCATGTATTTCTCAGGATCTCGCCTACCCGTGGCGTCATTCGTTTTGGCGTACGGGGAAAGCTTAGTCCTAGGTATATAGGGTCATTCGACATTCTTGAGCGAGTAGGTGATGTGTCCTATCGTCTCGCTCTCCCGCCGTCGTTACGTGAGGTGCATGATGTCTTCCATGTATCCCAATTGCGACGGTATATTCCGGATCCGAGTCATGTCCTTGATCATTCGAAATTGGTTGTTGGTGCCAACCTTTCGTATGAGCAGAGACCTGTATCCATATTGGACCGAAGAGAGAAGATACTCAAGAACAAGACTATCAAGTTAGTCCGTGTTGCTTGGGGTCGTCACTCTTTGGGTGAGTCAACGTGGGAGCGTGAGGATGACATCCGATCGCGATATTCCGACCTGTTTGACTCGTGAGGTATAATGTCTTCCTTATGCCTCATGCCTTCGATTCCTTTCTTGCATTATTGATTGTTCGATTGATTGCTTAGTTATATCTTGCCTGTGATTAGTATAACTTGCTCGACATCTCTAGCCTCTTGATTAAATTCCGAGGACGGAATTCTTTTAAGGTGGGTAGAGTTGTCACCGTCGGTTTTCGTTATACGTATTTTGGTATACGTGTACGTACCCCGGACCCGTATTTTGACTTGTCCTGGCTGGCTAGTCTTGGGTTTCTTGTATTGGCATGGGTTAGTTGGCATTTCATGGCTCGTATGGTTTATTCTGGCTGGGGCATGCATCGGGTTCGGTTGGGTTCGGTCTGGTTGGGTTTGGTTTGGGTTAGTATGCAAACCCCTACCTACCACCATCCCCCATTTATTAACCCAACAACCCTTCTCTCTCCTCATTCATTTTCCATTACTACTCTTCTTCTTCATTTCTCCACCGACCTCCTGCAGTAGGCAAGTACAACTTGCTTCATAGAGGAACTCAATTTTTGTTGTTCCATTATCTTCCTCACGAGATTCTAAGACACTTTATTACTTAGCATTTTAAATTTCCATGGTTCATTTCATGTAGATCTAAGTTTTAGTATTTTGATCTTCATGGTTTTGATCTACTTAACTTGGTTGTTTTCGAAAATGGAGAGTTCCATGTGGTGGGAATTTTGATTTTACGCAAATTTGGCTTTTGTATGGCTGGATTTCACCAAGTCTTGGCCGAGATGGGGTTCTTGAGTTCTTGAGTCTCCATGGCTGCAAGTCTCGGCCTTGGGGAGAAGACGAGCCTTTTACGCACACGTTCATACGTGCCCGCGTAGTGACTTTCCTTTACGTCCACGTTTTCACGTGCCAGCGTAACATCTCCTTCTTTACGCACACGTTTTCACGTGCCCGCGTAGTGTCCCCTTTTTACGCACACGCCTTGCGTGCCCGCGTAACCCGATTCTACGCCGAGCTTATTCGAGCTCTACGCAAGGGCTACTCCCGCTCGCGTAGAGTCTTGCGTGCGTAGAGCCTCGCGTGCTTAGAGTTCCGCCCAAGTGCTCGCGCGCGTAGAGTTTCTTTCGCGTAGAGTGCCTGCTCGCGTAGGGTGCTTGCTCGCGTAGAGGGGTCCTTCCTTGGTCTTGCTCACGTAAAGCCATTTTTACGCTCGGGGCCCCCCTAGCCTAGCGTAGTTTCTCTCGCGTAGAGGCTTTGAGCCCTCATGCGTACCCATGGGCCTTTTGCTTGCACCCTCTTCTCACGGACTTGATAACTTTGACTTGATTGACACGATTGGACTGATAATTTGTACATGGCATGGTATGACAAGTACTGACATGACATGGCATGACATGACAAGACATGACAAGCAAGCATGATGGGAACTATTGAATGTTGTTGCGACGGCTAGCATGACATGACAAGAATGAATGGCCTGGACACCGTGGACGATTGTGTTTATACCAATGAACCAGTACTGTCTCGCATCATGTCTAGGGCAGGGACCCCTGAGTACCACGGTCAGGGGTGCCTACTTAAACTGACTAAGGCTAATAAATAGAATAATCCAGTAGTCATGAAGAGATTTTTCAGCTACAGGCAATCCCGTTATCTGGGCGCCCCATCATGGGATCTGTAGCCTGCCGTCGAGTAGGGCACATTTCCAGCACACTGTCATGTGTTGCACCCTTCAAGCTTCTTAAGGGTACATGCGTTTCCTGGACGATGTACCCACATGAATTTAACCCCTAATTTGCGTCCGGATAGCCTAGATGGTCTGCAGGACTTGTGGCTGTGGAACAATCTCATTGCATCTTGCTAGTAACTAGGCCTGTGATAACCCTAGTTAGTTAAAGTATCAAGCCGTACTCATTGCTTGGCCGTGACTGATTGAATGGAGTCTAACCCAGTCTAGTTTTGTCCGGATCCTGTACAAGATTGTTACATGACCTGATTGCTTATGCTTTTACCTTATCGATAAATGGTGGGAAACCAAGTTTCGTTCAGACGAAGGGTTACAACCCCGGTCCTTGTTTGGTTTAAGGGTTGTAACTTGGTTATCTGAATAGTCCCATGGTTATCTTATCGTATATCATCATGATTTTCCATATTTCCAGTCTTTATTATATAATTATGTTTTGTGCTAATTGCTGGTTTTAGTTCTTAAGTGAAGCCTCCTTTATGGTACTTGCTCTTTCTGGGATCTGACCCAGCTGGTTTTATATGGCTAAATACCGGAACAGCTCCAGAGGATCTCCTTACCTTCCAGCCAGATGGTGACCACCAAGCGTAACCTTGGCAACGAGTGGGTTTTATTTTGGCTCTCACACTCCATTGTAAAATTATTCTTTTGAGGCGTTTAGCAGCCGAGCAAGTGTTAGCTCGTTTGCAACTTTACTTACTGTCTGCCTACGGGCTGTAACATGATTGACAAATCCTAGGGTTGATCATATATGACTGAAACTCTTGCTAATCCTCACATTTTGTATGACTAGCTTCATGATCATCCAAATATGTAATGTATGGGACGTCTTACTATTGTATATTTGGTGCTCTAACATCTTGTAACATTTACTTGCTTGAGATTGAGACAATAGGCTTGTTCATGACCATAAGAGACTGATGGCTTGTAGTTAAACCCTCATGTATCTAGACAGCCGTGACCGTATAGCGAGGTAGATTATACTTCAATATACGTAGCTGGCTGTGTCCGCCCCCGCTCTCCAGTATTCTGGTTCTGAGGCGTGACAGGCGCAGCAGGAGAAGCGGCTGGTGGTTCATGGGAGGAAGACGCACGATACGCTAATGCACCAGGGACAGAGCGGGAAATAGCAAGAAAGGAGGGAACGCCGTCCGATTGGCAAAGTGAGAGATTCACGTTCTTCGCCTCAAGGATAAGGGTGATGAAAGCGCCATAATTGAGGGATTGCTTCCCCGCTGGCAGGACAGAGAAGAACGCATTGAGAAGAGTCTTGGAAAATGACCAAGTCTTCTTGGAGTACAGGTAATACATGCAGACGAGTGCGTCATTGGTGATCGCATCGTAGTTGCCGGCCTTGGGGTAGAGAGTGTGGCAGATGATCCGATGGAGCTCGTAGTAAAAGGGCTCCAACTGCTTGGAGAGTGCCGGAATGCCGGAGGATTGGGTCCCTTGCAAATGATGCCGCAGAACTCTTCAAAGGAGACTTCGGCAGACGGATAGAGACCGGCCAAGGTCGGCAGAGCATCTCTTCGATTTGGGATTTCGAGAATCTCTGCAATGTCGCGAGCCGTGAGGCGAAAGTGGCGATCATTGACTATCGTCTCGATGGCGTTGTTTTGGAGATCGGGAATGAGAGTACAGTAGAATAGGCGCACGGCTGCCGGGTAGACTGGCACTTGTCGACGCAAAAGAGATGAGTCTGAAAGAGTGAGAGATGGCCGGCAAAAACATTCCAGTTGATGGCCTTTCCTTTGAAGACGGAGTGGTTGGCAAAATGGTGGAACCAGGCATCGACAGCTAGGGATGAGGTAAAAAAATTCGGATCATAGGCGCCTTTTGGAAGAGGCACCGGAGTGAATGGGTTCGAAGCTATGGAGGAGCGAGGACGTTTGTGAGTGGCCATTAGGGTTGATGGTAGAAGGATGAGGGAGAAGTGATGAATAATGAAGAGGAGGAAGAAGAAGAAGTTGGGGTTTTTAAAGGAAGAAAAGGAATGTGAAGGAGTTTGGGGAGTTTTGAAAATAGAAATGAATTGATGGATGTAATGAATGAGGGAAGTTTTGAAAATAGTGATGATGAATATAATTAATGTAGGGAGTTGAAGGGATGGGAATTAATGAGGGATAGGATGTGATAGGATGGGTAGTTAATGAGATAGGTTTGAAAAAGAAAGATGGAAGATTTGGTGGGGCCCGAGGCAGAGTTGACTGGCTGCGTCCGCGTCAAACGGTATGCCGTCGGCGTACTGGCGTATGTCGGTGGTATACCGATTTTGTGTACAGAAGATAGTCTGAACACAAATCGGTCTGCCGTCGGTATGCCGCTGTATGCCGGCGGTGTGTTGTTTGAGGGGAGCTAAGGGTCAAGATGAATAATGCCTAATTCTTGGCAGAGAAAGACGAAACGATCCTCCGGGAGTGGTTTGGTGAAAATGTCGGCCAGTTGATAAGTAGTGTCAATAAAATCAAGGCGAATATCCCCCTTTTGTTGATGGTCACGAAGAAAATGGTGTATAATCTCAATGTGCTTCGTGCGGGAGTGACAAATCAGATTTTTCGTGAGATTTATCGAGCTAGTATTATCACATTTAATTGAAGTGCAAGTAGAAGAAATGCCATAGTCTACAAGTGTTTGTGACATCCAAAGAATTTGTGCACAACAGCATCCGGCCGCTATATACTCGGCCTCAGTGGTTGAAAGAGCAACAGAGTTTTGTTTCTTACTAAACCACGATACCAAGGATTTTCCAAGGAATTGACATGTGCCGCTAGTGCTTTTTCGGTCAATTTTGCATCCGGCAAAATCTGCATCCAAGAAGCCGTGAAGCTCAAATGATGAAGATTTCGGATACCAAAGTCCCATATTAATGGTTGTCATGCCCCAGAACCAGAATACCGGAGAGCGGAGAAATGACTCAGCCAGCTACGTATTACAAGTAGATGAATACCGTATAATACGATCAATGTTGTCTAAAAGACGAGGGGGTGCATACTACATGAAAGTCTCACTAGGGTTACTCAACATCTATTGTCTCAATCATTCAAACAAGAAGCAGTAATAGAGAACATGTAAGATAAAGCAGTAAGGCGTCACAAACGCTCAATCAAAATGTTCTTGAGATCTGGCTTTACAAAACATAGCCAGATGATATGACAAGGTATACACAATCGTTATCAGCTGCAGTCTGACTTAGTTACAATTATGTAAAGTAAGCGCAAGATAGTCCGACTAACATGTCGGTGCCAAGCGGTAAAATGTAAAGTAAGTAGTAAAACGAGCAGGGAAGCAAGGAACCCATTCGTGTCCTCCTGCGATCATCCCTCTAGTATTGACCATCTTGGAGGTGGAAGTAAGCTGAGTCATCGGGAGCTGGCTCTAAATCTGGCCATGCAAAACCAGAGAGGTTAAACCTCAAATAGCAAGTACTACAAAGGAAGCACGACATGAAGAATTATAACCAGTGGTAAGAGTTAAGAATATGGTAAATAGGTCTCTGCTTGCTACTGGGGTTCACACAACATCACGACACTTCAAGCCAACTTCCCAACCAAACAAGGACAGAAGTTGACCCGTCATGTCCTGACATTCTGATCATCTCAGTAGTTAACAGAGTAGGTACAACACACAAACAAATCAATTTAAACGACAATACAACTACTACGGCTTGCTAACTGTAAGTTCCAAGTTATCCTGGAAATATGCAATAAGGGATTCCTCAGTTATTACAATGTACAAGCAAGACTAGTCTACCAAATAATCAATTGCGCCAATCATGAATTAGACGTGTCCCAGCGGGATGCCCGTCATCAATATATATAAAAATATAAACAGATACCACTCCCTGCCCGTGTGGCAGGTTTGCAGTATCTGTGGAAACCAGCCGGCATGTCGAGGCACTAATTGTCCCGAGATGGCTGCCATGTAAGAACTCGGGAATCCATTCTCTCCATACAATCGTTATTTTATTTAACTTAATAGTCCCTATGTTAATTGAAATCTCATGCCGTGGATCATGGTCATTCAGAATGAGTACTTTCGTATATAGTACGATATGCATAACTCTACAACGATGTCCGTGCGGTTAGGTTGTAGGTCTTACATAGCGTAATGCAGCAATCAAACCTAGCCACGAAATAATCATGCCTTGACTGTAAGGTACACATGCTGCTTTTGTAGAAAATAAGTTGAAGTCTGCATGTATCCATATGCCAATGTTCGGGATCGGCTAGTCGATTGCAATGGTTCATGGTTAGTATATGAACATGTCTCATTCAATTCGCTAAGACGACTAGCCAGTCTTTTAGTTCCAACTAGGAACGCATGATCAATCATTTAGTCAATGTAACAATCAATGTCAATTCGTGACAAGCATGAAAGTCAAACTAGTATTTAGTATGGTCGAGTCTATAACTCTCAGGGTTAAGTTCCAGACATACTGGGTATCCATAAACCAATCGAGACACAGTATACACTCCACACAACAATATGTATTAAAATATTAACATACAATAAGTAGCATAATTTAAACGGATGGGCGCATAGCCTACATGTGCCGCAGGGGAGTACGCCAAAGGAGTACGCATAAAGGAAGTACGCGTAAAGGAAGTACGCGTAAAGGAAGTATGCATAAAGGAAGTACGCGTAAAGGAAGTATGCATAAAGGAAGTACGCGTAAAGGAAGTATGCATAAAGGAAGTACGCGTAAAGGAATACGCGTGCAGGAATACGCGTGAAGGAATACGCGTGCAGGAATACGCGTGAAGGAATACGCGTGAAGGAATACTCGTGCAGGAATACGCGTGAAGGAATACGCGAGCAGGAATACGCGTGAAGGAATACGCGTGAAGGAATACTCGTGCAGGAATACGAGTGAAGGAATACGCGTGCAGGAATACGCGTGAAGGAATACGCGTGCAGGAATACGCGTGCAGGAATATGCGTGAAGGAATACGCGTGCAGGAATACGAGTGAAGGAATACTCGTGAAGCTTGTTTTACGCCAAGGCAGAGTAGACTTTGTTTTACGCGTAAAACAGTCTTGACTTGCGTAATCCAGATTTCACGCTGACACGAATAAACGTGGGCGTAGAGTTTGATACTACGCAGGCACGTATAAACGTGGGCATAAAGTTTGGTACTACGCAGGCACGTATAAACGTGGGCGTAAAGTTCCTCCAGAACTCCAAATTCTATGAAACCTTCAATCTAAACCAAAAATGGGACTTCCATAGATCAAAATGGGGTATAACACAAATCTCAACAACCTGGAACGATCAAAACTTGAAAATAAGGAAGTTTGGTATATCAAAACCACCAAAATTCGAAAATGGCAAATTCTAGATCTACAAAAATAAAACTTCAAAATGCAAAATGTCAAGTTCTAAATTATCTTAGAATCACGAGGGGGAGATAAATGAACCATAAAACTGGATTCTCATGTGGAAGCAAGATGCACTTGCCTAAGCTCTTGGTAGGTGGAGAGAGTTATGAGGAAGAAGAAGGAGAGTAAATGAGAATAAGTGAAGAGAGAGAAAGTAGTTGGGCTTTAAATGGAAATGGTGGTAGGTAGGGGGTTGGGTTCATGATGAACCACCCTAAACCAAAACAAACCAACCCAAGCCGAACCCAAGTCAAAATAAACCAAAAGCTAAGCAAAAGCAGAAAATAAAATACAGAAAAATAATTAGCATAAAATTAAAGGAATTAAATACAGAACAAATGCATGATAAATATTAAATAAATATATTCAAGCAGTACACGTATTAAAATACGTATTCTGGGAACGGGGAGTGACATCTCTACCCTCCTTAGAAAAATTTCGTCATCGGAATTTCAAATCCAAGCAGGCCAGAAACATCATAGCTAGACTAATCCAAGTACAAGCAATTCTAGCGAGCAAGCAGTCATTCTATATTATCAATAGCAAGTAATATATATATATATATATATATATATATATATATATATATATATATATATATATATTTATCAATCTACGATATCAAGCAATTTCTACTCATAGGGAGATAAGCATAAGGAATCAAGACAATGAAGGTACACAGAAAGAAATATACCTAGTGAGTCAAATAGGTGCGGATACCGTGATCGGATATCATCCCCACGTTTCCACGTTGACTCTCCTAAGGAGTGATGACCCCAAGCAACTCGGACAAGGCTAATTGTTCGGTTCTTGAGTATCTTCTCCCTTCGGTCCAAAATGGACACAGGCTGCTCCTCGTAAGATAGGTTGGTACCCACAACCACCTCAGAATGATCGAGGATATGGCTTGGGTCCGATACATACCTTCGCAACTGAGATATATGAAACACATCATGCACCTCTCGTAACGAAGGTGGAAGGGACAAACGATAAGCAACATCGCCTACCCTATCGAGGATAACAAATGGGCCCACGTATCGTGTTATGCCTTAATATATTTTTTTCCCCTAATAATTATATAATTATCAATTATATTAATAACAATGAATTTATTAAATACTTTCACATAATTTTGCATAGAAAACCCTTAGACAAATTATAAAATTGCATAAATACCATGCCACCTCAATTGGGTTATGTGTCATATTATGAAGGGAGGTGGCATGTGCTTGAGCCATGTGGCTCAAGGCATGGAGAGAAACTTCATTTTCTAGCCACCTATTCTCTCTCTCTCTATTCTTTACTTATTTCTTTTCTTCTTCTTTTCCTTCCTCTACTTCATTTATTCTCCATTTCCCAAACCCCTTCTCTCCTTCCTCCTATTTCCTTCCAAAATCACCACCACCACCACCACTACACCTACTACTGCTGCTGCTACCTGCTGCTGCGGCTGCCGCCGTTCTTCCCGCCGCCCGCCGCCTCCGACCGGACCCGCCGCCGGCCACCCGCGCCCGACGTCGGCCACCCCCGCCACCTCCAGCACCACCCATCTCTTCCTCCTTCCCCTTCCAACACCAAAAACCTAGGTAAATCCCTAATTCCTTCTCCATTTCTTTCCAATTTCAAACTTAGGTTAAATTGGGTTTGAATTTGAAATATATATATGTGTAATTTTGAATGGTTTATGATAGGAGAAATTTGGAAAAAATTTCTAGGTCAAACACAAGGAAATTAAGGCAAGTCCCCTTCCCTTCTTCCTCTTGATTTTGCTCTATTTTAGTTTTATTATCATGAATTAACATAATTTCAATTCTGAAATTTATAAAATTATTGACAAATCCAATTTTTATGAGATTGAAGTATGGATATAGGCATAAAAATTTGGTAGGAACCTACTTGTGGACACAATTATTGTATCTATGCATGAAATGGACTCAATGCGTGAAACACAATACAAATGAACACTTAAATCTAAATTTTATTGTCTTTATATATATATATATATATATATATATATATATATATATATATATATATATATATATATATTTTATATATATATATATATATATATATATATATTATTTATTATTCAGTTTTTTATTCTGAAATTTATGAGAATTCATGATAAGTTCAATTTATAAAAATATAAGATGTGTGGATTTAACTCTTGGAATAATTAAACATGCATGAAACCTACATACATGTATACATATATATATATACACACCTATATACACTTGACTCAATATATGGATACAAAAATTATGAACTTACAAGATCATGAATACCTATAAGTCTTGACAACTTAGAAATTCAGCCTTTACACTTAAAAAAAAAATCAATATATACAGATTTTATATTTCCTAGCGTGGTTGTGTATACATGTGTTAGTATGGATATATAGGAATGAATAAATGACAATTTAACGTTATGTTTCAAATCTGTCCATATTGGAATTATATTTAATTATCATGTGCTATCATGATTAACTAGTTAAAATAGATGATTTTAGGCACCTATATGTTAGCATAACCTTATATCTATAGATTTTCAATATTAAACTCTCTCTTGCATTTTCAAGGAGTTAAAATTATGGTACATAGTAAACATAAGTTAAATTTGGACTTTTCAATTTACCTTGTATAAGAATAACATCATGTCAAGGTTGCAAGGGTTATAAAATTATTTTGCGTATGGTTTTGGAATAAAATTTTGATATCATTATGCTACTAACAAGTTTTGTTTTGAAACTTGGATAGTGTTTAGCACAAACCCCAAAGAAATTGCTCAATTCGCTTAATTGCTTGCTAAGGTAAGAAAGCCTAAATTTTTAACTACGCTTTATATATATATCATCATTGCGTGGTACCGGTGTTGAGGGTTGCTCCATCGAAGGGGTCGGCGAACCCGAGAAATTATATTGCGTGGTTCCGGTGTTGAGGGTTGCTCCACCGAAGGGGTCGGCGAACCCGAGTTATTCTTTCAAGTTTTATATCTCTTGTGAATTTTTCGGAGTCGACAAATACAAAGGAGACTCTGCCGAAATTTTCAGAAATCCCAAGAGATAGATTTTTTTTTTTAGAAAGTCCAAACCTAGATTTAGTTGTAGATTAGGATGTCATTGGGATGGGAGAGAAATCTTGGATCACACCTTCGAACTCTTGCAATATTATATTATATTTTATAAAAACTGATCAGTTCCTGATTATCGGCATTCGTACGGCCATACGATGTCCGAGGTGAGGCTTAGCTCACTTTCCTGTTTCCTGTTTCTTATTTCCTGATTTCCATTGGGTTCTGAATCCCCGAATTCGGCTCTGTAATATCCAATGTAGCCTGCTCCGATATTCTTGAAAAATTTCAAGTCATACGACATTTGTTATAACACTTGATTCCGATAACTCGAAAAACCACTCATGTGTTATCCTGACTATATCACATAAATATGTGATCCTGATACTAATGGGACGGATAAATCTAAGCACCGTCCATTTAGTATAAACCTGATCCCGGGTAAATGGGATTATTGTTGAGATAATAGAAGTTGTGTGATCCAGAAGTATTTCTCTAAATGTTACATTTTGCATTAGGAGTTGTTTAGAGGCTCTTTACATTCCTGTAATACAACAGTATCTTGGAATGTGCAGAAATATAAAATTCCATTTTTAAGTAGAATTTCAAATTTTTGCAAACCTTATCCAAAATTTGTTTCTTTATTCCGATTTAATTTCAATAAATTTTATCAACTTATTTTACTTATTCCGTTCCTTGACTGGGGACTTGCTCGTCGTATTGACGACCTAGTTTTGTTCACTAGGGCATGCTGAAGACCAGGAAGGAGTGCAACCTTACACCGAGAAGGAGCTTTATGAATGATATAAGGAAATGAAGGATGTTGGTCTAGAGATGTCGTTTTGTCGTCTATGTATAGTTATGTATCCATTGTGAATGTAAGAAAGATGTAAATGTATGATCGAACATGCTAGTCATGTATAATAAATGTAAATTACTTTAGATTGTCTCTTGATGTCTATACCTTATTCTAGAAATTACAGGCGACAATCGCAAGCATAGCACGACACGTGTTATACGGGTGCGTAGCCTGGAGATGTATCACAATGCTCCGATACTTTATTTTGGGAATCGGGACGTGACACGTCTTTTAGTGGTGGCCCATGCAGGTCAGATTTAGTGACCTATATAGGTTGAGATCCTAAGTTGTATTCTTAGGAAGTCTAGCAAGAACCCTAGGATAAGGTACTTGACATTCTTAGTGCTGGAAGAAGGATGCACTTAATAGGAAGAAATGGCTTAGTAAGGAAAAATATTTTGACTGTTGTACCACTTTTGTAAATCAGCAGATGGAAATAGCTCTCTATAAGGTTAGAAAGGGTAAGAATGTATTAGTATGTATGGATGACTCCCTGAAAGTACATTATCCTCTTGTGAACTAAATAAAAGTGTGCCTATTTATATCTGATCTTTCCGAATTGCAATTGATCTTAGTTTTGCAAATTCATCTTCCTTTAATAGGTAATTAAGTATTCTTGAGTCATTAATTATTTTCAACCTCATATTAAGAATTGTAAATTCTTAATATCCAGGAAAATGTCTTCTCCTTCAACTCAAAAGTCGGCACAACCTGAACCTTCAGAACCGCAGACGACTAATGTTCTTGAAATTTTCCAGAAGGTGCTAGAGACTAATGCCCAACAAGTCCAACTTGCCCAAGCCACATCAGCTAGAATACTAGAAAGGCTTGATGTCGCTCCTGTACCGAAAATTGGGACAATTCAAGACTTCAGGAATATAAATCCACCTAACTTCGATGGGACCGAAACTCCTTTGGAAGCGGTTCAATGGTTAAAGACTACCGAGGGGTTGTTGAAGGGCGCCAAGATCGCGCCAGATGATGTGATGTCTCTAGTAAGAATACAACTAAAGGATGTGGCTGAACACTGGTGGAGCGCTCAGCACCCCGAAGACTCCAATGAGATTATATCCTGGAAGGAATTTAAAAGGAGATTTGAAGAAAGGTTCTTTCCCGCCAGCGCCAGGATGGAGCTGGAAAGGAGATTCATATATTTGAAGCAGAATAAGACCTCTGTCAATGAGTACGCGGCAGAATTTACAAGACTTAGTCGCTATGCTTCCCATATGGTAGCCACGGAAAAGGCAAAGATAGCCCGATTCCGGGAAGGACTAAATAACAAATTAAAGATGAAGGTCGCACCTTACGCATGTCAGACTTATGCTGAGGTGGTTGAAGCAGCTAGAGACCAAGAAAGAATGCAGAATGACAAAATTAACTCGAAGCTAGGAGGGAAAAAGCGAAACTTGGAAACCATCTCTTCTCACGGTAGGAACTCAGGACAGGGACAACAGAAATATATCCAAACCGAACAAAATAAAAATCGTCAGAGCTGCACATATTGTGGGAAGCCTGGACACACAAGGAATGACTGTAGGAAGCTTCTGGGAAGGTGTCTCAGATGTGGGTCGTCTGAACATCAGATACAGCAGTGTCCTCGACAAGCCACTGGAAGATTTGAGGTGCAGAACAATTCGCAAGGGTTCCGGCCAAGACCTCCACTTCAGAAGAATGAACCAAGACCTATGACTCATACAGCACCTCCAGCTCAAGCTCGCGTACCAACCGGATACCAGCAGAGGCCAGCTCTAGCACCCCAAGCGCATCAGTTCCATCAAGCACAGAAGGCTGGTCGGGGTAATAACAAAAAGAAGAAGCAGCATGGACAAGCTTTCATGATGAATGTCAACGAAGAAGAAATGGCCGAAGAAGTGGTGTCAGGTACCATACTTGCATCATCTAGCCTCGCATCCGTATTATTTGATTCTGGGGCAACTCACTCGTTTATATCTGCATCTTTTATATCCATGTATGATATAATCACTCAACCCCTAGTCAAAAAATTGAAAATCCTTACGGGTAATGGTATTGTAGAGGTTAGTCGAATACTTAGAAATTGCCCAATTAAAATGGGAGGAGAAAGCTTTAAGGCCAGATTACTAGTGTTTCCCATGAATAACTATGATATGGTATTTGGGATGGACTGGTTAACCTTGGCCTCAGCAGTTATAGACTGTAGGCAAGGAAAGGTGCAATTTTCACTACCCGGTAAGGATATACATGAATTTATCAGAGATCAGAAGGAATTTGATGGAAAAGAATTAGAAAAATTCGAATTACCATCAGGAAGAAATTTTCAGAACCAAGAAGTAGTAGAATGGCCCAAGATTGTAGACGAATTTAAGGATGTATTTCCTGATGAACTACCAGGATTACCACCTGATAGAGTCGTTGAATTTTGTATCGATCTAATTCCTGGAGCTGCACCTGTTGCAAAGAAAGTTTATCCAATGAACAAGGAAGAATTGGTTGAATTGAATAAACAAATCAAGGAATTGTTGGCTAAGGAATTTATCAGGCCTAGTGGATCTCCTTGGGGAGCACCTGTGCTATTCGTAAAGAAGAAAGACGGAAGTCTGAGGTTAGTAATAGATTATAGAGCCTTAAATGAAGTAACTATCAAAAATAAATACCCGTTGCCAAGGATTGAGGAATTGTTTGACCAATTAGGAGGAGCAACAGTATTTTCCAAAATTGACCTCAGATCGGGTATCACCAGGTGAAAGTTAGAAAGGAGGATATACCAAAGACAACTTTCGGAACCCGTTATGGGCACTATGAGTTCCAAGTAATGCCTTTTGGACTGACTAATGCTCCAGCTATATTTATGGATCTGATGAACAGAATATTTTATCAATACTTGGATAAATTTGTGATTGTATTTATTGATGATATATTGATCTACTCAAAGAATAAAAAGGAACATGAAGAACATTTGAGGATAGTGCTTCAAACTTTACGACAAGAGAAATTGTATAGGAAGTTAAACAAATGTGAATTCTGGTTGGACAAAATTTCCTTCTTAGGTCATATAGTGAGCGGAGAAGGGATATCGGTGGACCCTAAGAAAGTAGAAGCTGTCAAGTCTTGGCCTACTCTTAAGAATGTAGCAGAAATCCGAAGCTTTCTGGGTCTAGCTGGATATTATAGGAGATTTGTGGAGAATTTTTCAAGAATTGTGGAGCCACTCACTCGATTGACCCGGAAGAATAAAAAATTTAATTGGACTGATAAGTGTCAAGCAGCCTTTGAGGAACTGAAGGAAAGACTCATCACAGCTCCAGCACTGGCATTACCATCTGGATCAGGAGGCTATGAGATTTATAGTGATGCTTCAGGAAAATGATTAGGTTGTGTGTTAATGCAACATGGAAGGGTCATTGCTTATGCTTCTCGCCAACTGAAGAATCATGAAAGAAATTACCCAACTCACGATCTGGAATTGGCAGCTGTAGTCTTTGCATTAAAATTATGGAGACATTATTTATATGGTGAACAAATCAAGATATATACAGATCATAAAAGTTTGAAATATGTATTTACTCAAAAAGAGTTAAACATGAGGCAACGGAGGTGGTTAGAGTTGCTTAAGGACTTTGATATAGAATTGGAGTATCATCCTGGAAAGGCAAACAAAGTAGCCGATGCCTTAAGTAGAAGACCCGTAACTTTCTTTATGAATACACCTAAAGAAATATTGGAAGATCTGAGAAAGATGGGGATTGAAGTAATATGTCCAGTAACAGATGTAATCTGGAAAAACTTACAAATACAGTCACCCCTAATAGAAAGAATTAAAGAGGCGCAAAAGGATGATAGGAAACTGCAAAGACTATGGAGCAAGACTGAGGCTGGAACACAAACTGGATTGATTAAGCATCCCGATGGATCCTTGAGGTTTGGAAATCGTTTGTGTGTGCCATATGGAGAACTCCGGACCGAGATAATGTCTGAAGCACATAGTTCTCAGTACTCCATTCATCCTGGGAGTACGAAGATGTATAAGGATCTGAAGCAAAATTTCTGGTGGCACGGAATGAAACAAGAGGTAGCCAAGTTTGTGTCAAAATGTTTGGTATGTCAACAAGTAAAGGCCGAACATCAACGGACTGCCGGACTTTTGCAACCTCTGCCTGTACCCGAATGGAAATGGGAACATATTACGATGGATTTTGTATCCGGACTTCCAAGAACAAGAAGGGGTAATAATGCCATTTGGGTAATTGTGGACAGGCTTACTAAATCTGCAAGATTCTTACCATTTCGGGTCGGTCAACCTACCGAGCTCTTAGCATATATGTACATGAAAAATATTGTTAGTCAATATGGAGTACCGGTGAGTATCGTCTCAGACAGAGATACTCGGTTTACCTCTAAGTTTTGGAAAAGCTTGCAAGATAGTCTTGGTACTCGCCTGAAGTTCAGTTCAGCATACCATCCACAAATCGATGGTCAGTCGGAAAGAATGGTTCAAATCCTATAAGATATGTTAAGAGCATGTACCTTAGACTTCGGGGGATCCTGGGATGACCATTTGCATTTAATTGAGTTCTCATATAACAACAGCTATCAGGCTAGCATTAAAATGGCACCATTTGAAGCTTTGTATGGAAGGAAGTGTCGGTCACCAATATGCTGGAGTGATGTAGGAGAACGTCAACTCCTGGGTCCAGAGCTAGTTACACAGACTGTAGACAAGGTCAAGGCAATTCGAAGTCATCTCCAAGCAGCGCAAGACCGATATAAAATGTGGGCCGATAAGCATCGAAGAAACTTGGAATTCAAGACTGGTGATCATGTGTTTGTAAAGATTTCGCCAACTCGAGGAACAATCAGATTTGGAACAAGAGGAAAGCTAAGTCCGAGATATATAGGCCCATTTGATGTTTTGGAATGAGTGGGAGATGTATCCTACCGACTGGCTTTGCCACCCTCTTTGGAAGGAGTCCATAATGTATTCCATGTATCCCAACTTCGAAAATATGTGCCAGATCCCAGTCACATACTCGATCATTCAGAGATCACAGTGGATCCAACTCTACGCCTAGAACAGAAGCCGGTGGAAATTTTGGATCGAAGACAGAAGGTTCTTAAGAACAAGACTATTTCATTGGTTCGAGTATATTGGAACAATGACTCACCTGGAGAATCCACTTGGAAAAGAGAAGAAGATATGCGACAACAATATCCCTACCTATTCAATGACCAAGGTAACTTTAGTAGTTGTTGTTCAAAAATTCACTTGTTTTCTTAAATTCCAAGGACGGAATTTCTTTTAAGGAGGGTAGAATGTTATGCCTTAATATATATTTTTTTCCCTAATAATTATATAATTATCAATTATATTAATAACAATGAATTTATTAAATACTTTCACATAATTTTGCATAGAAAACCCTTAGACAAATTATAAAATTTCATAAATACCATGCCACCTCAATTGGGTTATGTGTCATATTATGAAGGGAGGTGGCATGTGCTTGAGCCATGTGGCTCAAGGCATGGAGAGAAACTTCATTTTCCAGCCACCTATTCTCTCTCTCTCTATTCTTTACTTATTTCTTTTCTTCTTCTTTTCCTTCCTCTACTTCATTTATTCTCCATTTCCCAAACCCCTTCTCTCCTTCCTCCTATTTCCTTCCAAAATCACCACCACCACCACCACTACACCTACTACTGCTGCTGCTACCTGCTGCTGCGGCTGCCGCCGTTCTTTCCGTCGCCCGCCGCCTCCGACCGGACCTGCCGCCGGCCACCCGCGCCCGACGCCGGCCACCCGCGCCCGACGCCGGCCACCCCCGCCACCTCCAGCACCACCCATCTCTTCCTCCTTCCCCTTCCAACACCAAAAACCTAGGTAAATCCCTAATTCCTTCTCCATTTCTTTCCAATTTCAAACTTAGGTTAAATTGGGTTTGAATTTGAAATATATATATGTGTAATTTTGAATGGTTTATGATAGGAGAAATTTGGAAAAAATTTCTAGGTCAAACACAAGAAAATTAAGGCAAGTCCCCTTCCCTTCTTCCTCTTGATTTTGCTCTATTTTAGTTTTATTATCATGAATTAACATAATTTCAATTCTGAAATTTATAAAATTATTGACAAATCCAATTTTTATGAGATTGAAGTATGGATATAGGCATAAAAATTTGGTAGGAACCTACTTGTGGACACAATTATTGTATCTATGCATGAAATGGACTTAATGCGTGAAACACAATACAAATGAACACTTAAATCTAAATTTTATTGTCTTTATATATATATATATATATATATATATATATATATATATATATATATATATATATATATATATATAATTTATTATTCAGTTTTTAATTCTGAAATTTATGAGAATTCATGATAAGTTCAATTTATAAAAATATAAGATGTGTGGATTTAACTCTTGGAATAATTAAACATGCATGAAACCTACATACATGTATACATATATATATATACACACCTATATACACTTGACTCAATATATGGATACAAAAATTATGAACTTACAAGATCATGAATACCTATAAGTCTTGACAACTTAGAAATTCAACCTTTACACTTAAAAAAAAAATCAATATATACAGATTTTATATTTCCTAGCGTGGTTGTGTATACATGTGTTAGTATGGATATGTAGGAATGAATAAATGACAATTTAACGTTATGTTTCAAATCTGTCCATATTGGAATTATATTTAATTATCATGTGCTATCATGATTAACTAGTTAAAATAGATGATTTTAGGCACCTATATGTTAGCATAACCTTATATCTATAGATTTTCAATATTAAACTCTCTCTTGCATTTTCAAGGAGTTAAAATTATGGTACATAGTAAACATAAGTTAAATTTGGACTTTTCAATTTACCTTGTATAAGAATAACATCATGTCAAGGTTGCAAGGGTTATAAAATTATTTTGCGTATGGTTTTGGAATAAAATTTTGATATCATTATGCTACTAACAAGTTTTGTTTTGAAACTTGGATAGTGTTTAGCACAAACCCCAAAGAAATTGCTCAATTCGCTTAATTGCTTGCTAAGGTAAGAAAGCCTAAATTTTTAACTACGCTTTATATATATATCATCATTGCGTGGTACCGGTGTTGAGGGTTGCTCCATCGAAGGGGTCGGCGAACCCGAGAAATTATATTGCGTGGTTCCGGTGTTGAGGGTTGCTCCACCGAAGGGGTCGGCAAACCCGAGTTATTCTTTCAAGTTTTATATCTCTTGTGAATTTTCCGGAGTCGACAAATACAAAGGAGATTCTGCCGAAAATTTCAAAAATCCCAAGAGATAGATTTTTTTTTTAGAAAGTCCAAACCTAGATTTAGTTGTAGATTAGGATGTCATTGGGATGGGAGAGAAATCTTGGATCACACCTTCGAACTCTTGCAATATTATATTATATTTTATAAAAATTGATCAGTTCCTGATTATCGGCATTCGTACGGCCATACGATGTCCGAGGTGAGGCTTAGCTCACTTTCCTGTTTCCTGTTTCTTATTTCCTGATTTCCATTGGGTTCCGAATCCCCGAATTCGGCTCTGTAATATCCAATGTAGCCTGCTCCGATATTCTTGAAAAATTTCAAGTCATACGACATTTGTTATAACACTTGATTCCGATAACTCGGAAAACCACTCATGTGTTATCCTGACTATATCACATAAATATGTGATCCTGATACTAATGGGACGATAAATCTAAGCACCGCCCATTTAGTATAAACCTGATCCCGGGTAAATGGGATTATTGTTGAGATAATAGAAGTTGTGTGATCCAGAAGTATTTCTCTAAATGTTACATTTTGCATTAGGAGTTGTTTAGAGGCTATTTACATTCCTGTAATACAACAGTATCTTGGAATGTGCAGAAATATAAAATTCCATTTTTAAGTAGAATTTCAAATTTTTGCAAACCTTATCCAAAATTTGTTTCTTTATTCCGATTTAATTTCAATAAATTTTATCAACTTATTTTACTTATTCCGTTCCTTGACTGGGGACTTGCTCGTCGTATTGACGACCTAGTTTTGTTCACTAGGGCATGCTGAAGACCAGGAAGGAGTGCAACCTTACACCGAGAAGGAGCTTTATGAATGATATAAGGAAATGAAGGATGTTGGTCTAGAGATGTCGTTTTGTCGTCTATGTATAGTTATGTATCTTTTGTGAATGTAAGAAAGATGTAAATGTATGATCGAACATGCTAGTCATGTATAATAAATGTAAATTACTTTAGATTGTCTCTTGATGTCTATACCTTATTCTAGAAATTACAGGCGACAATCGCAAGCATAGCACGACACGTGTTATACGGGTGCGTAGCCTGGAGATGTATCACAATGCTCCGATACTTTATTTTGGGAAC
The DNA here is from genome assembly GCA_029216955.1 of Iris pallida. Taxonomy (NCBI): domain Eukaryota; kingdom Viridiplantae; phylum Streptophyta; class Magnoliopsida; order Asparagales; family Iridaceae; genus Iris; species Iris pallida. Next base: position 14,762,793 of record JANAVB010008800.1, on the reverse strand, counting down.
CGGGACGTGACATATCGTGGACTCAACTTCCCGCGAACGCCAAATCTAATGACCCCACGGGTAGGTGAGATCCGCAAGAACACGTGGTCCCCAACAGAAAATTCTAGCGGCCTACGATGTTGGTCTGCCTAATGACGATGCCGATCTTGCGTAACTCGAAGTCGCTCTCTAATCCCCTTAACCACTTCAACCGTCTGAACAATCATCTCTGGGCCTAACATCTTCCTCTCCCCGATATCATCCCATGCCAGTGGCGACCTACGCTTCTTACCATATAGTGCTTCGAATGGCGCCATCTGGATACTGGCTTGATAACTGTTGTTGTACGAGAATTCGAATAAGTGCAGGTGACTCTTCCAAGATCCTCCAAAATCTAGGGTGCAAGCTCGTAACATATCTTCTAAAGTCTGAATTGTTCGTTCTGATTGCCCGTCTGTCTGTGGATGGTAGGCCGTACTAAATCTTTACTTGGTACCCAGGCTATGATGTAAACTCTTCCAAAAATGTGATGTAAACGTGTATCTCTATATGATACAATACTGACAGGGAACCCATGCTGCCTGACTATCTGCTGCATATACAACTCTGCCAACTTCTCTGTAGATTGCCCTACTCTAAAAGGAAGAAAATGTGCCACCTTTGTAAGCCGATCCACTATCACCCAAATAGCATTCTTACCACTTGGTGATCTCGGTAAACCGGTCACAATGTCCATTATAATATGCTCCCACTTCCATTTCGGGATAGGAAGCGGTTGTAATAATCCAGCTGGCCTCTGTTGTTCTGCCTTCACTTGCTAACATATTAAGCAACGAGAAACGAATCTAGCTATCTTCCTCTTCATTCCGTTCCACCAGAAGTGCTGCTTGATATCTTTGTACATTTTGGTCCCTCCGGGGTGTATAGAATACTGAGAATTGTGGGCTTCTGTCATAACCTCCTGTCTGATATCTCCACTAGGCACACATAGATGTGATCTAAATCTAAGTGTACCATCTTCGTGAATTTTCATCTCCTTCCTGAGTCCTGACTCACATTCTGTCCTAAACTTCTGAATCCTTGGGTCTTGTGCCTGAGCTGCCTTGATCCTGTCTACCAAGTCGGATTGTACTCGTAGACTTGCCATAATTCCGATATCACTAGGAAGTATAACCTCGATGCCCATCTCTTGAAGATCTTCTAAGATATGTTTTTGTGATGTCAACATAAATGCACCGCCTCTCCTACTAAGAGCGTCCGCTACCACATTAGCCTTGCCTGGATGATACTGAAGCTCTACGTCGTAATCCTTGATCAACTCTAACCATCTTCTATGTCTCATGTTCAGTTCCTTCTGAGTAAAGATGTACTTCAAACTCTTGTGGTCTGTGTACATGTCCACTCGATCACCGTACAAGTAATGCCTCCATAGCTTCAAAACAAATACTACTGCTGCCAACTCCAAGTCATGAGTCGGATAATTCTTCTCGTGGTCTCTAAGTTGACTAGAAGCATACGCTATCACCTTTCCATGTTGCATTAGGACACACCCAAGTCCCTTTCCTGACGCATCACAATATACAGTAAAACCTCCGGGTCCAACCGGTAATGTAAGAATAGGTGCCGTGATCAACTTCTGCTTCAAATTCTCAAATGATGTCTGGCACTCTGCCGACCAAATGAATGGCACATCCTTCCGTGTCAAGCGGGTCATGGGTGCTGAGAGTCTTGCAAAGTCTGATACGAACCTTCTGTAATATCCTGCCAATCCCAAGAAACTTCGTACATCTGCTACGGTCTTAGGCATTGGCCAACTTTCTACTGCTTCTACTTTCTTGGGATCTACTGCTACTCCAGCCCCTAATATGATGTGTCCCAAGAATGAAATGCGATCCGTCCAAAACTCACACTTGCTGAGCTTGGCGTACAACTGGTTCTCTCTCAGAACCTGTAACACTTTCTTGAGGTGATCTTCATGCTCTTCTTTACTAGCTGAGTATACGAGAATGTCGTCGAGGAACACAACGACAAATTGATCTAAGTACGGCATAAAGATGCGGTTCATCAAATCCATAAATATTGCTGGAGCATTGGTCAAACCAAACGGCATTACTAAGAATTCGTAATGCCCGTACTTTGACCTGAATGTCGTCTTGGGAATATCCTCTTCTCGAACTCTAACTTGTTGATACCCTGATCGAAGATCTATCTTGGAGAAAACTCTTGCTCTACTCAATTGATCAAACAAATCGTCAATCCTTGGTAGTGGGTACTTGTTCTTTACTGTTGTCGCGTTGAGCTTTCTGTAGTCAATGCACAATCTTGATGACCCATCCTTCTTTCCTACAAGTACCACTGGTGCTGCCCATGGTGATTCGCTAACTCGAATGAACTTCTTCGCCTTCAGTTCCTCTATGTGCTGATACACCTTGGCCTGCTCTGAATCTCCCATTCTGTAAACTCGATCTGATATCGGTTTAGTTCCAGGTGCCAATTCTATACTGAACTCAATATCCCTAACCGGTGGTAGACCTGGAAGTTCTTCGGGAAATACATCAAGAAACTCTTCAACTACCTTTGGGACTTGAACTTCTTCCATTGCCATCACTACTCTTTGTTTATGTTGGTAGATCTCTGATCTGACTAAGGTAAACCGCTTCATGCCTGGAATATTAAAAGATACACTCCCTTTACGACAATCTATTGTCGCATGACTGTCTTCCAGCCAGTCCATACCTAAGATAATGTCGAAATTACCAACAGAAAATTCTATCAACCTGGCGGGTAAGGAACGCCCGCAAACTACAACTCTACACGCTAGAATAACTCTACTAACTCCTACGAGCCCATTACCAGTGAGTATATGCAACCTCCCTGGTAATGTCTCGAATTCCAATCCTAGTCGTGTCGCAAATTGTGCAGATATAAATGAGTGTGATGCTCCCGAATCAAACAATGCTACTGCGGGATATGAGGCGACGAGAATGTTACCTGCCACAACATCTCTCGATGCCAATGCTTCTTCCAAGGACAGATTGAATGCCTGCCCTCGGCCTCCTTGTTGGTTCCCATGCTGCGGTCTAGCCTGGTGCTGCTGCTGGCCTCTACCTTGGTGATGCTGGGGCGGTCTATGCTGTTGCTGCTGCATCGGCGATCCCTGCAGCCGAAACATCTGAGCCTGTGACATCAACGGACGTTGTGCCAACGGTCTCACCGCTACCGCTGGTCCTTGATACTGGCCTGTCCCTGGTGCTGTGTCATGCCCCAGAACCAGAACACTGGAGAGCGGGGGCAGACATAGCCAGCTACGTATAACGGAATGGAATCCACGCCGCTATACGGTCACGGCTGTCTAGATATGTGAGGGTTTCACTACAATCCATCAGTCTCTTAAGGTCATAAAATATCCTATTGTCTCAATCTCAACCAACTAATAATAGTTACAAGATGTCAGACCACCAAATACACAATAGTAAGGCGTCCCATACATTACATATTCGGAATGATCATGAAGCTAGTCGTTACAAAATGTGAGGACTAGCAAGAGTTCAGTCATACATGATCAACCCCCGGGGCTTGTCAATCATGTTACAGCCCGTAGGCAGACAATAAGTAAAAGCTGCAATCGAGCTAACACTTGCTCGTCGGCTAAACGCCTCAAAAGAATAATTTACAATATTACAGTGGGAGAACAAAAGAAACCCACTCGATGCCCTGGTTACGCCTGGTGACCACCATCGGGCTGGAAAGCAGGGAGATCCTTTGGTGCTGCTCCGGTATCTGGCCATACAAAACCAGCTGGGTCAGACCCCAGAAAGAGCAAGTGCCACAAAGGAGGCTTCACTTAAGGACTAAAACCAACAAATCATTAGCATTCAACATACAAGAAAACAATAAGTAACACAGATTGAGGTTTGTGCACTACTAATGCACTTGTCCCAATCAGAGGAAAATAATTAAGAGAAGCATCATTGACATAAGACAACTGGAGAATCATGCTAAATAAAATATAGCTGGGCAATATATGAAGAGAAGACGAAGGTACTATTCCGGAAGCCAGTTTACAATCCTTAAACCAAACAAGGACCGAGATTGTAACCCTTCACCTGAACAGAACTTAGTCTCTGATCATTTATTGCTAAAGGTGACAATCATTAAGGTAAAAATGAGAGAGTACAATGATAAAAGTGACAATGAAGAGTGCAATACGCTAGAGTGACAATAGAGTACAATCATTATAGTAACAATCTGGAGTGACAATCATTCAATCATTCTGGTACAATCTTGCAATTAATCACTTCTAGACAATACTATACTGGACTAGACTCCATCCAATCAATCACGGCCAATCACTGCCTACGGCTTTCTACATTAACTAACTAGGGTTATCACAATCCTAGTTACTAACAAGATGCAATGAGATGCTCCAAGTAGTCACAGGCCCTGCAGCTATCCAGGTTATCCAGGCGAACATTATAGTGACAATTCAGAGAGTTCAATCTTTAAAGTGACAATCAGAGAGAGTACAATACACTAGAGTAACAATAGAGTTCAATCATTACAGTGACAATGGAGGGTGCCCCACATAACAGTGGGCTGGAAATGTGTCCTACTCGTCGGCAGGCTACAAGTCCAAACATTTGCGGCCGGAATAACGGAATCGCCTGTAACTGGGGAACATCTCTTCATGACTAGTGGATTATTCTAGTCATTAACCTTAGTTTATTTCAATATGTACCCCTGACCGTGGTACTTAGGGATCCATGCCCTAGACATGATGCAAGACACACTAGTTCATTTATCAATACATTCACAAGTCACCCACGGTGTCCGGGTCAATATTACATTATCATGTCAATAGAGCCGTCGCAACGGCGCTCAATAAACCACGCTATTCACTTATCTGGAGTGCACCACCACGGGTCACTATCAAGTTGCTCACAGAATTCAATACGTCAACCATGCTATGCTCACATTATGCTCATATCAATGTCGTATAAAAAGGCGTAAGGATATAAACAGGAAATACCATGCACTAAAAGAAGATGAAATAAAACATAATGCAATTAGGTGCCAAGACTAGACTGCGCTGGGCAGCCAGGGTCAGGTTGCGCCAGGAAGAGTCAGGCCAAGTCATGTTGCGCTAGGCACTAGACTGCGCAAGGCTAGGTTGCGCATGCCTCAGGTTGCGCCTGAGTCAGGTTGCGCTGGGAAGGGGCAAGCTGGACCGCGCTAGGCTGGGTTGCGCCAGGCTGGATTGCGCCAGCACTGGATTGCGCCAGCACTGGATTGCGCTGGGGAAATGGAGAGCGCCAGCACCAAGAGGCGCTGGGCTGGGCAGCGCCAGCGCTAAAGAGCGCTGGGCTAGACTGGATGAGTGGAGCCAGCGCTAAAGAGCGCTGGGCTAGCTGGATTGCTCCCGGGACAGGGGGTCTTCTTCCCCAAGGCTGAGAACAAAATGTCCATGGAATTCAAAACTTCAAAAGACCATAACTAGGTCAAATCTCAATGAAAATCCACTTTGCAAAGGTCTAAGTTGTGTAAAATTAAATTCTCTTCAACATGGAACAATCAAAACACAAAAATGAACAAGTTTTATAGATCAAAACCACCATAATCTGAAAATACTTCAATCCTAGATCTACAAAATTTCAAGCTCCAAATAGAGAAAACCCAAGTTCTAAAGTTGCTTAAAATGAGCTAATAAAGCTATTAGACAAATAAAATGTTGCCCTCAAGTGATAGCAAGATGCAACTTGCCTAGGTTGGTGGAGAGGAAAGAGTAATGAGGAAGAAGATGAAGAAGAAAATAAATGAGGAGAGAGAGAGGGAAATTGATATTTATGGTAGGGTGGTGGTTCTCCATGTCAACCCAAAATAAACCAAGCCAAGATAAACCAAGGTGAACCAAGTCAAGGCCCATAAACTCTCTCTAGCAATTTTAAACCAAATGAATCATGAAATAAACCAAGCCAATGCAAAATAAACCAAGATAACTAATCATGATTAAATAAAATATGGGTCCAAAACACGTATACGTACACTAAATACGTATCACGAATTTGGGACATTACATGCTGGCAGAGCAGGAAATTGTTGTACTGGTCCTCCTGACCTCGAATTCATAGGACAGGTGGAAACCCGATGATCTGGACTTCCATATATCAAACACTATCCGTTCAATGCCCGACACATACCTCTAGTGTGTCATGCCTTCCCACAATAAGTGCAGCCCGCTGGGGGTTGCTGGTTCTTCCTCTGCTGCTGTTGTTGCCTTGCTGGGGGTGCTGGCCCTCGCATTGCCACATCGTGAATGCGAATGCCAGGGGGTTGTGCTGTAACTCGGGGCGCTGCTTCCCCTCCTCCTTCAATCTGATTGTGAGATCTCTTCTGACCTCCAGTCCTAGATGTGATCCTCTGGATGGTGATCTCATGCCTCCGGGTTGCCGTCAATACCTCATCGAAAGTCTGGTAGTTGTGCCCCTCTATCAGTTGCAAGAGTTCAAGATGAAACCCTTGCTGAAACCTCATAGCCCTCCGGCTCTCTGTTGCTACCATCTCCGGGGCGAACCTACTCAGTCTGCAGAACTCTGCTGCATAAGCATCCACTGTCTTGCCAGCCTGCTTGAGGTTGATAAACTTCTGTTGTACCTCGAACTGTGCCACAACTCTATAGTACTTCGTCTTGAACCTTGCAGTAAAATCATCCCAAGCTATAGGACGTCTGATGCCCACTTCTTCTGATTCCCACCAATCACGTGTGAGGTCATGAAGTAACAGCTTCACTTGATCCACACGTTCTTCCGTTGGTACCTTAGCCGCTGTCAGAATAGCCTCGATGTCATTAAGCTATGCATCTGCTGAAATGACATCTTCTGTGCCCTCGAAACGACGGGGGTTGTACTTGCAGAACCTGGTTGACGCCCCTGAGTCAGCCCCCATTCCCCTTTCCAAAGCCGTTTGTAATCCTTGGTTGAGCAATACATTCTGCTCTTGCAGCTGAGTGTTCATGTGTTGCTGGGCCAACATCTGATGTTGCTGAGTAGCCATCATCCCTTTTATGATTTCCAGAAGGGCTGGTGTGTCTACTGCCATAGGGGTAGGCGGAACTGTTGGTGGTGTTGGAACCTCCGGATACTGTGGTCCAGCTGTTGGTTCCACTATCACCTCTTCTTGGATGGTCTCTTGAGGTAGTACTGGCCTTTGTTGCTGACCAACATGGTCGTGTTGTTCGTGTTGCCCTTGTTGTTGCTGTCCAGCTCTGATAGATGTGGACGAGGTGCCCCTAAGAAAAGGGACAAGAGAGCAATCAAACGATCGGACAGAAAAGATCAATGAAGTCAAAGATACCGGAATGTCAAGCTAGGGTCGAGAGTAACGAATCATGAGATCAAGGGAAAACATGTGTGATTGAGACAACCTATAAATTAAAACACCCCACAAGTCTAAAATCAGACCTGCATGGGCAACCACTAAAACCTTGTCACGTCCCAGAACCAGAATACCGGAGAGCGGGGGAATGACCCAGCCAGCTACGTATTACGGGTAGATGAATACCGTATAATACGATCAATGTTGTCTAAAAGAAAAGGGGTGCATACTACATGAAAGTCTCGCTAGGGTTACTCAACATCTATTGTCTCAATCATTCAAACAAGAAGCAATAATAGAGAACATGTAAGATAAAGCAGTAAGACGTCCCAAACGTTCAGTCAAAATGTTTTTGAGATCTGGCTTTACAAAACATAGCCAGATGATATGACAAGGTATACACAATCGTTATCAGCTGCAGTCTGACTTAGTTACAATTATGTAAAGTAAGCGCAAGACAGTCCGACTAACATGTTGGTGCCAAGCGACAAAATGTAAAGTAAGTAGTAAAACGAGCAGGGAAGCAAGGAACCCACTCGTGTCCTCCTGCGATCATCCTTCTAGTATTGACCATCTTGGAGGTGGAAGTAAGCTGAGTCCTCGGGAGCTGGCTCTAAATCTGGCCATACAAAACCAGAAAGGTTAGACCTCAAATAGCAAGTACTACAAAGGAAGCACGACATGAAGAATTAGAACCAGTGGTAAGAGTTAAGAATATGGTAAATAGGTCTCTGCTTGCTACTGGGGTTCACACAACATCACGATACTTCAAGCCAACTTCCCAACCAAACAAGGACAGAAGTTGACCCGTCATGTCCTGACATTCTGATCATCTCAGTAGTTAACAGAGTAGGTACAGCACACAAATAAATCAATTTAAACAGTAATACAACTACTACGGCTTGCTAACTGTAAGTTCCAAGTTGCCCTGGAAATATGCAATAAAGGATTCCTCAGTTCTTATAATGTACAAGCAAGGCTAGTCTACCCAATAATCAATTGCGCCAATCATGAATTAGACGTGTCCCAGCGGGATGCCCGTCATCAATATATATAAAAATATAAACAGATACCACTCCCTGCACGTGTGGCAGGTTTACAGTATCTGTGGGAACCAGCCGGCATGTCGGGGCACTAATTGTCCCGAGATAGCTGCCATGTAAGAACTCAGGAATCCATTCTCTCCATGCAATCATTATTTTATTTAACTTAATAGTTCCTATGTTAATTGAAATCTCATGCCATGGATCATGGTCATTCAGAATGAGTACTTTCGTACAGAGTACGATATGCATAACTCTACAACGATGCCCGTGCGGTTAGGTTGTAGGTCTTACATAGCGTAATGCAACAATCAAACCTAGTCACGGAATAATCATACCTTGACTGTAAGGTACACATGCTGCTTTTGTAGAAAATAAGTTGAAGTCTGCATGTATCCATATGCCAATGTTCGGGATCGGCTAGTCGATTGCAATGGTTCATGGTTAGTATATGAACGTGTCTCATTCAATTCGCTAAGACGACTAGCCAGTCTTTTAGTTCCAACTAAGAACGCATGATCAATCATTTAGTCAAGGTAACAATCAATGTCAATTCGTGACAAGCATGAAAGTCAAACTAGTATTAGTATGGTCGAGTCTATAACTCTCAGGGTTAAGTTCCAGTCATACTGGGTATCCATAAACCAATCGAGACAGAGTGCACACTCCACACAACAATTTGTATTTAAATATTAACATACAACAAGTGGCATAATTTAAATGGATGGGCGCATAGCCTGCATGTGCCGCAGGGGAGTACGCCAAAGGAGTACGCATAAAGGAAGTACGCGTAAAGGAAGTATGCATAAAGGAAGTACGCGTAAAGGAATTCGCGTGCAGGAATACGCTTGAAGGAATACGCGTGTAGGAATACGCGTGAAGGAATACGCATGAAGGAATACTGGTGCAGGAATACGCGTGAAGGAATACGCGTGCAGGAATACGCGTGAAGGAATACGCGTGAAGGAATACTCATACAGGAATATGCGTGAAGGAATACGCTTGCAGGAATACGCGTGAAGGAATACGTGTGAAGGAATACTCGTGCAGGAATACGCATGAAGGAATACGCGTGAAGCTTGTTTTACGCCAAGGCAGAGTAGACTTTGTTTTACGCGTAAAACAGTCTTGACTTACGTAATCCAGATTTCACGCTGACACGAATAAACGTGGGCGTAGAGTTTGATACTACGCAGGCTTGTATAAACGTGGGCGTAAAGTTTGATACTACGCAGGCACGTATAAACGTGGGCGTAAAGTTCCTCCAGAACTCCAAATTCCATGAAACCTTCAATCTAAGCCAAAAATGGGACTTCCATAGATCAAAATGGGGTATAACACAAATCTCAACAACCTGGAACGATCAAAACTTGAAAATAAGGAAGTTTGATAGATCAAAACCACCAAAATCCGAAAATGACAAATTCTATATCTACAAAAATAAAACTTCAAAATGCAAAATGTCAAGTTCTAAATTATCTTAGAATCACGAGAGGGAGATAAAGGAACCATAAAAATGGGTTCTCATGTGGAAGCAAGATGCACTTGCATAAGCTCTTGGTAGGTGGAGAGAGTTATGAGGAAGAAGAAGAAGAGTAAATGAGAATAAGTGAAGAGAGAGAAAGTAGTTGGGCTTTAAATGGAAATGGTGGTAGGTAGGGGGTTGGGTTCATGATGAACCACCCTAAACCAAAACAAACCAACCCAAGCCGAACCCAAGTCAAAATAAACCATAAGCTAAGCAAAAGCAGAAAATAAAATACAGAAAAATAATTAGCATAAAATTAAAGGAATTAAATACAGAACAAATGCATGATAAATATTAAATAAATACATTCAAGCAGTACACGTATTAAAATACGTAATCTGGAAACGAGGAGTGACAATGGTGCCTTTGAGATATCAAAAAATACGCTTTACAGCACATAAGTGCGATTCCTTTGGATTTGCTTGGTATCGTGCACAAAGACACACTAAACATGATATCATGTCGGCTAGCAGTTAGATAGAGTAAGCTACCGATCATACCTCGATGCTTACGAATGTCGACCGAAGTACCATCTTCATCATTATCAAGTTTTGTCGTTGTTGCCATAGGAGTCCTCATTTATTTGGATGAGTCCTCATTTATTTGGATGAGTCAAGTTCGAAGCGTTTGAGGAGATCCTTTGTATATTTGGCTTGATTGATGAAGGTTCATTTGGGTCCTTGTTTGATTTGCAAGTCCAAAAAGAATGATAGTTCTCCCATCATGCTCATTTCAAATTCATCCTGCATTACTTTAGCAAAATCTACACAGAGTGCATTGTTAGTGGAACCAAAGATAATGTCATCGACATAAATTTGTACTAATAAGAGTGTGCCATTAAGGGATTTGATAAAAAGTGTGGTGTCGACTTTGCCCTTAGAAAAATTGTGAGATATAAGGAAGGAACTAAGGCGCTCATACCAAGCACGAGGAACTTGTTTGAGGCCATAAAGGGCTTTGTGTAGTTTAAAGACGTGATGAGGAAATTGAAAATCTTCAAAGCCAGGAGGTTGCTTAACATAAACTTCCTCTTTAATAATGCCATTTAGAAAAGCACTTTTAACATCCATTTAAAAAAGTTTGGAATCATTAAAGCAAGCAAAAGCACATAGCTTGTGAATGGATTCAAGACGAGCAACCGGAGCATAGGTTTCATCGTAGTCAATGCCTTCCTCTTGGTTATAGCCTTGAGCAACCAATCGGGCTTTGTTACGAGTCACTAACCCATCTTCATTAAGTTTATTATGAAACACCCATTTAGTTCCAATAATGGGGTGGTTGTTAGGTTTAGGAACAAGTTCCCAAACCTTGTTTCGCTCAAATTGATTTATCTCTTCTTGCATCGCTATCATCCAAAATTCATCATGAAAAGCATCATTAATATTTTTAGGCTCTATTTGAGAAATAAAAGCCACGTTTGCACAAAGATCACGAGTGGAGGATCTAGTACTGACACGGGATGAAGGATCACCAATAATAAGCTCCTTAGGATGATTAGGGACAAATCTCCATTCCTTTGGGAGATCCTCTTGAGGAGGCTCGAGTGGTGGAGAATCTTTTGTTGGAGGGGTCACAATTTCATTGTTAGATGAAGAAGGACGAGGATCTCCAATAGAAGAGTTCTCCAAACCAAAAGAGATGTCATCAATATCATCGGATGAGGAGGATGTAGAAGAGTTAAGTTCATCAAAAGAGACATTAATTGACTCTTCGACAACGAGACTTCTTTTATTAAAGACACGAAAACTTTTACTATGTATTGAGTAGCCAAGGAAAATACCTTCATAAGCTTTTATTTCAAACTTGCCTAGGTTGTCGTTGGTATTCAAAATAAAACATTTGCATCCGAAAACTTTAAAATACTCAATAGAGGGAATTTTGTCAAACCAAATCTCATAAGGAGTCTTTTTAGAAATAGGTCTAATCAAGACCCTATTTATAATATGACATGTCGTGTTTACGGCTTCCGTCCAAAAGTATTGGGGGAGCTTATATTGGTTTAACATAACCCGGGCCATATCGCCAAGGGTTCTATTCTTTCTTTCCACAACACCATTTTGTTGAGGAGTTCGTGGGCAAGCAAAATCATGACCAAAACCATTCTTTTCACAAAATCTTTTAAAATCGGCATTGTCAAATTCTCCTCCATGATCACTTCTAATCTTGTTAATAGAAATGCCTTTCTCATTTTGAACACGCTTACAAAATGCAACAAATTCACGAAAAGTATCACTTTTACTAGCAAGAAAAATGATCCAAGTAAATCTCGAAAAATCATCAACCAAAATAAAAGCATAAAGTTTGCCTCCAAGACTAGCTACTCTACTAGGACCAAATAAATCCATATGAATAAGTTGAAGTGGTCTAGTGGTACTCACAGAGTTGATGGATTTGACGGATGACTTGGTCAACTTACTTTTCTCACATTCTTCACATACCATATCCTTTTTGAAGGAGATACTTGGAAGTCCTCGTACAAGCTTCTTGGTTGCAAGACGGGAGACGGTATCCATGTTGGCGTGTCCGAGCCTCATGTGCCAAAGCCAACTTTTATCGTTCTTTGCGACTAAGCACCTGTCATTGTTAGTACCTTCAACAAGATAGAAAACGTAGATATTGTTTTCTCTAATGCCTTCATACACTGTAGATCCACTAGAGCTATCAGTAATGAAGCATTTGAGTTTAACAAACTTAATATCATAATCATTATCCGTAAGATGACTGATACTGAGAAGATTGTGTTTGAGATTTGTAACAAGACAAACATTCTTAATACAAGGATAAGGAAGGGAACCGACATTACCATTTCCTATGATGTGGCCTTTTAGATTGTTACCAAAGAATACATGTCCTTCTTTTTTCATCGATAACGTTGTAAAAAGTGAAGCATCACCGGTCATGTACCGTGAGCAACCGCTATCGAGGATCAACTTGCTTCTAGCATGAGAATGATTCTTCACCTACAACATAAGTTGAAGATGAACATTTTGGTACCCATAATTGTTTGGGTCCTTGATTGTTAGTCTTAGGAACCCATTTATAAACTTTCATATCAACTTATTTTCTTGTTAGACAGTAATTAGAAGTATGTCCAAGTAAGCCACAATAGTTGCACATCATGGAAGATTTAGAAGAGAATGTGTGAGTGTTATGCACATGTGAAGCTTTAGTACAAGGAGTTCTATCATGAGTGTTATGATGATGATAATAGAAGGCATGATGTGAGGTGTTCTTCTTAACAAAGAGTCCTTTCCTTGTGTTAGGATAGGACCTATGTGTAGTGTTCTTGTTCATGTAAGAATTGTGACTAGTATTGTGATGAGTGTAGGCGTGTCTTGGAGCATGTGTGCGAGTAGTGTTCTTATCAACCAGTTTCTTACCCTGCACAAGAAGATCAATATACTTAGTAGACGTATCATATTCTCTTCTATTTGCAGCTTGAACTTTATGCATAGCAAAATCATAAGCCCTTCTGAGGGATTGAATCTCATCATCCTTTTTCTCAATGATAACTTGAGATTCTTGTAATTTGAGTCATAAAGATTATATCTCATCCGTGTCGGAGGCAGGAGATTTCCCTTTTACATCAATAATGATGTTGGAGAGTCTTTCTACTTCAAGTTTGAGTGCATCAACGTCTTTTAGAGATTTCTTGTACTTATTTCTAACACCTTTGTGTTCCTCGTGTAGTTCAAGAATAGCATTTTCCAAGTCATCATAAGTGAGAGTATTCAAAGAGAGATCATCGAGTACCTCATCGGTTGCCATGAGGCAAACATTTGTATTGTGTTTGTATTCTTTGTCGTTGTCTGTATCGCTAGCATCACTTTCACACCAGATGCTGGTGTTGGCGTATTTTCTGGAGGAAGAGCTTCCTTTGTTAGACTTCTCGTACTTACTGGAGTCTTTTCTTGTCATAGGGCAATCTCTCTTGATGTGATCGGTTCTCCTGCATTAGTAGCAAGCAGGATCTTCATCGTTGTCCCATCTAAAGCGGTTGGCTTTGTTGAACTTGAGGAACTTTCGAAAATGCTTTGCGGTAAGAGCTATTTCTTCATCATCATCCGACTCATTATCGTCGGAGCTATCCTTTGAGTAGGATTTTGTAATCTTGAGAGCCAAAGACTTCTCCTTTTCTTTGGCCTTCTCCTTCTCCTTTTCTTGTATTGATGATTCCTCTTGGTCTTTCATGTCAAGTTCATGAGTCATAAGCTTCCCCATGAGGGTCTCAAGGTTCATGGTTGTCAAGTCGTTTCCTTCAATGATAGCGGTAGCTTTAGGACTCCATCCTTTAGTCAATCCTCTGAGAATTTTTTTGATCTTTTCATGAGCAGGATATTCCTTACCAAGAGAAGAAAGAGGGTTAATGATATCACCGAAACGAGTAAACATGCAAGTAATAGACTCATCTTGTTTCATCTTAAAAGGTTCATATTCTTGTGTGAGTCTACTAATCTTTGATTCTTTTACTTGTGATGTTCCCTCGTGAGTGACTTCTAGCAACTTCCAAATATCATATGAAGTCTTGCAAGTAGAGATTCTATTAAATTCACTGCTATCGAGAGCATAGTAAAGAGCGTTCATAGCCTTAGCGTCTCGACTAGCAAACTTCTTGACATTCTCAGTGAGTTTATCCCTAAGGGTGTCAGATACAACATCCTCAATAACTCCGGAAGGAGTAGGGAGACCATTTATCACACAATCCCATAAATCGAAATCTATGGACTTCAGATAAATGCTCATCATAAGCTTCCAATAGTTATAGTTGTTTCCATCAATTAGAGGAGGTCTATTTGTGGAGTGTCCCTCATTGTGGAATGTGTTGACACTAGGGTTAGTGGCCATGGATCACTCTAAGGGTGTAAATCCAAATCAAGAGAACTGTCATGACCCGCACCCGCTAAAAGGACACGTGACGCGACAACGCCCATCCCTCACCGGAAAAACGGCGTGGAACGCTGTGGATTTTCTAGTCTGACAACAGTTTATATATATAACAAAACCTGTCGAGAATATAGTCAACTCCGAACGGAGGACAAGCAATGAATATATATAAGTACTCAATCACAACTCTAAAAATGATAAGTAAAGACTAAAAGATAAAGACAACAAGATGATAAAATATAACCTGTCAAGTCCAAATACAAATAATATACAAGTCCAGTCTCTAATACAGTCCAAATATAAATACAGTCTCAAAAGTAACTGGAAACAAAGTCGAGTACAAAGACCTACTCTAACTAAACAAGTGGTATAGTCTCGTCAGGCGGAGCTACGCCCTGCGGGACCAAGTCTAGGCCCACTACGTCGTCCGGACCGTAGTAGGTACTGCAATCTCCCTCATCGGCATCTGTAATATTTTATCAACAGTCCAGTCAGGATGGAACGAGTACATATATCTCATAACATATCTCAAGATAAAATAAAAGCTATAAGACTGTAAATAGAGCATATACAATGAATCATGGAGTGTACATGTATGTATCATGGCATGGTAAGCTGTAAAGCTAGAGCTAGAACAAGAAAGTAGAACTAAATCATGGCATGTACACAAATCAAGGTAAGCTATATATCCAATGTGTGTGAGTAGTAGTTTCGGCTTATGATCGGCTTGGGTAGCTGTCGAGAATCGGCCTGGCAAGTCATAAGTGCGGTATATGACTCACACTGTTCAAGAATGCAAGGGGATATGATCACAGGCATACGCTACTACTCCCCCTACCCCAACTGGTAGAATGGATCCAAACAGGACACGTCACTGCACGAAATTCTAATGAGAAGGTAGCTAGCCTTCTCTAGAATTAGTGACCACATATTGAGCAAGAGCTACAAGGGCGCTTGCACAATACATCCCAACCTAAGAAGGAGAAAACATCTCTCGTCGGGATCCAAGAATACCAATCCGTGAGAACCATGTGTCGGGAATAAGCATATCAACACTAAGTACATGAATCATAACAGTTATCATAAATTGGGAATAAGTATCAGAGAATGTACTCGCCTGTAAGAAGATAAAATATGTCGACCGGATCAACTGCAGTGTCTCGATGACCTATAGAGAACAAGACGTATCAATACTAAGTTTAGGAAGTAAAGTTAAATCAAATTAAATCCTATTTAGTCATTCTAGGTCAAGACATGTCTAGTCGGGTCAATCTTGGTCATGGGAGAACATTGGAAGTCAATCCGAATCAAACTAGGTCGAAAACTGGCTTACCGTTGACTTTTGGTCAACAGATCAACTCTGGTCAACTCTAGATCAACTCTAGGTTAACCCTAGGTCACTGGTGACTAATAGTTGACTTTTAGTCAACTGTCCAAGTTAAATGGAATTTGGAACTAAATTGGGTAAAGTGTTGACCCATAGTTGACTTTTAGTCTAAAAAGTCAACCGTGGTCAACCGGGTCCAAGACTAGGTTTAGACGGCTAATTCTGCTCATTACCAATCTCTACAACCCATATCCAAGTCCATCTTGGACTTCAAACTCAAATTCTCGGCCGTAGGCCAATTCCTTAATTTACCCTTTTAGGGTAAATTTCTAGCCTAGGTGGAAACCTAGTTAGCCTACCTACGCTTAGTATTTTGACCCGATCCCCCTAGGGTAGTAGGGTACTAGCCTATAGGTTCGTTACCTACCAAAATACCTAGATAAAGTGGACGTCTAGTCCACCTTACGGCCCGTTGTAGATATCTTGAATATTTCAAGATACGCACTGATACGGCGCGATACCGGCGCCCTACGACCCCGATTTCCACTCGAGAGCCTACCCGCAAAATCTAATTCATATAACCTAGGCCTACGTCAAGTTTCGTCGCAATCCGACGCTCCGAACTCGATTTCCCCTTCTAACTCGATTTCCTATATTTGGTGTATCTATCCTTCTACTTCTCAATCTCCTTCTACTTCCTATTCTTCTAATATTCCTCCTTCTAACTCTCCTTCCTATTCTTCTTCTCATTTCTAACTCTTCTTATTCCCTTCCCTCTTCCTTACTAATTCCTATTCTTCTAGTTCTTTTTCCTAATTCTTCTATTTCTAATTTTTTCTAACTTCTTAATCTCTCTAACTTTTCCCTACTCTATTCTTCATTTCCCTCACTAATATATCTATCTATACCTATATATATATATATATATATATATATATATATATATATATATATGTAGGGGGGTTTTAGTGTGGAAAAAGGAGGGAGGAAATGATGGTTTAAAGGGGGGGCTGCTCCCATTGCTGCAGCTACTGCTGCTCCCTGCTATTGCTACTGCTACTGCTCCCTACTGCTGCTGCTGCAGCTGCTCTCTACTGCTGCTGCTGCAGTTCATTCTTCTTCTTCTTCTTTCACTTCTCCTTCACTTCCTTCTCTACTCACCTCTCTCTCTCTCTCTCTCTCTCTCTCTCTCTATATATATATATATATATATATATATATATATATATATATATATATATATATATATCTAATCCTCTAACCACCTATCTATATATATACACACACACACACATCTCTACATATATGTATAAATACACACACACATATAGATACATATATATACACAACCATATATCTATATATATACATATACACATATCCATATATATATATATCTAAATTCATACACACACACACACAACACTCTTGACAACACCACCACTACCACTCTCTACACCACCACCACCATTCTCTCATTCTTCACACAAATATATATATATATATATATATATATATATATATATATATATATATATATATATATATATATATATATATATATATATATATATACACCATTCAATATACCATTCAATATATAAAAGCCCCAAATTAATCCTTAACCTAGATTTTAGGGAACCCTACCAATCTTAGGGACAAAGTGTAGAGAATTTACTTCTCAACATTTATTGTGAAGACACTAATGCAAAAGAGTAAATAAATGGAGAATTAATGACATACCTATGCTTAGGTTTCCTTGGAGGAAAGAAATGAGCTTGGGAAGAAGAAGTTTTAGAGAGAGAGAGAGTTTGACTTGTGAAGAAGAAAGGGGGGTGCTCCTAGTCTTGGCCGGCCCAAGGGGGGGGAATGGGTTTGGTTTTTGGGGATCCAATAAGCCCCCTATCCATTAGACTTTGGTTTGGTTCAAATTGTGTTCGGTTTGGTTCGGTTTAATTCTAAATACAAATTAAGCCTCTTAAATGACTAATTAAGTCATGGAAATAGGGTTAAAGATTTCTACCCTAATTATGATAGTGTGTGGGCCAAACACTGCTAGTTTGTGGGTCCCACTAGGGTCCAGGCTACCCGGGTCTCCAAATTGAGTCCGAATTGGATAAAATTCAAACCGACTCAAATAAATTCCTAAAAATCATATAAAATCAAATAAAATTCCTAAAATATTATAAAACTTGAAAATGACGAAAATACCCCTAATTCGGAAACTGGGGGTGACAAATCTACCCTCCTTAAAAAATTTCGTCCTCGAAATTGAATGAGAACTAACACAGCAATCATGAATTGAACAAGGAAAGAAAAAGAAAGAAATTTACCTCAAGGCTCGAAGAGATATGGGAATCGCTCCCGCATGTCGTCCTCCCTCTCCCAGGTGGACTCACCTGGAGAGTGGTGTCTCCATGCAACGCAAACCAAGGGAATGACCTGGTTCCGGAGCACCTTCTCTCTTCGGTCCAAGATCTCGACCGACTTCTCTGGATAGCTGAGTGTCGGTCCCACCTCGATCTCGGAGTGGTCTAAGACGTGACTGGGATCTGCCACGTACCGTCTCAGCTGCGACACGTGGAACATACTGTGCACTCCCTCCAGTGCGGGCGGTAACTCCAGTCGGTAAGCCACTGCACCGACCCTGCCCAAGATACGGAATGGTCCGATGTATCGTGGACTAAGATTCCCGCCGCCACCAAAACGAATCGTGCCACGCGTCGGAGAAATCCGTCGAAAGACAAGATCATCAACCTAGAACAAAACACAAGACTTAGAGCTTGATCTAAAACAATCACAATCAGACTCAAATACTAGAAAAATCTAAATTATACCTTAAACTCCAATGGCCTCCGGTGGCTATCGGACCAATGCCGCTGCCTATCCTGCGCCACCCGAAGTCTATCCCTGATAACCCTGACCTTCTCTGCAGCATCCACCACCATCTCAGGGCCAAGCAAAACCCTCTCACCGACATCATCCCAAGACAAGGGAGTACGGCACCTCCGTCCGTATAGAGCCTCGAAAGGTGACATCTCTATACTGGCTTGGTAGCTGTTGTTGTAAGCAAACTCTACCAAGTGAAGGTGGTCCTCCCAAGATCCCCCGAAGTCCAATACACAAGTGCGCAGCATATCCTCGAGGGTCTGAATCGTCCTCTCCGACTGCCCGTCTGTCTGAGGGTGGTATGCTGTACTGAACTTGAGCGATGTGCCCAAGCTAAGCTACAAACTCTGCCAGAAGTGGGAAGTGAATCGGCTGTCCCGATCCGAGACTATACTCACTGGCACCCCGTGTAATCGGACTATCTGCCGCACATACATCTCGGCCAACCTCTCCGTCGACAAACCCACTTTGAAAGGCAAAAAGTGGGCCGATTTGGTCAATCGATCAACAATGACCCAAATCGCATCCTTCCCTCTTGGAGAGCGCGGAAGCCCAGATACAAAGTCCATAGTGATATGCTCCCACTTCCACTTAGGAATGGATAGTGGCTGGAGCAATCCACCGGGTCTCTGCCTCCCGGCCTTTACCTGCTGGCGCACTAAACATCTCGAAACGAACTGAGCCACCTCTCGTTTCATGCCATACCACCAAACATGCTGTCTCAAGTCTCTATACATCTTGTTGGCTCCGGGATGTATAGAGTACTGAGAACTGTGCGCCTCCTGAAGAACCTCCTCCCGAAGTCCTCCGCTCGGCACGCACAATCTGGTACCATGTCTCAACGACCCATCCCCTGCTATAGAGAACTCATCCAACAGCCCTATCTGGACCTGCTCCCTGATGACCCTCAGAGCCTCGTCCTCAAACTGAGCTGCCCTGACTCTCTCCATCAGCTTCGATTGCACCTACAGACCCCACATTTGCGCCTCGAACCCAGGAACTATCACCTCTATGCCCAAGCTCTCCAGATCTGCCAGAAGGTGACGATCCATCGTCAAGCACATGGCCACGGGATACCTGCTCAAAGCATTCGCGACCACGTTGGCCTTCCCCGGATGGTACTGCAAGGATATATCAAAATCCTTCATCAGCTCTAACCATCGCCTCTGCCTCATATTCAGCTCCTTCTGGGAAAACACGTACTTCAAGCTCTTGTGATCTGTATAGATCTCAACTCGCTCTCCGTACAGATAGTGTTTCCACAGCTTCAAAGCAAAGATGACCGCTGCCAGCTCCAGATCGTAGGTAGGGTAATTTCTCTCATGAGGACGTAACTGCCTAGATGCATAGGCAATCACCTTCCCGTGCTGCTGAAGCACACAACCCAAACCCCGTCCTGAAGCATCACTGTAGATCGTATAACCACCAGATCCAGATGGCAGCATCAAGATAGGAGCTGTAGTCAACCTCGCCTTCAGCTCCTCGAAGGCGGCCTGGCACTCATCGGACCAAACAAACTCCTCGTCCTTCCTGGTAAGGCGGGTCATCGGCTGGGCAATCCTGGAAAAGTCCTGCACGAACCTCCGGTAGTAACCTGCCAGACCCAGAAAACTCCGAACCTCTGCTACTGAGCTCGGCGTAGACCAGGACTCCACTGCAGAAATCTTCTTCGGATCCACTGAAATCCCCTCGCCAGAGACAACATGGCCTAGGAACTCCACAGCGATCCAAGAAGAACTCGCACTTGGACAGCTTCCCATACAGCTGCTCCCTCCTGAGAGTGTCCAACACAATCCTCAGGTGCTCCTTGTGCTCCTCTGGTGTCTTCGAATAGATGAGAATGTCATCAATGAAGACCACCACGAACTTGTCAAGGTACTGGTGAAATACCTTGTTCATCAAGTTCATGAATACCGCCGGGGCATTGGTCAACCCAAACGGCATGACGGTATACTCATACCGGCCATAGCGGGTCCGAAAGGCAGTCTTCGGAATGTCATCCCGCTTCACCTTCAGCTGATGGTACCCGATACGCAAGTCGATCTTCGAGAACACCCTCGCGCCTCTCAACTGGTCGAACAAGTCATCAATCCTCGACAAAGGATACTTGTTCTTGATGGTAAGGTTGTTGAGCGCCCTGTAATCAATACACAGACGTACTGTACCATCCTTCTTGGGGACGAAAAGAACTGGCGCACCCCAAGGCGAAGAGCTAGATCGAATAAAGCCCTTGTCCTCCAGCTCGTCGACCTGTCTCTTCAGCTCCGCTAACTCACTGTTGTTGATTCTATAGACGTGCTGGGAGATAGGCTCAGCGCCCGACACTAGGTCTATAGAAAACTCAACATCACGATCTGACGGCATCCCGGGCAGCTCCTCGGGAAATACATCCAAGAACTCAGCAATGAGTGGATGTGGCAACACTGGCCCCGCCAACAACGCTCCGTAGAATCCATCTCCCTGCTCCACTGCACCCCTGGTGAACTCATACTCCGGCTCTCCCGGCGGCCTAAATAGAATCCTGCCCCCTCTGCAATCGATGCTAGCGTGGTGCGTGCTCAACCAATCCATACCGAGTACCACATCGTAACTCGGAAGTGGCATTACGAGCAAACACGCACTCAGCTTCCGGCCTCTCAAAGAAACTCTCCGCCCCCTTGCAAACATTATTAACTAGGATGATGCCATTCCCAGTCATAATCTTGCAAGTCCTACCCAGATACTCAGCAATAATATTGTGCCTAAGAGCAAAAGAAACAGACACAAAACTGTGCGTAGCACCAGAATCAAATAAGGCCAAAGCTGAAAAAGAATCGAGCAGAATAGAACCTGCGACAACGTCCGCAATAGGCTCCATCTCCTCGGCTGTAAGAGCAAAGGCTCTACCCTGACCACCCCTCTGCTGGCGGTGCTGAACAAACTGCTGCTGCTGAGTCGGAAGCGGACCTCGCTGCTGAACTACCGGCACACTAGCTGGTGCCCTCTGAACGGGTGCCCTCTGAGCAGCTCCAGCTGCACGGGAGTTCTTGGGACACTCCCGCATCTGATGCCCAGCGGCACCGCAAAAGAGACACAGCCCTAGCCTCCTCCTACAGAACTCGAAGAGGTGACCGGGCTTCTTGCAGAAGTGGCACGGCGGATCATCCTGCCCCGAACGCTGATGACTCCTCTGGACAGACGCTCTGGCCTGCCCCTGCTGCTGGTGATGCTGGAACGGCTGATGCTGAAGCTGAGGGCGCTTAGCAGCCCCTGCGCTGCTACTGGCCCCCGAGAACAAATCTCGATCCCTCTTCGGCTTCAAGCCCCACTCCCTCTCCACCTTACGGGCCTCCGCATAAACCTCTGCATATGTCGCATAGAAGGAAGGGATCAGGATCTTGATATCCCATGTCAA
Source organism: Iris pallida (assembly GCA_029216955.1). Lineage (NCBI taxonomy): Eukaryota > Viridiplantae > Streptophyta > Magnoliopsida > Asparagales > Iridaceae > Iris > Iris pallida. The sequence goes on along the minus strand of JANAVB010008800.1, from coordinate 14,740,378 downwards.
TCCCTCCCGGAAGCGCTCCGCTCGGATCACCGGGTCACTCACCATGTACTCGGCGTATCGGCTCAGCCGGTCGAACTCCGCCGCATACTCCTCTACGGTCATACCGCCCTGCTGCAGGTTCTGGAACTGCCGTACGAGGACGATCTTGTCCATGGGAGAAAAGAACTTCTCTCTGAACAGGGCCCGAAACTCAGCCCAAGTATGGCCCTCTCCTGCAAGAGCCGGCTCGTTCTGGAACCATGTCCGGGCAATATCTAGCAACTGTAACCCAACCGCCTCGACCTTCAGGTCGTCTGCCAGGCAGCAGGCCCTCATCTGGCGCTCGATATCCTCGACCAGTCATCAGCATAAATAATGCCCTCAGTCCCCTTGAAATCTTCGGACCAAGCTTCTTGAAAGCCTGGATATCCCGATCTTCGGCTGCTGCTGCGGCTGAACCTCCCTCTGTGGAGCCCCACGCTCCACTGCCGCCATAGCCAACCTGTGTGCATCCTCCATGCCTGGCGCATGGCCTCTGTCTGCCTCAACTGAGCCTCGTGCTGGGCCCGCTGGGACTCCAGCACCTGGTGAAAGAACGCTAGCATCTGCCCCATGTCTGTGGACAGAGAAGGCAATGGAGGAATAGCTCCATCATCACCGGAGGAGTCCCCTGCTGAGGAGGAAGAACGCCCCGGCAGCTCCGCTGTAGCCCCCGGCACTGGGAAGACACCAGCAATGGCCCCAGGGACGGTCATCGAGAGCTGGAGGAGTACCCCGAGAGCCCCAACAGAAGTCCCATCAGCCGGGGAAGTGACCGGAGCCTGTCCGCCAGAGGTGGCAGACCTCTCCGTCTCCCCGTGCTCCTCGCCAAGAGAATGAGTCATCACTATCCTGGAGACAAATTGAAAAGAAGATATCAATATGGCACATGAAGGCAATATCAAAGGAGGACAGCTAGAATGCAGTAAATCAATATCAAAGACGGTAAGCAAGATAAGCAAAGAAAGATCCTACTGTGATTGAGCACCCTTAGCCTACTACCTCTTATGTGTAACACAGGCTCGTAGTCAACACTCTAAGACGAGTGCCGCTACGACATCGCACTAATTGCGACTTCGGACCTGCGTGGGCCACCACTAAAACGTGTCACGACCCGCACCCGCTAAAAGGGCACGTGACGCGACAACGCCCAGCCCTCACCGGAAAAACGGCATAGAACGCTGTGGATTTCTAGTCTGACAACAGTTATATATATAATAAAACCTGTCGAGAATATAGTCAACTCCGAACGCGAGGACAAGCAATGATAACATATGAGTAATCAATCACAACTCTAAGATGATAAAGTAAATACTGAAAGATAAAGACAATATGACAATAAATATAACCTGTCAAGTCCAAACACAAAGAATATATAAGTCCAAGTCCAAAGTCTCTAATACTAGCCAAAATAATAACAGTCCTAAGAGTAACTGGAGACAAGGTCCAGTACAAAAACCTATTCTATCTACAGGATAGGCGGTATCTCGCCCTGCGGTACTGCACCCTGCTGATCTAGGGTATCTGTCTCTAAACCTACTACGTCCGGTGGGTCTTAGTAAGTGCAGTAATAGTCCTCCTCTGCATCTGTAAACATTGTCAACATATCCGGTCAGGATGAAACGAGTACATAAATCTCATAATAGATTCAAGATAGAATAAAGCCATAAGACTGTAAATAGAGCATATACAATAAATCATGGAGTGTACATATATGTATCATGGCATGGTAAGCTGTAGAACTAGAGCTAGAACAGGAAAGTAGAACTGATCATGGTATGTACACAAATCAGGGTAAGCCATCTGTCCAATGTTTGTGAGTAGTAGTTTCAACTTGTGATCGGCTTGGGCACCTGTAAGTAACTGGCCTGGCTAGTCATAAGTACGATATATGACTAACACTGTTCGGGGAATACGGGATGGATTTGATCACAGGCATACGCTACTACTCCCCCCGTCCCCAACTGGTAGAATGGATCTAAATAGGACACGTCACTGCACAGGATTCTATGAGAAGGGAGCAAATCTTCTCTAGAATCGGTGACGATATATTGCGCAAAAGCTACAAGGGAGCTTGCACAATACATCCCAAGCTAACAAGGAGTACATCTCTCGTCAAGATCCAGGAATACCAATCCGTGAGAACCATGTGTCAGGAATAAGCATATCTACACTAAGTACATGAATCATAACAGTTATCATAAATTAGGAAAACATTATCAGAGAATGTACTCGCCTGTGATATGATATAATATGTCAACTGGATCCAATACAGCGCCTCGAGGACCTATAGAGAACAAGACGTATCAATACTAAGTTTAGAAGTAAAGTTAAATCAAATTAAATCCTATTTAGTATTCTAGGTCAAGACATGTCTAGTCGGGTCAATCTTGGTCATGGGAGAACATTGGAAGTCAATTCGAATCAAACTAGGTCGAAAACTGGCTTACCGTTGACTTTTGGTCAAGGGTCAACTCTAGTCAACTCTAGGTCAACTCTAGGTCAACTCTAGGTCAACCCTAGGTCACTGGTGACTAATAGTTGACTTTTAGTCAACTGTCCAAGTTAAATGGAATTTGGAACTAAATTGGGTAAAGTATTGACTCATAGTTGACTTTTAAGTCTAAAAAGTCAACCGTGGTCAACCGGGTCCAAGACTAGGTTTAGACGGCTAATTCTGCTCATTACCAACCTCTACAACCCATATCCAAGTCCATCTTGGACTTCAAACTAAAATTCGGCCGTAGGCCAATTCCTTAATTTACCCTTTTTAGGGTAAATTTCTAGCCTAGGTGGAAACCTAGTTAGCCTACCTACGCTTAGTATTTTGACCCGATCTCCCTAGGGTAGTAGGGTACTAGCCTATAGGTTCGTTACCTACCAAAATACCTAGATAAAGTGGACGTCTAGTCCACCTTACGGCCCGTTGCAGATATCTTGAATATTTTAAGATACGTACTGATACGGCACGATACCGGCGCCCTACGACCCTGATTTCCACTCGGGAGCCTACCCGCAAAATCTAATTCATATAACCTAGGCCTACGTCAAGTTTCGTCGCAATCCGACGCTCCGAACTCGATTTCCCCTTCTAACTCGATTTCCTATATTTGGTGTATCTATCCTTCTACTTCTCAATCTCCTTCTACTTCCTATTCTTCTAATCTTCCTCCTTCTAACTCTCCTTCCTATTCTTCTTCTCATTTCTAACTCTTCTTATTCCCTTCCCTCTTCCTTACTAATTCCTATTCTTCTAGTTCTTTTTCCTAATTCTTCTATTTCTAATTTTTTCTAACTTCTTAATCTCTCTAACTTTTCCCTACTCTATTCTTCATTTCCCAAACTAATATATCTATCTATACCTATATATATATATATATAATATTATATAATATTAATATATATATTATAATATATATATATATAGGTAGGGGGGTTTTAGTGTGGAAAAAGGAGGGAGGAAATGATGGTTTAAAGGGGGGGCTGCTCCCATTGCTGCAGCTACTGCTGGCTGCTATTGCTACTAGCTCCATACTACTGCTGCTGCAGCTGCTCTCTACTGCTGCTGCTGCAGCTGCTCTCTACTGCTGCTGCTGCAGTTCATTCTTCTTCTTTCTTTCACTTCTCCTTCACTTCCTTCTCTACTCACCTTCTCCTCTCTCTCTCTTCTCTCTCTCTCTCTCTCTCTCTCTCTATATATATATATATTATATACTATATATATACCTATCTATCTAGATATCTATATATCTATCTATCTTTATATATATCCATATATCTAATCCTCTAACCACCTATCTATATATACACACACACATCTCTACATATATGTATAAATACACACACACATATAGATACATATATATACACAACCATATATCTATATATATACATATGCACATATCCATATATATATATATCTAAATTCATACACACACACACACACAACACTCTTGACAACACCACCACTACCACTCTCTACACCACCACCACCATTCTCTCATTCTTCACACAAATACCATATATATATATATATATACCATTCAATATATAAAAGCCCCAAATTAATCCTTAACCTATATTTTAGGGAACCCTACCAATCTTAGGGGCAAAGTGTAGAGATTTACTTCTCAACATTTATTGTGAAGACACTAATGCAAAAGAGTAAATAAATGGAGAATTAATGACATACCTATGCTTAGGTTTCCTTGGAGGAAAGAAAGGAGCTTGGGAAGAAGAAGAAGTTTAGAGAGAGAGAGAGTTTGACTTGTGAAGAAGAAAGGGGGGTGCTCCTAGTCTTGGCCGGCCTAAGGGGGGGGAATGGGTTTGGTTTTTGGGGATCCAATAAGCCCCCTATCCATTAGACTTTGGTTTGGTTCAAATTGAGTTCGGTTTGGTTCGGTTTAATTCTAAATACAAATTAAGCCTCTTAAATGACTAATTAAGTCATGGAAATAGGGTTAAAGATTTCTAGCCTAATTATGATAGTGTGTGGGCCAAACACTGCTAGTTTGTGGGTCCCACTAGGGTCCAGGCTACCCGGGTCTCCAAATTGAGTCCGAATTGGATAAAATTCAAACCGACTCAAATAAATTCCTAAAAATCATATAAAATCAAATAAAATTCCTAAAATATTATAAAACTTTAAAATGACGAAAATACCCCTAATTCGGAAACTGGGGGTGACAACAACAAAGCTCTGATACCAATTGTAGAACCCTAGAGGGGGGGTGAATAGGAAAATAAAATAAAACTAAACACAAGTAAGCTATATCACTGAAATAAAATAAGAGAGAGTGAGAAAATCAAACACTCGATGTATCCTGGTCTCCTCCCTAGAGGCTCCAGTCCCGGAACTCTCTCCAGCTTAAATCTACTATTGAGTAAATAGTACACACGAGTTTGGATCCGAAGAACTCGCCAACTTCTTACACACGAGTTTTCTTACGAAGGCTCGTCAACTTCAAAAGGAAAGAAAAAGAACTGTTGATCTTCTAACACTTGAAGATCGAAAAGTACAACTCTTGAATACTCTAGCACTTTTGGATTGGATGACAATTAAAAGCTTGGGTAGAGTAGTAATGGTGGAGCTCTTGGTTGTTGAGAAATTTATGGCTTAAGCGGATACCTTCAATGGAAGGAAGGAATCCATTTATATAGAAAACCAAGAGTAGATAGCATTTAATGCTCCTGAATATAATCCAGACGGCATGCCGTCGGTATGGATCGGCATACCGTCGGCATACCGTTCGGAACAGTAACGGTAATAATTATATCCGTTGGGAAGCATTTAATGCTAGTATTTGTCTATTCAAAAATCAAATCAGATGAAGTGGTATACCGTCGGTATGCAGCGGTATGCCGTCGGTATACCGATGTTCGTCGCAGAACATTTTGTGGCTTACAAATCGGTATACCGTCGGTATACTGTTGTATGCCGTCGGTATGCCGAAGTTCGTCACAGAACATTTTTGTGGCTCACAAAATGGTATACCGTCGGTATACTGTTGTATGTCGTCGGTATGTCGAAGTTCGTCACAGAACATTTTGTGTCTCACAAAACGGTATACCGTCGGTATACTGTTGTATGCCGTCGGTATACTGTAGTATGCCGTCGGTACGCCGTGTTTGTCACATAACATTCTTGTGGCTCAGAAACGGTATACCGTCGGTATCCCGTTCTTTTAGACATTGATTTTTGACTGAAAAAATAGAAGAGCTTTATGTTTTGTCATCTAACCTTAGGTGTTTATACAGAAAAACCTAGACCTTGTACAGACTCGAAATCTTGAATTTGTTGAGAGCCGTCTTTAAGGAGCGCTGGTCTTTTCTTCAGTCTTCTTTTAGGAACTTCCATAAGACTTTGATGACTTGGCTTGAATGGACAGAACTTATTGTAGTAGAGCTTTGAAAGAATATCTGTTAGCTGAAATACAGAGAAAACTAGACTACGAAGATGATGTTAATGTTATCAAAATAAACTGTGCCAACAATCCTATGGGACTTCAACATTCACTTGATTTGGCGATCAAGTCTTCTAGGGTCATCTGCCCCGAAACTACGCTCGATAATTGAAGATCATCAACAAGGGACAGTTACTACGAACCATGCTATATCCTATCGCGGAGCCAAATCAATTTTCGACAATTCCTATGAGACTTTATCCAATCCGACAAAATTTACCAATCCACAATTTATCTACCCCGCACAACTGATGCGGCGTTACTGCTCGAATCACTCATGCACTACCATTAACACTAATAACCGAGCGATATTTGTTCGTCTTAAGTACGAGTCTATCTATCAACGGTCAATATCTGACACACTCTATGCTTATCGCAACAATCCTCAAATTCACCTTCGCATCAAACCACAAGTCTAAATTCAATTGGCCACGCCTGGTAAGTTCGACCATCCCCGCTGGACATGAATCACCATACCAGCGCTAACGCGGAATAGTCATCCTAATCGGCGTGACGCATGTGCGAGGCTGGTGTTGCGCTCGCACAAGACAAGAACGTCAACGTAGTGGTTACCCACGAAGCAATCAAGACACTTTCGTTTTCATACAAGTAATATCCATCCACTCTCAAATTCTTCGAAGCATTCCTGTCATTATCATCCAAACTGTCATCAACTTAACGTACATCTCATTCATCCAACAACAATGCTCAACACAATTTTTGTTCATTTGATCAGAGTATCCCCGAGTTATTGCATATCGTCTTTGATATGTCTCAATACCATCGTCGATATGCATAACTTGAACATCTTTCTCTCTCATAAGCTCCAATTCATTACAATCATTGTTATCATCCGAACTTGAATACGAATCAAGTCTCACACGCATCAAGATTCATCCCGTTAACTAACTACCATCATCGAGACACGATTTCCAATCCATATATCCATTCTCATATTCCTAACTTGCACTTCCAAATCGTGCTACCGACTCATCGCGCTAACTCAAATTGGTTTTGCACGATTACTTCGTACCTACTCAACTCGTTCGAAACAGTTTTTGCACCGACTTAACTCAATTCTGACTGAGTCAACTATTTTCTCAACGCAACATTCCCTCACTATGCTCAGCCAATCGTTCGACTTACACTTAACGAATCCTCGTCCGACGTATCATCCATGGATACGACTTCACGCATAATCGTTCAACTCAATTCATCGAAGCATACTTGCATCGATTTCTATCAAGTCATTCCCACTCGAGTCTCGGCACTACTCCGTCCGTTGAGGACAAACCTATAGTAACCGACACAATCGTCTCGACGCAATCTATTGCAAGTCATTAAATGGCTTAACATAGGTATCGCTAAGTGGTATTGCATATACCACTCAGAAATTGTCACGCCCCAGAACCAGAATACTAGAGAGCGGGGGACAGACATAGCCAGCTACGTACATTGAAGTGCAATCCACCTCGCAATACGGTTACGGCTGTCTAGATGTATGAGGGTTTATCTACAAGTCATCAGTCTCTTATGGTTAAGAACAAATCTAGTGTCTCAATCTCAAGCAAGCAAGTAAATATTACAAGATGTTAGATCACCAGACATACAAAATAAGGCGTCCCAAATATTACATATTCAGATGATCATGAAGCTAGTCATACAAAATGTGAAGACTAGCAAGAGCTAAGTCATACATGATCAACCCTAGGATTTGTCAATCATGTTACAGCCCTTAGGCAAACAAAATTTAAGTTTCAACGCGAGCTAACACTTGCTCGACGGCTAAACACCTTAAAAGAATAATTTATAATAGAGTGGGAGAGCAAAATAAGAAACCCACTCGTTGCTAGGATTATGTCTGGTGTTCACCATCTGGCTAGAAGGCGGGTAGATCCTCGTGTGCTACTCCGAAATCTGGCCATACAAAACCAGTTGGATCAGATCCCAGAAAGAGCATGTGCCACAAGGGAGGCTCCACTTAGGAACTAAAACCAGCAGATAATAAATAGAAGAATAAATAAATAAACAGGCTTAACTGACAAGAAGACAGGGTTAGAATACAATAGCTTGCATTAAGAGACGAAATATAATTCCCATGCTAAACACGAGCAAGCATTCAGGCATGGCCAATCAAGTCCTACTGCTTGCTATCATTAGCTAACTAGGGTTATCACAGGCCTAGTCACTAGCAAGATGCAATGAGATGTTCCTACAGTCACAAGCCCTGCAGCTATCCAGGTTATCCAAGCAAGGTGATTTACAAGAGTTACAAGAGTTATCAAGATTACTGGTGTACTTTCAGTACTTATGTTTTCAAGAAGTGCCCCATATGACAGTGGTCTGGAAATGTGTCCTACTCATCGGCAGGGTACAAGTCCCTCAGGTGTGGCCGGGATAACGGAATAGCCTGTAACTGGAAAAAATCTCTCTATATGAACTACTTGATCAATCTAGTCATTAACCTAGTCAGATTCATTGTGAATTCCTGACCGTGGTAACCAGGAATCCATGTCCTAAACATGATGCAAGACGAGACAGGTATCTTGTACAGGCACAATCAAGAAAGTCAACCACGGTGTCAAGACAAGAGTTACTTAGCAAGTCAGGGTAGCTGTCACAACGACCCTTTCAAGATTATACATGTCATGTCAGATTACTTGTCATGTCAAAAGTACTTGTCTGGAGTGCGCCTCGACGGGCCACTTATCAAGAGTTATCAAGACGGGTTCATATTATCATGTTCAAGTCAAGTTCAAGTTACTATCTCAAGACTATCAAGTGTCAAGTCGGGTCGTCGCCATTTAGGCCAAGTATATAAAACATACAAAGAAGATCGAGAACACCCATGTGTGATTGAAACTATAAGTCACATATGAACTCTGATTAAAGCGAGACAGAAAGATTCTTGAAGCAAAGAGAAAGATCTACAACTATCATGTTTTGAATTTTTCAAGATTCTAGCTACAAAATAGCTAAAACGGACAAAAACAGTCATTTAGAGTGATTCGCGCACGGGAAAAAAGTGCATGGCGCAAGGTGCAAGGCGTGCGAGGTGCAAGGTGCATGAGGTGCGAGAGGTGCAACGTGCGCGGACCAAAAGGTGTGCGAGGTACAGGGTGCGCGGACCAAAAGGTGTGCAAAGTGCAAGGTTTGCGGACCAAAAGGTGCACGAGGTGCAATGTGCACCAGGTGCGCGAGGTGCAAGGGGACCAAAAGGTGCATGAGGTGCATGGTGCGCGAACCAAAAGGTGCGCGAGGTGCGAGGTGCGCGAGGTGCAAGGTGCGTGGACAAAAAAGTGCGCGATGTGCAAGGTGCACGAACCAAAAGGTGCGCGAGGTGCCGTCCCTACCAGCAAGCTTTTGGCCATGGAGTTTTAGAAACTTCCAATGTCCATAACTTAGGCTAAAGGACTCGAAATTGGGCAAAATAAAGGTCTAAACTTAATGAAATTGAATTCTCTACAACATGGAACAAGTAGTTTTCGAAAATAACAAAGTTTAAGAGATCAAAACCAAGAAAAACCGAAGAAACTATAAACTTAGATCTACAAAAATGTAACCATCAAAACCAAAATCTCCAAGTTCTAAAGAGGCTTAGAATGAAGCAAGGGAGACAATGGAACCATAAAATTTGAGATCCATCATGAAGTAAGTTGCACTTGCCTAGGATTTCTTTGGTGGGTGGGGAGGAGTAATGGAGAAGATAAAGAAAATAAATAGAGAGTTATGGAGGAGAGAGAGAGGGGTTGACTTATATACCAACATACTCATCTCAAACCATATAAAACCAAGCCAAGCCAAGCCAAGATGAACCAAAATAAATCAAGTCAAGCCATGATGAACCAAGACCAAATAAATCGAGGCTAGATTAACCCAGGACGAGGCTAAGCAAGACAAGTCAAAATACGGGTCACCTGACAAAAGTTAAAATTTCGTACACGTATACTAAAAATACGTATAACGAAAAACGGGAGTGACAACTCTACCTACCTTAAAATAATTTTGTCCTCGGAATTTAATCAAGAGGCTAGATATGTCGGGGCAAGCTACACTAACCACAGGCAATATACGACTAGCAATTAATCAAGCAATCATTCATGCAAGCAAGGAGTTAAAAGCATAAGGCATAAGGAAGACATTATACCTCATGAGTTAAACAGGTGTGGATATTGCGATCGGATATCATCCTCACATTCCCAAGTTGACTAACCCAAAGGATGATAACCCCAAGCAACACGGACTAAACTAAGTCTTGTTCTTGAGTATCTTCTCCCTTCGGTCCAATATGGATACGGGTTTCTCCTCATATGAAAGGTTGGTACCAACAACCAATTTCGAAAGATCAAGGATATGGCTCAGATTCGAAATATACCGTTGTAATTAGGATACATGGAATACGTCATGTACCTCACGTAACGACGGCAAAAGAGCGAGACGATATGACACATCACCTACTCGCTTGAGAATATCAAATGGTCCTATATACCTAGGACTAAGCTTTTCCCGTACGCCGAATCGAATGACGCCACGGGTATGCGAGATCCTAAGGAATACATGGTCGTCGATAGAAAACTCAAGAGGATGTCGATGAGAATCGGCCCAATGGCGTTGACGATCTTGTGCAACTCGAAGATGATCTCTAACTTGTCTGACCAACTCGATAGTTTGCGTAACCATTTCTGGACTAAGAATCTGCCTCTCGCCTACATTATCCCAGGTTAAAGGTGATCTGCACTTTCTGCCATACAGTGCCTCAAAGGGTGTCATCTAGATACTGGCCTGAAAACTGTTATTGTAGGAGAGATGTAGGTGATCTTCCCACGAACCACCGAAGTCAAGTGTACATGATCGCAACATATCTTCAAGAGTTTGAATCGTGCGCTCTGACTGACCATCTGTCTGCGGATGATAAGCTGAACTAAACTTGAGATGAGTTCCCAAACTCTTCTGAAGACTCCGCCAAAAGTGCGATATAAATCTTGAATCTCTGTCCGATACGATATTGACTGGCACTCCATGCAATCTGACTATCTGTCTAAGATACATCTCAGCTAGCTAATCCGTTGACTGACCAATCCTGAAAGGAAGAAAATAAGCTACCTTGGTGAGTCGGTCAACTATAACCCATATAGCATATCTTCCAGCTGGAGATTTAGGTAACCCAGTTACAAAATCCATGGTAATATGCTCTCACTTCCATTCTAGGATTGGTAAAGGTTGAGGAAGTCCAGCTGGTTTTTGATGTTCAGCTTTAACTTGTTGGCAAACTAAACAACGAGAGACAAACCGAGCTATCTTCCTCTTCATGGCATTCCACCAGAAATGCTGACAGATATCACGATACATTTTCGTACTACCGGGATGAATTGAATACTATAAACTGTGAGCCTCTGCCATGATCTCCTGCCTGATGTCACCATTGGGTACACAAAGATGTCTTCTATGTCGCAACGTGCCATCTTCGTGAATGCATAACTTTGCTCTTCGTCCTGTTTCACATTCTGCCCTAAGCCGCTGAAGCTTAGAATCCGATGACTGTGCTATCTTGATCCTTTCAACTATACTAGACTGAACTTGCATACTGGCCATCAATGCCACATTGGTAGGGAGAACTATCTCTATACACATCTTCTGAAGATCCGCTAATAACTTTGGCTGTGTTGTTAGAAAATAAGCTCATGCTCTTCTACTCAACGCATCTGCAACTACGTTGGCCTTCCCAGGATGATACTGCAGGTTGATGTCATAGTCCACCAATAACTCTAGCCATCTTTTCTGACACATGTTAAGATCCTTCTGGGTAAACACATACTTAAGACTCTTGTGGTCGGTAAAAATCTCTATCCAATCTCCGTACAAGTAATGCCTCCAAAGCTTAAGGGCAAAAACCACCGCTGCTAACTCCAAGTCATGGGTTGGATAATTTCTATCATGATCATGAAGCTGACGGGATGCATAAGCTACTACCTTGCCATGCTGTATCAAGACGCATCTCAATCCTCTGCCTGAAGCATCACAATAAACTGAAAATCCTCCAATTCCATCTAGAAGCGTGAGAATGGGTGCCGTTATCAATCCTTGCTTCAACTTCTCGAATGAACTCTGACACTCTGCTGTCCAAGCAAACTGCACATCCTTGCGGGTCAACTGCGTCAATGGTGCTGAAATCCGAGCAAAGTCTGACATAAATCGTCGGTAATAGCCAGCCAATCCTAGGAAACTGTCAACTTCTGCGACGGTGCTAGGTACTGGTCATGTCTCTATAGTCATTATCTTCTGGGGGTCCACTTCCACTCCACCTCTGGTGATGATGTGACCTAAGTACAAAATACGATCAAACCAAAATTCACACTTACTGAACTTCACGTACAACTGGTGCTCTCTGAGAATCTGAAGGACTATCCGGAGATGCTGCTCATGCTCTGCTTCATTCTTGTTATAGACTAAGATGTCGTCTATGAACACTATCATGAACTGATCCAAATAGGGCATGAATATGCGATTCATGAGATCCATGAATACTGCTGGCGCATTAGTCGCTCCGAATGGCATAACGAGAAACTCCCAATATCCATATCTAGATCTGAATGTTGTATTTAGGATGTCTTACTCTCTGACTCTGATCTGATGGTACCCCCGACCGTAAGTCAATCTTCGAGAATACTGCTGTCCCACTGAGTTGATCGAATAAATCATCTATCATTGGTAGGGGATATATGTTCTTAATTGTTACAGAATTCAAGGTAAGATAATCAACACATAATCTTGACGTACCATCCTTCTTTTTCACAAGAAGCATCGGGGCTCCCCAAGGTGATCCACTAGCACGAATGAATCCCTTGGTTCTGAGTTCTTCAATCATCTTGTACAGGATCTCCAACTCTGATGGTGCCATTCTATAGTGTCACGTCCCGCTCCCGTAGGAGCGATCGTTCTCGCTAAGGCGTGATGCCGCACGAGCCTAGATTATGCTCGTGCAAGACGGGTTCCATATTGGCCGATTTCAGCAGACCGTGGGACCATTTTCCATGTTCTAAGATATTTCGACCCGTCGGGATTATTCCCTTAGCTATGTGCGTTCGTAGCTTTTACATTAGCCTACTTGTGCAAGTTGAAATCATGCGAGTTATTAAGTGAAGGCTAAGATGAGGCAAGTTCACCGAAACTACCCCACCTGAGCGAGGAGTCACCTCGACCGAGTGAGCCTTCGAGCAGCCGTTGCAAGGCTAAGTCCGAACGCCGTCGGTGTTCCGATTCCTCCAATTGACTTTGCGGGATGGGACACTACATCATACACCACTCAGAATAAGTTTCGTCCTCGAGACTAACTGGCCTCATCGATTACACGTTGGCATTGTAGCACGACCATGTCGTTGCACATCGGTTTGGTCAGGCGTCGTAGTCTTAAAACTGATCCTATGGTAAGACTAGAAAGACAATCGTAAAGGGACTTGTATTGCACAAAGTAAATGAACGTGTCGGTTATGTATGGGTGGACGAGGAGCTCACTCCACCAGTACAGTTGAGTACTGACACCCACACAGCTTTTCATGTGCAGGAACAGGTAGAAGCTCATGGCACGGAGCTCGCTTGGATGCGTCGAGGCCCGGAGTTCCTTGGCGACTCGAAGCGTGCGGCCGCATGAACTCAAGACTTATACGGGACATAATGTATGGACATCGCCTTCGGAAGCTTCCGCTGGCTCAAGCATTGTAATCGAGAGATGAGAGAGAGCAGAGTGACTTATAAAATGAGAGAAAAGTGAGCACGAGAGACTTGTAATCAAGGCCTTGCGCCCATTGTAATATCATTGTTCAATATCAATAAAGAGTTCTTTTGAATAACTTGTGTATTGCTTCTAAATTTTCGCTGCATGTTCAATGTTTCTGCTTGGGACTTCTGTGCGACGACCCCGTCGCCGCCGATGTAATCGGCCGTTATGAAATTACCTTGTACGAGTGCAATCTAGGCTCGTACGGTATCATGCCTTAGCGAGGACGATCGCTCCTACGGGAGCGGGGCGTGACATATAGACTCTCTCTGATACTGGTATCGTCCCTAGAATTAAATCAATGGTGAACTCTATCTCTCTTTCTGGCGGCATGCCTGGGAGCTCTTCAGGAAATACATCGGAAATTCTTCTACTCCTCTGGAAAACTGAACTGTTGCTGCTACCGCCATCCGCAAGACTGGTGGAGAAGGTTATATTTTGCTTCTAGAAAATAAAAACTCTTCTTCGTCGGGAATACCAAAAATAATCCTGCCAACATGGCAGTCTATTCTTGCGTATTGATCCTTCAACCAATCCATTCCTAGGACCACATCATAGTCGGCCATCGGAAATTCTATCAATCTAGCGGAAAACTCTATACCGTTAACTACGATTTCACACGAGGAAAAGACTCTATCTACTCCCACAAGACCGTTACCAGTAATTATATTGAGCCTTACTGATAATGACTCGGGCTCCAGTGCTATCCGTGTCGCGAATCGTGCAAACATAAATGAATGCGATGCACCCGAATCAAATAATACTGATACTGGAAAAGAGTTGACGAGAATGGTACCTACCACTACCTCACCTGATGCCAATTCTTCTGCCATGGTCAGAGCCATAGCTTGACCATGTCCTCTTGGTGCTGGTCCCCTCTGCTGGTGACCTCTCTGTCTGTTCTGAATCTGGGCTTGGGCCCGAGCATATTGTTGAGCCTGAGGCGATAACGGCCTCGGAGGCTGGTACTGTTGCTGCTGCTGCACTGGTGCTGGTGTCCTAACCGATGGACTGGTTAGGGTTGATGAAGATGAACTGGCTCTATGCGGACAGGACCCAATTTTGTGATCCGGTGCCCCATAAGCCAAGCACAATCCCTGTGCTCTGCGACACTCTGAAACCACGAGCCCAGGCTTCCCACAATAAGTGCAGCCCATTGCGGAAGACTGCTTCTGCCTCTGTTGCTGAGGGAATGTTAGTGTCGAGTGCTGAACCGACGAAACTGTGGTCGCCCTCCTAGGAGCTCCAATAGTCAAAGTCCTAGCTACCGGAGCTGGTACTGATGACTGGGATAACTGTCCATGAGGCCTCTTCCGTCCTCCAGTTCGATCTACTATTCTTTGGGAGGTATATTCATGCCTCCTAGTTGCTCTCAAAATAGCATCAAAAGTCTGGTGCTCAAACTGCTCTACTGCTAGAATGATCTCTAGGTGGAGTCTCTGCTAGAATCGTTGCGCTCGGTCCAATTCGGTCACCACCAAGGTGGGAGCAAATCGACTAAGCCTAGAAAACTCGGCCGCATATCCATCGACCGTCCTTCCCATCTGCTTGAGATTGCTGAACCTTGTCTGCAGATCATACCGAGCTACTGCATCAAAGTACTTTGTTTGAAATTTGTCACTGAATACCGCCCATGAGATAGGCGTCATCAAACTAACTGCTTGCATCGCCCAGCGGGCTAAGTCCAACAATTGCAGGCGCACAACGGCCACCTTCTCTCCCTCTGGAGTCCTAGCTGCCTCCAGAATAACCTCTATATCCTATAGCCAAGCATCATCGACAATAGCATTTTCACTGCCGTCAAAGAAATGAGGGTTTAGGCGCTTGACGCTGTTAGTCGCATTGTTCCCTTGATAACCAAATCTGCCCATGGCATATCATACTGTCTGCTGTAGGGCATCGCCCCGACGATCTTGTGATGCAAGCAAGTCCCGGATGAGTCCCATCAGGGTTCTATTGTCAGGCTCTGCAGGCTGGGGTGGCTGAACTAGCCACTCTTGCTCCCCAGAATGCATGACTCGGGATGCTGCCCTTGAGTGCTGGATTTGGTCTCCAGGTTGCGGCTGGTTCACTTGTTGCTGGTTCTCTGGGGGTGCTCCACCCGGGTGATCGGTAGGACCGAGAACAATGCCACTGAAGAAAATGACATGGGAAATAATAAGGAAGGACCAAGATAGATCAAGGATAAAGCACCTTATCAGGCCAAGATTCAGGAAGATTAGAAAGCACGAGTAGAGATCAAGGGCGAATGTTGATTGAGACATATATTCGGTAAAACCCTCACACATCTTGATTTACAAGACCTGCATGGGCCACCACTTAAACCGTGTCATGTCCCAGAACCAGAATACTGGAGAGCGGAGGACAGACACAGCCAGCTACGTACATTGAAGTGCAATCTACCTCGCAATATGGTCACGACTGTCTAGATGCATGAGGGTTTATCTACAAGCCATCAGTCTCTTATGGTCAAGAACAAATCTAGTGTCTCAATCTCAAATAAGCAAGTAAATGTTACAAGATGTTAGATCATCAGACATAAAAGTAAGGCGTCCCAAACATTACATATTCAGATGATCATGAAACTAGTTATACAAAATATAAAGACTAGCAAGAGTTAAGTCATACATGATCAACCCTATGATTTGTCAATCATGTTACAGCCCTTAGGCAAACAGAATTTAAGTTTCAACGCGAGCTAACACTTGCTCGGCGGTTAAACGTCTCAAAAGAATAATTTACAATATTGTGGGAGAGCAAAATAAAAAATCCACTCGTTGCCAGAATTACGTCTAGTGTTCACCATCTGGCTGGAAGGCGGGTAGATACTCGGGTGCTACTCCAAAATTTGGCCATATAAAACCAGCTGGGTCCCCTAGAAAGAGCAAGTGCAACAAGGGAGGCTCCGCTTAGGAACTAAAACCAGCAGATAATAAATAGAAGAATAAATAAATGAACATGCTTAAATGACAAGAAGACAGGGTTAGAATAAAACAATAGCTTGCATTAAGAGACAGAATATAATTCTCATGCTAATCACGAGCAAGCATTCACGCACGGCCAATCAAGTCCTACAGCTTGCTATCATTAGCTAACTAGGGTTATCACAGGTATAGTCACTAGCAAGATGCAATAAGATGTTCCTGTAGTCACAAGCCCTGCAGCTGTCCAGGTTATCCAGGCGAGGTGATTTACAAGAGTTACAAGAGTTATCAAGATTACTGGTGTACTTTTAGTACTTATGTTTTCAAGAAGTACCCCACATGACAGTGGGCTGGAAATGTGCCCTACTCGTCGGCAGGCTACAAGTCCCTCAGGTGTAGCCGGGATAACAGGATCGCCTGTAACTGGAAAAAATCTCTCTATATGAACTACTTGATCAATCTAGTCATTAACCTAGTCATATTCATTGTGAATTCCTAACCGTGGTAACCAGGAATCCATGTCCTAGACATGATGCAAGACGAGACAGGTAGCTTGTACAGACACAATCAAGAAAGTCAACCACGGTATCAAGACAAGAGTTACTTAGCAAGTCAGGGTAGCTGTCACAACAGCCCTTTCAAGATTATACATGTCATGTCAGGTTACTTGTCATGTCAAGAGTACTTGTCTGAAGTGCGCCTCGACGGGTCACTTATTAAGAGTTATCAAGACGGGTTCATATTATCATGTTCAAGTCAAGTTCAAGTTACTATCTCAAGACTATCAAGTATCAAGTCGGGTCGTCGTCATTTAGGCCAAGTATAGAAAACATGCAAAGAAAATCGAGAACACCCATGTGTGATTGAAACTATAAGTCACATATGAATTTTGATTAAAGCGAGACAGGAATATTCTTGAAGCCAAGATAAAGATCCACAACTATCATGTTTTAAGTTTTTCAATATCCTAGCTACAAAATAACTTAAACGGACAAAAACAGCCATTTAGAGTGATTCATGCACAGGTAAAAGGCGCATGGCGCAAGGTGCAAGGCGTGCGAGGTGCAAGGTGCACGAGGTACGCGAGGTGCGAGGTGCACGAGGTGCGCGAGGTGCAAGGTGCACGAGGTGTAAGGTGCGCGGACTAAAAGGTGCGCGAGGTGTAGAGTGCGCAAACCAAAAGGTATATGAGGTACAAGGTGAGCGGACTAAAATGTGCACGAGGTGTGCGAGGTACAAAATGCGCGGACCAAAAGGTACGCGAGGTGCAAGGTGTGCGGACCAAAAGGTGTGCGAGGTGCAAGATGCGCGGACCAAAAGGTGTGCGAGGTACAAGGTGCGCGAACCAAAAGATGCACGAGATGGAAGGTACACGAGGTGCGCGAGGTGCAAGGTGTGGGAACCAAAAGGTGCGCGAGGTGCAAGGTGCGCGGACCAAAAGGTGCGCGAGGTGCAATGTGCACGAGGTGTCGTCCCTAATAGCATGCTTTTGGTCATGGAGTTTTAGAAACTTTCAATGTTCATAACTTGGGCTAAAGGACTCGAAATTGGACAAAATAAAGGTCTAAACTGAATGAAATTGAATTCTCTATAACATGGAGCAAGTAGTTTTTGAAAATAACAAAGTTTAAGAGATCAAAACCAAGAAAAATCGAAGAAACTATAAATTTATATCTACAAAAATGTAACCATCAACACCAAAATCTCCAAGTTCTAAAGAGGCTTAGAATCAAGGAAGGAAGACAATGGAACCATAAAATTTGAGATCCATCATGAAGCAAGTTGTACTTGCCTAGGGTTTCTTTGGTGGGTGGAGAGGAGTAATAGAGAAGATAAAGAAAATAAATGAAGAGTTATGGAGGAGAGAGAGAGAGGGATTGACTTATATATATACCAACATACTCATCTCAAACCACACAAAACCAAACCAAGCCAAGCCAAGCCAAGATGAACCAAAATAAACCAAGTCAAGCCATGATGAACCAAGACCAAATAAACCAAGGCTAGATTAACCCCGGACTAGGCTAAGCAAGACAAGTCAAAATACGTATAACGGAAAACATGAGTGACTGAAATCGAGCCTATCGTTATCGATACAATGCTTCGCTGCACTGATCGCACAAGTGGTATTGCATATACCACTCGAAATTGAGTGACTACTCGACTTTACACTCCGCATAGGTCCGACATCTATTCCAAGTTAACTATTCCGTGGCAATCTTTTTCGATCCCAGCTCTAGCATTTGCTTACTCAAGTTGGCACAACAACTGGACCAACATGCATAGTCGTTCATTCACGTTTGATATTCATTCAAATCTAATTGTGCCTTGGCGATCATATCGATCACACGCGCAACATTCGCTTATTCAAAGCTCAACGCTACATTAGGCACATAAACATTCGTCTACTCAAATTCGACTAGCGACCAACTCGACTTGTTCAAATCACCCCGCGATTTCTCAATCCTATCGTTGCAACTCGTGTAACGATTCGTTCTCAATACTCAAAGTCATTACTCTAATCGTTAAACATATCGCTACCCTTTCGTATAGCCACATAACATGCATCACCTCATATATCGACGGTTGCACGGATGCAACAAATAACTCACGACTTGTTGCACTCCGTGCAAACAACAACACATAACTCCTCGCACTTCGTGCGATCAATAATACGTATCTCCTTGTACTTCGTGCAACCAACGAGTCACAACTTGTTGCACTTCGGGCAACCAACATTCCGTAACTCGTTGTACTTCGTGCAACCAACATTCTCTTATTCGTTGCACTTCATGCAACCAATATCCTCCGATGGCACTTGAAGATAGCGTGATAGTCACGATATACTTGTGGCAGACATACGCAACTTAATATAGACTTATTGTATGGAACATCCAATGTAGCATCGAGCAGATCCATGAGCCATGTGGCTGCAGAAACAATTTAGGGCCAACTGATTTCGATAGCGAAGTAACTGAGGGTCAAAGAGATTCATTCACGGTCCAGATGATGGAACCACTTTGATACCAACTTGTCACGTCTCGATCCAGAAAATCGCTTGTCCTCGCTAGATTTTACCCGAATCATCGTCCTCGCTGGGACGTGATGCCGCACGAGCCTGGAGTTGCGCTCGTGCAAGGCAAAATAACAGGTTCACATAATTTATCTCAAATTGATAACATAAGCAGCGAAAGGAAACAGAGTATACAATAAGAATCTCTTTTATTGATAATGAACTGAAGGTTACAAAGACTTTGAAAAGCCCAACTGAATATGCCAACTGGCTACAACGCTCATGATCTCTTTAGCTCACAAAGGATTACATTGTTCCATACATTATACCTCTTTATAGCCAACAAGTAATCTTCGACCGAACATCTTCATGTTGCAAGTCCGAACGCCAATGTTGTAGCTCGTCTCGAAATGCAAAGGACTCCATGCCTCGGTGCGTCCAAGCCAAGCCCCCGTCCCGAGCCGAACATATCCTGAACTTGCAAGCAAACTTGTGGGGGATTAGTGCTTTCGTCCTTGCTGTACTGATCAAGACCCACTCGCACCCAAACCAACACTAAGTACATTTAGTGAAACATGCAACTTTATTTAGTGATCTTTCTATTTAGCCTTAGGATCAGTTTCATGGCAATATTCAAGCATAGCAACTGAATATAAATGTGTCCAATATCGTGTCCCTGCAGCAGATACAGTTATACATAATATGAACATAAGCATAGTGATCATGTATGTTTCCATCTCGTTTCGCTTAACCTGTAATCATTAGAAATATGCATAACCAACCATACAATTTACGCAGCCAACCAATCAAACTTAGACATATGCATAAGGGTGGCAGGCTCTGCGCTCTCAAACCATCGGCCATATCTACATGAAGGTCACGGTGTTTCACACCGTAATGGACTTGGCATCTCAACATGTAAGCCTACGATCGCTCCAGTACGGGTTGCAAGCCCAGTATCCGAAGGATTCCAAACTTACTAATATCATAGCTTATCATAATACTGGTCGGTCGCAACATGTCCTAATGAAGTGCACCATAAATATCAAACATAATTCTCTCATAGGCCGAGCGGTCCCGGTGCCCCGGTCATAACCGTTCGAGGGAAGCCGCACCCGTGCACGGGCCATCCGAGTCCATTGACCATGCAATACGCACAAGCAAACAAATCATATCATTCCAACCAATCCCACGTTATATAAACATATTCTATCATCTCTATCTCAAGTTTTATCGGCATTATGCCCCAACACATCCGTATTGATACACGACGTCCAACGGCTTAACACTTCGCGTTCTTATACTCAACGCGTTCCATTCATAAGTTATTTGTATAACGGCAGTTCCGTAGCAATTGTGCCACAACTGTATACTTCGATGCACGAAGTATATCTTTCAATATTACGACAGGTTCCGCGACATTGCACCACAACTTGTCCCATTTTACTTAGTCATTTTGTAGCTTCCGTGCGCAAAGGCACGCTTAACGCCATAATCAGTGTTCTAGGTCTAGTGTTCAATATTCCTGGAGTCGTGATTCACATCTAGATATTGCCTTTCAATATTCTACCACCGCCGTCCTACCGCGACCCGTACATTTGATGCCGTCACTTCAATTGTTCAATATTCCATATTCTATCTTAATGTTCGACACACACTAAGACCTTTAACCGTTCGAGCCACGTTCGTTAACTTC
This sequence comes from Iris pallida, assembly GCA_029216955.1. NCBI lineage: Eukaryota > Viridiplantae > Streptophyta > Magnoliopsida > Asparagales > Iridaceae > Iris > Iris pallida. The sequence goes on along the minus strand of JANAVB010008800.1, from coordinate 14,718,990 downwards.
AATAGCCACAATCGCATACAAGGGATACAATCTTATTAAACGTAAAGGAGTAGGGAGAGAGAGTCAAGAACCCGCCCACCTTAAGCCGATACGCTTTGTCGTCTCGTCGAGATGATGCAGCTCGATTCCATAACTTGGTTGCACGGCTAACTCTTCTGACGTAGCCATTCCGTTGAGCTGCTCGATTGATTCGGCCTACCGTGCCCATGCCTCAGTCCGTTGCAGAGCGAGATTTTGGTTTTGCGGACACTTTATTGAATAAGGCAAAATGTCGACCTCTTATGATTCAGCGTAAAAGCGTAGCGTGCACACCAAATTAACCAAAGTCAATACTTTGTTCAAACCGGACTTATGCTTTGCATCGATTCGATTTATTGATTCGAATCAACTCAATGCTTCCTTTCGGCCAACGCAGCACTTGCATCGATTCGCATCGATACATTATCGGGTCAACGCAATTCTTCGAGTCGACGACTCATCGTAATGCACCGTACGGAGCGGGACATTACAACTGCTATGCGTGGGTTAGGGTTTGGTGGCGGAGAGAGAGGGAGAAGAAGGAAAAGGTTAGGGTTTGATGGCGGCTAGGGTTAGGGCTTGTGGAATGGTGGTTCTGATACCATGTTGGAATTGATTGATGATTTCATTAATAGTCTCATAGGCTTTATATAGCCTTTATATAATGGAATATCCTGTAGCATATTCTGACATCCCAAATATGTCTTCATGATATTCCCACGTGCCTTTACAATATACTAAATATACCAATAGTAATGGAAAAGTTAAACCGGTGTTTAGTGTAAATGATATTACTGGTACTTATAGGTAAAGAAAATATATATAACCATATACTATGATATCTTTTTCTTTGTTGAAACGCTTAATATTAAGGGCAGATTTATTCAATTGTATTGATGAGTAATGCTATTAGTCCCTCCAAAGTATTTCTCTAAACTAACCATTTTTATGTGGCAGCTAATGTGACATTTGACATGGCAGCTAACATGGCAAATTTTAACCTAAGAAATTTATCACCCAATTTTTGTAATTTTATTATTATTATTATTATTATTATTATTATTATTATTATTATTATTATTATTATTATTATTATTATTATTATTATTATTATTATTAATTTCAATTTCAATTTAAAATTTAAAATTTAAAATTTGTTATCTCAGCTGCCACATAAGTAGGGATACATTGGAAGGATTAATAACATTTTTCTTTATTTATTGGACCTCAAAGATTCATTTTATAAATTAGTACACGAGAAATTTTGAGTTGCACCCCGACTTTTTTATGCAAATTCAAGGTGTACGTCATCCAATTACCATAATGCAAAACATCTTCCACTTTTGACGAAAACTGTTACTAACAGTCAACACCTTTGACCATTTTTTTGGGACAAAAATGTCCCCATCTTCTTCCCCACGTCTCCCCTTCGCTGTTCCTTCCCTGCCGTGTGCCTCCGCTCCTCCCACCGCTGCGACAGCAACTGTCGGCAACTGTCGGCAGGGGCGCACGAGGGGCTCCTTGGCGCGCGGCTGGGTAGGGGGCAACCGGCGGGGGCTAGCACGCGGAGCCGTGGGGCAGAGGTCGCGGTGAAGAATATGGGAACATTTTTGTCCCAAAAAAAGGATCAAAGGAGTTGACCGTCAGATGGCGGTTTTAGTCAAAAGTGTGGGAGTGTCTTGTATTATTTTAATTGGATAGAGTGTACCTTGAATTTCCGTAAAGCAAATGGGATGTAACTCGATTTTTTTTGTTTGAACTTCATCATCATGTACTTGCCACGTATCATTTTTTATAGCCTACTTTCCAAATATTGGGTTTTTCTCCTACTACAAGCCAGCCTACTTCATTGTTTAAAAAAATACTTTGTTTAAACGAAGAAATATTTCAGTGTCATGCTAAATCATGTTGTATTCTTTTCATTCATCGGATTATATGACTTTCCAATCATTGAGATCCCTTTTACCGAAACTAGGATGATATGCATAGAAGAACCTCTCGTCTTTGAGAGGACCTTAGAGCATGGTCAGAAACTTTCAGCGGATGGAGTATTGTGTCATCCGTCGTCGTCCGTATTGTGTCCTTCGCACTTCCATTCACTGGGACTTCCACTATGTCTTCTATACTCACGCAAATCTGCAGGACATGACAGAAACATGTGCGAGCACCCAGGACTGGCCCTGGGATAAGTCTATCGGATAAGACTTTGGACTTGGACAACTCCCCTCTGCTAGGACAACCAGTGTGATTCTACCAAAGGTCGGGGTCACGGATGACCCCCTAGGACCGGCTCACAATAAGGGTCAAAGAACAACCAAAATTAGCTTCAGATAGGGTAATCTAACCCTCTGGGCCGGCCCAAAGTCGAGTTCAGCTACCTATCTCCGTCAACAGCAGATTCCTCGAAGAATGGATATGGCGATTGGTCCAATCGAAATAATTGAGTAGCCAAACAGTATGTGAGTAATGGTGAAAAAGATGAGAGTGCCTAGTTTGTGTTGTGCTGCTCTTGCCTTCTGTTCTGGATGGGAGGTTTACTTGCACATCTCATTAAAGTGATGAAATGTTTGATAACTGTTTTTTGCCGTTATTAAAGGAGATCTTAAATGACTTGCCGTGTCACTTCTGGTACTACTTGTGTCCACCGCTAAATACTCTGAAATTATTCGCCCTTTAGTTTCAAAATCATCATAGTCATCGATTGTGTGAGAGGACGAATGTATTTATTAAGTGAGAAAACATATATACCTAATTATTATTTTATTTGTGGACGGAACTATAAGTAAGACCATCTCCAATGGGGGTTTCTATCTTCCCTATTTCTATGGAAGAAATTCATTTTACAAAAAACTTCTCCCAATGGTGATTTATATCACCATTTCTATCCTAGGTGGCAATGATGTAGGATAGAAACTTTCTAAGAGCATCTCCAACCCTATTGTCTTGTTTTGTGTTGTGAATCCTATGTGGCATGAGGGACAAGACAATGTCTTGTATATGTGGCAAGGTTATATTCACAAATGACAATGGGTTTAAAAAGTCATCTCTAATGCAAAAGTATTGAGAAGACAATACAAATAATTTTTTACAACTTCCAAGACAATTTTTACTCTTCTACTTCTTTTTTATAAATATTTTTATTCACAAATGATGATGTGGACATAAAGACATTGTGAAGTGCATTGTCTAGATCTAGACAACCAACTTCACATTGTCTTTGCCATGTCATTGCCATGTCAACTCCACACTTTATTTCACATTTGCATTGGAGAAGTACTTTTGAAAAAAATAGTTGTCATTCCTATGTGGCAACCATTTTTTTCAAACTCACAATAGGGTTGGAGATGCTCTAAGAGGGTTTCTACATGTAGAAACTCTTATAGAAATTCTCCTATCTCTCATGACAATTATTATTGGGCCCCACACCATTAAATTGGTCCTTTTACTATGTGACACATAAGATAGAAATGGAGAACCATTTGAGAGCATTTTTGTATGTCTATAATTTCTATCTAGAAACTCTTCCAATTAGGATAGAAATCTCCTTAAAGTACAATGCCAAGTAGGATAAGAACTCAATTTTAGAAATCACCATTGGAGATGGTCTAAGACATGAGGAGAAACTATTCACTGGGACGCTATGTAAGTTAAAAACGGTTTTTTCATGATAACACGGTCCAGTAGAGTTATTGATATATCACTGATATATCGAATTTATAACGATAACTATCGGTTTTCATTTTTAACACAATTTTTATATATGAACAACACATTTAATAGTTATCTATTATAAAATATGCAAACAAAAGTTTCTTAAAGCATTAAAAGTAAAAGGTTCATACCCAAACCAACATTACAATATAAAAAAGTACCACTTCAAAATGGTTCAAGTAATATGAAAACAAAAAAGATCCAAATTTAACTTTTAAGTTTCAACATCTAATAATCTTGATTAGCCTCAACTTCAACTTCATTTTCTTCGTTTTCACCATCACCATCTTCTCCACCTTCCATAGTTTGTTCATCTTCATCTTCTTCATCCTCCATATATTCATCATCGTGAACAAATAAGTGAGGAGAGTGAATCTATAACGCCTTGTGATCTTATACTTCTCTCTCCCCGACTTTTGGTTTTAACAAAACTTAACCGTTATATATCGAGTTTTTTCGAAACCGATATATACTGATATATCGGTCATATCGGCCGATAATATCGGTACCGATATTTTACCTATTTTTAAATAAAAAAACGGTGCCGGACCGATACCGTTATATATCGGTTATATAACCGATATATAATGGTTTTTAACTGCTTAGGTGGGACGGACTCACGACGTGACAATCATGAGCCTTGAATCCCTCTCAAATAGTGTCATGACACATTATTTTCTATTTTTTTCTCTAATTTAGTTGTAGTGGTGTGTCGTAACATTATTGAAAGAAACTTAAGGCTCGTCACTGTCACATGGTGAGCCGGTCCCACTGCTCGGACATGAGGGGGCTATGCATAGATGTCCTGGATCCGCCTTAAATCATTTAATCCTCCTAGTGAGATCCAATACAAATGCTTTTCTTCAAGGATGATTCAATTTGCAAGAAGGACAAATCTACCAAGTGTATTTCTCTCTCAGGCCTATTTTGGTTCGCCAAAGGAAAGTGATTATTTTTTCAAGCAAGGAATCACTTTTCCACATTGAAGTTTCTCTTTTATTTTCAAATCACTTGACATTTTCAAACATGGGAAAGAAAAATCAATAAGAATTATAATTTTTCAAAGAAAGGAAAGGCCAAAAAATTGATTTCATCCATCCAAATAAGGAATCATTTTCCCACATATTCACTTTTTTTCCAAATTTCTTAGCATTTTCAAACATCGGAAAAAAAATCAATAAAAACTGTAATTTATCAAAGGAAAGGGAAGAAAGACCAAGAAATTGATTTTTTTTTTTTTTTTTTTTTTTTTTTTTTTTCATTCCTCTCAGCGAACCAAAAGAGGCCTCAGTTCTTTGCAATCGGAAAGTGGAAATGATACAAAATGGAGTACTCCTCGACCATTTGTTGCAATTCAAGTAGTTCCTCGTCACTGTTCAACTCAGACTTAAAAAAATTCTTGCTTTCCTCAAAACTTTGGTTTGGTACATTAATTACAATTTTTTCGGAGTAATATTCTTAATAATATCAAGTGCATTTAAATAACAATAGCATTATAAGATTAATGAAAGAATATTTGTAAAAAAAAAAAAATTAAATAAATTAAGATCCTCGTTCATGTTTCAATGGGAATAGAAAAATTGATTTATTTTTGGCAGTATATTTCCAACCTAGCGAAACAGATATGAAAATCAAACATGGATATGAAAAAAATTAAATTTATTTTCTAAAAAAATAGATTCTTAGAAATATTAAATCTTCGTTCAAACGCTACCTTAGACTTAGGCCACGTTTGGTTTGGTTCGCAGAATTGGAGCATTGGAAAAGGAAAGTGATTACTTTCTTTTGTTTGGATGCCAAAGAAAATGAAAAGGAAAGAAATTTGATTCCCAAGAGGAAAAAAAAAAAATAGAGGAAAAAGTAGTTCTCAATTTTTTTGGTTTTTCCAAACACCAAATTTTTTTAATTAAAATTATAATTTTTCAATAGAAAAAAATATTGTATAATCAATTTTCTTATGCTTGTACAAAGATGGGTGTTGCACATCTGGACATATATTGACACCTCCATGCACCACCCCATCCCCACAGAGCAATGCTCTCTCAACTACCCGCCACTATCAACCCCTCATAAAAACATCCCTCCCCAACTGCCCAACATTTAATGCCTCACTTGGAATTTCTCACCATTTGCCTCTTATATCTACCACCTCTTCTTCCCCTCCAAAAACTCGGACAAAGAAAAAGAAAAATGAAGAGCTCCAGTGCTGTCCTGCTCTTCCTCTTCCTTTCCGTGGCTTGCTTCGCTAGTCCCGCGCGCGGCGGTGACAGCCCTTCCTCTGCGCTGCAGGACAAGTGCTCCCCGGTGATCACCAAGCTGGGGGAGTGCCTCAGCTTCGCCAGCGGGAAGGCCGACACGCCCTCCGGCGCCTGCTGCAGCACCGTCGCGGACATTAGGAAGGACAACCCGGTCTGCCTCTGCTACATCATACAGACGGCACACGGAGGGGGCTCCGGCGTCACCGGCCTCGGCCTGCAGATGGACAAGCTCATCCAGCTGCCTGCCGCCTGCAAGCTTGCTGACACCGATATCACCAACTGTCCCAGTAAGTACGCTTCTTCTTTTTCCTAAGAAGGTAATTTTTTATTAAGGCCCTTTCGAGAGACTTACAAACTCAGCCGGAAGGCTTACAACCAATCCAGTCCGAAGGTCAATTCTTGTCCGAAGGCTACATCGTCCCTGGCAGAAGGCACCGAAAACACCACACACGCCCAAAGGCCCCCATCTGGCCTGAAGGTCTCACGCAGTCGAAATCGCACCGTACTTAATTCTCTCACATGAAATTAAAAGTGCCATCCCTATGACCCGAACCCACAACCATCGAAGGATATGCCTCTGAGCTCATTGGCATATATATATATATATATATATATATATATATATATGGATCTGGATCGGAAGCGTTGTGAAAATTCCGTCGTCCTCGACCGTTGGATCAAACAGACACGCACAGACCCCATACGGACTTCCCGATCCGATGGTGCAGGTGGGCCTCCGCGGAGCTTTTGATCCGCCATATATATATAATATATGGCAGTTAGAGAGAGGAATGGAAGGGACTAAGTATGTGTTCTTGAGTACTTATCAACCCTATCAAAATATCGGATACTCCAGAAACGTGAAACGTGTCGTGTCAAACACATAACTGGACAAGTATTGGACATAATTCGGACACTCCAAAATACACAAGAAAACACCAAAATATATGTCGTGTTACCGTGTCCTCACTGTCATGTCGTGTCACACGTGTGCGTAATAATGTAGATCTCAACTGCATCCTCGCGTCTTTGGCAACTTTATACTCGGCACACATGCCATAGGGATCTAGGAAACACCAACACTTCAGAAATAGTACTGAACCTGTGTCGGACATGTATCTGACACGGCACATGCACTCTGAGGAACTCTTAAGACTATAGTTGGCTATTTTGTGGTGGTTAGTGGTTGGTTCATATGTACAGTAGCAGCAGATGCCAAATAAACATGGGCGCCTCCCATGAAATGAAATGTGTGGCAGATGAAATAAATAGACTATAGTGAGAGAGGGGCGTAAAAATTGCATCTGCACATTTGACATGAGAGGTCATGACTCATGAGTCTTTAAGCAAGGAGTGATTCTCCTCATCACGATTTGCTGTGGCGGTGCCCATGCTGTGCATTCAATACAAAACAAGAGGCGTATATAGACTTCTTGGCTTATACACATCTTCACACTTTTCGGTAATGGGGCTAAACAAACATAGCTGGAAAAGTTTCTTCTTTTGCATCAGCAGCATGCTCATCTATACAAGTCATCATAGTCACCATCGTCATCCAAGAAACTCCATCGATAATTCACAATTTTTATGACCGGATGTTGACCTGATATCAAACTATTTCTAACAAAGGGATCTATGAACATGGAGAGGCAATCCATCAAAATAAAACCTAGAAAGTCATTTGGCACGGAGATAGGCTACGTCTTTTGGCTGTACAGATTAAGCTCACATATTCAAGTAATACACTTCAAGTTTCATGTAGAAGTACCGGTTGGCCTCTTATACTTCTACAAGATTGCATACCCACCACCAAAGTGAAAAATATCGGTCATTCTAGTTTTCATCCAAATAAATAAAAAATCATAAAGGCCATAAGAATTGATGACTTTTATTATAATTATTAAACACTCACTTTTTAATCTCCTATATTAATGATTGGTTGGCCAATTTTCCAGTTAAAAAAAGAATTGCATTCCCATAGCTCATGTATCTAAAGTATCTTGTAAAATTAGCATAAACATTGTATTTTACTGCAGAGCTTCTAAATCTACCTCCGAGCTCCCCGGACTACGCCATCTTCTCCAACTCCACCAAAGGTTAGGGCTTCTAAGCCACTCAACTCGGTAGCTTGTTGACATGAAATTTTGAAATTTCATTATCTGAAGTTTAAGTGCTTCATGCAGCTAGCAGTAGCGCGACACCAGCAGGTTCCAAACCCGTGTCGGAAGGGGCCATGCATCATCGGATCCATTTCCTTGGCACCTTCGCGGTTGCTGCAGTCTCTGCTATCTTGTTATCAGTCTTCTGAATAGGAGCTTTAGGTTTATGGAGCGTCACTTGTCTTAAAAGTCTTTCTTCTTCTTAAAGGACAACAAATACTGTTTGTACCAAGAGTTACATTTCATAGCCTCTAGCTCTCCTTCTCATGTTGTAACTTGTTTGTAAGCCATTGATGCATGAATGTTTTGAGGAATAAGTTGATAACAATTTGCAATCTTGTGCATTGGCTATTGTGATCTTTGTAAATGTTTAGGGAATGTTTGGATAGAAGTAACTCTTTGAAAGTATAAAAGTGATATTTATTGCATGTTGAGTTACAGTGCACTTGCAGCAAGTGTCACTTTACAAAATATGTTCGGATATGGTACTTTTTGTCTCTTGAAAGTGAGGACAATAGCTTTCAAGTATTTGGACAGAGAAGTAACTATTTTTTACATTTGAAAAAAAACACACACTGAGACTCACGTGGGTTCGTCTTCAATGTTCACCCACGTGAACTCCTCTCATGCAAAGAAGAGTGGGAAAAAAAATCCCATTCTCTTCTTCCAAACCTCTCATTTTCTTCCAAAAATTTCTCAAACGAAGCGGTGGCCAGATCTCGCCGTGGTCGAGCTTGGCGTGGTCACGTCGCCCATCGTGGTCGTCGTGGCTCATTATGGCCAAGCTCGGCGTGCTCGTCGTGGTCGAGCTCAGTGTGGTTGTGTGGCCCGTCATGGTCGAGCTTGGTGTGGTTGCGTGGCCCGTCGTGGCCGAGCGTGGCCTCGTGGCTCGTCGTGGCCGAGCTCGGCGTGGTCGCGTGGCCCGTCTTGGCCGAGCTCGGCGTGGTCGCGTGGCTCGTCGTGGCCGAGCTCGACGTGGCTCGTCGCGGCCGCATGGCTCGTCATGGTCTAGCTCGGCGTGGTTGTGTAGCCCGTTGTGGCCGAGCCGAGCGTGGCTCGTCGTGGCCGAGCTCGGTGTGCTCGTCGTGGCCGCATGACTGATGCGGCCGGACACGCGCAGAGGTCAGTTCCAGCTCACTTCCACCAATTTTTAGCTGCAACTGATTATTCGAAAAAACCAAAGAGCAGTTACTTCCCACCTACACCTACTGCGATTTGACGCTTACCGTTCGGTTGCTGCGGCAAACCAAACACCGCAAATGCCAAACTGGACGACCACTTTCATGTGAAAGTGTCAACTTTCATCCCATTCTCCGTGATCGAAACAGCCCCTTAGTGCTGGGAGGGGCATATAACCAAAAAGAAATAAGCCTTGTATGCATGATGAAACTATAAAATAAAAGAAATTAAAAGAAATAAATATAACCCAGGTCAAGACCTATGCTCTGTAACCATATAAGTAAATCAAAATCAAGCCTTACATGCTCCCAATTATGCATCATTCCAAGTCTTTCTACCGTTAAGAGAATGGACAGACAGAGTACTAAAAAGTTCCATAAAAGAAATGCCAGTTCTTATAACCAACTAGTGTCAACTTAACATCAACCTCTATGTTCACCAAATCTCTAGTGTAGGTAGCAGTGATCAAGAGAAGGTCACGACGCCATGAAAGCTAGACTATAGTTGGGAGATAGGTAGACCTACCTCTTCCCCAGTGTAGACTATTCAGTCTCATGCACCATCCAAGTTCCCATTAGACATGGGACACAGAGAAAATTTCAATAGCATTATAGAGCACAAGTTTTTGGCTAGCACAAATCATTAACGCTTACAGGAATGCAAAGGTTTCCGCGTGGAATCAGAAATAGGTTGAGCAAGAAGGGAGATTTAAGGTAAAGTAGTCTTAGCATATCTTATTTCACATTCCCTTTCAATAGCACTTATGACATTTATAGCCGAAAATAAAGAGAAAAAAAAAACGAGAACATACATAGCAAGAACAGGAACTTCTCATATTGAAATTGCACTTTATGATCTACACATTTTCAGAGTTGCATTATACAAAATGCGCGAGCAGTACCTTAGAAACGAAACTTTCCATTAAAATATCAACAAACAGGAGTGGCTTCTGAAACCTCTTCTGCCGAAGCCAAAACAAGCTGCGGAGAAACAACCCCTTCCTTTCTTGCCTTCTTGCGCTCGCGTTGGAGACGGAAGTACTCCCTTCTCCTTACCTTGAAACTATTGGGATTTTCTGGCTGCTCGACACGAGGGTAAACACTTATCTGTTGCACAATAGGGTAAATACGCATGTCAGATTACGTATTTTGTGACCGGGAAGTATGAACAAGAGTATGTTGAGATAGTTCATAGTGGACCTTCTTCTTGTCCGGTCCATATTTTTCAAATTTCACTAGACCATCGATCAATGAGAAGATTGTATGGTCCTTCCCTAGTCCAACGTTTTTTCCTGGATGAAACTGAAATTCCAAAGTACAATGAGCAGTAAGAATTCATTTCCAAAAATTTAAAAATAATCGAGTTCACACACATTTTTAGGCTGGAACGCAATAAAAACTATGAATCTGTCTTGAGACTGTCTGGTCTTCCAACAGTCCTGCTACTAATCCTCACCTTTTTATAGGAAACTACCATATTAAAAATCACAATCCCCTTTTGATAGTCTCCAAGAGAGGGTAATCCAGTGCAAAATCAATGGTCCTACTTATGCTTTCACTTTATTATTCGCTAGACGAAAGATATGTCTATACACTTTATGTATTCCTTTTGTAAGAATTGAGAGAGAGAGAGAAAAAAGAAGGGAGACTTTAAAGGTCCATATATTTCAATAAAAAGGTCGTAATTGTGAATACCATTTTCCAAAGAAAGAATCATGTTTTCTTCCATCCAAATTTTATCTCATTGTCTCATTCCTCACTCAACAAAATCGCAACCCATAATCAAAACCTTTTTAAGAATGGGATCAACTGTGGAGCATGGCTCAATCGCTAAAAAGCTCCAAAATCAAATCATTTCCGTTTTCACAACAGGCTATTAACTTGATTTCAAACACTCATTGTACCCCTGACAACAACAACTAAGCCTTTATTCCAAATTTTCGGGGTTGGCTCATTGTACTCCTGACTCCATGAAGAAAATACTCAAGATGAACTTATTTTGTTAGTGCGATCCTCTATTTTTGTTGGAAAGCAAACACTGGTACTTAATCTTCTCTAACATATAGGACCTCTTCTGGAACATTTTCAGAAATTTTAAAGCCACAATGGTTGTCCCCGTTGACTTTTATGGTTCATACCCACTTCAAATGCCTTTCCTAGTCATTTAATCCCACATGTCATGGATTTCATAATATCTTTTCTTGCATTTCCATCATCCCTCAACCAACCCAACTGTAAGCTTCAGTCCACAAATTCCTCCAACCATAAACAGATAGAACAGTCTTAGCACAACTGCACAAGAACGGTCAAAGTTGATTAAGCATGAACATTCACGTCGAATCCACAATGGAGTTATAGGTTACAAGTGATTATAAACCTACTGAATAAGCAGGAGAAGAAAAAAAATCACCTTCTCAAGGTACCACAAAGCAACCAATAAAGACCAACCTCTGAACTACTTATAAACTGGGTTTGGGATTTTGATTATTAGAGGCTGCTTGTACTTTTTTATTCTTGAAAGCGGTCCAAAGTTGTTTGGTAACAACAGTTTAACAAAAAAAAAACTTTTGAAAAGTTGATTCAATTTTAGGGCAGCTTTTGACAACAACCTCATGTCTGCTGTCAAAAGCTGCTTCTGTTGTAGCTTTTTGAAAAGCAATAGCAATAGCAAGGCTTAAAAAGAATGTCTAACTAATGTAAGAAAAATCAGCATACCCCCCAAAGGCCAGACATGCAGCCTGCAAGCCACATTTGCAAGCTGCATGTCAATAATTAGAAAAGAAAGCAATCTCATTGTTGACTTTTCTTCTTTGGTTTAACTGCAGCCATCGAGATTAACCCGTTATTGATACTAACATAGTCTATATTGCATCAAGTTTGCAAAACTGCCTGGACATCTTTGGATTCACACAGTGAACCCTGACAGCGGCTAGCAAGCTTATAAGTGCTTACTTGATTCAGAAAAAACTGTCTAAATGCCGGGTCTCGGTCTACTTGGGGATTCTTTAGTGCAAGAATTACGGAATGCTTGTGAAGACAAACTTTTGGTGCATCAGCTTAGATTACTTTTACTATATTACAGATCTATCTTTGGCTTAATGCGCCACAGAGAGTATTGTGATTCCCTATAGAAAATTGTATATCTTACCTCTTTCTCTAAACTTTTTAGAGTACAGGGGAAGAACTTGGAGGATGTTCCTTGGTTGCGTGAGCTTAAACTGCATATCCAAAATGTACATCTACCTACCTGTCAATTGGTCGTCTAGGTTGTAAACTTGTATGGCATGATTCTCGCATGCACATAACCACCTTGGCTACGAATTTGACCCCAACATACAGAGTTGACATCATGTCGAAAACTTGTCATAAAAACTTCGGCAAATCATTTATGGAGCTTTCTTATGTTCCATAGTAGTCAACCTCATTTTGTTGGAAGAACAGTTGGATGATGGTGATGAGTTATCAATCTAGTTCTTCACACATAATCTCATCATCCAAGCCATCTTGCGGTCAACTATAAAACATAAGAACGTTTCATAAAAGAATTAACAAAGTTTATTTTATGACTAACTGTTGAGCTTGTATCAACCCTCTACGTTGATGGCAAATTTCTAGCCAAGCTAACTATGAAAATGAGAGGGCATGTGAAAACCTAGACGGTCAGTTGGCGAGTAGGTAGATCTACCTTTTGGCTGTGTAGTTTATTAAGCTCAAGCGATCAAGGAGCAAGTTTCATTCTACTTGTGAGTTAAAATGTTGTCTCACGACTCTCACCCTTTCATTAGTTAGAAATAATGCAGAAGAAATAGTTAGTCAAAGGATACTATGTATTGGGTTTTCTTTATTGAGAAAGGATAGTATGGGGCAGTCCTAAATCTCACTGACACAGAATCTTTTGTAAACCTAAACAATAAAGGCTAATTATGATAGTACTAGCATGGAGTCAGTTAGAAGGTGAGCAAGTTTGGTTAAATTTAATTATCTGTAAATTAGAATAAATACTAGAAAATCAGTATTAGCTAAAGTGATATTCTCGGTATCTAAGAACAAAAGCAAATGTCATGCCAATCTCCCAATTAATAAAGTAGAACTCTACCTTCACATGCTAAGGATGATATTTTACTACAAACTATCTGCAGATCCCTTCCAATGGTCACTTAACCAAATTGCATTTCCTATTTTCTCCTTTTTCTTGTGTTTCCTATTACATATCTTTACATCATCACACTTACAAATTATTCTAGCTCCTCTTTCTCCACCTGATTGCAAATTCAAACAATAATGTTTACAACACAAGATTAAAACAATTGTAAACTTGTATACGAACTCTAGTCCTTTAGTTTGGATTTAAAATAAGAAAACATGTTTACCAATGCACGCTGCCTTAATACACCAACATACTTAGATTGATTATTGAAAACCCAATGAAACAGTTTTGGGCAGATTTCTATCACACCTTATTGTTTTAATTTACAAGAGTTTACAACATGTAATTACCTTACATGTGCAGTCATCAACTTCTTAAACATACCATGTTTAGCTCAGTTCCAGCTACCACCGCCCATCATGCTCAAACAGCTTTTGGCCGCAGGTTAGATGCTCTTGTCAAAGTTGTCCCAAATTTGAACCAACTTCTTAAAAGTTTTTTGATAAGCTCTTGTTACCAAACAGTCTTGGACCGCTTTCCAAGAATAAAAAGAAGCAACCAACAATAAGCAATCCCAAACAAAGCCTAAAAACTCATCAAAATCCAAATTATCAACCGATCCATCACTCCGAACCACACAAAATTAGGGTTTTCATAGTCCTCTTTTGCCTTCGTCCCCTAGGGTGTTAACGAACCAAGCTATCCGCAAGCCCACTCAAGCTTGGCTCGCTGAAAAGCTCGAGAGCAAGAACTCGAGCCTAAGAATAGGTTCGTTACATAAACAAACCTGAAAATGAACTCAGTGGGTACTCGGTTCGGGAGCTCACGAGCCGGTTTGTTATTATTTATATATTAATATAAAAGAAAATTATTGCACTATATTGATATTTTTCAATTTGATATGAAGCTCAATAAAAACTTTCAATCTGATATTGAACTTATTTAGCTACATTTTTCGTTTGTACGAAACTCGCAAACTAGGCTTAAATTCAAGTTCATCGAGCTCTCTAGTTTAAAAGAGCGGCTCTCGAGCTCCCGAATATTGTAGAGAGCCGAGCTTGAAGCTCAATTTTAGGATCGTCTTAAGCTCAAGCTCTACTTTCCTCTAGAGAGACAAGCCTGAGCACGGGGGCGCTCGCTCAAAGCTTTCATTAACACTCCTACTTTTAACTCAGTTCCAGGTACCACTAGCCATGATACTTGGAATTACAATCTAAAACCGACTAAAAACTGCTCGAAATCCAAACTTTCAACTGACCCGTCACTCCAAACCGCACAAAACTAGGGTTATGATGGTCCTCTTCTACCTCACTAGGACACTCCAGAACCAATGCCCTAGCAATGTAGGTGTCTCCGTGCCAGCGTCGTGTCCGTGCAACATAATTCACAACTAAAACCTCATAAAAATCCAAGCTTTAAGCTAACCCATAACTCCAAATCACACTAGAAGAGAGAGAGAGAGAGAGAGAGAGAGAGAGAGGTCATCGGACCTTGGTCCCGCGCTGCCGCACAATGATGGAGCCGGGCTGGGCGGCCTGGTCGCCGTAGATCTTGACCCCGAGCCGCTTCCCTTTGGAGTCTCGCCCGTTCTTGGTGCTCCCCGCACCCTTCTTGTGCGCCGACTCGATCGTCAGAGGGAACGACACGGACGCGGGGGCTCGCCGTAGGGGCACCGACACCGACTGGCCGGAGAGGTGGGAGGAGGAGGAGAGAGATGAGAGGGAGAGGGTCTTGAAGGAGGAGACTAGGCTGAACCCTACGGTCGCCATTGGGAATTAGGGTTATTTTTGGAGGGGAGAAGAAGAAGAGGAGATAAGAAGGATGAGGTGGGAATGGAATTAGAGCTGTCAAGTGGACTGGGTCCGGCCGGACCGACCCGAATATGTGTGGGCTGGGCCTAGGGTGAACCTTTCAGGTCCACATACTTTAGGAAAATACTAAGTCTATAACCAAATGTTTACAACATTTTTACAACCTCTGGCTCTCTCCCAACCCTTACACATGGATCCCATCGGGTCCCACCTTCCCTTTCACCCCCTGTTATATGGGCTCCATCCGAACCCATCACTTCGCCCTCCTTCCAATCGAAGTCTGACACGTGGCGGTTGTAAGGAATTTGTAACTTGTAAGTATTTAGTTGTAGGCATAGCAAAGCTCTAAACTTTAATGGAGGGGGTCGGACCTAACAAGCAGAAATCTGAGTCTAATCTGATACATAGCTCACAACACAATAGATTTCAGATCGAATCGGATCGGACCAGACTTGGGCCTAAATTTTACCAAAATTTAGCCTCGTAGCAATAGCATTTGATATTTGGTCCTTATACTATTAGTAAAGCACGATGAACTAAGTGAATTTTTTGCATAACTTTATGGACAATGTCCAAATTCATGCAACATATATTTTCTCTTTGTGTCTATGTTGCTTTTATCTATTACCATGTATTTATTCTCAAGTCATTCGTGATATAAAGCAGAGGCTAATAGCTAGTCATGTTGCTATATATTATTGCGTTTATCACATTATGGCATAATTCATCACATATTTTTCTAATATATTGTGTGTTGTCATCTTTTTATTTCCTTCATGTTGTCTTGTATATATACTTTCTTATTACGCCAAGATTTTGTTCTCCGGCCAACGGTAGTGTACGTGAAAGTGGCATTCAAATCCAAAATTTTGCCAAGTCAAGGAATACCGATGACTCTGCCAAGTGGCATTCAAATCAACATGCTGGGTCGGGTCGGGTCGGGCCTCGGATCGAAATGGGTCTGGACTTCGGATCTGATCGGACATATTGTATGGGTCGAGATATGAGGTCCGACACGCTCCGATATACTAGATCGGGCTAGTTCGAACTCAAGATTATTCGGGATGAACCGACAGATTGGCCATTTTTTCTGGCCGAACTTGTGTCGGGTTGGGCCAGTCCGGCCAAATTGACAGATCTAGATGGAATGGAAAGGATCTAGGCGAGGCCTTGGAATGGGCTTAGATTGGGCCAAAAGTTTGCAAGATGGGGGGACAACCTCTAAGAAAGATGGGCCAAGTTCAGTGGAGATGGATGTCTATTTATAAACATGGGCATGTGGTCGAGAAAAAAACGTTGAGGCCCTTCAGGGAAAGGCGAGTAAAAAAAAAGTAGCAATATTCTTATGCAAAAAAATAAAAAATAGTTGCAGGTTTTAACTGTCAAAGTGAACACTAAGAACTAGGCCAACAAGAAAAAGAGAGAAATCACGTCTAGACGGGTGAGCATTGGGTTTATATCGAATCGAATTAGGCAAAACATAATAAACTAAAATTTTAAAAAAAATTAAATTCGAAATCGAAGCCAAAACTAAATGCGAACGGAATCGAATAATAAATTCGGTTTATTCGATTAAAATATTTATATTATTTAATAGTACGGATTCAAAGTTAGAATCGTGGTTAAATTATATATATATATATATATATATATATATATATATATATATATATATATATATACACACACATTTGTGGAATTTTAAAATTGTGTACAAAGTTAGACTAGTTGTTAAATTATCAAAGTTGAAATTCAAAACACACATATAGAATTGTTGTTTTCAAAATATACACATTTATGTTCACAAAATGCAAAGGATGTTATAATTATATAATTTCATTCGATTTTCGTTTTTGGATCGAATCCGAAACCCAAAACCGAAGCCGAATAATTTTTTTTTAGTATTTTAAAAACGAAATTGAACCGATTTTTTTTTTTTTTGAAATCTGTATATCTTATTCGATTCGATTTTCAATCAGAAATCGGATAATGCTCACCCCCTAATCTTGCCAAAACCCATATGGTTGGCTATCGCAAAAACATAATAATTGGAGGTGTTAACTAAGTTGAACACCAACTTTTTGGACATAGTAAAACATTTTTATTATTATTATATAGAAGTATAGATTTTTTTTTGAGATATCCGACGATACGTACGAAACTTTTTGTACGCTGCATTGCATGCCGATTAGGTTTACTGTCCCCAAATTTTTATCAAATAAATGGAAAGAATAATAGGCTCCCGTGGCTCGGTTCACTGATATTTCGCCATCCAGTCTGGATCTTATATTTTTTCTCGGTAATCACAAAGAGTGAATCAAGTTCGACTAATGGATAGAAGTATAGATTAAAAATATGTATTTATTAGTCCATTAATATGTGGCTAATGGATTTATC
Source organism: Iris pallida (assembly GCA_029216955.1). NCBI lineage: Eukaryota > Viridiplantae > Streptophyta > Magnoliopsida > Asparagales > Iridaceae > Iris > Iris pallida. The sequence continues at coordinate 14,701,311 of JANAVB010008800.1, read as the reverse complement.
ATATATATTAACACGCTATTTAAATCAATAGAGACAACACCTCTTTTTTTCTTTTTTTCTTTTTTCTTTTCCCTTTCTCTCTCCATAGATATAACTATAGAAGCAATGAGCGGCCATACTTATTACATAGCATCCCTTTGAAGTCTTTGTCCTTGAATGACGAAAGTCCCATGTCCCACTTTGAAGTTGGATTAAAGTTTAGCTAAATGTTCTAAGGGACATTTTAATTGATGAAAGTTGGTGTTGCTTCTTCTTTTTTGTTGAAAGCTTTTTTTGTTGAACAACTTGTGAAAGCAATAAAAAATATTTAAAAAATGGTGGAATAAACAACAATGCCAAATAAGCTTAGTGAACTGAATAAAATTGAATTGCAGTTACATCTCATCAAATATTCTATCTGGTACCAAATAGAATGGTGGAGTCGAACAGAATGTGTTTCATACAATACTTTTGTTATTGACCATAGGAGACTGTTGGCTTGTAGTTAAACCCTCATGTATCTAGACAGTCATGACCGTATAGCGAGGTAGGTTGCACTTCAATATACGTAGCTGACTATGTACGCCCCCGCTCTCCAGTATTCTGGTTCTGGGACGTTACATGGTTTAAGTGGTGGCCCATGCAGGTATTGTAAATCAAGATATGTGATGATTTACCGAATAGATGTCTCAATCAGTACTCGTCCTTGATCTCTGCTCGTATCTTCTGAATCCCTGTAATCTTGACCTGATCACATGCTTGTATCGTTGATCTGTCCTGGTCATTCCTTATTGTTCCCTATGTCGTCTTCTTCAGCGGCATTGTTCATGGACCTGTCGATCAGCAAGGCGGAGCACCTCCCGCGGACCAGCAGCAACCTGGAGATCAAGCCCAACATTCAGGAGTAGCCTCCAGAGTCATGCCTACTGGAGGAGAGCCACCAGTTCAGCCCGTCCAGCCTGCAGAGCCTGATGATGGAACTTTGGTGGGTCTCATCAGGTCACTATTAGCCTCCCAGGATAGTCGAGGAGATGCCTTGCACCAGACGGTGGCAGACGCTTTGACCAGAGGAGGTCATCAGGGTAATAGCACGGCCAACAGCTTCAAGCGCTTGAACCCTCCCTTCTTCGACGGCAGTGAAGATGCGATCGCTGCAGATGCATGGCTTCAGGACACAAAGGTGATTCTAGAAGCAACCAGGACTCCAGAGAACGAGAAGGTGGCCGTGGTGCGCCTACAGCTATTGGATCTTGCCCGCAGCTGGTGGGCGGCGCAGGCCATTGGATTAGTGGCCCCTATTGCCTGGGTAGTATTCAGGGAGAGATTCCAGACCAAGTATTTTGATGCTGTAGCTCGGTATGATCTACAGACGAGGTTCACCAATCCGAAGCAGATGGGCATGACGGTCGATGGATATGCGGCCGAGTTCTCCAGACTTAGTCGATTTGCTCCCACCTTGGTGGCGATCGAGTTCGATAGAGCCCAGCGGTTCCAGCAGGGACTCCATCTAGAGATTTTGTTGACGGTGGAGCTGTTTGAGCATCAGACCTTTGATGCAGTACTGAGGGAAGCCCGGAGGCATGAATATACCTCCCAGAGGATCGTGGATAGGACCGGAGGTCGAAAACGATCCCATAGCCAGATGAATCAGTCATAAGCACCAGCCCCGGCAGCCAGGGCTTTGACCATTGGAGCTCCGAGGCGGGCGGCCTCAGTGATGTCGGTTCAGCATTCCACCCCGACGCACCCTCAGCAGCAGAAGCAGAAGCAGTCTTCCGCAGTAGGATGTTCACACTGCGGGAAGCCAGGACATGTGGTATCAGAGTGTCGCAGAGCACAGGGTTTGTGCTTGGTTTGTGATACCCCGGACCACAGGGTTGGGAATTGCCCGAACAAGGGGAGTTCATCGGCCTTCTCTAGTCCTTCAGTTAGAGGACCAGCACAAGTCCAGCAGCTGCAGTACCCATTCCCGAGGCCATTGCCGACGCAGGCCCAGGCATTCCAGCAGCAGAGACCGCAGCAATATGCCCAAGCCCAAGCCCTGATCCAGAGCAGGCAAAGAAATTTTCAGCAGAGGGGATCCGCACCCAGAGGACATGGTCAAGTGCTGGCTTTGACCATGGGAGAAGAAAGAATAGCACCAGGTGAGGTAGTGGCAGGTACTATTCTCGTCAACACCTTTCTAGCTTCAGTATTATTTGATTCTAGTGCCTCGCATTCATTTATGTCTGCACGATTCGTGACACGGATAGGATTGGAGCCCGAGTCATTATCAGTGAGGCTCAATATACTTACTGGTAATGGACTTGTGGGAGTAGATAGGGTATTTTTCTCGTGTCGGATCGTAGTTAGCGGTAGAGAGTTCTCCGCTAGATTGATAGAGTTCCCGATGGCCGATTATGATGTGGTCTTAGGGATGGATTGGTTGAAGGACCAGTATGATAGGATAGACTGCCATCTTGGCAGGATTGTTTTTAGCATTCCAGGCGAGCCGGAGTTTTCTTTCTTCCGGGGCGAAGTTGAACCTTCTCCTCCAGTATTGTGGATGACAGTAACAGCAATGCAGTTACCTCAGATAGTCGAAGAGTTTCCAGATGTTTTCCCAGAAGAGCTTCCAGGGATGCCGCCAGAGCGGGAGATCGAGTTCACCATCGACTTGATTCTCGGGACAGCACCAGTGTCAGAAAGAGTCTACAGGATGGCGCCGTCAGAGCTAGAGATATTGTACAAGATGATTGAAGACTCAGAACCAAGGGATTCATTCGTGCTAGTGGATCGCCTTGGGGAGCCCCGATGCTTCTTGTGAAAAAGAAGGATAGTACATCCAGATTATATATAGATTATCGTACCTTGAACTCAGTGGCAATCAAGAACAGATACCCTCTCCCTAGGAAAGATGACTTGTTTGATCAACTCAAGAGGGCAGCAGTATTCTCGAAGATCGACTTGCGCTCAGGATGTCATCAGATCAGAGTCAGAGAGCAGGACATCCCGAAGACTGCTTTCAGATCTAGGTATGGGCGTTGGGAGTTCCTTGTGATGCCATTTGGAGCAACCAATGCGCCGGCTGTATTCATGGACCCCATGAATCATATTTTTATGCCTTATTTGGATCAGTTTGTGATTGTGTTCCTAGACGACATCCTGGTCTACAGCAAGAGTGAAGCGGAGCATGAGCAGCATCTCCGAGTTGTCCTCCAGATTCTCAGAGAGCACCAGTTGTATACCAAGTTTAGCAAATGCGAGTTCTGGCTCGATCGCATTTCGTACTTGGGCCATATCATTACCAGAGGAGGAGTAGAAGTGGATCTCCAGAAGATCGTGACCATTGAAACGTGGCCGGTACCTAGCACAGTGGCAGAAATTCGTAGTTTTCTTGGCTTGGCCGTCTACTACCGGCGATTTGTTTCAGACTTTGCTCGAATTTTAGTGCCATTGACCCAGTTGACCCGCAAGGATGTGCAGTTTGCTTGGACAGTAGAATGTCAGGATTCTTTTGAGAAGTTGAAGCGAGGCTTGATGACAGCTCCTATTCTCACGCTTCCAGATGGAACCGGGGGATTCTCAGTGTATTGTGATACTTCAGGCAGAGCTTTGGGATGTGTTCTGAAGCAGCATGGGACGGTAATCGCTTATGCGTCACGACAACTTCGTGATCATGAGAGGAATTACCCAACCCATGACTTGGAGCTGGCAGCAGTAGTGTTTGCACTTAAGTTGTGGAGGCACTACCTATATGGAGATAGGGTGGAGATTTTTACCGACCACAAGAGCCTGAAGTATGTTTTCACCCAGAAGGATCTTAACATGCGTCAGAGAAGGTGGCTGGAGCTACTTGTGGATTATGATGTCAACCTGCAGTATTATCCTGGGAAGGCCAACGTTGTTGCAGATACATTGAGCAGGAGAGCCGGAGTTTATTTCCTAACTGCGCAACCAGAGCTGTTAGCCGATCTTCAGAAGATGGGTATAGAAGTTGTCCTCCCTTCCAGTGTGGCATTGATGGCCAGCATGCAAGTTCAGTCCACTATAGTCGAGAGGATCCGGATGGCACAGTCAGCAGATTCCAAGCTTCAGCGACTCAGAACAGAGTGTGAGGCAGGACGAAGGCCAGAGTTATGTATCCATGAAGACGGTACACTTCGACATAGGAAGCATCTTTGTGTACCCAGTGGAGATATCAGACAGGAGATCATGACAGAGGCTCACAGTTCGCAGTATTCCATTCATCCCGGCGGTACAAAGATGTACCGAGATATTCATCAGCACTTTTGGTGGAATGGCATGAAGAGGGAGATAGCCCTGTTTGTCTCTCGATGTTTGGTTTGCCAACAAGTTAGAGCTGAACATCAGAGGCCAGCTGGACTACTTCAGCCCTTGTCAATTCCAGAATAGAAGTGGGAGCATATAACCATAGATTTTGTGACTGGATTGCCTAGATCCCCGACTGACAGAGACGCTATTTGGATTGTCATAGACAGGCTCACGAAGGTGGCTCACTTTCTTCCGTTCAGAGTTGGTCAGTCGACGGCTCAGCTAGCGGAGATGTATCTCCGACAGATTGTCAGATTGCACGGTGTACTAGTCAGTATCACCTCGGACAGAGATTCCAGATTTATATCACACTTTTGACGTAGCCTGCAAGAAAGTTTGGGGACTCTCCTCCAGTTCAGCTCAGCATATCACCCACAGACAGATAGCCAGTCAGAATGCACGATCCAGACTCTCGAAGATATGTTGAGATCTTGTACGCTCGACTTCGGTGGTTCGTGGAAAGATCACCTGCACCTGGTGGAGTTCTCGTACAACAACAATTTCCAGGCCAACATCCAGATGGCACCGTTCGAGGCACTGTATGGTAGGAAGTGCCGATCCCGGCTAGCATGGGACGATGTCGGAGAGAGACAGATGCTCGGTCCGAAAATGATTGCTCAGACCGTCGAAGTGGTCAGGAGAGTCAGAGATCATCTTCGAGTTGCCCAAGATCGCCAGCGTTATTGGGCCGATTCTCATCGGCGACCCCTTGAATTCTCGGTCGATGACCATGTATTCCTGAGGATTTTGCCTAACCGTGGCGTCATTCGTTTCGGCGTACGGAAAAAGCTTAGTCCTAGGTATATAGGACCGTTCGATATTCTGGAGCGAGTATGAGATGTATCCTATCGTCTCGCTCTTCCGCCGTCGCTACGTGAGGTGCATAATGTGTTCCATATATCCCAACTGCGATGGTATACCCCTGACCCGAGCCACATCCTGGATCATTCGGAATTGGTTGTTGTACCAACCTTTCGTATGAGGAGAGACCCGTGTCTATATTGGACCGAAGAGAGAAGACACTCAAGAACAAGACTATCAAGTTAGTCCGAGTTGCTTGGGGTCATCACTCTTTGGGTGAGTCAACGTGGAAGCGTGAGGATGATATCCGATCGCGATATCCCGACCTGTTTGAACTCGTGAGGTATAATATCTTTCTTATGCCTCATGCCTTCGATTTCTTGCTTGCGTGAATAATTACTTGATTGCTTGATTAGTATAGCTTGCCTGTGAATAGTATAGCTTGTTCTTGTCCCTCTAGCCTCTTAATTAAATTCCGAGGACGGAATTCTTTTAAAGTGGGTAGAGTTGTAATGCCTATAGTTCGTATTACGTATTTTGAAATACGTGTACATATTTTATCTTGTATTGTACGATTCCTTGCTTGGCTTATCTTGGCATTACATGGCTTGGTCTATTTTGGGTTGGTTCGGCTAGTCTTGGGTTTCCTTGGTTCATCATGAACCAAGGGGAGAACCCTTACCTACTACCACCATCATCTTTTATTAACACATTACCTCATTCTCTCTTTTTATTTACTACTTCTTCTCCCCCATTACTTCTTCAACCACCAGGAGAGAGAGAGAGAGAGAGAGCTTAGGCAAGTGTAGCTTGCTTCATGGAGGAACTTTGTTTTTATTATTCCATTCTCTTCACCTCGAGATTCTAACACACTTTATACTTAGCATTTCTAATTTCCATGGCTCAATTTGTGTAGATCTAAGTTTATAGTATTTTCGGATTTCTTGGGTTTTGATCTACTTAACATTGTTATTTCTAAGTTTTGATGGTTCCATGTTGTAGAGAATTTCATTCTGCCCTATTTTGACCTATGGAAGTTCAGATTTCGACTCTAGATGAAGGTTTTATGAAGCTTGGAAGCCATGGCTTGCATGGTTCTTCTTCTCGAAATAATGGAGAAGAAGAACAGTTCCGCAGCCGCATGAACTTCCGCAGTCGCATGAATTTCCATGACCGCATGAAGTTCCGTAGCCGTATGAACTTCTGTGGCCGCATGAATTTCCGCAGCCGCATGAACTTTCGTGGCCGCATGAACTTCCGTAGCCGCATGAACTTTCGCAGCCGCATGAACTTCCGTGGCCGCATGAACTTCCGTAGCCGCATGAATTTTCGTGGCCGCATGAACTTCCGCAGCCGTATGAACTTCCGTGTCCGCATGAACTTCCGTAGCCGCATGAAGTTCCGTAGTCGCATGAACTTCCGCAGCCACATGAACTTCCATAGCCGCATGAAGTTCCGTAGCCGCATGAACTTCCGCAGCCGCATGAACTTCCGTGGCCGCATAAATTTCCGTGGCCGCATGAACTTTCGTAGCCGCATGAATTTCTCTTGATTCCCAGCCGCATAAGCACGCATACTTTCTGCCGCATGGCTCCCTTCTCAAGTCTTGTCCTCTTTATTATTATTTATTATTATTAATATTAGTATTATTAAACTGAAATGTCACATTATGTTTATGTCATATAAATTTTGGCATATTTCCTGAATACGATAGTGGCCCACCGTGGCGCACTCTCGACAAACAAACTGGCATGATATATCATGACATGCTGTTACGACAGCTAGCCTGACATGATAAGTATGAATGACCTGGACACCGTGGGCGATTGCGTTTGTACAAATAAACCAGTACTGTCTTGTATCATGTCTAGGATAGGGATCCATGAGTACCACGGTCAGGGATACCTACAGTAATTGACTAAGGCTAATAAACTAGAATAATTCAGTAGACATGAAGAGATTTCCAGCTATAGACAATCCCGTTATCTGGGCGCATTAAGTGGACTTGTAGCCTACTGACGAGTAGGGCACATTTCCAGCACACAGTCACGTGTTGCATTCTTCATAAACAGACATTCGACCTGGATAACCGGATGGTCTGCAGGGCTTGTGGCTGTTTGGATAATCTCATTACATCTTGCTAGTAACTAGGCCTGTGATAACCCTAGTTAGTTAAAAGTATCAAGCCGTATTCTTGATTGGTCGTGATTGATTGGATGGAGTTTATTCTAGCTTAGTCTTATCCTGATCCTGTACAAGATTGTGACATGACATGATTATTGATGCTTGCCTTAACAATAACGATCGGAGGTCCAGTTCTGTTCAGGCAAAGGGTTACAACCCCGGTCCTTGTTTGGTTTAAGGGTTGTAACCTGGCTCCCGGAGCAGTTCTGTGTCCTCTCTTCGTTTATTGTCTTATTGTAACCCTATGCCATGTTCGTCATGTTTTACCTTACCTTAATACCATGATTATTTATACTGGCCTTAGCAATAAAGATCAGGGATCCAGTTCTGCTCAGGCGAAGGGTTACAACCCCGGTCCTTGTTTGGTTTAAGGGTTGTAACCTGGCTCCCGGAGCAGTTCTGTGTCCTCTCTTCGTTTATTGTCTTCACTGTACCAATAGTATTTGAGACGGGTTTCTATTCAGGTGAAGGGCTGCAACCCCGGTCCTTGTTTGGTTTAAGGATTGTGACCTGGCTACTTGAATGGTTTCCTCGTACTCAGTTTACTGTTGTTATCTCTATTATTATCAGTTTTTTATTTATTATCTTTAATATTCTATTATGATTTGCTGGTTTTAGTTCCTAAGTGAAGCCTCCTTTGTGGCACTAGCTCTTTCTGGGGTCTGACCCAGCTGGTTTTGTGTGGCCAGATATCGGAGCAGCACCAGAGGATCCACCTGTCTTCCAGCTAGATAGTGACCACCAGACGTAACCCTGGCAACGAGTGGGTTTCTTTTTGTCCTCCCACTTTATTGTAAAAATTATTCTTTTGAGGCGTTTAGCCGGCGAGCACGTGTTAGCTCGTATTGCACCTTTACTTATTGTCTGCCTACGAGCTGTAACATGATTGACAGATCCTAGGGTTGATCATGTATGACCGAACTCTTGCTAGTCTTGACACTTTGTACGACTAGCTTCATGATCATCCAATATGTAATGTATGGGACGCCTCGCTATTATATATTTGGTGCTCTGACATCTTGTAACTATTATTGCTTGCTTGAGATTGAGACAATAGGCTTGTTCACGACCATAGAAGACTGTTGGCTTGTAGTTAAACCCACATGTATCTAGACAGCCGCGACCGTATAGCGAGGTGGGTTGCACTTCAATATACGTAGCTGGCTATGTACGCCCCCGCTCTCCAGTATTCTGGTTCTGGGGCGTTACACTGGTACTGGGGCTGGTCCCCTAACTGATGGACTGGTCATGGCTGGTGATGAGTCAGTCCTGAATGGGCAGGACCCTACCTTGTGGTCCGGCGCTCCACAAAGCAAACACAATTCTCGAGCCTTGCGACATTCTGAAACAACATGTCCAGGCTTCCCACAATAAGAGCAGCCCATGGGGGAAGACTGCTTCTGCTTCTGCTGCTGAGGATACGTCGGGGTTGAATGTTGAACCGACGTAACTAAAGCTGTCCTTCTCGGAGTTCCAATGGTCAAAGTCCTAGCTGTCGGGGCTGGGGCTGACGGCTGATTCATCTGGCCGTGAGATCGCTTTCGACCTCTGATCCTGTCCACAATCCTGTGGGAGGTATACTCATGCCTCCTAGCTGCCCTCAATACCGCATCAAAAGTCTGATGCTCAAACTGCTCCACCGCCAGCAAAATCTCTAGGTGGAGTCCCTGCTGAAATTGCTGGGCTCTATCGAACTCGGTCACCACCAAGGTGGAAGCAAACCGACTAAGTCTGGAAAACTCGGCCGCATACCCATCGACCGTCCTGTCCATATGCTTTAAATTAGTCAACCTCGTCTGTAGATCGTACCGAGCTACAGCATCGAAGTACTTGGTCCGGAATCTCTCACGGAATACTGTCCAGGCAATAGGTGCTACTAATCCAACGGCCTGCGCCGCCCACCAGCTGCGGGCTAGATCCAATAACTACAGGCGCACTACGACCACCTTCTCATCCTCTAGGGTCTTCGCTGCCTCCAATATCACCTCGATATCCTGAAGCCATGCATCAGCAGCGATAGCATCTTCACTTCCATCGAAGAATGGAGGGTTCAGGCGCTTAAAACTGTTTGCTGCACTGTTTCCATGATGTCTACCTCTGCCTAGAGCATCTGCCACTGCCTGATGCAAGGCATCTCCTCGACGATCCTGCGATGCAAGCAATTCCCTGATAAGTCCAACCAAGGCTCCATCATCCTGTCCTGCAGGCTGGGCAGGCTACACCGGGGGTTCTGGATCTCTGGAAGGCATGACCCAGGAAGCTGCTCTTGAGTGCTGGGTCTGATCTTCTGGTTGCTGCTGGTCCACGGGAGGTGCATCGCCTTGCCGATCGGTAGGACCAGGAATAATGCCGCTGAAGACGACGACATTGGGACCAATAAGGAAGGACCAAGACAGATCAACGATACAAGCATGTAATCAGGTCGAAAATCTCAGGGATTAGAAGATACGGGCAGAGATCAAAGACGAGTGCTGATTGAGACATCTATTCGGTAAACCCTCACACATCTTAATTTACGAGACTGCATGGGCCACCACTTAAACCATGTCACGCCCCAGAACCAGAATACTGGAGAGCGGGGGCGAACATAGCCAGCTACGTATATTAAGGTGCAACCCACCTCGCTATACGGTCACGGCTGTCTAGATACATGAGGGTTTAACTACAATCCATCAGTCTCCTATGGTCAATAACAAGACTAAATGTCTCAATTTTAAGCAAGCAAGTAAAGTTACAAGATATGAGATCACCAAATATACAATAGTAAGGCGTCCCAGACATTACATATTCAGCTGATCATGAAGCTAGTCGTTACAAAATGCAGGGACTAGCAAGAGTTCAGTAATACATGATCAACCCTAGGATTTGTCAATCATGCTACAGCCCGTAGGCAGACAGTAAATAAGGTATGCAATACGAGCTAACATGTGCTCGCCGGCTAAACGCCTCAAAACAATAATTTTATAATAGAGTGGGAGAGCCAAAAAAAATAAACCCACTTATTGCTCTGGTTACGCCTGGTGGTCACCATCGGGCTGAAAGGTCGGTAGATCCTCTGGAGTTGCTCCAAAATCTGGCCATACAAAACCAGCTGGGTCAGGTCCCAGAAAGAGCAAGGGCCACAAAGGAGGCTTCACTTAAGAACTAAAACCAGTATATCAGAACAAATATTAAAAGTAATTATGAAAGAGTCTGATAGTGAATAAAACATCAACAGTCATATTAGAGTACTAGGGAACCATTCAAGTAGCCAGGTCACAACCCTTAAACCAAACAAGGACCAGGGTTGTAACCCTTCACCTGAATAAAACTTCGTCTCTAAATCTTGTTGGTATAGTAAAGCATAATGAGCATGACGTGGGTGCAATAAGACAATAAACGAAGAGGGGACAAAGAACTGCTCCGGAAGCCAGGTTACAATCCTTAAACCAAACAAGGACCGGGGTTGTAACCCTCCGCCTGAACAGAACTTAGCCCCTGATCTTTATTGTTAAAAGTGACAATCATGCGATCATGCTTGCAATATTCGAGCACTGAATCTACACCATACAATCGCTCACGGCCAATCAGTGACTACGGCTTTCTACATTAACTAACTAGGGTTATCCCAAGCCTCGTTACTAGCAATGTGCAGTAAAATATTTCTCCAGCCACAAGCCCTGCAGCTAATCCAGGTTATCCAGGCGACTTGGATTCATTGAGCATTGCCTCATTCTTTTTCATGTATTAGTGAATTTAGACATGTGCCCTACTCGTCGGCAGGCTACAAGTCCAACAATGGTGGCCGGGATAACGGAATCGCCTGTAACTGGAGAAATCTCTCATGACTACTGAATTATTCTAGTTATTAGCCTTAGCCATTTACAGTAGGTACCCCTGACCGTGGTACTCAGGGATCCCTGTCCTAGACATGATGTAAAATATTACCGGTTCATTTGTACAAACACAATCACCCACGGTGTCCAGGCCATTCAATCTTATCATGACATGCTAGCCGTCGCAACAGCATTCGAGATATATATCATGTCAAATTCACTGTCAAGAGTGCGCCACGACGGACCACCATCATGTCATGTTATTCGTCAAAAGTGCACCACAATGGGTCACAATCGTGTCATGGAACATATTTAAAATTAACATTTAACCTGGTATGAGCATATATGCAATAACTAAACATAAACAGGGTGCAAGAGCTGTGGAGAAATCATGCAGCTCAGGAGACAGGGGTATAACTTCCACATACGAACTCCAAATGAGGTGCTCCAAAGATATTCGGAGAGGCAAGACAAAGATCTAAAACTTTCATGTTTTAAGTTTTTCGAAATTTTGGCTAGAAAATAGCTAAATTTGGCAAAAACAGTCATTTTGTACACTTTTTACGCCAAAAATTCAATTCTGCGTAAAATACGCAAAAGAGAAGGGTTCCAGCGTAAAAATTCACATTCTGGATACTATCCAGCGTAAAATATGCAAAATCAGGGTTCTCTGCGTAAAATTTTATATTTTGGATACTATCCAGCGTAAAATACGCAACATCAGGATTCCCTGCGTAAAATTTTACATTCTGGATACTATCCAGCGTAAAATACGCAATATCAGGATTCCTGTGTAAAATTTTACATTATGGATACTATCCAGCGTAAAATACGCAAAATCAGGGTTCTCTGCGTAAAATTTTATATTCTGGATACTATCTAGCGTAAAATATGCAAAATCGGGGTTCCCTGCGTAAAATTTTATATTCTGGATACTATCCAGCGTAAAATACGCAATATCAGGGTTCCCTGCGTAAAATTTTACTCAGCCGACATGAAAAATTCAGAAAACTTGTTTTGGCCATAAAAACTTCATTTTAACTCGAAATGAGGTGAATCAAAAACCAAATTCATAGGAAATTTCATGCTCTTTCTCATGGAACTATTAGTTTTCGAAAATAACAAGTTTTAATAGATCAAAACCAAGAAAACTCCATGAACTCATGAAACCCCAAGGTTATAATGTAGATCTAGAAGAATCTATCCATAAAAATCAAAAACTCCAAGTTCTAAAGAGGCTTATAATCATGTAAAGAAGAGAATGGAACAATAAAACTTGAGATCCATCATGAAGCAAGTTGCACCTGCCTAGGGCTCTTGGGTGTAGGTGGAGAGGAGTAAATGAAGAAGAAGAAGAAGAGTTATTGAAGTGATAATGAGGAGAGAGAAGAGAGTGGGATTAATAAATGGTGAGGGTGGGGGTAGGTAGGGTTCTCCCCTTGGTTCATGATGAACCAATAAACAACCCAAGCCGAACCAAGCCAACCCAAACAAGCCGAACCAAGCCAGAAGATATGCAATACGAGCCAGATTACGTACACGTTATTCCAAAATACGTAATACGAACTATAGGCATTACTATATATATATATATATATATATATATATATATATAGGGTCGTTCTACAATACATCCCCTGGAAAAAGATATATCGATACATCCGAAATTTGGACCGTTGGATGTTGATCCAATGGTTCGGATTGAATAATAGAGTAGAAACATCATTTAATGCTGATTTTGACTTTTGACCTGTTGGTAACTTGCTTTAGCAGGTCATTCTTCACTTTAATTTTTTCAATGAACACCCTAAATTAACTCATATTTACTCTCTCTTTCGTCCATCCAATTTAATATTTCGTAATTTTTTTGGACCGTTGGATGTTGATCCAATGGTTCGGATTGAATAATAGAGTAGAAACATCATTTAATGCTGATTTCGACTTTTGACCTGTTGGTAACTTGCTTTAGCAGGTCATTCTTCACTTTAATTTTTTCAATGAACACCCTAAATTAACTCATATTTACTCTCTCTTTCGTCCATCCAATTTAATATTTCGTAATTTTTTTGGTTACTGGCCGTGGTGGTGGTGGTGTTGGTGGTGGTGGTGGAAAGAGAAACAGAGATGAAGAAGAAAATAAGAATCGGTCCGGATCGTATCGAACGTCGTCGAGCCCTCCTAGAACAACGATAAGTACCAGCTGCGCCGAGAAGAATCGGTCCGGTTCGCGTCGGACGTCGTCGAAACCTCCTCGAACAAGAAGAAGTATCAGCGACGCCGCTCTAATTTTACTGTCCATGCCATTGTCAGAAATCTTATTTTTCATCTAATAATTTAATATTTTATTAATAAAGCTACATGTCATGGTGGTGGTGGTGAACTGAGGAAACCTGCTTCTGAGGTCGAGCGGATCATCTGCTCACATATTTTAAAAAAAACTGTATTGATCAGACGAAATATCTTTTACTTTTCTAATGATAATATTTTCGAAAAGAGTATTTTTTTTGGACGGTGAATGGCCATTCTCTTTGCTTTTAACACGGCGAATGGACGGAGAATGGCCATTTTCTTTGCTTTTAACACGGCGAATGGATGGAGAATGGCCATTCTCTTTGCTTTTAATACGGAGAATGACCATTCTCAAGGAGAATGGTCATTCTCCGTTCCTTTAACATGGAGAATGGTCATTCTCCGTTCTTTGAAAATGGAGAATGGACACTCTCTGTGCTTTTAACAAAGTATGGTACATTTAGGACTGGAAATGTTCAAGTATCTCATATTTTTTTCACCAAATATTTACAGTATTTTTAATATCATTTACCAAAGTATATTCATTTAATATTAAATCATGTTCAAGAAAATCTGAATATCATTTTATCAGGCTTCCACTGTATGGCTGCACAAAATTTCTTGCGAGTGTTTGAATATAATTAACCTACTATCAAAGATAATTTTTCTTACATTACATTATGAATTACACTGGCATCGACTTCATACTGATGGCATCGATGTACTGATAGCAATAACAAAGGATGAACAGGCAGGATTATAATTATGCTTCAGCAATAACAAGGAATGAACAGACAGGATTACAATTTTGCTTCAGCAATAACAAGGGATGAACAGGCACTGGCATCGAATTCATACTGATGGCATCGATGTAATAATTTTTTACAGAAAATAAAACACATTACAATCAAATAAAGTTTTAGTGATCCCAGGAATGCATCCGTAATGAGGTTATCTGTAAACCCTAGGAATGCACCCAGGACTCATGAAATCTGTAATGGACATCTGCAAATCAAGGGAATACACCAAAACATCAATATCATCTACGAAGGCCAACTTTCAATCAAATAAACACTTCAACCAAAAAATCATAATCAAATTAAGTATACTTCATTCCAAGTCCAATAAACTGCATAATTCATGTTACAGTAATCTGTCCAATCCATGTTAGTAATTCAACATAGAACTGCATAATTCACAATACAATAATCCAAATAAATATCAGACCTACTCTAAATTCAAGACCATATTACATTTTCCAAACAAATTACGAACTATGCACTTAGTATAAGAGAAAAGTTTAGTCTTACAATATTTCAAACACAAAATTTAGTTTGACCGCCATGACCAACAAATATTCAGAACCATATTACAAGTCAAATATTACTTCCAAATTGAAATAAAAGATTCAAAACTCAAAAGATGAATCTTCATAGCCATCTCCATCTTCTTCTTTTTGTTTTTTTTTCTTCTTCTTCTTTCTCAAAATATCCTTCACCTACACCTTGAGGGACGGATTAAGAAAAATTATAGTCAGTATGGACTCACTGTATATGTAGAAATGGTATCCAGAAACATAAATAGAAGTATCAAAGTGATGGCTAGCATTAAAGTGTCAATGTGCACAGTGTGTATTTTTACATAAGAGTTTGGGCTAGCCCCATTTACCTTCTTCACGAGGGAAGGAAATCTTATTCTTGGTCAGCAAATTCAACCTCTATCTGGTTAATCTTATCCAGAATCAATTTCTGGTTGTCGGATATAGTCTTCATCTCTTTGAAGACATTCTCAAAGTTTGCAGCAACAAAATTGTATAGATCATCAACCCTGTCCTTAGTATTTTTGATTCCATAAGTTGATAGTTTTCCAGATGTTGATGGTTTGCTTGCAGCTGCTGCCCGTTTTCCACACATTCGAGTGAAAGTTAGTTTTCTCATGGGGCCTTTGTTTTTAATTTAAACATCCCCTGCTAAGCTTGGGACATAATGTTTACTAGCCATCGAGCATACAAATCCTCCGAAAGGGAGAGCTGTCCTTGCAGTTGGTTTTCCCACGAGATGCATTATTCTACTGAACATGTAGGAACCTATATCCATCCTTTTTTTCTTTCCCATATAATAAAAAAATTTTACTCTCTCGGGATGGATGGAAAACTCATGTCCAGTAGGGTTGAGTGTTTGAGATACGTAGGCATACAATAATTTATACAAAATTTTTAATTGATCTTTGTATACATTTTGAGGGGTCTTGGCACCCATTGATACACCTTTAATCTCATGAATTACATCCGTCATGGAAACATTATCAATATCTTTCATATCAAATTCAGGAACTGGATCAAATCCATAAAATTTGTTGATGACAGCAGCATTTACCCTAATCAGTTTCCATCTCAGAAACACCAGTTGTTGATCCTTTTCTTTTTCTTTAATTTCAGCCGAAAGATTTGAGTAAAATTCTCTTACTATTGTTTGGGAGATTTTCTTAAGACAGGATTTGTTCAGTTTCTCCAATTGATAGAATTTTAATATATCCAGGAAAGCTTCGTCTTCAACATCATCCATCTTAATTTATCTTTCAGGCATAACAGCCTTTTTTCTTGAAATATTTAATATAAATCTTCTTAGATTTAGAGTCTTTAAATTTTTTACCTCCTCTCCATCCTGGGACTTATTTGATGATTGCTCTTCCTCTTCATTTTCCTCTTCTGATGAGAATTCAAAATCCTCAGAGTACGCTGATGACTCTGTATCCATTGCCATATTAGCCTTCGCTTGAGTACGCCTTCGATCTTCATAAGTTGAGTCTTCCGACGACTCTGTATCGAAGATAGATTTTTTGGTCTTTGTCGAGCAATGAGTTTTTTTTACCCTTTTTTGCAGGTGGCTTGGCTGCCGCCTCCGCTTTCATCGTCGCTGCCGCCATCGCTGCTTCCGTCGCTGCCCTTTCGGCCTCTGCCCTAGCGACCATAATCTTAGATTTCGCCGCCCTTGCAACTTCTGCCATTCGAGCCTGTATCGCATCCCTTTGTGGAGTCTTCCCCTTCGGCGACGGTCGTTGTTTCTTCGGCGACATTTTGATAAACAGAGGGTTTGGGAGAGGGTTTGGGAGAAGGAAGAGGGTTTGAGAGAAGAAGAGGGAAAATTCGACCGTCTTATATGACCTTGGGAAGTGAAAAAAATTATAATAGTTTTGAGTCTTAAATTAAATTTATTACTATTATTACTAGTATAAGACGGTCGAATTTATTACTATTAAATTAAAAAAACTACTTTCCAAAATTAAATTTATTACTAGTATATATCCATGTGAAATCACTACATAAACCTTTGGGATTTTGAGACCCTAATTTTAAAAACTACTTTCCAAAATTAATTTTATTACTATTATTACTAGTATATATCCACGTGTTCCGTATAAATTATTGAAAAATTTGGCAGAAAAAACGTGGTGGAAACATGTTTAATTAAAAAATTTTGACAACATATTTAAGAATGTGAAGTTTAATCTCAATATTTTTATTTTTCGAATATTTGATTAAATTTTTGAACGTTTGACAACTTGGTAACAAGACTATGTACTTGAAAAGAGTAAAATTGAAACACTCAAAGTTGTCCTCTATTTTACTTTGTAATCATATTTAAGATGGATTTGACGGCAAGATTGACGCTGGCAGCATAATCAATTCCATGACGTAACAAGTCATTGATGGGGATATCGTCGCTTATATATGGATTTGACGTAACAAGATTTGTTAATTAAAAAATAGATAAAATAGTTAGTCGCTTGTAGCCGAAACCAAATTGAGTTAACAAAATATTATATTGCATTAAATCCCAGCTTCGTCGCCGGAACATTCTCCGGCGAAGTATACAAGACGAGGACAAAAAACTGGAAAAAATGAAAAAAATAAGAGGTCTACCCCTCACTGGCCTCGCGGAGGATCTCCGCAAAGTCCTGCAGGGTGCGCACACCCGTCCTATGGCACAGGCGGTGAAACGCTTCCCTCTTCTCCAGAGAATCCCGTTCCTCCGGAGTGATCGGCAACATGTCAAATTTGGACGCCGGATGAAGAGGTCAAGCGATGACCTCCAGTGACAACCCGCAGGAGGTCAGGATGTCCGCAGCCGCTGCCAGCCAGTCATGGGCCGGAGGCGGCGCAGAGGGTGCTCCATGCGGAAAGGCTCGACGACGACTGGAAGAAGACTCTGGCAATGGTTCCCGACCAGATGATCTTTTTGGAGCCATGTTAAATGTGCAACCTACTCAGATGAATGTGGACCCCTATGTATATATATACACGTTCCTAACCGACTCTTCTTATTCCCTATTGGAAGTTGGGGATATTCAATTTCTTATTCCTTATTGGAAGTTGGGGATATTTCTTATTCCAAGCTTAGTTTGTTGTGCTGTTTGGCTTTTACATCTGGAAGGCCTAGGTTCGAGTCTGGTGTTTGGGTTCTGTAGAATTTTTCTATTGTTAACATTTTTTGGGTGCTATTATATACTTTTAACTTAGTATAGAACAATTTTTGGGACTGTTAATGGCCATTCTCCGTTCCTCTAACACGGAGAATGGTACATTTAGGATGAAGAATGGTACATTTAGGACGGAAAATGGTAAATATAGGATGGAGAATGATACATGTAGGACGGAGAATGGTACATATAGGACGGAGAATGGTACATTTAGGACGGAGAATGGTACATTTAGGACGGAGATAGGACGGAGAATGATACATGTAGGACGGAGAATGGTACATATAGGACGGAGAATGGTACATTTAGGACGAAGAATGGTATATTTAGGACGGAGAATGGTACATTTGAGACTGTTCTGTAGGGTTGTGAATTTTAAATAGTTTGGCTGTTTAGTTTTGTTTTGAATCTATATAAATTGGTTTTGAAGGCTGATGAAGATGAATAGTTTGGCTGTTTGGCTGTATAAATAGATTTTAAAGGGTTGTGAAAAAGAAACCAATATTTTCGTATCGATCATCATTAATTATGGTGAATGGCACTGATACCACTAATATGAGTGGAATTTGCACCGCCAGAATTAATCTTGAAGAAGGTAAAATCTATATTGGAAAATGTCGAAATCTCTTGGATATGATTACACTGAGATGTTGTATTAATGGTAAAATCTGTGTTGGAAAATATCGAAATCTCAGAAGTGAGCCGTCTTAGGCGTCATTATATCACAGTCCATTTTATTTATAAAAAAATTAATCATGGAAAAAATTATTGACAAAAGTAAAATTGTGTCAAAATGGAGAATCGAACTCAGAAAAAATATCTTGCACCTTAACGAAATGAGTTAGAAGCGTATTTAACTATAATTGGATAAAATTCATATTATAAGTTGGTGGTAAAACTTTTGAATTCCTAAAATACCCTTGAGTATTTATAAACATGATGTTATTATGTCAGGAATGTCAACTTGCATGTAATTTATGTTTAAGAGTCAAAGAAATAAAGTTTGCATGCAAGTTTTATTTTTCCATATAACATTATGTTCCAATGGTAATAAATTTTATTTTTTATTACCATTTTCTAAAGGTTATTAGTCTCAATAGAAAATAAAAATTAAAAAAATTACTTCGAATCTCTTGACATATAAATAGTCACCTAAAAAAGACGAAAAGATGACAACTGACTTTATAATATTCTAATTAAAATACGTACAAAGTACGTATATGTAGACTAGTGAAAAATATAAAGAAATGCATGTATGCATGCATGCATGCTAATGTTTTCACCATTCACCCCAGGAATAATTGATGATATCTAAATCACTATACATCTCGTATCCAGGTTCCCTGGGACTGGGATTACATCATCAAACGGTCGTTTAAACGTCTGTATTAAATAACAAATTTTCCAGAGGTCGTCGTCGAAGTGCACGTTGAAGCACCCACGTATGTTGAGCACGCGAAGACCCTTGCAGTTGCATATGATAGATCGCAGCATGTCTCCATTGAACATGCCGAATCCCATCTGTAGGTGCTCGAGACGCGGCATCGAATCAGCCACGGCCTTTTTCCCTCTGTCTCGTTATGCGTGTCCAGCACAAATCTGTTCCTGAGCATGAAATCTGGAGGGGACATGTTCCTCCTCAGCTTGACCAGACGGTGGCAATACTTTCCGGCGGAAAATATTCCAGTCGACGTGATATAAAGGCAGTAGCTAATGTCGAGTTCTTCCAGCACCGGAAGAAACTCCAAGTATCTCACGAAAGTTTCATCACTCACGTCGTACTTCGGAATGCGCAGCACCCTTAGAAATTTCCCATTGTATTATAAAAATGGGAAAATATCAATAGAAATTAACAAAAGTATACGTAAAATTTTGTAATAGAAAAAATAAAGTATTAGAATAAGACCAAATAAAATTTTGCACTGGCCTTAAACATGCAAAATAGAAGGCTGCTTCGTCGAGCTTGTACGCAGAGAAGAACCCTATATATCCCCCACTGCGAGCCACGAGCTTCTTTACGGTCAAACTAATCTCAGCGGTTTGCTGGGTCCTCCGGCACCACTGTACCAAGTCGACGTTAGACCAATAGTCTAAGGGACCGTTGAGCGCCTTCCACCATGAACGGAAAACTGGGGCCACGTTGCACATTACCTCGTCCGCCGGCATCTCCGACAGTACTAGTATCATCGAGAGAATCTCGGTAGGGATGACGGCCCATCCGCTGCAGTTGATCTTGCTCTTGCTCCTCTCCATTGCGACTGTTCTTCTTCTTCTCTCCTTTGTTTCTCTCTAGTCGGATGGGTTCTCTTATTTGGAAAAGGCTATTTATTCCCTCGTTTCGGGGGTGTAACCCGCTCGTGGAGGGGTGTGACCGAACAAGGCACGAATCTATTAGAAAATAACGGTAATGCCACTGTATTAATATTAGCAATTAGTCGTTTGGGCTTCCAACATATTTGGGTGATGCCATCTCCCATTATGTGGCATCTGACATGGCAGATGACATAACAGCTGACATGGCAAATTTTAACCCCAAAAATTAATTATCCAAATTTTTTTAATGTTAATGTTAATGTTAATATTAATGTTAATGTTAATATTAATATTAATATTAATATTAATATTAATGTTAATGTTAATGTTAATGTTAATGTTAATGTTAATGCTAATGCTAATGTTAATGTTAATATTAATATTAATGTTAATATTAATGTTAATGTTAATATTAATTAATGTTAATTTAATATTAAATTATTTATTTACTATTAATGTTAATTTTAATATTAATTTTATTGTTAAATTTTGCCATGTCAGCTGTCATGTTAGCAACCTTGTCATATGTCACATAATGAAAAATGGTATCACCCAAATTTTTTGGGAGCCAAATAGCATTTTCGTAATATTAGTTTCAATTATATTGTAAATTTTAAATTAACAGAAAAGCCAATGTAGATTTAATATTAATGCTACTGTTAAATTTTTCCGATACATCAATACTTACGAATGTCGACCGAGATACCGTCTTCATCATTATCAAGTTTTGTCGTTGTTGCCATAGGAGTCCCCATTGACTTGGATGAGTCAACTGTTGGGAACCCTTTGTCACGCCCCGATCCGGGAAATCGCTCGCCCTCGCTAGATTTCACCCGAATCATCGTCCTCGCTGGGGCATGATGCCGCACGAGCCTGGAGTTGCGCTCGTGCAAGGCAAGATAACAGATTCACAATAGTGTTTATAGCTCAAATTGATAACATAAGCAGCGGAAGGAAAACGTAGTATACAACAAGAATCACTTTTATTGATAATGAACTGAAGGTTACAATAGCTCTGAATAGCCCAACTTAATATGCCAATTGGCTACAACGCTCATGATCTCTCTAGCTCACAAAGGATTATATTGTTCCATACATTATGCCTCTTTATAGCCAACAAGTAGTCTTCGGCTGAACATCTCCATGTCGCAAGTCCGAACGCCAATGCGGTAGCTCCTCTTGAACGCTAAGGACTCCATACCTCGGCACGTCCAAGCCGAGCCCCGCCTCGAGCCGAACATATCCTGAACTTGTCCACTACCGTGTCCCTGCGGCAGATATTGTTAGACATAATCTTAACATAAACATAGTGATCGTGCTCATCTCTGTCCTATTTCGTCTAGCCTGCAAGGTTAGAACTTTACATAAGAAATTATATCATTTCACTCAACCAACCAACCGTAAACATAAACATATGCATAGGGGTGGCAGGCCCTGCGCCTGCACCCAACGCTAATCTCAGCCCACCGGCCCTATCTATATGAAGGTCACAGTGTTTTGCACCGTAATGCATCTTTGGCATCCTTATGTGTAAGCCTATGATCACTTCGATACGGGTTGCTAGTCCAATATCCGAAGGATCCTAAACTTACTGAAATCATAGCTTATCACAATACTGGACGGTCGTAACCCGTCCTAATGATGTGCACCATAAATACCATACATAATTCCCTCCTTTGAACTACTCGGTTGATTTGGCCTACCGCGCCCATGCCACACTCCGTTGCAAGGCGACGATTTGGTTTTGCGAATACTTTACTGAATAAGGCAAAATGTCGACCTCTTATCGTCCATCGTAAAAGCATAGCCTGCATACCAGATCAACTAAAATCAGCACTTGCTAAAACGGGGACTTATCCTTTACATCGATTCGATTCATAGATTCCAATCGACTCAAAGCTTACCTTTGGCCAACATAACTCTTGTATCTTTATCCCCAAACAGACTGGGAATGCCATCATCTGCCAGCCTCCCTACCGAAACCAAGTTGTAGCATAAACTCGGTACATGGCGCAGTGTTTCCATCGCCCAAGTCATACATTATATGACGAGCTTTGAGATTGTTGTAGTGCCCCGTCCCTACATCGACCCCCGTTTTCGTCCACGGGGTGCGCGAGAAAGGAACAATATCGCTATCGATTCGGTTGGGACCAATAGGTCGAAATCGACCGGGTCGATCGAACGGGAATGGTTGAATTAAGATCCATTCTACGTTATGGAATGGCTTCTCTGGAACCAAGTCCCATATTCAGCGGGTTACAGGTGATCGCGTAGGCGATGTCAGCGCAGCCAACCATTCGCTCGCTAGAAGCAAGTCTAAGGCGAGTGGCTGACCTCCTTCGCCTCGTCCCTCTACTTCAAAATCAATATGTGAAGTAAATGAATGCTTTTCATAATAGTGTAGAATCAAAGGAAACTCTGAACTTCTGTGACGGTGCTAGGTACTGGCTATTGACTCTATGGCCACTATATTCTGGTGGTCCACTTCCACTCCACCTCTGGTGATGATGTGACCTAAGTACGAGATACGATCCAGCCAAAACTTGCACTTACTGAACTTCGCGTACAACTGGTGTTCCCTGAGTATCTAAAGAACTACACGAAGATGCTGCTACTCTGCCTCACTCTTGCTATAGACTAAGATGTCATCTATGACCACTATCACGAACTGATCCAAATAGGGCATGAAGATACGATTCATGAGGTCCATGAATACGGCTAGCACATTGGTCGCTCCAAATGGCATAACAAGGAACTCCTAATGTCCGTACCTCGATCTGAATGCTGTCTTCGAGATGTCTTGCTCACTGACTCTGATCTGATGGTACCTTCATGACCGCAAGTCAATATTCGAAAATACAACCGTTCCCTTGAGCTGATCAAATAAGTCATCAATGTACGATAATCAACACATAATCTTGATGTACCATCCTTCTTCTTCACAAGAAGCATCGGTGCTCGCCAAGGCGATCTATTAGCACGAATGAATCCCTTGGTTCTGAGTTCTTCAATCATCTTGTACAAGATTTCCAACTTTGAAGGTGCCATCCTGTAGACTCTCTTCGATACTGGTGCCGTCCCTGGAATCAAATCGATGGTGAAAACTCTGCCTCACCGGAAAATAAAAACTCTGCCTCACCGGAAATACCAAAAATAATCCTGCCAATATGGCAGTCTATTCTTGTGTATTGCTCCTTCAACCAATCCGTTCCTAGGCCAAGGGACCGACCGATTCGGCCCGTCGCAAAAGGGTCACCGTCTAACCCAGCTATAGTCCGTGATGGCTTGACATTGCCAGTGGCCTTCACACCCTTTCACTGCTTAACAAATGTACGTGACACGGGACGGTGCTTGCTATACTTCGATAGCCCAACAAAACTCTTTTCTAATGTGTTCGTGCAACGACTTGACAAGCAAGGGCTACGTCAAGCCTTGCATCGAGGGAACGTGTTATGCACGCGTTCGACTTGAACAATCAAGTTCTTTGGGTGCATAGTCTTAAGCAAGAAGCAGTGAAATACGACTTAAACTACGGGACAAGCGAATGTTAATATTAATTGTAGTTCCAATTACATTTTAAATAAAAAAATACAATTTTAACTTTAACTAGTTTGAAGTAAATGTTAAATCAAAAACTATTTTAAAATTTAGTATTATTATTAGTTTCAATAATATTATAAATTTTAAATTAACAGGAATGCCACGGTATTAGAAACCTAGCTAGCTGATGTCACGTTGCTCGGGCTCGGTTAGTGTTCGTCTGAACTCGTACGTACGAACTAGTTATTAGTAATGAAAACCAAAAATTGAATTTTAAGTTTAAAATCTAGTCGAGCTCGATCCTTTCTCTTTATCCCATTTCCCCCCCCCCCCCTCTCTCTCTCTCTCTCTCTCGGGTTCTCTCTCACAGGTTGTGTTCACTAATACCATATCATTAGAAATATTTACACAACAGATCCCGTAGCATTAAATGCTGCTGCATGCGTTATCCTACACAATTTAATAATAAACACTGATACCATATCATTAGAAGAGTAAAAGTTGTCTTGGAAGTTGTAAAAAAATACTTTGTATTGTCTTTTCAATACTTTTTTGCATTGAAGATGACTTTTTAAACTTATTGCCATTTGTGAATATAATCTTGCCGCCTATGCAAGATATTGTCTTGCGCCTCATGTCACATAAGATACACAACACATAACAAGACAATAGGGTTGCGTAGCATTAAATGCTGCTGCATGCGTTATCCTACAGAAGAGGGACACGTGGAGAATGTTGTTGCATGCTTCCTCATGCGTTATTAGCTACACAATTTAATAATACATGTACCCAGAAGACGAAAAAGTTGTGTTGTTGAAAGTTGTTTCCTTAAAATTATGCTTGCTCCTAGAATCACTCAAGATTTTCATGAGCCATCAAAAGAGGGCCACGTGGCGGAGGTAAGGAAGACGAAAAGGTTGTATTGTTGCCTTGCTGGAAGTTGTTTCTTTCTGAATAATGCTTTTTGTACCTCCAAATTGTACTTTCAAACTGTCCATCCTTACGTGGCAGCTGAAGTTATATGTTGATCTGGCAGCTGACGTGGCAAATTTTTTTAAAAATAAAACTAAAAATAAAAATTAACATTAAAATTAATGTTAACATTAACATTAAAATTAATGTTAACATTAACATTAACATTAAAATTAATATTATCGTTAACATTAACAATAATATTAATATTAACATTAACATTAACATTAAAATTAAAATTAATATTAACATAAATTAATATTAACATTAAATTAACATTAATATTAACGTTAAATTATTATGGAAAAAATTGGGTAGTTAATTTTTTGGATTAAAATTTGCCATGTCATCAGTCATGTCAGATGACACATACAATTATTTAACATGCCACATCAGATGGGAGGGCTATATATTAGAGGGACAATTTGGAGGTACGAATAGCATTACTCTTTCTTCTTATATTGTTTCTTGTCCTTCGTTTTTTCTGCTGGTTTCTAATACACTCTATTTTCTTCAATGTCGACGTCACATGGAGAAACTGATCGTCATTTGAAAGATTTAGTCGATGAAGAAAGCTTCCTTTCAAGAGGAGTGTCAGATGATTTGGATGATGAGCAAAGTTTGGAAGCTGTTAACTTAGGAGACAGTAAAGAACAAGATGAAGAAAACACCGGAAGAATGCATCATAACGATGACGACGACATCAACGCAAACAACGAAATATTATTTCGTATCACCCTTTCTAATGGATTTAAGAAATGCATTATATTTTTACATTTAGTTCTCATATTTATTTTGTTTTATTCTGTTCTTAGGGACGACGGTGAATCTCCATTGGATTTCGATGCAGTGACGATGAAAAAAATATTACTGCCGCCAATATTAACAAAGATCCAAAACAACTCTTAAAAGAAGATATTGTTGGCCTACAGTTCAACTCTATTGAAGAAGCAGAGACATTCTACCAGATATATTCAAAGCATATGGTTTCAGTATTAGAAAGAACGAGGTAAAGAAAAACAAGTCTGGGATGGTGATGGTCCGTAGTTGGTGTTGTTCGAATGCGGGATTCAGACACAAGAAATACAAGGAAGCTCCTAACAGGGTTCGTGAGCCAAGAAGTGAAAGCAGAAGTTGTTGTAAAGCAATTTTCCGTATTGGATACATCGATTCTACAAAGATGTGGGTCGTCAAAAAATTTTATGTACTTCACAACCATAGCCTGGCGAATGATTATGAATCAGTTTTTTTGAGATCCCATCGTAAGATATCACCCGCAGAGTTGGAAGAAGTTAAGATTATGAAGCAATCAGGGATGGGGACTGGAGCGATATGGAATTTAATTGTCCACAGGAAAGGTGGCTGGGATAAGGTTGGATGGACGAAAAAGGATTTATACAACGCTCTAGCTCAAGATAGTAGAGCACTAGACGATGTTGATGCTACGACAACACTTACATTTCTTCAATCTAAGGAGGGCATTGACCCAGATTTCTTCTACGCGTACAAGGTAGACGAAGATTCCAGATTGACCCACCTCTTTTGGGCTGACGGTGCATGTCGATTCGATTACGAATTATTTGGAGATTCACTAGCATTTGACTCTACATATAAAATAAATAGAAGTCAAATACCATTGGTGGTTCTAGTGGGTACAAACAATCATGCAATGACTTGTGTGTTTGGGTTTGCAATGATCCATAATGAGACTGCAGAGACATATTCTTGGGTTCTAGAAAAATTCCAAGAGTGTATGAATGGCAAATTACCAGTGACAGTTCTCACGGATGGTTGCAGATCCATGAATAAAGCAATTGAGGACTTAATGCCCAGCATAGTTCATCGAACGTACTCATGGTATATCCTAAACAATGCTGCCAAACATGTACACCGAGAGGGTTTTCACAATAAATTGAGTCTTCTGATTAAAAGGTATATCGCACACTTGCTACTTTACTTTGAAGTATGTTGTTGTTACAATATTACAACTTTAGTTACTGTCCATATTTTCTAAATAGGTACTATTCTGTCACGCCCCGCTCCCGTAGGAGCGATCGTCCTCGCTAAGGCGTGATGTCGCACGAGCCTAGATTGCGCTCGTGCAAGGCGGGTTCCATAACGACCGATTTCAGGGCCGACGACGGGGTCG
Source organism: Iris pallida (assembly GCA_029216955.1). Classification (NCBI taxonomy): domain Eukaryota; kingdom Viridiplantae; phylum Streptophyta; class Magnoliopsida; order Asparagales; family Iridaceae; genus Iris; species Iris pallida. Next base: position 14,674,476 of record JANAVB010008800.1, on the reverse strand, counting down.
TCGCACAGAAGTCCCATACAGAGACATTGAATAATAGCAGCAGAAATTAAGAACAAATACAAGTTATTCAAAGAAGCTCTTTATTGATATTGAAATAAAGGTTACAATAGGACACAAGGCCAAGATTACAAGTCTCTCAAGCTCACTCATCTCACATTACAAGTCACTCAGCTCTCTCGATACAATGCTTGAGCCAGCGGAAGCTTCGGAAGGCGATGTCCATACATTATGTCCCGTATAAGTCTTCACTCCATGCGGCCGTGCGCTTCGAATTGCTAAGAAACTCCGTGCCTCGACGCATCCAAGCGAGCTCCGCGTCACGAGCTTCTACCTGTGCCTGCACATGTAAACTAAGTGGGTGTCAGTACTCAACTGTACTGGTGGAATGAGCTCCTCGCCCACCCATACAAAACCAACACGTTAGATTTACTTTGTGCAACATAGTCCCCTTTATGATTGTCTTTTTACACTCGCCTTAGGATCAGTTTTAGGACCGACGCCTTGGCCTTTTCTGTGTCTCTAGACCATCTCGTGCTTGCAACGACAACTTTAACTCATACCTTGCCTCAAGACCCTTCTCGTGCCAACAACGTTAACCTATCGACTCGTGTTTGCCTTACGGCTTAAAATCAGAGACGCAACTACGCGATGAGGCTCCATTTTTGGGTGACCGTGCTACAAACCCTTGTTGAGGCCGTGCCTCGCAACTCAATGAGACTCGATCATATCGCCGCCTCGCGGTCCTTGCTACTTTGATCACCAACTGACCCATCCAACTTGTGAACTGAGGGTTACTCGACCAACTTTGCCTTGCGACGGTTTCCTGACTTAAACTCAAACAACTCAACCATAACCATGCAACTTATATGCCGACAACATAAGACTCGACGCCACATCTCGTGCCGAAGAACGGTGTTTTCGTTGCAGCCAAATCTTAGGCCCAACATTGTATTCAAACTATACACACGCATTCAACTCGACTCCTTGATATAGTGTACTCAATACTCGACTCAATCTAAAGGCACACTCGCGGATTGCCGTCCGTGCCAACTCATCTATATGAGGTCACTAGCATGACAAGCTATTATGGACACATAGCTTGCGGTTGGCCGGGACCCTTCCAGCACAAGGTAGCTAGCCTCCGGAATTCCCCGACTAACCCGGTGCTATCGAGTCAGCACAGCTATTACCGTATTTCCTTTCTTGGCCGAAACAGTCCCATGGCCCTGGGTTGCCGTTACAGAGAAACTCTACCTTGTCGACAAGTTATCCAATGACCATGCAAGACCCTTCACTCAAACTGACGTCTCATACAGTCATTGTACTCTCAGTGTTATCATCTCTTTCTAAAACCAAGTTCAAAACTTCTATCCTTGAGACCCCTCAAGGACCCCTCGACGACCCACGGTCGCGAGCATTCTTTCCATGTTACCATATCATTTCATTCAACTCAATGCCTATTCGATAGTCCTTTCTCCGAAAACTCATTAAATCAACTGTGGTTCATGCCTTAAACACTAAGTCAGTGCATCGTGCCATAGGCCCATCGTGCTCTACGCGACACTATCGCCCAACTCATACTCCCTACGACTAGTTTTGAAACCGTAGGACTTTGTGGCTATATTCAGCCGTAGAACTCATAGGACCGTGCTTGGAATGACTTAGGTCGACCGCCATCACTTTGCCTAACTTCACCAAGCCTACAACTTAACTCAAGGGACGAGCAAAGGTTATGCCAAGCCTTGCATCATGGAAGCGTGCATGCTTTATCGAGCATTTACGCGGACGACGCCCATGACTTGGGCTAATTCATAGTTTATGTCGAAGACCAACTTTTCCTTCTCCCAAGCCACGGGATGAAGGACCGAGTGTCATTTTCAAAGCACGTCGTGCACCAACTCTAAGCCGACCGTTGGACCTTTCCATATTCTAACTCAACTCGACCCGTCGGGATTATTCCCTTTAGCTATGTGAATTCGTCTCTTTTATTATCAAGCCTACTTGTGCAAGTTAAAAATATACGATTTATTATGTGAAGTCTAAGATGAGACAAGTTTACCGAAACTATCCCACCTGAGCAAGCGGTCGCCTCGACCGAGCGATGTCTCCGAGTAGCCGTTGCAAGGCTAAGTCCGAACGCCGTCGGCGTTTCGATTCCTCTGATTGACTGAGCGGGACGGGGCACTATATCATACACCATTCAGAAAAAGTTTTATCCTCGAAACTAACTGAGTACACTTACTCATCGACTTATCACTCGAATGTTCAACGACTCTCGCGCAAATTTTCTCTATGCATTTCTTAAATCCGAGCCACGCTCGTGCTACCCTCAATCCGTTCTTCAAAACTCACGATCTCAAAATCCTCGACACTTCTCATTCCTTAAATCTTACTTGAATTCAACGTATCACTTAGTATGGATCGTGCATATATCTTAGGCGTTCCCAAAATACATATATTTCAACCAAGCCTCGTGATAGCGAATCCCGCCATCACCACTCGAGTCGGATCATGCACGCATTCAAGCGTCCCTGATATACATGCATGTCAACCAATACTCGCGAGTGGTGCCTTCACAAATCCTACCACTTCGCACTCGGACGTCTGCCTAACCGCTAGGCTATGTCTTTCCGTCAGTATTGGAATCATAGTTCCCCAAACAACGATATCAACACTGACCCCATCCTAAGGTCAAACCAAGTTGATAGTATGGGGTTTTCTACCCAAGCTCGCATCACTCAGATTTCTAAACTTCGAGCATAGATTGCCTACACACATCCCAACATTTGTCGTACGGGGTTTGAGTCATTTAGCAAAGCCATCCTATCGTAAGTTCACTCAACCAAATCTTCGATACATCAATATCGCTCGACCAATAAGCCACTTCGCATGGTCTATCTCTCTGAACACGTTCGACGTACTCCGCCTATCATTCCTTCTCAAATCAAGCACACTATGACACAATTCATCGCTAACCAAAATTTCATATTCCACATTTTCTAAGTCATCAATTCCAATTCACGTAATCGATCATGAGGTCGTCTAGCTCAACAATACGTTGTGCTCCGATCTCACGCGAGTCAGATTATCCACGGTGGGCATGAATCACCATGCACGCTCCCACGGGATAATTATCCTCATCGGGACGTAACTCTTGTTCGAGTCTAGACTAATTCATTCTCGATGTGTGGATTAGACCTACTCAATCCTCAAGCTCATTCCTTCATCAATCACAAGTCCTACAAATCCTCGAATTCACCTTCGCATCAAGCCAACAGTCGAGACAATCAAAGTTGCTGCATCCCAATTTTTCGAGTTCGATCATTCTCGCGACATGAATCACCATGTCAGCGCTCACGCGGAACGATCGCCCCAAATCCGACGTGACGCATGTACGAGGCTAGAGTTGCACTCGCACAAGACAAGATCGTCGACGTTGTGGTTATCCGCGTAACCATCAAGACACAATCATTTTCATCCAACATCCGTCTCGATCAAAATTCTAAGTATAGCATCCAACCGAACAATAACACTTACACGATCGTCATTCGCCGAGTCAGAGTACTCCCGAGTTATCGTATATCGATCTTTGATACGCCTCAATACCATCGACGATATGCGTAACCTGATGATCTTCCTTTTGCAACCGATTTCGAGTCGTACGAATGATGCCGTCGTTCGACTGGATAATCTCCTCGACATTCAATTCAAGTTCGATCATTATCCCTCGAATTATTCACAACATCAATTTCCTCAAACCAATTTCATTTATTGTTCATCCGTTTATCTTAAGTCATCGACCAACGTATTTCTTCAATTCGCATCATTCTTTGCTAACTCAAACATCAAGCAACATTCAATCCAATCCTTAGAGTCATTCGCGTAACTTCCAAATCAAACCTTTCATGCACGTAATCTACCTGTCGTGCTAACTTTTTTTATACAATCCGCCTCTCGATTTCCTTTATCAAGTCATCCGTTCGCTACACCTTAACTTTTCCTCGATTCGATTTCACCTACCCAATCATTTTGTATTTCATACTCACGCAATCCTCGATCCCGTGCACGTTCTGTATGCGTCAATTCTAGGTCGTTCGAATCCACTCGTCCAACTTCAAGACTAAAACTCATTCATCGATACTCAATCTATGGCTTTGCATATGTGTGACGCTTGCTGATAGACTCATCGACACCCCGAATCCTCAATCGATCGATCGACATCCCTGAGGCTATCGCATACACCACTCAGGGATGAAGTCATTCAACAAATCCTCAAAACTATTATTCGATTCACAATCTACTTCCTCGAATTTCCGTCCGAACGATTCCTTAAATTTCAAGCACGCTCACTTTATATCGCACAGACGATAACATCGTCGTTCGACAGCACCCCTATCGATAGTCATCTCAATTTACTCAATCGAGTTCAATTCATTCTTGTTCGACACTATTCAATTCCTACACTCGATTTTTCTAAGGTCGACGCAACTTTGGTGTATATGCCCAGCCCGACTTAGCCAACCGTGCTTACGTAAATCATCTTTTTGTTTTGATAAAATTGTTCTCCTATGTTTTTGCAAAATAGATAGACTTATTGTATGGACATCCCGTGGGACATTTGAGAGAGAGAGAGAGCACCAACGATATCAATATGCGGAAGCAACATTCAGAGTTCGCGGAACAGCGGAGTTAAAGAATTCAATCGGTAGTCCAAGGACGTAAAGTCGTGCTCTGATACCATTATGTCACGCCCCGCTCCCGTAGGAGCGATCGTCCTCGCTAAGGCGTGATGCCGTACGAGCCTAAATTGCGCTCGTGCAAGGCGGATTCCATAATGGCCGATTTCAGCGGCTGCGACGGGATCGTCGCACAGAAGTCCCATGCAGAGACATTGAATAATAGCAGCGAAAATTAAGAACAAACACAAGTTATTCAAAGAATCTCTTTATTGATATTAAAACAAAGGTTACAATAGGGCATAAGGCCAAGATTACAAGTCTCTCAAGCTCACTCATCTCACATTACAAGTCACTCAGCTCTCTCTCTTTCTCTCGATACAATGCTTGAGCCAGCGGAAGCTTCGAAAGGCGATGTCCATACATTATGTCCCGTATAAGTCTTCACTCTATGCGGCCACGCGCTACGAATTGCCAAGGAACTCCGTGCCTCGACGCATCCAAGCGAGCTCCGCGCCACGAGCTTCTACCTGTGCCTGCACATGTAAACTAAGTGGGTGTCAGTACTCAACTGTACTGGTGGAATGAGCTCCTCGCCCACACATATAAAACCAACACGTTAGATTTACTTTGTGCAAATAGTCCCCTTTATGATTGTCTTTCTACTCTCGCCTTAGGATCAGTTTTACGACCGACGCCTTGGCATATTCTGTGTCTCTAGACCATCTCGTGCTTACAACGACAACGTTAACTCATACCTTGCCTTAAGACCCTTCTCGTGCCAACAACGTTAACCTATCAATTCGTGTTTGCCTTACGGCTTAAAATCAGAGACGCAACTACGCGATGAGGCTCCATTTCCGTGTGACTGTGCTACAAACCCTTGCTGAGGCCGTGCCTCGCAACTCAATGAGACTCGATCATATCGCCGCCTCGCGGCCCTTGCCACCTCGCGGCCCTTGCTACTTTGATCACCAACTGACCCATCCAACTTGTGAACTAAGGGTTACTCGACCAACTTTGCCTTGCGGCGGTTTCCTGACTTAAACTCAAACAACTCAACCATAACCATGCAACTTATATGCTGACAACATAAGACTCGACGCCACATCTCGTGCCGAAGCACGGTGTCTTAGTTGCAGCCAAATCTTAGGCCCAATATTGTATTCAAACTATACACACGCATTCAACTCGACTCCTTGATGTAGTGTACTCAATACTCGACTCAATCCAAAGGCATACTCGCGAATTGCCGCCCGTGCCGACTCATCTATATGAGGTCACTAGCATGACAAGCTATTATGGACACATAGCATGCGGTTGGCCGGGACCCTTCCAGCGCAAGGTAGCTAGCCCCCTGGAAGTCTCCGACTAACCCGGTGCTATCGAGTCAGCACAGCTATCATCGTGTTTCCTTTCTTGGCCGAAACGGTCCCATGGCCCTGGGTTGCCGTTACGAGAAAACTCTACCTTGTCGACAAGTTGTCCAATGACCATGCAAGACCCTTCACTCAAACTGACGTCTTACACAGTTATTGTACTCTCAGTGTTATCATCTCTTTCCAAAACCAAGTTCAAGCCTTCTATCCTTGAGACACCTCAAGGACCCCTCGACGATCCACGGTCGCGAGCATTCTTTTCATGTTACCATATCATTTCATTCAACTCAATGCCTATTCGATAGTCCTTTTTCCGAAAACTCACTAAATCAACCGTGGTTCATGCCTTAAACACTAAGTCTGTGCATCGTGCCTTAGGCCCATCGTGCTCTACGTGACACTATCACCCAACTCATACTCCCTACGACTAGTTTTGAAACCGTAGGACTTCGTGGCTATATTCAGCCGTAGAACTCATAGGACCGTGCTTGGAATGACTTAGGTCGACCGCCATCACTTTGCCTAACTTCACCAAGCCTACAACTTAAATCAAGGGACGAGCAAAGGCTATGCCAAGCCTTGCATCATGGAAGCGTGCATGCTTTATCGAGCATTTACGCGGGCGACTCCTATGACTTGGGCTAATTCATAGTTTGTGTCGAAGACCAACTTTTTCTTCTCCCAAGTCACGGGACGAAGGACCGAGTGTCATTTTCAAAGTACGCCGTGCACCAACTCTAAGCCGACCGTTGGACCTTTCCATATTCTAACTCAACTCGACCCGTCAGGATTATTTCCTTTAGCTATGTGAATTCGTCTCTTTTATTATCAAGCCTACTTGTGCAAGTTGAAAACATGCGATTTGTTATGTGAAGGCTAAGATGAGGCAAGTTCATCGAAAATATCCCACCTGAGCGAACGGTCGCCTCGACCGAGCGATGTCTCCGAGTAGCCGTTGCAAGGCTAAGTCCGAACGCCGTCGGCGTTTCGATTCCTCCGATTGACTGAACGGGGCGGGACACTACATATTCAGTCAAAGAATTTGAAAACCGTTGGTAGCAGATGCTAACAGATTATAATATAGAGAACAATAAGTGGACCACTGCATTGTACAGAACGAGACAGCGATGAGCGGACAGGTTCCTACGTAGAAATTATTTTGACGGATCTACTGCAACAAATAGATGTGAATCTATGAACGCATTTCTAAAAAGTTTTTTGAATGAGAAGCTGCCACTATGGAAGGCCCTTCAAAATTGTGACTTCGGTTTGGCGGCCTTACTTTACGGCCAGATGAGGAAGCATGTCACTGATAAACTCTCAACACCAGTTGTGAATCAAACTAGCATAGCCATAATAGAAGATAAATTTGTCGCAATTTATACTAAAATAGTGTTTATAGAGGTAAAGAAGAAAATTACACGTTCTGATGCATATACTATTCTCCATCATCACATCATAAGAGAGGCAGAAGTTTGCACTATCCAAAAGTATATGTCGCCAAACAGTGTCAACCGGAAGGTTACATTTGATCCGGCCGACAACATCATAAAATGTGAATGCTTGTGGATCGAGACCAAGGGGATTCCTTGTAGGCATATTTTTTCAGCAATAAAGAGATTGCAAATTGGAGATATTCCAAAGAACTTGATAAAATCTCGTTGGCTCAAGGATTGCGAAGAGAGTTATCTCTCCGGAACTGGCGCAGAAAGAAGATTCATCCACCCAGACAGTATTGAGAGCAGAAGGTATGGTAGTATTAATGAACAAGTTAATCTGTTTACATACTATTGCAAAAAATCAAGCAAAATTCAAGAGAGGGAAACGGAGTTGATGTCGTTTGTTCTGATGGAGTTGAAAGAAATGGTGGCCGATATTGGTGAAGAAGAACAAATGGTAGTTGATGCAGTTCATGGACTGCATGAAGCTTTAAAAGATCCAAATCCGGTAGCAACAAAAGGAAGGCCTTCTCAAGGGAAATCAAGCCAGCCTACAGTAAGTCAGACTATCCCGAAGCCTAGAACTTGTAGAGTTTGTAAAAAATTGGGTCACGATTTTCGTAATTGTAAAGTACGAAAGCAAAATAGCGACAAAGAGCAAATGGAATCAAATGAAACGTCGTTGACTTAAGACAATATCTTTCCTATGTGGCAAGATGTCATTCACACAAGACAATTAGATAAAAAATATGTTCTCCAATGCAAAAGTTTGAGAAGACAATTAGATAAAAATGCATTTATTCAACTTCCAAGACAAGTTTTTCACTTCATCTTTGTTATATGTATAAAAGTCATTTTGAAGGGACAGATGCTCATATTCTCAATCATTTTAATACTCAATCATTTTAATACTGGAAATGGCATTCTCCATGTAATTCAAAACGGAGAATAGCATTCTCCGTTTCAAATGACACGGAGAATATCATTCTCCGTTTAAATTAAAACGGAGAATGAACATTCCATTGTATTTTTAACACTGGGAATGTTATTCTTCGTTTCAAGTTAGACAGAGAATGTCATTCTCCGTTCCAAATTAAACGGCGAATAAAATCCTCAAACGTTTTAACACTGGGAATGCTATTCTCCGTGTAATTGAAAACGGCGAATGCTATTCTCCGTTTAATAAAACACGGAGAATAGCATTTTCTTTCGTTTTAACTCTTGTAATGCCATACTCCGTTTAATTGGGACAAAAAATGTGGTGGAAACATGTATAATTAACAAAATTTGACAACATATTTAAGAATGTGAAGTTTCTAATCTCAATATTTCCATTTTTCGAATATTTGATTAAATTTTTGAACGTATTTTTTTTGCAATGAGCCGTTCTATACTCAAAAAATTGAGAAGGGACAGATTCATTGGTATTAATTTTCGAATATTTGATTAATATTTGAGTAAAATTGAAACCCTTAAAGTTGGCAGAACTCGAAGGGGCAGATTCATTGGTATTAATGGCATATAAATAGCAGTAGTTGGGAGAGTTTGTTCTCGTCTTACTTAGCTTTACTTGAGAAGGGGCAGATGCATTGGTATTGATGCAAATTAATTGAATTGAATTCGAAGTGGCTGCCACTTGGCGCATGAGTCCGAGTTGTTCCTTGCCTATAAATGGCAGTAGTGTAGGGAGAGTTTGTTCTCGTCTCACTTAGCTTTTCTTGTGGAGATGGACTCAACCGATCCTCCGCCTTGGCAAGACTCTTTCCTCTTGGTTGTCGATCTCCTCGTTCGAAGAAGCTTTGGTGGTAAAGTCCTTCAGAAGACTAAGATGTACCTAGTGGACTGTCCGTGTTCGTGCACTTCATCGACTGTGTGCCATGATGTTGGTTTCTGGAAGAACTCCAGGGTTTGGGTTGATTGCCAACCCACACTCTGTCGAAGCGCCCGCACGTCGATTCGCTCGGACTATGCACGGTGTTCCTTTGCCGCAAGGAGTTCCTTTGTTCAACGTGTTCCATTGCTCCGACGATACATGACGAAGTGAATTCCTTTGCAGGTCCTTTGCCTCAAGGAATTCCTTTGCAAGGTCCTTTGCTCTCAAGGAATTCCTTGGCACTCAAGGAGTTCCTTTGACTCCTTGATTGTATTCCAGTTTTTGTAATGCTGGAAGAGCCACAGGAAATCCTTTACCTCAGTGAGTTCCTTTGCTCGGACGATGTACGATGAAGTGATTTGCCTCAAGGAGTCATCCAGTGATTCCTATGCTCTGACGAAACACGATGAAGTGATTTGGCTCAAGAAATTCCTTTGTCTCAAGGCGTTCCATTCCTTTGATGATGCACGATGAACTGAATTCACTTTATCGTGCATCGTCAGAGGAATGGAACTCCTTGAGGCAAAGGAATTCTTTGAGGCAAATCACTTCATCGTGTTTTGTCAGAGCATAGGAACCTTTGGATGACTCCTTGAGGTAAATCACTTCATCGTGCATCGTTAGAGCAAGAGCAAGATGAATTCCTTGAGGCACAGAAACAGAAGCAAAGGAATTTCTTGAGAGCAAAGGACCTTGCAAAGAAAATCCTTGAGACAGAGCACCTTGCAAAGGAATTCACTTCATCCTGGAGATGGACTCTACCGATCCCCCGCCTTGAACTATTTGTTTTCGTGCACTTCATCGACTGTGTGCCATGATATTGGTTTCTGGAAGAGCCCCTGGGTTTGGATTTATTGCCAACCTACGCTCTGTCGAAGCGCCCGCACGTTGATTCTCTCGGACTATGCACGGTGTTCTTTTGCCGCAAGGAGTTCCTTTGTTCAATGTGTTCCATTCGTCCGACGATGCACGACGAAGTAATTTGCCTCAAGGAATTCCTTTTTCTTGGGGCGTTCCATTGCTCGGAAGAATGCAAGATGAAGTGAATTCCTTTGCAGGTCCTTTGCTCTGACGATGCACGATGAAGTGATTTGCTCTGACGATGTCCACACACATCTCAAATTCAACTTTTTTTCTTGTTAGTAGGATTTTGTGTAGTAGTTCAGACTTTCATATGTAAATAAAAGTCAAACTTAGCTTGGTTTTCATAATGTAAATGTAACTCAAAAATAATTTTATTATAAAAGATAGAGCAGAGCAGACATTATAAAACACAGAAGTTCCTTGCCCAATTACATAATTATGTTATTGTTTTACAATGTCATTGCTAGGTTGGTTGTGTTACATATTCTCTTGAAAGCAAATTCTTAGCCCATACCAACTTCATCATGTCTTAGCCCATACCAACCTCGTCATATTCTCATCAAGCTCATCTTCATTCTCATTTTCAAAATAAACGGAGAATAACATTCTCCGTTTCAAAAGACACGGAAAACGTCATTCTTCGTTTAAATAAAAACGGAGAATGAACATTTTAACGTACTTTACCACTGGGAATGTTATTCTCCGTTTCAAGACAGACGTAAAATGTTATTATCCGTTCCGAAATAAACGGTGAATAGAATCCTCAAACGTTTTAATTTAAACGAAAAAGTTATTCTCTGTTTCAAGTAAACGGAGAATTCCATTCTCCGTTCCAAATAAAACGGAGAATATAATCCGAAGAGGCAGATTCATTGGTATTAATGACATAAATGGAAGAATTCATTGGTATTAATGGCATATAAATGGCAGATTTATTGGTATTAATGACATATTAATGGCATATAAATGCCATTCTCCGTTCCAATTGGGCGCATCAGTACACGGAGAATGGTGTTCACTTGGCAGATTTCGAAGGGGCGGATTCATTAGTATTAATGGCATATAAATGACAGTAGTTGGGAAAGTTTGTTCTCGTCTTACTTATACTTGAGAAGGGGCAGATGCATTGGTATTAATGCAAATTAATTGAATAGAATTCGAAATGACTGCCACTTGGCGCATGAGTTCGAGTTGTTCCTTGCATACAAATGGCAGTAGTTGGGAGAGTTTGTTCTAGTCTTACTTAGCTTTACTTGAGAAGGGGCAGATGCATTGGTATTAATGCAAATTAATTGAATAGAATTCAAAATGACTGCCACTTGGCGCATGAGTTCGAGTTGTTCCTTGCCAATAAATGGCAGAAGTTGGGAGCGTTTGTTCTAGTCTTACTTAGCTTTACTTGAGAAGGGGCAGATGCATTGGTATTGATGCAAATTAATTGAATTGAATTCGAAGTGACTGCCACTTGGCGCATGAGTCCGAGTTGTTCCTTGCCTATAAATGGTAGTAGTGTAGGGAGAGTTTGTTCTCCTGTGGAGATGGACTCTATCGATCCCCCGTCTTGGCAAGACGCTTTCCTCTTGGTTGTCGATCTCCTCGTTCGAAGAAGCTTTGGTGGTGAAGTCCTTCAGAAGATTGAAGCTTTGGGTTGATTTCCAACCCACACTTTGTCGAAGCGCCCGTACGTTGATTCGCTCGGACTATGCATGGTGTTCCTTTGCCTCAAGGAGTTCCTTTGCCTCAAGGAGTTCCTCCGTCTCAAGCTCCTCCTTGGCACGTTGACGATGAAGTAATTTGCTCTGACGATGCACGAAATTCATCTTGCTCTTGCTCTGACGATGCACGATGAAGTCATTTGCCTCAAGGAGTCATCCAACAGTTTCTATGCTCTGACGATGCACGATGAAGTGATTTGGCTCAAGGAATTCCTTTGCCTTAAGGCGTTCCATTCCTTCGACGATGCACGATGAACTGAATTCACTTCATCGTGCATCGTCAAAGGAATGGAACTCCTTGAGGCAAAGGAATTTCTTGAGACAAATTACTTCATCGTGTTTCGTCAGAGCATAGTAACCTTTGGATGACTTCTTGAGATAAATCACTTCATCGTGCATCGTCAGAGCAAGAGCAAGATGAATTCCTTGAGGCACATAAACAGAAGCAAAGGAATTCCTTGAGAGCAAAGGACCTTGCAAAGGAATTCCTTGAGGTAGAGCACCTTGCAAAGGAATTCACTTCATCCTGGAGATGGACTCTACCGATCCCCCGCCTTGGCAAGACTCTTTCTTGTTGGTTCACTTCAAATGACACGGAGAATGGAATTCTCCGTCTTATTCAACTTTTTCTTGGTTGTAGGATTTTATATAGTAGTTCAGACTTTCATATGTAAATAAAAGTTAAACTTTTCGTGATTTTGACAATGTAAATGTAATTCAAAAATGATTTTATTATAAAAGTAGAGCTTATAAAAGACAGAAGTTCCTTGCCCAATTACATAATTATATTGTTGTTTTATAATGTCATTTCTTGGTTCGTGTTACATATTTGCTTAAAAGCAACTTCTTAGCCCATACCAACCTCATCATTGTAATCTTCTGGTGAGTTTCATCGCCATTTCCTCCCGGTATTTCGAAGGGAGTAGTCATCAACATATTCATATAATACGCCGTGTACAAGAGGCAGTTGGGTGTCCGTTGTTGTGGGCAATTTGGAGAACAATTCAGCACTTTGCTCTCATACTCCATCTTCATCGGGCATCTCTCCCTCATCATATCAACTTTTCTCCTGACGATAGGCTCTAAGGTCTTCTTCATTAATTCTGCATCCACCTTGAACTTTTCGTACGTGGTTTGCCTCAAGGAGTTGTAGTGTGTCCAGTCGTAGGAGATAAAGTTGAATGTGAGCAGAGTATAGTGTTTGATGGATAAATTAAAGAGTGGGATGAATAGCAACTCTATGTCGTCCTCCAAACCCATGACGAAGTCTACTACATCTGTTTGGAAGTCTTCAAGGGTACCGAATTTTGTGTCTGGTTCATTGGCACGTTCAACGATGTTCTGTTTTCCAAAAACAAAACACAATATTATGAGTAATTTTTTCTGTCATTTTTTATCGGTGTACACATGAATATGAATTTTTCTGTTTGGATACTTACCAATGTGTGGGGCATCATGAATGCATACCACTTATGTGATTGGGGCGCCGGCTTTTGCTTCTGGATCAATGGCACGTCCTTTGAACTAGACGGGGCACACCTTCTTTTAATGACTTGAATTTCTCTCAGCTTCCTTATTATTAGGTTCAGTATGCCAGCCTCCATGTCTTCATAGTTAAGTATGTCTTGCAGGTCTATTGCCGACAACTGGACTGAAACTCCATTTTCACCCTCTTTCGACAAAAATAAGTATACAATATCACTGCACATAAATTTAGTTTAGATTAAATTAATAAAGATAGATTCTCATTACATAATTGTGAAAAAAGTCTAGAAAAAACAAAAGAAAAAAAGGGTTCAAAATACATACTCTGGACACTTCTTTTTGGGAATTACGATGTCGATGTATTGCTTCTTCAGCTCTTCATCCGCATCTTTCCAAAGTAAGAGTTCATCGCATTCCCTTAGTATGACACGGTTCTTCTTTAATTCAGCCATTTTGGCGTCTCCTCCGAATTTCGGAGCGGCATTAATCTTTCGCTTTTTATTAGCCTCTCCAACTCTATTCTTTTCCAAGGGAGTAACATCTTCAACGGCTAATGGCGATGATGATTTTCTGAAACTCTTTTCCCCCGATCCTTCTCTTCTTTTGGTTTCTTTTGGAGCAGCAAGTTCAGCAGCTGCTTGAATCTTCTGACGCTGCAATGCTACAACCATGGCTTCGAGATTAACGATTTTCTCATCCTTTTCAGTGGCTTCAATATTGAACGATTTAACTTTATTTTGAAGCTCCCTTTTCTCTTCAACGAGCCTTTTATTTGTTTCTCTGAGTTGCTCGGTTGTTCGCACTGAAATAATACAAACAACAATGAAATGTATGATATGAATCTAACACGGAGAATGACATTCTCTGTGTAATATAATACGGAGAATAGCATTCTCCGTTTGGAATTACACGAAGAATAACATTCCCAGTATCGAAATGATAGAGAATAGCAATTATCTGTTTCAAATAACACGGAGAATGCCATTCTCCGTGTTATAATCCACGGAGAATAGCCATTCTCCTGGAAGATTACAAATCATAAATTTGAAATAGAAAAGATTTTACATTGTGCATGTAGCTCTGCAATAAGAACAGAATTCTGCTTTCTCAAATTCTTCCGTTCATGCACAGAGCCCTCCATCACAACGTTGACTGTACGTTGTTGCGCTTCTTCTGCCTCGAGCTCTTTCAGCTTTTCTTTGAGTATGGCATTCTCAAGGTTGGCTGCACGTAACTGCGCTCCTTATGCCTCCATTTTTTTTAACTTTTCTTTGAGTTCTTCGTTCTGCGCAAGAATATCAGAATGATGTCTTCTCAAATCCTTCAGTTCATGCACAGAGCCCTCCATCACAACGTTGACTGCACGTTGTTGCGCTTCTTCTGTCTCGAGCTCTTTCAGCTTTTCTTTAAGTATGGCATTCTCAAGGTTGGCTGCACGTAACTGCGCTCCTTGTGCCTCCATCTCTTTTAACTTTTCTTTGAGTTCTTCATTCTGCACAAGAATATCAGAATGATGTCTTCTCAAATCCTCTAATTCTTTTGCTGAGTCGTCCATCACAGCGCCCATTTCATGATGTTGTGGTATCCGTTGTTCATCAAAATTATCTCCACCTACTTCTTGGTGTTCTTCCTCTCCCTCTTTTTCAACTTCTTCTATAGGTAGCTCATCTTCTTTGTGCCCTTCTTCTTTTCCAACAGGTATAACCAGATCTTCCAATATCATCTTCGATCTTATTTTATTGTGATATTCGGCCTTGAGGAAGTTTGAGATTTCGTACCCATTCCATGTGAAAAATCTTGGACAATCAGAAATTGGGGCGAACTTCATTTCCACAAATTTACTATGTTCTGCAAACTAATAGAGGAAGTATATTGTGCAACCTTACAATTTGTGGAAAGCCATTGAGTAATCTCCCTGTTCAGTTTTGCTTCTACTCCTCTTTATGCTATCTATTACATATGCCAGGATTAACCTTGACCAGCATATACTGTTGATGACGTCCACACTGTCTACCAAGGCCAAGAATCTGTACGACAAATTTGAACCGCCAGACTTTGTGAAGAATACTGTTTGGCACAAGTGGAATATTATTAGCTTGGCCAAATCATCTGGATTAACAGCGTTATCTCCGCCACGAAGCCGTCGTAACAATTCAAAGAACTTGTCTCTCACTTCCTTATTTGTGACTTCTGCGTGTTTGCCCTTAGAATTAGCCATCAATCTTGTGAAGTGATCTCTACACAGGCTCAATGATGCTGGTGGTGTGGGCTGTTGTTGTTTTTCCTTTATCAATCTTTTGTAAAAAATATCATTATCGCTTTCTTCATTCAGCGGTAGACCGAAGATGACTGCTATATCATCGACGCTTGGCGCGATTTTAACAGTGGTGCTCAATTCAAATCACCCGACGCCATCTTCTTCTGTGTAACTTGCAATTAAATTCTCAAGCCCTTCCGTTACCTTGGCCAATTCGTAGACGTGGACTCTGTTTTGGTAGAAAATCTCGATAAAATTCCAGAAACCGGTATTCTTCAAGGAATCAATAACTGGCTCAGGTAAACGGCCAACATCTTGATTGACCTCCTTCATAAGATTTTGCATTGGCTTGAAGGTAGAACGGAAAAGTCTTGAATCCTTATTCCTGACAGATTTTTTTCTACAAAACAAAAAAACAAAAAATTAGGTCGGAGAATGGCCATTCTTATGGGTTTTAACACTGGGAATGACATTCTCCGTTTTAAATGACACGGAGAATGTCATTCTCCGTTTCAAATGACACGGAGAATGACATTCAAATGCGTTTTATGACGGATAATGTCATTCTCCGTGTAATATATACAGAATTTACGAACATAAACTCAAAGTTATACCTTCTGTTTACACTTCTTCTTGCACTTCTTTTTTTTAGCAACTTTTCCCTTTTTCTTCTGTGAAACTTTCTTAGAATATGGTTTCGGTTGTTCTCCATCTTTTCCTTTTGGATTTTTTGTAACTGGTGCATCTTCTCTAATTGGTGATGCTGTTGGTGATGATTCTGTCGCTGATGTCGACATGGTGTGAAGATTGCGAATGGGGAGGAAGGTTTAAAGATTTTGTAGGAGAATGACCTAGGTTTGAGTACAGAGTGGAGTATGAAAGAAGAGGAAGAATCGAAACAGTTTTCTTTTTTTTTGTAATAAGCGGGTTCGGGGGTGTTTTGAATTAATTAGAAGGACAAAAATGTCATTCGATGGAAGGGTAAAAGACTCCTTTCTGCTTAATTATATTAATTTGAAGGACAAAAATAATTCTGCTTAATCAAAAAGAATCGAAGTCGTTTGGCAAAAATGTCATTATAACTCAACAAAACAAATGAACATAATACATTAGGGGTTTCCATACATTAGATATAAAAGAAGAAGAAAAAAAATCATCGTCTTCCATATTCAATCGTTTCAGATTGGACTTCTTTTAGCTCTTCATTGTGCTCTGAAGTTGTAATCCATTCAGCAGCTTTGCGTCTTTCCATTCCCGCATCAAACTGGATATAACAAACATAACATCAAAAATATTGCTCAAAAAAGTGTAAGTTTTTGACGACATATTTTCAGACTTACATTGAGAGAACGGTAGTCTAGACTACATCGGTCTTTCATGAATGCAATTACAAAAATCTCACAATCAACAGAATTGCCTTGGCGGGGAACATAAGAACGACGTTTTATTACAAAAGTAGAAAAGCTGAACCTAGCATCTCTCAACTTCAAAATCTCTTCTTCGAGAAAGAGATCCAAATTTGAAAGCTACAATTACCAGAATACAATATGTATTAGTATACCGCGTATCTTGTACCCAATTCATAAAAATTGATGAATATGAGATTACTATTTCTTTTATGACTGTTTTGTTTTGAATCGGATCATCTTTAGATGCAAGTGAGTCCCAAATTTCAGCAGTCCTTTTTTTTAAACTAGGACTCTTGCAAGAGTATAGTGTCCGTCCAAATAAATGGCTATGTATATCTGAATCATGATTAATTAGGTAAAACAAATTAGTAAATTTTTAGAAAATTAGGATTAATATTTAAACAGAAATACATTAATACCTCGTTACAAGTGCTTAAAGATCCCATGTAATCCTGAAAATATTTGTACTTCTTCCATATTTCATGAAACTTTTTTCGGATGGATGTAACGTTTCTTTCTACATACACATCAATTAATACATTACAAAGGACAAACAAACAAGAAAATTGTTAATGCATATGCATTGAAGAATAAAATGCTCACTCGTCGATATCCTTATTGGTAAAAACTATACATTAGCTTTATTGGAGGTTATTTTCCGTTCCTCCGCCGTGAGAAGAGCAGAGACAATGCCTATAATCTGAATAAATCATTAAAAATGTCAGCGATGGAATCGAAGTAAACATAGATAGCATCTAAGAAGAAATATACTATCTATACATACCCCATTTTAAATTCTCGTTAAAGGAGCTAAGATCTTCATCTCAAACCGAGACACATAGATTTTGTTGCAAGATTATATTATTTCTCTAAGAAAAGAAACGAATAAATTAGGAGAAAAAACTGTTGGAATTAAATCAAAACTCATATTACTTACTCGTCAGGTCTATCATCGGCAAAAATATAGTCGTAATAACTCGAAGAACCACTAGTACAATTGCTAGGCTTCGAGGTTGAACCCCTTGTTAAATTTTTCGATGGTGTGACCGGATCTAAATTTCCACGCATTCTTTTCGAAGAACTGCTAAAGTCAGTTTCTTCTGTATGGGACAATGCGAGAATTCGGTCCAATGCTTTACTACGAGACTGTAGCTCCACGTCCTCCTCATCGGAAGAAGATTCAACGGAAACCACCTTCACATTATTAAATGCTCCATATGAAGATGCCTTCTTCAAAGCTGGAGATTCTTCAATCTTCTCCAAACGCCGAGAGAAATTTATTTGTTCAATTTCTATTGAACAAAGCTTTGAATTGATCGATGCAACATCAGCTGAAATTATCGACACTTGATCTACAATCCTGCGCAACATACGCAGAATGAAGGTTTCATTTGGAGCTGGCAACCAATCTTCTACGTCTTCTACATTTCCCACCACACGAGTAGACATCTTGAGAACAAGAAAACTATTGTATTTTAGACAACTATTCTATATGTATTTTAGAATAAACAATAGTACTATGAAACAAGAAAATTATTGTATATATAGCAAGAGAGAAGTACAAAAAGTGAGAAAGATGGAAAGATAAATAAATTTCGAGACTAGCAAACAATCTACTAGCCGTTTGATTGAGGAGGGCTCGAGGAAGATTCTACTAGCCGTTTGAAAAATACAAAAGGTTATCATGATCAACTTCAATTAAGGAACTCTATAAGAGGTTTAATTCCGCTTGATTGAGGAACTCGACGAAGTCCGCCGCGAACCGGAACTTCTTCTTCTTTCATTCTTCATCTCCGTTTCTCCTTCCACCACCACCACCATGGCCTGTAGCTTTATAACAAAAATATTAAATTGTTAGATGAAACAAAAAAACGATTACTAAATCAAAATCAAACAGAACACAAATTCATAGAAAAAATGAGATTAAAGTGTCACAGAAGCAACACCACAATTTTACAACAACTAAGCAGACTCTGCTAAGAAATAACTAAAATTAGGGATTGTGTCCTCCTTGGATTTAATTTACACAAAGAAGAGATTTGAGAGAACGAGCTTTTATCGGCTTCCTAAATGTACCATTCTCCGTCCTAAATGTAACATTTTGTCGTCGGTGTCACCATCTATATCGCCAGCGGCGGTGGTGTCGTCGTCTACATAGCCTACAGACCTGGACACACTGTGTCCTTCCTTTTCGGCCGACACACAAATATTGTTTTATATACGTAGTTGCACAAAATGTTAAATTACCTGGACGAAAGATAAAGTAAATATGAGTTAATTTAGGATATTCATTGAAAAATTGTATTGAAGAATGACCTGCTATAGCAAGTTAACAAGAGGTCAAAAGTCAAAAACAGCATTAAATGATGTCTCCTGCATTATTTCATCTGAATTTAATCTGAACCGTTGGATTAACATCCAACGGTCCAGATTTCGGATGTATCGATACATCCAAATTGGGTGAATGTATTGTAGAATTATATATATATATATATATATATATATATATATATATATATATATATATGAAAAGTTAGTGGTGAAACTTTTGAATTCCTAAGATATCCTTGAGTATTTTATAAACATGATGTTATTATGTCAACTTGCATGTCATTTATGTTTAAGAGTAAACAATAAAGTTTGCATGCTGTAAAGTCTCCTCCTTCCATACAACTCTTCATGTATGGTAATAAATTTTTTTCCTTACCATTTTCCAAATGTTATTATCCTTAATAGAAAATTCAAAAAAAAAATAAAAAAAATTCTACTTCGAATCATTGGCATTGTAAAAATAAAGCTCACATACATGAATGGTCACATGAGAAAGACAGTAGCTGACCTTATAATATTTTAATTGAAATACGTGCTTTGCACGTATACATGTAGACTAGTATATATATATATATATATATATATATATATATATATATATATATATATATATATATATATATATATATATATATATATATATATATATAGATAATTTATGAAATGCCCAAAAATTTAAAAAGTTTTATGAAAAACCCACCCCAAAAGAAACTTTCATCGCGTGCCCAGCATTATCTAAAATATATATAAAAGGGGACGGCATGACCTTTTTGCCCTTCTAATTTATTAAGAATATCCACAAATCCAGCAACTCTTCAGAAAAATGGTTCGATTCCAGAAGAGGAAGAATTACATACAAACCCACCAACTCTTCAAAAAAACGTTTCGTTCGCTCCCTCTTCTTCCATACTCTGTTCGCTTTCGATTTTAGGTCATCTCCTCCAAAAATCTTAGAAAATTCCTACAAGAAAGCGCCATCGAATCTCCATTCGCAAGTTTTACACAATGTCGCAATCATCATCAATGGATGTAGACCGAGTTAGAGAAGACGGAGAACAAGTGGATGTTGGAAAACAAAAGAAATAAGGGGTGAAAGTTAAGAGGGTTGCTCATAGACGAAATATCACAAAAGAAAAAGAAGTGCAAGAAGAAGTAGAAGAACAAGAACACGGAGAACAACAACAACAAGAAGTAGCAGGAGGAGAAGAAGAAGATCAAGAAGAAGGGAAAAAAAGGGTAAAACTTTGAGTCCTATTCATTCTCCGTTTATATTGACGCGGTAAATGAGAATGATCATTCTTCGTCTATAAAATACACGGATGATGCCCTTTCTGTGTCATTTGAACTAGAAATGGCCATTCTCCGTGTTAAAATACACGGACAATGGCGTTCTCCTTTGTATTTTGACCTAGAAATGGTCATTCTCCGTGTATCTAACACGAAGAATATTCATTCTCCGTGTTAAAACACACGGAGAACGACATTATCCGTGTGTTAATACACACGGAGAATGACCATTTTCCGTTTTAAAATATACGAAGAATGGAGTTTTCTTTGTATTTTGTCCTGAGAATGAGCATTCTCCGTGTATCTAACACGGAGAATGACCATTCTCCGTTTTAAAGTACACGGAGAATGGAATTTTCTGTGTATTTTGTCCTGAGAATGAGCATTCTTCGTGTTTCTAACACGGATAATGTTATTCTCCGTGTTGAAATACACGGAGAATGGCGTTCTCCCGTGTATTTTGACCTAGAGATGGTCATTCTCCGTGTATCTAACACGGAGAATGACCATTCTCCGTTTTAAAATAGACGGAGTATGGCATTTTCCCTTATATTTTGACCTAGAGATGGTCATTCTCCGTGTATCTAACACGGAGAATGACCATTCTCCGTTTTAAAATATACGGAGAATGGAGTTTTCTGTGTATTTTGTTCTGAGAATGAGCATTCTCCGTGTTTCTAACACGGAGAATGACCATTCTCCGTTTTAAAATACACGGAGAATGGAATTTTCTGTGTATTTTGTCCTGAGAATGAGCATTCTTCGTGTTTCTAACACGGATAATATTATTCTCCGTGTTGAAATACACGGAGAATGGCGTTCTTCCGTGTATTTTGACCTAGAGATGGTCATTCTCCGTGTATCTAACACGGAGAATGACCATTCTCCGTTTTAAAATAGACGGAGTATAGCATTTTCCCTTATATTTTGACCTAGAGATGGTCATTCTCCGTGTATCTAACACGGAGAATGACCATTCTCCGTTTTAAAATACACAGAGAATGGAGTTTTCTGTGTATTTTGTCCTGAGAATGAGAATGACCATTCTCCGTTTTAAAATACACGGAGAATGAAATTTTCTGTGTATTTTATCCTGAGAATGAGCATTCTCCGTGTTTCTAACACGGATAATGTTATTCTCCGTGTTGAAATACACGGAGAATGGCGTTCTTCCGTATATTTTGACATAGAGATGGTCATTCTCCGTGTATCTAACACGGAGAATGACCATTCTCCGTTTTAAAGTACACGGAGAATGGAATTTTCTGTGTATTTTGTCCTGAGAATGAGTATTCTCCGTGTTTCTAACACGGAGAATGTTATTCTCCGTGTTGAAATACACGAAGAATGGCGTTCTCCCGTGTATTTTGACCTAGAGATGGTCATTCTCCGTGTATCTAACACGGAGAATGACCATTCTCCGTTTTAAAGTACACGGAGAATGGAATTTTCTGTGTATTTTGTCCTGAGAATGAGCATTCTCCGTGTTAAAATATACGGAGAATGACATTTTCTTGTATTTTGTCCTGAGAATGAGCATTCTCCGTGTATCTTTACACGGAGAATGCTATTCTTCGTGTAAAAGTACACGGAGAATGACCATTCTCCGTGTAAAAATACACGGAGAATATCATTCTCCGTGTACTTTTACACGGAGAATGGTCATTCTCCTTATTATAATAAAGAAGAATGTTGACATAAACCTAATTGTTGTTTTTTTTAGGAAAAAAACTGTCAGGAACAAAGAAGAAAGACTTTTCCGTGCAACATTCACCCCAATACTCTCTCTTATGGATGAGGTGAAGGAAAAGTGTGGCCATTTGCCTGAAGCAGTTATTGAAACCTTGAAGAATGTTGGATTCTACAATTTCATAGATGTATTCTACAGATCCAAGGTAAAAAAGTCAGAACTATCTAAAGTCACACAAGGTCTGGAGAACTTGATGGGGACTTACTTAGAAGAAGATGGCATTAGATATTTCCAGTTGAGCAGCAGTATCAAGGTAGCACCAACTGCTGATGAGATGGCAACCATTTTCGGTCTGCCAATAAATGAAGATAGGAAAGTTGATGAGAAGTATCTAAAGATCATCACTAAAAAACAAAAGACCCCCCCACCAGCAGACTCATTCAGCATGTGTACAGAACACTTCAAAAGACTGCTGACAAATTCCAAGGGAAAAAATATAGAAGTATCAAATGCAGAAGTTAAGAAAAGGATTCTTAGAGCTGTTGGGGGACAGAAATGCAAGTCCTGATGAGTTGGCCAGGTTAATAATATTCAACTTGTGCCAAACAACATTCTTCACCAGAATGGGTGGGTCGAACTTGCCGTACAAGTTCTTCGCTCTGGTGGAGAGCATAGATGTTATAAAAAGCATCTGTTGGCCACGGATTATTTTGGGGTACGTCATGGATAGCATAAAGAGGACTGTTACAAAAGCTGAAGATGGGGACATTGAGATATCGTACAAGAAGATTGAAGATTGTACGATATATTTCTTGTATTGGTTTATAGAGCACAGTCAACTGTTGGAAAGAAAGTGCAAGCCAATAAGCACATACCCGAGATTCTACACATGGGATGGGAATAGAATCTCTATATTCCTTAAAAATGAATATCAAGGGGCTCAAACGAATTCTGAATTGATATTCAAAGATTTCGTTACATTGACTGTTGAAGAAGTAGAAGACCCAGCAGAGCAGCATAGTATAGAAGGTGGAGATAATGCTGTTGATGAAGAAGAACCACAAGCTGAAGCCCAAGCACCAGCAACAAACATAGCTGAGAATGAAGATATGTTGCGTGTCTTGGAGGAGAAATCTCAGCTTATCGCTGAGAATGAGCAACTCCAAGAAATAGCCCAAAAACTAGAGGCAGATGTAGCCCAACAACGTGTTGTGGATCTCGTTACTGATGGCTTGGAGAAGGAGTTAGACTCTATAAGGAACGAGAAATCGCTCCTTATTGCTGATAATGAGAAACTCCGTAGAAGAGTTGAAGAATTGGAGGCAAAGGGGTCGGAACAGGAACTAGACTCCCTTAGAAAGCAGAAATCTGAGCTTACTGCTGATAATGAGAAGCTTCGTCAACGTGTTGAGGAGCTACTTCTAAAAGGTAAAATATTCTATTTTTTTAAAATTTTAATTTATAATTATGTGTATCTAACACGGAGAATGTCATTCTCCGTGTCAAAGTACATGGAGAATGTCATTCTCCGTGTCAAAGTACACGGAGAATGACGTTTTCTGTGTGTTTTGACTTAGAAATGATCATTCTCCGTGTTTCTAACACGGATAATGTTATTCTCCGTGTTAAAATACTAGCGGAAAATGTCATTATCCATGTTAATACACACTTAGAAAGAGCATTCTCCGTGTTAAAATACACGGAGAATGACATTCTCCGCTAGTATTTTAACACGGAGAATGACGTTCTGTATTTTGACCAAGAAATGGCCATTCTCCGTGTGTTTTTTGACACGGAGAATAACATTCTCCGTTTATAAATATACGGAGAATAACATTCTCCGTGTCAAAAATACACGGAGAATGTCATTATCCGTGTTAAACTAAACGGAGAATGTCACTACTTATATTTTGACCTTGAAAAGACATTCTCCGTTTAGTTTAACACGGAGAATGACATTCTCCGTGTATTTTTGACACGGAGAATGTTATTCTCCGTATATCTTAACACAGAGAATAGTCATTCTCCGTTTATGTTATAGGAGAATGCCCATTCTCCTTGTAAGTCTAACAGAGAATGATCATTCTCCGTTGAGCTTAACACGGAGAATGATATTCTCCTTGTATTTTGACCTAGAAATGACATTTTCTGTGTATTTTTGACACGGAGAATGTTATTCTCCGTGTATCTTAACACGGAGAATGGATATTCTCCGGATTAAAGTAAACGGATAATAATATTTTTCATTATTTTTAAAAAGAAGATTATATAATATTGACATCATACCTCTTGTTGTTTTTTGTTTTTATATCAGTGAAAGAAACAGACAATCTCAGAAAGGAGAATAAAAAGCTCAATAGTGATAACAACAAACTTCTCGAGGAAGTTGCATCATTGAATGACGAAATCAAACAGAAGAATGATACAATTGTTAACCTTGAAGCAATGGCCAAAGCATTGCAGCTTGGGGAGGAGACTAAAGCAGTTCCTCAAAAACATTACACAAGAGCAAGAGAACCAGGAGGGATTAAAAAACAATCAAATGCTCCAGCGGATGATGATTTTACAACACTGGAAAAGAAGAAAACAGCTGATGCTACAAGTAAGAATGTAGCTGCTGGTCGGAAAAGAAAAGCTCCGTCCAGTACCAATAAGAAAGTAACTTCTGGTGAGAAAAGAAAAGCTCCTTCCAGTCCCGAGAAGGTAGACAAAAAGAAGATGTCAGAAAATGAAGAACTTGAAGAAGATTTTCCTAAAACAGCCAAGCTAGTGAAAGAGGAAAAAATGCTGATGCAATATCAAAAACTCAGGCTTTGGAACCAAGCAGACGATCAGCTGAAGCGTCTATACAGGAGCATCGTATACCCAAGAAGGATGTCTCCAACGTAAGTATTCTAAACTTGAACCAAATTCTGTACAATTCACAACGGAGAATGATCATTCTTGTTTATTCTTCGTGTATTTTAACACGGAGAATTGTCATTCTCCGTGTATCTAAAATGGAGAATGTTCTTCTCTGTGTTAAAATACATGAAGAATGGCATTTTCCCTTGTATTTTGACCTAGAGATGGCTATTCTCCGTGTATCTAACACGAAGAATGACCATTCTCCGTGTTAAAATACACGAAGAATGGCATTTTCTTGTATTTTGTCCTGAGAATGAGCATTCTCCGTGTTTCTTACACGGAGAATGTTATTCTCCGTGTTAAATACACGGAGAATGACATTCTCCTTGTATTTTGACCTAGAACTGGTCATTCTTCGTGTATTAACACGGAGAATGTCCATTCTCCGTATCAAAGTAAACGAAGAATGATCATACTCCGTGTAAAAATACACGGAGAATGACATTTTCTGTGTATTTTGTCATAAAATGATCATTCTCCGTATAAAAATACACGGAGAATAGTCATTCTCCGTGTTATAATACACGGAGAATAGCCATTCTCCGTCCAATTCATAACGGAGAATGATCATTCTCTCTGTTGGAGTTACTTTTTTACAATTATATCATTAACCTATATTATTAACATAATCGAAACTAAATTTATGTGCAGTGAAAATGTATACCAATACTTTCCAACTGCTCCAGAAAGTTGTAAAATAAGAAGAAGGAACAATGATGTTACCTTGCTCTTTAATGCTAAAGAAATACAAAACATATTAAATATGGATGAAATAGAGGCCAATGTTATGAACTTCACAATAAAGATTATGAACGAAGTACAAGCCGAAAGAAGACGTACCGTTCAGTCAAGCTCGCAGGGTGCACAATGTAATTGGTTTGCAATCATGATGCCCCATGCATTGGTAAGAATCAAAACTGAAAAATAAATATTAATGTGTACACCTACTAATATTGTTGTAAAAAACTAACTCATGATTTGTTTTTTGTTTTTTTTTTTTCTGCAAAACAGCATACCGCTAAGTTTGCCGATGAACAAAACCCAACATCTGGAGCATTGTACAATTTCAAAGCAGAAATAGAAGATTTTATCATGGAGTTGGAGGATGACATCGAATGGTTATTCGTGCCACTCTTCCGTGAAGAGAATAAATACTATACACTGCTGGCATTCAACTTCAGCTCCTATGTTTGGACACACTACAACTCATTGAGAAAAAACACGGGCGCTAAGGGAATCGATGATGCAAATTACATGAAGAATAAAATCGAGCCAATTGTAATTAAGAAGATTGCATTGATGAGGGACAAAAGCCCAGCAATTTAGGAATATGAAACAACATAGCTCAAGGTTTGTAAAGATTGCCCACAGCAACTATCACCCAGCTGCCTGCTGTATGTTGCGTATTATATTGAAAACTTGTCGAAAGCTACATTTGATTTACAAAAGAAAACAAACAAAGCAGTTCATGATATTATTGTACAGAGCAGGCTAACTTTGGCTAAGCTTTTGCTTATGGGTGACTGTGCAATTCCTTTTGTATCATAAAATAAAATGACAATGTAAATTGGCTAAGAAATTCCTTATATATATTCTGTCTATCAGGTTTCTTTTGTAATGTATTTGTTGTCCTTTGTAATGAAACTCAGTTTTTCGACTAATTTATTTTGTTCTATATATGTAAATCTGTTTTGTTAAAGTTCTGTTGTTTGATTCTGTGTTAAAATACATGGAGAATGACATTTTCTTTGTATTTTGACCTAGAAATGTCATTCTCCGTATATTTTAACACGGAGAATGACATTCTCCGTGTATTTTGACACGGAGAATATACACGGCTAATAAATGGTCATTATCCGTATTAATACACACGGATAATGTCATTCTCCGTGTTAAATATACGGAGAATGACATTTTCTGTTTATTTTGACCTAGAAATATCATTCTCCGTGTATCTAACATGGACAATGATCATTCTTCGTGTAATTTAACACGGAGAATGACCATTCTTCGTGTTAAAATATACGGAGAATGACATTCTCTTTGTACTTTGACCTAGAAATGGCCATTCTCCGTGTATTTTAAAACGAAGAATGTCATTCTCCGTGTATTTTGACACGGAGAATGACATTCTCCGTCTAATAATACACGGAGAATGACATTCTCCGTGTTAAAATACACGAAGAATGACATTTTCTTTGACCTAGAAATGGTCATTCTACGTGTTTCTAATACGGAGAATGTCATTCTCCGTCTAAAAATACACGGAGAATGTACATTCTCCGTCTAAAAATACACGGAGAATGACATTCTTCGTGTTAAAATACACGGAGAATGACATTTTCTGTGTACCTAGAAATGACCATTCTCTGTGTTAGCATAGTGTGCAGTAAGCTGATTCTTCACGTGGGCGCATAGGCCATTGTGGGCGCATACAACGCAATGGGCGAATGGACGCATACAACAAGTGATCGCATAGGAAGTGGCCCGTGCCTATAAATAGGCCCTGGAGGAGAGAGAAATTTCATTATTCCCTTCTCTTTTAGTTTTTCAGAAAACTCTTCGTCTTTTTTCTTTAATAACCATGTCTCCAAAGGTCGCCAAGAGATCCGCGAAGGGCAAGGGGGCTGCGCCGAGTGACTCTCCTCCTGCGACAGTGTCCTCGGCAGTGGTAAAGGAGGAGATGCTGCCTTCTCTCATCAAACAAGGGTCAAGGTTCGTTAAGGAGGATGTGATACAAAAAATTGAAGTAAAAGAAGAATTGGTGATGATCGGGGAAGGAATTACTCCCAAGATTGAAGCTCTGTGAAGGATGAGCCCAAGTCTGAGGTAGCACTGGAAGTTCTGACCATCCAGCCCCGGCCGACGACCTTGATCAATTACATCCTACATATGCGAAATGGTTGAGGGAATGGTATATCCCTCGACACAGATAGGGTCCGCGGATTTCCATAAATTTCCGTATTTTGTCTTGGTATTTCTATCTGTCTTTAGGTTTATGTTTCACTCCTTTTGGACATCAAATGTAATCCTCTACTTCTTGTCCTGATGAAGATATGAAGAACCTTTTGTTTTGCTCATGAGATGTAGTCCTGTGAATGTAACTGAAGCGGAATGTCATTCTCCGTGTTAAAATTCACGGAGAATGGTCATTCTCCGTGTTAAAACACACGGAGAATGACCATTCTCCGTGTTAAAATACACGGAGAATGACATTATCTTTGTATTTTGACCTAGAAATGAGCATTCTCCGTGTTTCTAACACGGAGAATGTCATTCTCCGTGTTAAATTATACGGAGAATGACATTCTCCTTGTATTTTGACCTATAAATGACTATTCTCCGTGTATCTAACACGGAGAATGTCATTCTCCGTGTTAAATTAAACGGAGAATATCATTCTCCGTGCTTCTAACACGGAGAATGTCATTCTCCGTGTTAAATTACACGGAGAATGACATTCTCCTTGTATTTTGACCTATAAATAACCATTATCCGTGTATCTCATACGGAGAATGATCATTCTCCGTGTTAGATACACGGAGAATGGTCATTCAATGCATTATAAAATCAGAGAGTATAACGGATAATAAGTTCTTATGCTGTTAGTATATATGTGAAACATTAGATATGCAGAGTTCAAACTATTACCATTGATATCAAAAAATGTAACATATGTATTCAAAAAACAATTATATAAAAGAAGGAATATATGTGTATGTATTAACTGAAGAACAGTTTGGCAACTCTAGAGGGGGGTGAATAGAGTATATATAGAAAAATGACCAATTAAAATAACTCTTTCACCAATAATAAATAATCAGAGTAAAGTGCAGAAAATAAAAGGAGAGAAAAAGAGCATACGCAAACACAGCAATTTTAACCTGGTTTCCCTCGTGGAGGACTAGTCCAGGCCTGAGAACTCTAGCTCAGGATTCAAATCTACTATTTGTGAAATAGTAGTTTACAACCGTGCCTTTACTTCAGAAGAGCACGTCAACTTCTAACAGAGGATCGCAGTGACGATTTGCTTGGAATTGTTCAAGCGACTTCTTCGACTCTTGCACAAGAATCCTAACTGAGAGATGCTGAGCACTCGAGACTTAGGAGGCTTGTGGCTAGTAGATGGGAAGGGTATGGCTTATTTCAGCTACAAGAGAGAAGAGAAGAGAAGATTGGGTGTGTTGGAATGAGAGAATTCATGCCCTATTTACAGTGTTTTTATAGGCAGAATTCGGCCAGAATTCGGGTAGGAAAATTCAAATATTTGGCCGTTGGACAACTAGCAACCAGCTAACCCTAAAATTAGGGTTTCTGATTTCTAGGGGACAGAGTTCGGCCCGAACTCTGTCTCCAGAGCACAGAGTGGTTCAAAGGGGATTTTTGGGCAGTGTTTGGTTCAGTGGAGCTTGGGATTTTGGGTAGGCTGTAGACTAAGTGTCAAGAGCTCAGCATGACTCAGAGTACACAAGTCTAGACTCAATGAAAATATAAAATACAGACTCGAAAACACACTGAGAACCGGAGACTGAGCTGTCGTCTGTCTTGAACGGAATGCAGACGTCGTGTGTCGTATTGAATTAATACAGACATTATTTAGTCAATGTAGTCAATATTTGGTTGACTGTGACTTTGTGTCAACAATCTCCCCCATATTGATAATTGACAAAATAATATATGTATATTTCAATATTCATACCTGGACACAGTTGATTGTAACACAGCTCCCCCATAACCGATGCCGAGCTAAAAGAAGATAGCTCTCCCGTAATCAGTGAACGGTGCCGAGCTATAAGCAATAGCTCTCCCCCGTAAATGATGCATAGAACCTGTGGCCTGATAGATAATATCTCCCAAAAGCAAAAACAAGCACAGATATACGAAACAGATATACGAAAATATACATAGTTCTCCCCCTTTTGGCAGTTAGCAATATATACTGCATATGAATGAAAGATCATATAAACTGCAGTATAGACAATGAAGAGTGATGCAACCATACCAAGCAGAGAAGAAACAGTGTATGACTAAACAAAATGAGTCACTAGCATAAAGTAAAACTATGATAATGAGCATAAAATGTCATCCACAAAACCAAGTGTCAAACACACAACCAGAGTTTGAGTACATAAAACCAAGGACATAAATCCATAATAAACTAAATAACTGAAATCAAAAAGCATCAACTAAGATCATCATCAGTAGCAGCAGCAGATCGAGCCAATCTCCATCACGGAGCACGAGAAGGTCCTGGAGCATCTGAAGGACCGGGAAAGGAGCGACGGGGGTCCAAAAATGCAGCATCCGGATCCATGTAACGCATGACCCAAGGATCATCAATGCGATGGCCCGCGCGTTTAGGATCCCGCTCCATGGGAATGTGCAGATGACGAGACAGGGAATACCGTATATCATGCAGAGAGTTTCCGAGAGCACTCATCTGCAGAGTAGTACGATAGTCCAGCTGTGTCCAGCGATCGTCCTCAAGAGTAAAACGATCCCGGAGCATAGTCTGAATAGACTCAAGAGTGGCAGGTGGAAGTGGTGCATCCTGACCGAGTGGAGGGGCGTCAGGCTCCTCATCTGCAGACTGCTCAGAAGTCTCAGGAGAGGCGACGACTGCCTGTAGGTGTCGTGCCTTGGACAGGAAAGCAGGAGCAGGCAAAAACGGACAGGTGTCAAGTGGTATGTGGAATGCACGAAAGATCATAGGAAGGTACAAAGGATAAACCAGAGCACGTAGTTTCTTCCTACAGAGAATCATCCGGTCCATCATGGAACGTGGAAGATTGAAAGAGATTCCAAAGTGGAGATGATAAAGAGCAGATATTTCAAGATAAGTGATGTCATCAGGAGAACCTGTTTTGGGTAGAATGGTGTTAGAGATTATCCAATGAAGGTCAGAAAAATATGGGTTGAGATATTTAGCCATGAGCTTGCGAGGACGTGTGTATGGAGTACATAAATCGTCCTTGAAGCTCTCAAGGGAGATCCCGTCGGGAAAACGGAATGATCGAGCGTCAACAAGCTTTTCCCAAGAATTGGGTTCTGGAAGATCAAGAAATTCTGCTAAGTCAAAGTCGTCAAAGGATATATTGATACCTGCAACTCGTGAATAAATATGGAGGTCATCAAAGGTCATGTTGCAGTAAAACATTTGGACAGCATGACGATAGATAGCAGAAGTGGTAGTGACTAGCTCATCAAAACAGAGGTCATGAAATAAAGAATCATATTGAGAGAATATAGAAAAATTAATAGGATGTCCTGCGAATACCTGACGATTCCGAAAGTCACTAAACCAGTTGTTTGATGCATCTAGTGAGACAAATAATCGGTTGGCATAGGTAGTAGGATTTCGAGGACGGGGTGGGTTGAACAACGGATGAGGGGGTTGAAGTTGTTCAATGATTTGTTCAATTGACGGAGGAGAATTCGAAGAGAAAACACTCTCAGTTCGAATCCTCTTTCCACGATTGAACAAGCGAGGAGCCATAAAAGAAGAACAAACTTGATAATTAGAAGTATAGAATACAAGAATGATACCTCAAATGATCAATAAACAGTGGAAGAGAATGATGATAAACCCCTTTTCCTTGATTTTGAGGAGCAATGAAGCACTCTAGATCAAAAAACTAGGGTTAGGATTTGTAGAAGAAAGTTTGGAGAGGTGAGGAAGGAGGTAATAGTGAAGGAGAGATGAAAACCCGAAATATAAGAGAGGGTTTTCGTTGGTCGGAAGAAATTCTGACCGTATGATCTAAACTGATCCAACGGCAGAGGCTGATCCCGACGCTGGACCAATAGGGACCGAACTCGGCCCGAACTCTGTTAGGGGCAGAGTTCGGCCCGAGTTCTGGATTAGTGGTCCAGAACTTAAAACAGGCTGAAGAAAAAAATGGTTAAGTGTTGAAGAAAAAAAAAAGGTGGAGAGGATAAAAGTAAGATGAATGCATTGAAGTACATAGAGAGGTACACAAAAGTCAGAATGAACTTTAGAAAAATCAATTAGGCAATATTAAATCGAAACAAACCATATAACAAACAAGGAAATATATTGTAATTCAATATTTCAAATTTGCCATGGGTTAGCTGCAGGGGCCGGATCCCAGCTAGCGGTAGTCCTGAGGACTAGTGCACCGTGTCGCTTAGGCTTTTATGCCTTGTTGTCAGAAGGACCCTTTCGGCTTGTACCCATACCAAATTTGTCGTAAAAGAATCAAAATATACTCGATATTTACGCAGGTGAGTCTCAACTTATAACTGCTTCATCCAAAATTCCGAGTTCACGACAAAGGAAATTGAAGCGCTCTTCGGATAATGGCTAGTAAAGAAATCTGCTAGCTGATGATCAGTGTCAATAAACTCTAAGTTAATCGTGCCATTTTGTTGATGATCACGCAAAAAGTGGTGTCTGATCTCAATGTGTTTAGTGCGTGAGTGACAGACAGGGTTCTTAGTCAAATTAATGGCACTAGTGTTGTCACAGAATATAGGAATATGCATGAAAGATAACTTATAGTCTTCAAGGGTTTGCTTCATCCACAGAATTTGTGCACAACAACGCCCAGCTGCTATGTATTCAGCTTCTGTTGTGGATAGTGCTACAGAGTTCTGCTTCTTGCTAAACCAGGAGACTAAAGCTTTTCCTAATAAATGACACGTGCCGCTCGTACTTTTACGGTCGACCTTGCATCCAGCGAAGTCAGCATCAGAGTAACCAATAAGGTCAAATGATGTGGACTTGGGATACCATAGGCCCACTGTAACCGTACCCTTAAGGTATCGAAAGATACGCTTAACCGCGGTCATGTGTGATTCTTTAGGATTAGCTTGATATCTCGCACATAGGCAAATACTGAACATGATATCGGGACGACTAGCAGTTAAATAAAGTAAGCTGCCTATCATACCTCGATACTTACGTTGATCAACAGGTTTGCCGCTCTCATCTGGTTCGAGTTTGGTTGAAGTAGCCATTGGAGTGCTGATTGGTTTGACGTTGTCAAGATCGAACTTCTTCAGCATGTCCTTGGAATACTTCGATTGACAGATGAAAGTTCCATTAGCCATTTGTTTCACTTGCAGGCCAAGAAAGTAGTTGAGCTCTCCCATCATGCTCATCTCAAATTCCGTCTGCATACACTTGGCAAATTCTTGACAGAGGGTTTCATCAGTAGACCCAAAAATGATATCATCAACATAGATTTGAATCAACAGAATAGTGTCTTTAAAAGATTTTATAAACAGTGTAGTGTCAATTTTTCCTTTTGAAAAACCTTTCTCAAGTAAGAAGCTACTTAGCCTTTCATACCAAGCTCTGGGGGCTTGTTTGAGGCCATAAAGCGCTTTCTTTAGCTTGAATACGTGGTCGGGAAATTTATGATTTTCAAAGCCAGGAGGTTGTTTCACATAAACTTCCTCCTTAATAAAGCCATTCAAGAAAGCACTTTTCACATCCATTTGAAATAATTTAAAGTTTTGAAAATTAGCAAAAGCACAAAGCATCCGAATGGATTCTAGTCTAGCAACAGGAGCATACGTCTCATCGTAGTCGATACCTTCCTCTTGGTTGTATCCTTGAGCTACTAGACGAGCTTTGTTACGTGTGACTGAACCATCTTCATTTACTTTGTTTCTAAAAACCCATTTAGTACCAATTATCGAGTGATTAACCGGTTTAGGAATGAGTTCCCATACTTGGCTTCTCTCGAATTGGTTGAGTTCTTCTTGCATAGTAGAAATCCAAAATTCATCATTAAAGGCTTCAGAAATGTTTTTAGGCTCTACTTGTGAAATGAAGGCAGTGCTAGCAACGGAGTCTCTTAGTGATGATCTAGTAGTTACTCCACGTGAAACTTCTCCTATTACTAAATTTTCTGGATGAGAAGGTTTGAAAGAGAATTTCTTAGGCAAACCCTCCAGAGAATCAGTTTCGGTTGAAGTATTCATTGGAGTAGAAGTTGATGGCTCAACGTCATCATCAAGAGTACTTACTGCACTGTTGTCTTCATCAAAAGTCACATTTGTTGACTCTTCCACAATAAGTGAGCGTTTATTAAAAACTCTATATCCCTTACTCTTGGCGGCATAACCAAGAAAGATACCATCGTCAGCTTTGGCATCAAATTTGCCTAAGTTGTCTTTGGTGTTAAGGATAAAACATCTACAACCAAAAACTTTAAAATAAAAAACATTGGGGGTTCTCCCAAACCAAAGCTCATAGGGTATTTTCTTCGTAATGGGACGAATCAGCACCCTATTCAAAATGTGGCATGCTGTACTGACAGCTTCTGCCCAAAAGTATTTCGGAAGTGAAAATTTATTCAACATGACTCTGGCCATATCGCCGAGAGTTCTATTCTTCCGCTCCACAACACCATTTTGTTGAGGAGTTCTAGGACAAGAAAATTCATGATCAAAACCATTTGCATTACAAAAATTTTCAAAATCATAATTTACGAATTCGCCTCCATGATCACTTCGGATTCGAGTAATCATGTAGCCTTTTTCGTTTTGAACTTTCTTTACAAAAACTTTGAAAACAGAAATAGCATCGCTCTTATTAGCGAGAAAGAAAACCCAAGTAAATCTCAAAAAATCATCAACAATAACAAATGTATAAAGTTTGCCACCAAGGCTAGCTATTCTACTAGGACCAAATAAATCCATATGAAGTAGTTGCAAGGGTCTAGTAGTACTTACAGAGTTGATGGAATGAAATGAGGATTTAGTTGCCTTATTTAGTTCACATTCGGCACATACCGTATCCTTTTTGAATGTGATATCAGGCAATCCTCTCACTAGCTTCTTGGTAGACAGCCTGGATATAGCATCCATGTTGGCATGACCAAGACGCTGGTGCCAAAGTAGTCGTTCGTCTTTGTGGGCATATAGACATCTACCGCATTGTTAGTATTTATAGAAAGATAGAAAATATATATGTTGTCCTCTCTTTTCCCTTCAAAAGTAATGTCTCCTGTTGACCTATCATAGATGTAGCAACTATTTTGTCCAAAGTTAATATCATATCCATGATCAGCAAGATGACTAATGCTGAGCAGGTTATGTTTTAACTCGGTCACTAGGCAGACATCCTTTATTACAGGAGAAGGAGGATGACCAATGATACCATTACCTATTATGTGCCCTTTGAGATTGTTACCGAAGGATACATATCCTTCTCTCTTCATCGATAGTGATGCAAAAAGTTTTGCGTCTCCCGTCATATGTCGTGAGCATCCACTATCGAGAATCTACTTACTTTCAGTTGAAGAGGGAAGGTCCACCTACATCAAGAGTAGATGTGACCTTTGGTACCCGAGTTCTTGAGGGTCCTGAAAAGTTAGTCTTTGGAAACCAAGCATATATCTTTTTATCTACCAGTCTTCTAACTCTGCACTGTGGTGAGATGTGTCCATGTGATCCACAGTAGGTACAGATAGCATTTTTATTTATACTAGGAGCATGAGAGTAATATCTGTAAGCAACAGGATGAGGATGAACATGATGTGAAGAGTTAGCATGGTGATAATGATTATGCATAGAATGAGTGGCATGGTGATGGTGTCTATGAGGCATATCATGATGGTATTGTCTATGATGTGTGACATGCTGATATTGTCTATATGGCATGGCATGATGATTTTGTCTATATGGCATATGATGATCTTGTCTATATGGCATTGCATGATGATCTTGTCTATATGGCATGGCATGATGATTCCTATGTGTGGGGTGATGTTGATTGTGTCTTTGTGCAACATGATGATTGTGTACTGAATGAGAATTATTCTTACGTGCACGTGGTTTGTGAAAGTTTGTGTATATAAATGCATGGTTATGTGCTGCATGAGAATGACGTGGTTGACTAGCATGAGTGGTGTTGTGCCCATATGATTGGGTTTGAGGTTGAAGCACCTGTTTACCCAATTTGGTTTCTAATCTCTTAGAAGCAGCTTGCAATTCATCAACCTTAATATTCAAGCCATATATTTTAGTCATGGAGATTTTGTGTCTACTCTTTTCTTCAGCAAGCAACGTGTTGAGAGTAGTGATTTCTTGAGCTTGTTGCTCAATACGTGCTTCAGCATCATGTAAGCTTATTTTAAGCTTGGATACTTCATTAGTGGCATTAGTGGGTGACGTGTCTCTAACATCATCAAGAAGTAAAGAAATTCTTTGTATCTCATCTTCCAGACTTTTGATTTTGTCCTTGGCATGTTTGTATTTACCAATGACCTTTTTGTGATCATCGAGTAAATCAGTAAAAGCATCGCCAAGTTCATCAAAAGAGAAGTCATCTAGAGTTTCGTTAGATACCTTGTTGGAAGTTGCCATTAGGCACACATTTGCTGTATCTTGAGGAGAGCCTTTTTCTTTCTCGGAGTCACTCGCTTCACTTTCATGCCAAATTCCTGTGTTGGCATATTTCTTTGATGAATTCTTTTTGTATGGCTTCTCATAGCGGTTGCTCTTCTTCAAGAATGGGCAGTCTTTTCGGACATGTCCAGTCTTCTTGCAACCGTAACAGGTTGGCTCTTCTTCATCATCTTCTTGTGAATCCTTCTTCCTTCGATTGAAGCGAAGGAATTTTCTGAAGTTGCGAACCATGAGAGCTTGGTCTTCATCATCCGATTTATCGTCTTCGGTCTCATCGTGATCAGCCCTTCGTCGATGAGCTTTGAGTGCGATCTCCCTGGTCTTCGGAGCAGGCTCTTCGAAGTCCTTGAGGTCAAGCTCGTGAGTCATGAGCTTACCCATCAAGGTCTCCATTGACATTGATGTGAGATCGTTTCCTTCTATGATGGCCGTCACCTTAGGGTTCCAAATCTTTGGCAACCCTCTGAGTAACTTACGAATCTTCTCGTGGTTTGAGTACTGCTTACCAAGCGAGGATAGAGGATTGATAATTTCGAGGAATCTTGTAAACATTTGAGTGATCGTCTCATTTGGCTTTATCTTGAAGGCTTCGTATTCTTGAGTGAGACGGCTTATTTTAGATTCCTTGACTTGTGTGGTTCCCTCATGCGTCACTTCTAGAAGTCTCTATACTTCATGAGCAGTGGTGCATGTGGAGACCCTGTTGAATTCATTCCTGTCTATAGCATAGAATAAAGCATTAATAGCCCTAGCATCTAGACTTGCCTGTTTCTTCTCCTCGACAGAATATTTATCGTGTGGTTTCTCAATGAGGTCACCATCGACAACTATCCTGACGGGCTTTTTGTAACCGTCAGTGACGACAGTCCACAGGTCAAAGTCTAGAGACTTAAGATAGAAGCTCATCCTTGTTTTCCAATATGTATAGTTAGTTCCATCAAATAGGGGAGGCCTATGAGTGGACTGACCTTCACCATGATTGGAAATCAAGGATTGTGTGGTTGCCATGGATCAGCTCTTAGGATGTTAGTCCTTATAAAGAGAACAGAGCTCTGATACCAATTGAAGAACAGTTTGGCAACTCTAGAGGGGGGTGAATAGAGTATATATAGAAAAATGACCAATTAAAATAACTCTTTCACCAATAATAAATAATCAGAGTAAAGTGCGAAAAATAAAAGGAGAGAAAAAGAGCATACGCAAACACAGCGATCTTAACCTGGTTTCCCTCGTGGAGGACTAGTCCAGGCCTGAGAACTCTAGCTCAGGATTCAAATCCACTATTTGTGAAATAGTAGTTTACAACCGTACCTTTACTTCAGAAGAGCACGTCAACTTCTAACAGAGGATTGCAGTGGCGATTTGCTTGGAATTGTCCAAGCGACTTCTTCGACTCTTGCACAAGAATCCTAACTGAGAGATGCTGAGCACTCGAGACTTAGGAGGCTTGTGGCTAGTAGATGGGAAGGGTATGGCTTATTTCAGCTACAAGAGAGAAGAGAAGAGAAGATTGGGTGTGTTGGAATGAGAGAATTCATGCCCTATTTACAGTGTTTTTATAGGCAGAATTCGGCCAGAATTCGGGTAGAAAAATTCAAATATTTGGCCGTTGGACAACTAGCAACCAGCTAACCCTAAAATTAGGGTTCCTGATTTCTAGGGGACAGAGTTCGGCCCGAAATCTGTGTGGAGGCATAGTTCGGCCCGAACTCTGTCTCCAGAGCACAGAGTGGTTCAAAGGGGATTTTTGGGCAGTGTTTGGTTCAGTGGAGCTTGGGATTTTGGGTAGGCTGTAGACTAAGTGTCAAGAGCTCAGCATGACTCAGAGTACACAAGTCTAGACTCAATGAAAATATAAAATACAGACTCAAAAATACACTGAGAACCGGAGACTGAGCTGTCGTCTGTCTTGAACGGAATGCAGACGTCGTGTGTCGTATTGAATTAATACAGACATTATTTAGTCAATGTAGTCAATATTTGGTTGACTGTGACTTTGTGTCAACATTAACGAGGGGGCGCTGCCCCATCGACCACCGTAGCAGCACGTGGAGGCAGAGGACAAGTGGTGCGATTGTGATTGCATAATTCAAAACAATTCTGTCACCTTATCTTTCTCTTCTCTTTTCCCTTGTTCTCATATTTGCTCTTATAACGGTCCGCCTTTGGACGTCCAGGACCACGTTTCGGAACAGGGGGTAGAACAACATCAGTGGGATTATTTTCAAACTATTTTTCAGAATCTGGAACTGGACGAATAGCACATGAATATAACTTCTGGTAATAATCTGATGTCCAATACAGCTCCACAAAGTCGTAAACAGATTTATCTGAACCAACTCTGATGCATTGTATTGCATGGCTGCATGGGAATCCATATACCTTCTATCTACGACAACTACAATGACAATCAAGAAGATTCACCATGTGGGAGGAAGTATCTGCGATCACCTCAAATTCGAAATCACCGGACCGATATACCCTATAACACATGCCATCATCTGTAAGCTGCTTCAGCATATCCTCAGCGTATGGAGTCAATTTGCTATTCAAACCAATTGCATCCTTGTGGCGATCCGAAATCATCTTCATCATCTTCACACGGATGACATTTACAAGTGCTGAAATAGGCATTTTCTTCTCAGCCTTTATCCATGCATTGAATGACTCTGCACAACTAGAAGCAACCTCACCGTATCTATATCCCGGAAAGAATGCGTTTGACCAGTGTTCATGTTTTTGTTTATTCATCCAATTCATAACATGACCACAATTCAGATCATGAATCTTCTTGATTGCTTGTCTATACCCACCTTTATACAGAAAAATAATAATTAATAAAGAATTAGGTTAATTCACAAAATTATGAAAAAAATAAGTGCATTCTCCGTTTTCAAAACAAGGATAATAGTCATTCTCCGTTCAAAGCTACTAACGGAGAATGATATTCTCCGTTTAATACAAGACGGATAATGATCATTCTCCGTGTGATGGAAACGGATAATGAACATTATCCGTACTATGCAATAAAGATAATAGTCATTATCCGTTCAAAGCTAACGGAGAATGATATTCTCCGTTCAATGCAAGACGGATAATGACCATTCTCCGTGTGATGGAAACGGAGAATGAACATTATCCATACTATGCAAGACGGATAATACCATTCTCCGTTCTTTGCAGGACGGAGAATGGTCATTCTCCGTTCGATAAAAACGGAGAATGAACATTATCCGTACTATACAAGACGGATAATACCATTCTCCGTTCAAAGCTAACGGAGAATGATATTCTCCGTTCTATGTATGACGGAGAATGGTCATTCTCCGTGTGATAGAAACGGAGAATGACTATTCTCCGTCTTACTGACACGGATAATGGTCATTTTCCTTGTTAAATTAATGGTAAATGCATAGAAAATGTGCATATATCTGTCTCATTAACACACCTGGAGTTAGAGCATATACTGCTTGCCTCCAAGCTTCAAGTACATGCGGATACACTCTTTCATTTCCTTTCTCTTTCATCGGTATGTTATTCTTCATGTGATAATAGCAATAGCTATGGTAATCATTAGGAAATACTTTAGGGACTTCAGAAACTAGACCAGTGCCTTGATCCGAAAGAAAAACAATACGCCTACTACATCCAACAACATTCTTTAGATTTCTAAAGAACCATTCCCAATTGTCACCATCTTCGCCTGAGACAATACCGTATGCAATAGGGTAGAACTGTTGGTTACCATTCTTTGCTGTAGCAGACATCAAACATCCTCTAAACCTCCCTGTAAGGAAAGTAGCATCCAAATATAGCATTGGGCGACAATATTGAAAGCCTTCTACGCAAGCCCCATATGAAAGAAAAAGCCGCTCAAACCTCATTGATGAATCATCTTTCTGGAAGTCGATAACGGAACCATTATTGGTTTCCTTTACCTTGTTGACATACCAACACAAGTCACTGTAAGATCTAACATCATCTCCGTACATTTCCTGGTACACCAGCCTAATTTCGTGGTATGCCTGTCCATATGTAACAGATAAACCGTAGTCGACCTTGAAATCATCGACAACAAATTTTGCGAACTTTTTAGGATGCATCCGAACAATGTCACTAACCAAACTTTTCACAAACTTTGCTGGAACAACCAGATTACCTTTATCCATATAGCCAGCTCCACAATTATGTTCTTCCACATACCTCTTTACCTCAAAAATTTGATTATCTTTCGAAATAGATATAGCATGGAAGCTCCACAAACAAGCATGTGTCTTGTAATTCTTGCAGCAAACAGTATACCTCCCCGGCTCAGATTTCAAAATGTGGAATGGATGACGAGATTCAAAACATACATTTCTAACAGCATTCCTAACTTCTTCAACACCATTTAGAAAAATCTGACCAACACCAGTAATTGATCCAGGCCACATATCCGATTTCCTCTTCTTCACTGTCTCAGTTGAGCCCTCATAAAATTGTACTACTCGTTTGTCCTTTACAGTAGGAGAACATCTACTCAAAGAACTAGAGGAGAAAGACGAAGGTCCCATGTGAAAGCTTTGACAAGGAAAAGATGT
Organism: Iris pallida; assembly: GCA_029216955.1. Lineage (NCBI taxonomy): Eukaryota > Viridiplantae > Streptophyta > Magnoliopsida > Asparagales > Iridaceae > Iris > Iris pallida. Next base: position 14,633,202 of record JANAVB010008800.1, on the reverse strand, counting down.
TGATGAAGAACATGGAGAGTATATTTGCTCCACAAATAGATCAAAACTCACATCATGAGTACCGTTAAAACCACCAACCAATGAGCGAAGCCAAAAATCACTTTCAACATACAGTTCAGTCCCATCAGAGTGCAAAAACCTGAAACGAAAGGAAAGTGGATCCAAAGAAGTCCATCGATCGCACACTTTAATCTTTAAAAAATTCACGGTACTTTCATGTGTGACACGGCAGAAAACTATGTCTCCCTTGAAACAAATGTTAACTAAACAACTTGATTCCATACCTTCCCCCCTGATAACATAAAAACATAAGAGGTCACAAATAGAACAATAAAATTGTCATCTAATAATGATTATTCTCCGTCTAAAAATAACGGAGAATAAAAATTCTCCGTTCGGAACTAACTTATAATGATCATTCTCCGTTTAAAAGTTAAACGGAGAATGATATTCTCCGTCTAGTAAACACGGAGAATAGACATTCTCCGTCTAAATATAACGGAGAATAATTATTATCTGTCTGTAACTTATGGATAATGCTCATTATCCGTATAATGATCATTCTTCGTCTAAATATAACGGAGAATAAATATTCTCCGTTCAGAACTAACTTAGAATGATCATTCTCCGTTTAAAGTAAAACGGAGAATGATATTCTCCGTCTAGAACACACGGAGAATAGACATTCTCCGTCTAAATATAACGGAGAATAATTATTATCTGTCTGTAACTTATGGATAATGCTCATTATCCGTATAAAAACATACGGAGAATGTTATTCGCACAAAATAACAAAATTTTAATCTCTCTAACATTTTCTAAGTTAATAATCTGCATAACAAATTCAAATTCAGCATAAATTTCGAGATATACGAAGCTGATGGATGAATTTCTACAGATCTGAACTCTCACCTTGTTTTAAGATCTATAAAAAGAAAAGAAGAAGATCTTCTCTCCATAATTGACCTAATCGCCGGAAACCACGAAGATGATGATGATGATGATCGATGATGATGAAGGATGATCGACGTTCAACTAACGAAAACCACAATGAACTACGAACGATTTTGCGATCTCTGATAAAGATGATATCAATGGATTTCAAATTTCTCGTGAAGAAGAAGAATACGAATTTCCGAATCCAAATCTGAGTTTGCGAATTCAAAATTATATATAGATGTCCAAATTTGCGCGAAAGGGTATTTTTGGAACTATGATAATGGCAAATTTTGTAAATACAGAGTATCTATAGAGAATCTTGAAATATTTAACTTGAAAATACTTAATTCTGGATATTTCATAAAAATAATCCAGCGGGTGGGCATTACATAAAAGCCCACCCAGAAATTGGGTTTCTCAGCAATTTCCAGATATATATATATATATATATATATATATATATATATATATATATATATATATATATATATATAATAGGAAAGTTGATGGTGAAACTTTTGAATTACAAAAATATCCTTACATGTCTATACTAATTAAAAATGGTTCATTAATTTTAATAAATACAACTTAATAATTATGAAGACTACCCCTTGATCTTCCTAAAGAGTTTTCCTAAATTAACTAAAACAATATTAAAATACGTGCAAGGCACGTGCACATATGCTAGTATATATAGAGAGAGAGAATAAGGGAGGTAGGGTGCCACCTCATGGGAGGGTGTCTACTTGTCACCCCCCCATGCTATATATATATATATATATATATATATATATATATATATATATATAGAGAGAGAGAGAGAGAGAGAGAGAGAGAGAGAGAGAGAGAGAGAATAAGGGAGGTAGGGTGCCACCTCATGGGAGGATGTCTACTTGTCACCCCCCCATGCTATCATCAAGCACATGGGTGCATGATGATAGCATGTGGGGGGTGACAAGTAGACACCCTCCATAGGGTGGCACCTCACCTCCCTCATCCTCTATATATATATATATATATATATATATATATATATATATATATATATATATATATATATAAAAATAGGAAAACTTAGATGGTGAAACTTTTGAATTCCGAAAATACCCTTACATACTTATACTAATTATAAATAGTTCATTAATTTTAATAAGAACAACTTAGTAATTAAAAAAATTATCCTTTGGTCTTCCTAAACTAATTAAGAAATGTTAAAATACGTGCAAGGCACGTGCACGTATGCTAGTAATAGGTTAATATTAAGGATGATATAGCATACATGCATTAATTTAGTACCTTGATTTTTAGTGAATGGGGGCTAGTCAGTCATAGCCATCGAGTGCTTCCACCCCAAATTCCAAAGGGATCAATGATAAACCATCATTAGAGAATGGACTCAAGTGTACTCATGACAACCACCTCCCTAGGCTATTCTTGTTCTCCTACATTGTGCTCTATGATTACTCTGCCTAGAACCGTTCTTTGTTGTCTTCAATTACCAAAAAAATAAACTAATTATGAATCTTTGCTTCCTTTTTGTCTTTCTTTCTTTTATTCCCTACTAAGTAGCTCTCTAGAAAGCTATTTATGTTGTTACTTCAAGAAACAACAACAATCTCAAAACCAACTTATCGAATTTGAATTTAAACGTAATGAACAACTTTAAATAGAATACAATTTTTTATGATGAAGTCTCATTTTTTTTCTTATGTAGTAGCATAGATAAATTACGTTATTGTTGCCATATTCTTCCGTATGTAAGCCATGTATTTTCGAGAATCCTTTAAAAAAATTGGATTTTATACATCCGAATGTTCTCCATATATTTTTTTCTTTCTTTCTATGTCTTAATTTCTAGATCTAATTTTTTCCCCTAATATTGTATTTCTTGCTCTTCTATTATGTTTTTGTGGTTTTATTATAGAACCCATGTAATGTTGATATATGATGGGTTTTATTATGACTTATTTGTGATCTATATCTATTTTGCAGGAGTCATATAAAGTATTAGTCTATGATGAGGTTTTTGTCTATTTTTGTTACATTTTTATCCAAGCTTTGGACATCTAACATTATCCATGTTTTATGGTGTTCGTATAACTTAATTGTAAAAGTGAACTTACAAATATCACTTTCATCCCTTCTGTTCAAAGTTCAAACATCAATTGGTAATTAAAAAATAGGCGCATATTACGCACAATGCAATATAGTTCATACAACATCCACAATTTTTCGCTTGTAACTCTTGTTAATTTTCTCTCATGCAACAATTATTTGGCATCAACTTTCTGTTCCCCTCCCCATCAACTGTTCAACAACAAAGACATCAAATTTTTTTTGGGATTCTTAAGGGTTTTTTTTTTCGTTTGTCTATCCTTTTAAAATTTAAACAATAATATTTCAATTTTTAGTTATTCTATGTCCTTCGAGCTTGTCATTTTATTCTAAATTTTTTAAATATATTTTATTTTATAATAAAAAACAATATTTAAAATACACAATTGACAAGTTAATTTTTTAGAAAAAAATATAATATTAAAATGATAAATTGTTTATAAAGAAATCCTAGTTCTATTGAGGACAAGTAATGGTGCCACTCCATCCTTTTATTACCTCGTTTCTTCTTCGGATACTGTAGTTATATATTATAGCTAGGATTCGAAGTTAGAGGATAGATAGAATGGTGCAATCCAAAAAAACAAATAAAGAAAACTTTACGGATATTTGATATATTGTCCACGACGTATTAGAATTAGATAAAGACTAAATTGTAATTTAATACTCGCAACTATTCGAGTTTTTCAAGTTGATACCATCAACTTTGGTAGGTACTAAGTTAATAACCTCTCTCAAATAATATTTTTAAATTAGTACTCTCCAGTTAAAAATTCCGTTTAAAAAAATTAAATTCCTAAACTGCCCCTTCCCTCTCCCCCATTCCACCCCCGTCCCCACCCCGTCCCTCCGCCAGCTGCCGGACCCCCCTCCACGCCGCACCGCCTGCAACCATCTGCGCCCCCCTCCCCTCGCGACCCACTCGCCACCGCATCTCTGCGTCCTAGCGCCACCCGCGCAGCCCCGTCCCGACGCCGCCCGTGCACCCCGCCCTAGCGTCGCGCGTGCTGCTGCTGCTGTTGCTACCGATGCGCTACCCCACCCCACACCGGAGCCGCCTGTGCCCCCTCCCCCCTCCGGCTCTCGCATCGCGCGCTGCTACTGTGCTGCCCCACCCAGCCTTGGCGCAGCCGTGGCCTCCACCCCTCCACCCCCCGGCTCCCGTGCCGCGCTCTGCTGCTGTCGCTGCTGCGCTGCCCCCCTCCCCTTCGGCTGCCGGCATCGAAGAAAGAGAAGTGCTGCCAAAGTGAGATGTGGGGATAGGTTAGGAACATTTTTGTCATTTTTCATCTCCGTTTAACACAGTTAGGAAAGAGGGTATTAAGTTGATGCTTATCAAAGTTGAGGGTATCAACTTAAAAAACTCGAATAGTTGAGGGTACAAGTTGTAGTTTAGCCTTAGATAAAATGTGACTTAATGGTAGAGTCAATTGGGCCGGGCCGACCCAGCCTGCACGAGCCCGGCCTGAAAAATTAGCCCATGGGTCGGCCCGGCCAGATTAACCGTGGGTCCGAGCCGGTCCGGCCCCATATATTGGGTCGTGTCAGACCACATATATTGGCCCATAATATAGGCCCGGCCCGGCCCGAAGTCCGGCCGAAGCTTGACCCAGTTGCAACTTCCCCGGCACAATCGCTTTGATTGTCCCAAATCCTACCAGCTAACAGCATTTTTATCACTTTCACAAGGAAAAGAAAAGAAAAATATGTACACAACAAACACTATGCCCTTCAAATATGACTTGTATTACTGCCTAAAGTGGTGGTCTCTGTTATTATTATGATCATACAGAGTAGCAGTGAATTGAAATGGAATGAAATGAATGTTTGAACTGAAATTTCATTTCAATAGTTGCAAGTTGCTGCAGCAACAACATACATGGATGTATCCATACATAAGCTTAAGTTTAATAAAAAAACGTAGGTGGTTGCCATCGACTTCACCGTGCATGTCTCACCTCACTTGGTCACATATATTATGGCCCACCTCTTATATTGAGTCGCGTCTGGCCCTACGTGGCCCGACCCAAAGTCCACCGTGTCGTGGATCATGTTCCGGACTAGGCTTAAAATTTTTATCCATAGTCCAACCTGGTCCGGCCCGCTTCAGTTCATGGGCTCAAGAGGTCTGGCCCGAGCCCAACCCGGCCCACTCAATTTCGTGCCGTGCCGGCCGGCCCGGCCCGCTTGACAGTTCTACTTAACGGTAGCATGGGTTTGTAATGAAAAAAAAAAAAAAAACCAAAATTTGTCAATTCAAATTTTGGACATTTATGGAAAAGATATGTGTCTACAAAATATTGTTTTGATACCTATCCAGTTGTTTGTTTATTTATATTTTTTATTTTATTAAAAAAAAATTGCATTCTTAGAAAATATATGAAGGAAATTGTTGCGAGTTGCTTTCACTCAGTGTCATCTATCGTAAATAAACGACAATCACAGCACTTAATTCGCAAGCATGCTCGCGTGGCGAAAGGAGAAAATTTTGAGTTATATAAATTAGAGGGGCTGGCGAGGGAGACGGAGAGGAGAGGAGAAGATGGCAGGGGAGGGAGGATGAGCTGCACGTGCGGTCCGATGCGGGCGGCCGCATAGAGAGAGGAGTGTGTTTGGGTGCGGGCGGTCGCATGGGAGAGGTCGCGTCGTCGGCCTCGGCGGCGGCGACGGTGGTCCGGCAGCTGGTGGTGCAGATCCAGGAGCTGTGGGACTCGTACGATTCCACTCCCGCTCTCCACCACAGGCAAATCCCCCCCTCTTTTCTCTCTCTCTCTCTCTAGAACTATATAGTAACAGAATGAGGATCTATTTGCATTCTCTCTCTAGAAATTGGGGGTTGTGGAAAATATCTCAATTTGGAATATTTAAGATTTTTGGGTGAAATTTCTTAGTTTTGTTACGCTGGTGAGAAATCTGACGATATTTTGTGATTATTTTGAGCTGTGGTTGGAAAAGCCGGTGTCTTGGTCTATTCTGATCATTAAAGAGGAAATTTTGATTTTTTTTTTTTTGGGCGTTTAAGGATTTGGAATGTTTGGATAATTAGGGTCTGTTGGAGTAGTTTTCACTCGAATGGGTTTTATTTTATTCATTTATGTAGGAAGCAGGGAACATTTGATGTTCTTTTTCTTGCGTTTCTCCGTTTTTGTGGGATTTTTGAATGAGTTTGACTTACTGCTGTAAAAGTTGGCGTCTTTATCAATTCTCATTATAGATTCTCTCTACAACTTTCTCTGTCTAGAATTTTGGACATTGTGAAGGAATGGAGTTCTTATTAGTATGGAGTTCCAGAGGTTTTCTCTTGTATTTTTTCCACTTTCTATAGAAGTTCTTTGATTTTTTAAAGATGTTGACTTGCGGAATAGGCCAGTGTTGGTTCACGGATTTTTAAGGAATCAAAAGAAAAGTTATTCCTTTCAGGGCCCAAAACAATTTTAGGGACACGAGAGAAAAAGGGGTTTCCTCTCAGAACCATGTGATTGATTTTTTTTCTTATCGAAAATTTAGGACAACAATAGTCCTACGTGTTATTGCCTATTTTATTCATTATATTTTAACAAATGTACCAATTTAAAATATAGAAACCAGTATATACCTCTACTATTTTTAAAAACTAGAAATACTTTTATTTTTGTACGGAACAGTTTAAAACCAATTTTGACTGTTTCTTACAAAACAATGGTATTTCGTAGTTTTTTAAAATTGTGAGGGTATATGCTAGTTTTCATATTTTGAAGGAGGACATTTGCTGAAATATTCCTATTTTAAAATACAGAAATATATTGGAACATTGATTTTTTTTCTTTTCTTTCAATCCTGTACCAACCAAACACTGGAAATAAAATCAAATGGTATTTCTTGAGTACTTTTCTTGTTTTACCAAACACAGAAAAGGAAATGAAACCTGACATGAAGTCTAATTTTCCATCCAGAAGACGAGGGAATCCGAGAACCAAACGAGGCCTAAAGGAGAGTTATGTCTGTTTATTGAAGGAATTTGGAAATATTTGGATGATTGTTTGGTGGTTTTCTTAGATGCCAATATTTAAATTCTGCTTTGGCATTTCTCTGTCTAGAATTTTGGATATTGTGAAGGAATGTAGATCTTATAAGTACGGAGTTCTAGGCTTTTTCTCTTGTATTTTTCCACTTCCTATATAATTTCTTTGATTTTTTTAAAGATGTTGACTTACGTTTAGAAAGTTTGTGGCTTTAGCAATTTTTATTGTAAAGTAGAGTTGTCTGTTTATTGAAGGAATTTGGAAACATTTTGATGATTTTTAGTGGTCGTCTTTAATGCCAATATTTAAATTCTGCTTTGGCATTTTGTTCTTTTTGGGAGAACTAGGAAGATTTAGGGTTGAGTCTGGTCATTTTTCCTTTTCTTTGTTCATGTGTCAATTATTATTAGAGGATTATGAGAATGCTTAGGATTTGATTCTCTGTTAAGAGTTCTATCTTCATTAATCCCAGTCTGACCAGATAACTGGTTTAACTAATTTCAAAAGATGAAATCATATAGAAATTATTTTTGTAAAACTAGAAGTAGCCCATAGGTTGTTCGCTGGCAATTGCTCATGAGAATTTATATTTTATACATGACCGGTGGAGTCCAAAAATTCTACCGGCGGATGCGGATGAGTGTCACGTGTCCCAAATAATAACCAACCTCGCGTGCATGACTCCAAATCTTGGACACAAGACATTCATCCGTAACCGTCGGTGGAGTCTTTGGAGTCCACGGAAAGTGTATGAAATAGAAGACCTTCTTGATAAATGTTTCATTGTGGACAAGGAAACACAAACGCTCAAAAATGGTTGCCAGTCATTCAGGGCAGGACAAAGACTCCAAAATACACTAGGATACCAAAAACCTCAATGTTTCTGTTTTCGGTCCATGTCGTGTCGTTCATATTCATGAACGAACATGGCTCTTGCAATCAATTGTTGTAGAGAGAATATTGAGCATGGTGGAGTGTGTACAAGAGCTATCTATACATCGATGCACTAATCATGTTTCACATTTGGATCACATTCCTAATGCTCGAGTGCAGAACTTGGAGAAGCTAAAGAAATTGACAGAAATTAGAATTGTGTGGCGGAATCCACCACAAGTTCTTGCACCCCTTCATTTTACTTTCTCTAAGTTCTATTTTGTTGTTTGGTGTGGGGATATAATATAACACAAACCCTTGCAGTCAATTGTTGTGGAGAAAATATCGAGCATGGTGGAGTGTATAGAAGAGCTATCTGCATTGATGCATAGATCATGTTTCACATTTGGATCACATTCCTAATGCTCGAGTGCAGAACTCGGAGAAGCTAAAGAAATTGACAGAAATTAGAATTGTGTGGTGGATTCCACCACAAGCTCTTGCACCCCTTCATTTTACTTCTCAAAGTTCTATTGCGTTGTTTGGTGTTTGGAACTTGGGGATATAATTGGAGGTGGAATGCGGTGGGATCCGTCTGAAAAAAGTCATCCATTCTGCTGCTCTTTTCCTATTATGGTGGGGCCTATTCAATGAGAATTGGGCTTTTGAGCTGGAACTTGAGGACTGAAAAATTCTACATGGCTAGGAAACATAACTTGTAAAGCTTGGGTTCTTGGCCAAATGGTTACGTTGGTTCCTGGTGGAACCTAACAGAGGAAGCAAGGGAAGAAATAGTTGTTTGGTATTTAGAACCCAAGAGGAGACCGAGGGAAAACATGCAACATTCCTTGGTTCCCTTGTTCCATTCCAGGAGCAAACATATTTCAGTGGACGAGACATGAGAATTAACAGAACTTGAGATTTTAAGATTGGGTGAGTCCAACCATAATAGAACAAGAGCATCACAGTTGAATTTATTACTAATGGCTCCCACCTTTTCTCTCTTGTATTCTCCAAGTTCTGAAGATCAAAGTTACGTAACTTGAAAATTTAAGTGAAGAAATGCAAGAACGTGTCCGTTCCACCACACAGTTGTGCCAAGTTCTTTGGTTTTCCAGCTTCCCATTAGTCTAAACACCAAAGAGCCCCATAAGATGACTCTTTATATTGAGGATTAGATAACCATATAGATTAGTATTTGGCTATGTTGGAGCAATATATGTTGGACAAATCTGGTTAGTGTAGGTTGTGCACCAAAAGGATTTTGTGGATGGAAGGTTACTTGAAATCTTCAAAGTTTCTGCAATAACTTCAGTTCTTAAAATTATTCAATAATACTATTATTCATGTAATATACCACAATGTCACTTAGTAGTCAGGGTGCTCTGCTGGAGACAGAAACTGGGAGGCCGCAAAACGAGTGAATGGGGTCAATGAATTGTAAGGGCCAATTAAACAAGTGTACACTGGTTCAATGAACATTATCATTAAAAAAATGCAAATAAGAACCCACTATGATAATAATAATAATAAATGCCTTTATTCATTTGATTTAGATCAAGGTTCTGAATGGCGTTAGGCGGGTGCGCGGCAGAGAGAGTCCGCCTACCGCCTAGGCACCGTCTAGACGATTGATACATTTTGGACATTTTTTTTTTTTACTATTTTACCACTATTTTTTTTTTTTGCATAATATGCATATTTTAAGGGAGTTCATGCATAAGTAAGTTGTAGAACGAAGATTTATGAAGTTTTAGTTTTGTAAAAGTGAACCATAGGCCAATAATGCTTGCAAAAACCTTTTGGCCAAAACATCCGGTTAGGTATTGCATCGCCTAAGCGTCCGCCTACGCTGCCAAACCTCCGTTGGCCGCCTACTCTACCGCCTACCGCAAATGCAGGCGGAGAGACCGCCTACTGCCTCAACCGCCGTTTAGAACATTGATTCAGATCCAAATCTATGTAACTAAGATTACATTTAACATATCCCATTCACTAGATGAATTGGTTTGAGGGCAGTAATGCCAACATACAAAACATTTATTTATTTGCACGGCAACCGGGAAGGAAGTTAAATGTAAAATACTAAAATGATGACGGGACAATCCTATACATCTTAATCTAGTATGTACTTGTGTTGCTTCAGTTGCAGTTGTATTTATCTGTGCGTGGTTGGTAAGGACTATAATTGGGAGACTCGCTGACTATGCATGGTGTCAGTACATGCACTCTTTCAAGTAATGAGTACAATATTTTAACTTGTTAAGAAATTAATGAGCTAACAGAAAGGAAGGTGAACAGAAGGATGTGGGTTCGAGTCATGGAAAAAAAAGTGTAGATACATGGTGTAAGGATGTGTATGTTGATCCTACCTGGGCCCAGCCTTGTGTCATCGGAGCAGTCTTTACTTAATAGGAAATAGAATACATGTTAACTGCATATGGAGATCAAGAATTGAGGCTAGTCCTACAAGTTTCCATGTAATAGGAGCTATATATGATTTTTACGTCTACGATTTGGGAGAAGCATTATAATTGAGAGGTTTCGAATAAAGTAGACATAGGAACAAGTCTAGAGCTAGAGGATTTCAATGGCGCTGTGGTAGAGTTTTAAGTTTTGAGAGTCATATCCGTTTGGTATTATACCTTTGAAGTTGTAAGTAAAATTCTATAAAATTGACCATGCTTTATGGATCCGGGAGTTGAGAAGCGTGTGTAGAAAAATGAACATTGTTGCTATTAGAATATTAATATGTAAATTGAAAAATAATTCAAGAAATGAGTGTATTTGTGGAAGGTTGGAGCTTGTTGAATGATATAAATATATGACCCTCATCACCCACCAACACTCATGTGTTTTGGTGAAGTAGCAGAGACTTCAACATGGTATCAAAGGAACACATGTTTAAACTCTCTGGTGGTGCATGCTAAGCAGATTTTCAAAAAATTATGCTGCTGCCTGAATTCACTCTCAACCCATAAAATGGGTATGCGACCTTCGTGCAAACCATTTGAGGATGCAGTAAAGGATTTTCTAGTATTGTTGGCTTATACAACCATGAAATGTGTCTGCAACCATTGCAGGAGAGTGAATAATTTTCTATTAGTGTTGGCTTACATCAAGGATCAACATTTAGTCCGTATCTTTTTGTGCTATGGGATTACTAGGCATATCCAAGAAAAGGTTTCATGGTGTATCATGTTTGTAGATAATATTGTGTTAATTGATGAGAATAGAGAAGGGTTGTATGCTAAAATAGAAGTGTGGAGAAAGATTTTGGAATCAAAGAGTTTTAAAACCAGTAAGACAAAAACATAGTATATAAAATTTAACTTCAACCAAAAGACAAGGACAAATGAGGGGTAGTGCATATAGATGGTGTCACGTCCCGATTCCATCGAATCGATAGTCATCCCCCGGACGTGATGCCGTGCGAACCTAATTTGCGATCGCACGAAACATAGTCATAAGGTAATCCGAAACACGAGATCTAAGAGAGCAAGCAGACAAATTGAATCACACATTAAGTAGAGAGAACTTTGATCTTTATTGATAATAGACATCATTTACAGACTCCAGTGCAAGACTCATGCCGCGCGGGCTACAACATGACTCAATTACAAAAAAATGCCGATGAGATAGCCGTTCCATACGTTGCACACATCCCTCAATTTACAACAGAGTATTCCAGTGACCTGGAATGGAGGGACGCTGAGCCATCTTTCTTGGACAGTTGAGTCTTCAAAAGTGGAGTTGCGAAAAAAGTCTTCGACGCGCGGCCGAAGCTTCAAAATTACGAACGTCGTCGATCTAGTTGGCGCGTCCTTCCTGATTCACGGGACCTGTAAAGAGCGAGGATCAGTACGATCACATGTACTGACGAATGGCTAAGTAAAATCCAAGTTCTGCATTTGATTCAAGTAGTTTTATAAACATGTTAGCTAGCTATTTCTATGATTTTTCTAACCATCCTGATCGATTTGCATGTTAACATGTTTTGAGGCAAGCATATGAAATTGTATACATTGAGCACATCCTGTGTCACGTGCATTAGTTCAAGCAGTGAAGGTGTGTGAAGGTCACTGGCAATGTCAAGCCATCACGGACTATAGCTGGGTTAGACGACGACCCTTTCGCGGCGGGTAGCGAGCCCTGTGCGAAAGTTCCCGAATAACCCACGCCGATATAAGGCTGACGCTTGCTATACTCATTCCTCCCGGGCCGAATCGGTTCCTTGGCCTAGACAACCGTTCGAGGAAACTACACCTTGTCGACAAGTTGTCCAATGACCGTTTTGCAGTCTTGAAAAATGTTCTCTTTTCTAGAACCTTATCCTTTCTCTTTTAGTTGCAAAACTTAGCATTTCTTTTGAACTTAGTCGATTTACTCACTTAGCCATGTCGTTGCGATAAACGTTAATCGATTCATTCATTGTTTTGCATAGGCTAAATGGAATTGCATAAGAAAGCACGATTTTCATTTTCAATATCGGCAGTTTGATAGCAAGTGTTTCGTGAAGAATCGTACCATGATTTCTTTGATTCTACACTATGATGACAAGCATTTCATTTAACTTCATATTGATTTTGAAATAGAGGGTCGAGGCGAAGGAGGTCAGCCACTCGTCTTAGACTTGCTTCAGGCGAGGGACTGGTTGGTTGCGCTGATATTGCCTACGCGATCACCTTCAATCGCATAAGCAACTGATTAGAACACTGTGTAATTCAAGGAATTTCGATATGAATGCGAATCTCAAAAATGCAAGTCATGAAAATCCATCGGAAACATTCACGAAAACTAAAGCCAAAGCCAAATCAAGTGCGACATGAAAACCAGAGCAACGGGAGGTCTCTCCCGACTCAGCCGCAGAGCCAATCCTTGAGGCGCAATCCGCTGAATATGGAACTTGGTTCCGAAGAAGCCATTCCATAACGGAGAATGGATCTTAATTCAACCATTCCAGTTCGACCGATTCGGCCGATTCCGACCTATCGGTTCCGACCGAATCAATAGCGACATTGTTCCTTTCTTGCGCACCCCGTGGACGGAAACGGGACACGATGTAGGGACGGGGCACTACACCATAATCAACTAATAAAAAGTTTCGTCCTCGAAACTTAAGGATAGAACCTACCTTTACGAGAACAATGAAGGAAATTTTTCTTTCATTTTTGATTCAAGCACCCACGTCGACTCTTCGACCGAATGGTTCTCCAGAGTACACGGACGAGAGGGATCGTTCGATTTCGCAGCAACTTATCCTTGCGTTCTAAGATTTGAACTGGCTCTTCAACGTAGGATAAGTCGGACTTCAGTTCCAGCTGGCTAAAATCTACCACGTGGCTTGGGTCGTACACGTACTTCCGCAACTGAGAGACGTGGAAGACATTGTGTACACCTGCTAGCGCCGGCGGTAGGGCAATTTTATGGGCCACTGGGGTGACCCGCTCGAGTAATTTCGAACGGCCCAACGAATCTCCGACTCAACTTTTCTTTCGTGCTGAACCGAGTAACTCCTCGCATGGGCGTTACTTTAAGAAATACATGACCGCCCTCAAGAAATTAGAGGGGTCAATGATGGATATCGGCATAGCTTTTCTGGCGACTCTGAGCAATCTTTAATCTTTTCCGAACGAGCCGAACTTTCTGCACGGTCTGTTCCACCAGCTCCGGACCGAGGATCTGCCGCTCCCCGACTGTCCCAGCAAATGGGTGATCTGCACTTCCGTCCGTACAAATCTTCATACGGCGCTATCTGTATGCTGGATTGATAGCTGTTATTGTATGCAAATTCGGCCAGAGGTAGATGAATATCCCAGCTTGATTTGAAGTCAATTGCGCAGAGTCGTAGCATGTCTTCGAGAATCTGATTGATGTGCTCCGTTTGGCCGTCGGTCTGGGGATGATAGGCTGAGCTAAAGTTCAACTTGGTATCCAGAGCTGAGTGAAGGCTACTCCAGAATTGCGATATAAATCGTAAATTCCGATCAGAGACGATGGATACTGGAACTCCGTGCAGCCGTACTATCTCATCAAGATAAATCTGCGCCATGCGATCAACGCTCCAAGTAACTTTAATGGCAATGAAGTGCGCTGACTTGGTTAGTCGATCGACGATGACCCAGATGGCATCATTTCCTTGCGGCGTCTTCAGCAGACCAACAATGAAATCCATGCACACGTGCTCCCACTTTCATTCTGGAATCGTTAGGTTCTGCATCTCTCCGTCCGGTCTTTGATGCTCAGCTTTCACTTGCTGACATGTCATGTATTTCGATACGAAGAGTGCCACATCTCTTTTCATTCCGTGCCACCAGAAGTTTGTGCGTAGGTGCTTGTACATCTTTGTGCTCCTGGATGCAAGGCGTATTTCACATAGTGCGCCTCCGACAATATCTCCTTTCTAAGTTCTGAATCATTCGGAACGCATAGTCTGCCCTTCAATCGAAGCATGCCGGTTTCATCTTCCGCAAAGTCGGTCGTCCTACCCGTCAAAATTAGCTCTCGTATTTTCTTCAGGTACGGATCGTCCTTCTGAGCGGTCTTGATCTTTTCTTGCAAGCTCGGCTCTAACTGCAACTTTGCCAACTGTACATTCCTGAATCTGACTCGGAGTTCGATGCCCATCTCTTCTAGGTCGCGTAGCAATCTGCGATCAATGGATAGCGAGGCGATATACTTTCGACTCAGAGCGGCCGCCACAACATTTTTCTTTCTCGACGTATAGTCAATAGTCAAGTCGTAATCTTTGATCAGTTCAAGCCAACGCCTTTGTCGCAAGTTCAGTTCTTTCTGCATGAATAGATACTTGAGGTTCTTGTGATCGGTATAGATCGTGCACGCCACGCCATAAAGATAGTGATGCCACAATTTCAACGCGAACACAATCTTTAATCTTTTCCGAATGAGCCAAACTTTCTGCACGGTCTGTTCCACCAGCTCCGGACCGAGGATCTGTCGCTCCCCGACTTCGTCCCAACAAATGGGTGATCTGCACTTCTGTCCGTACAAAGCTTCATACGGCGCCATCTGTATGCTGGATTGATAGCTGTTATTGTATGCAAATTCGGCCAGAGGTAGATGAATATCCCAGCTTGATTTGAAGTCAATTGCGCAGAGTCGTAGCATGTCTTCGAGAATCCGATTGACGCGCTCCGTTTGGCCGTCGGTCTGGGGATGATAGGATGAGCTAAAGTTCAACTTGGTACCCAGAGCTGAGTGAAGGCTACTCCAGAATCGCGACATAAACCGTGAATCCCGATCAGAGACGATGGATACTGGAACTCCGTGCAGCCGTACTATCTCATCAAGATAAATCTGTGTCAGGCGATCAACGCTCCAAGTAACTTTAATGGCAATAAAGTGCGCTGATTTGGTTAGTCGATCGACGATGACCCAGATGGCATCATTTTCCCGCGACGTCTTCGGCAGACCAACAATGAAATCCATGCACACGTGCTCCCACTTCCATTCTGGAATCGTCAGGTTCTGCATCTCTCCGCCCGGTCTTTGATGCTCAGCTTTCACTTGCTGACATGTCATGTATTTCGACACGAAGAGTGCCACATCTCTTTTCATTCCGTGCCACCAGAAGTTTGTGCGGAGGTGCTTGTACATCTTTGTGCTGTCTGGATGCAAGGCGTATTTCGCATAGTGCGTCTCCGACAATATCTCCTTTCGAAGTTCTGAATCATTCGGAACGCATAGTCTGCCCTTCAATCGAAGCATGTCGGTTTCATCTTCCGCAAAGTCGGTCGTCCTACCCGTCGAAATTAGCTCTCGTATTTTCTTCAGGTACGGATCGTCCTTCTGAGCTGTCTTGATCTTTTCTTGCAAGCTCGGCTCTAACTGCAACTTTGCCAACTGTACATTCCTGAATTTGACTCGGAGTTCGATGCCCATAGATCTCTTCTAGGTCGCGTAGCAATCTGCGGTCGATGGATAGCGAGATGATATACTTTCGACTAAGAGCGTCCGCCACAACATTTTCCTTTCTCGGCGTATAGTCAATAGTCAAGTCGTAATCTTTGATCAGTTCAAGCCAACGTCTTTGCCGCAAGTTCAGTTCCTTCTGTGTGAATAGATACTTGAGGCTCTTGTGATCGGTATAGATCGTGCACGCCATGCCATAAAGATAGTGACGCTACAATTTTAACGCGAACACAATCGCCGCTAACTCCAGGTCATGAGTAGGGTAGTTCTTCTCGTGCAGCTTTAGCTGTCGGAAAGCAAAAGATATCACCTTGTTCTGTTGCATCAGCACACACCCCAAGCCCTGACCGGACGCATTGCTAAATATCTGGAAACCCTCAGTTCCTTCTGGAAGTGCGAGTATCGGGGCCGAGACGAGTCGTTGCTTTAATTCCTGGAAGGAAGCTTCACAGTCGTCTGACCATTCAAATGCGACTCATTTCTGGGTGAGGCGAGTCAGAGGCGATGCGATCTTCGCGAAGTCTTTTCCGAAGCGTCGGTAGTATCCCGCTAAGCTAAGGAAACTTTGAATCTCGCCGACGGACGCTGGCCGTTTCCAATCGACAACGGCTTCAACTTTCTTTGGATCGATTGCAATGCCTTCAGCTGAAATGATGTGTCCGAGGAATGCGATGCTGCTCAGCCAAAATTCACATTTGCTTCGCTTCACATACAACTGATTTTCTCGAAGGATGTAAAGCACGGTCCGTAGATGCTCAGTGTGTTGCTGCCTATTCTTCGAGTAGACGAGTATATCGTCGATAAAGACTAATACGAACTTGTCGAGGAATGGTCGGAACACCCGATTTATTAAATCCATAAAGGCCAGCTGGGGCGTTCGTTAGGCCGAACGACATTACCAGAAATTCGTAATGGCCGTATCGAGTGCGAAAGACGGACTTCGGCACATCGACCGGTTTGATCTTGAGTTGATGGTAATCCGAGCGCAGATCAATTTTAGAGAATACTGTAGCTCCTTGCAGCTGATCAAACAGATCGTCTATGCGGGACAGGAGGTATTTGTCCCGGACGGTGGCTTTATTCAGCTCGCGGTAATCGATACAAAGACGCATTGAGCCATCATTTTTCTTGACGAATAGCACGGGCGCTTCCCATGGCGAGACGCTGGGTTGTATGAATCCCTTGTCGAGCAACTCTTGCAACTGTACTTTGAGTTCTTTAAGCTCTGCAGGAGCCATTCCGTATGGAGATTTAGAGATCTGTCGGGTATCGGAGAATGTGTCAATAATAAACTCAATCTCACGATCAGGTGGCATGTCGGGCAGTTCGTCCGGGAACACATATGGGAATTCTGCCACAACGTCGGTCTGATCCGCGTTTGCACCATCCTGTCGCATGTCTCGAACGGACGCTAGATAGCCTTCGTACCCAGAATGCAGCATCCGTTGAGCAGATATTGCGGAGATCACCATGCAGGTCGGCGACGCCTCACCACACGAATAGCAGAATTCAGACACTCCAGGTATACGGAATGTGACCCTCTTTTCAGCACAGTCTATGGTTGCATTGTACGGACCAAGCCAATCCATCTCCAGAATGATGTCGTAGTTCTTAATATCTAGAACTATCGTATCAAAACTGATCTTTTGACCACCTATACAGATGATTCCGTCTCCGCTGACTAAATTTGTAAGTAGTGACATGTCCGACGGTACATTAACAGTAAGATCGAGACCCAGCGGTGTTAGGGGAAATTTGTGCTCGGCGGTGAAGTCCGTCGTTATAAAACTATGCGTGGCACCTGAATCAAACAATACACGAACAGGTTTATTATTGAAATGCAGTATACCTATCACGACTGTGTCAGATGCGAACGTTTCGTCTCGAATCATGGCATAGACGCGGCCCTGGGCATTGGGGCGACGGTCTTGGCCATTTTTGTTGTGCGGTCTGTGGAGCCCAAGGTGCTTGACCTCGGTTTTGTTGATGTTGCTGGGGGCGCTGGTTCGGTTTCTCCGGATAGTTGCGTGCAATGTGGTCCGTTCGGCCGCACCCGAAGCATGCTCCACAATTCAATCGGCACTCGTTGGCCACGTGCCCCTCCTTGTGGCAGAAATTGCAGACTATTCGATCCTTTGCCTGGTTGTTGCCTCCGTTGTCGCGGTTTTGACGCTTGTGCGCATTGTTGCCTCCCGCATTACTATGATGTTTGTTATTAAAGTGAACAACGCCAGTAGTAGCAGGAGGATACTTGGACTCCAGACGGAGGGCATGGTTGAGTGCCTCGTCCATGGTTTTGTATTCAGGCACCGAAACATGGGCACGAATAGAGGAACGCAGGCCCACTTCGAATCGTCGAGCTCGACTTGCAGTTGTAGGTAGATATGCTCCAGCAAATTTGGCAGTTTGTTGAATTCGGCTGCATACTGTCGTACTGTCATATTTTCTTGCCTTAACTGCATAAATTCGTTTTCTTTTTCCTATCGCACGGCTACAGAAAGATATTCAGTCTCGAACGCTTTTCTGAATGTGGCCCACGAGATCGCCGCCGTCTAGTGTTTACGTCGAATTGTCCGCTTCTGCACGGTCCACCAATCGTGCACGTTCATTCGAAGTAGGAGTTGTGCACACGCGACTTTCTTCGAGTCTTCGACACCTAGAAGTTCGAACTTATCTTCCAGCTCCTTCAACCAGTCAATCGTCACGGAGGGATCTTCTGTGCCGTTGAAGGAAGTGCGGCAGCTTTTTGTTAATTTTGACACGTCGAAGTTAGAACTTCTCGGTGCCGCAGGTGAGAGCACGGGCGCCTCCGGTTCAGCTTCGTTGGATCGAACCACAGGCTCAGTCACGACAGGCGTTATCGTTGAATTGTTGTTGGCCACGACCGATTGTACTATTTGTTGGAGCGCATTCAGCTGTTGCCGCTGCAGCTTGAATTGCGCCTCGAACCGATTCTCGAACTGGGTCTGACGAGCCTCCACCTGCTGACGATGGAGCTCATTTTGGCGTTGCTGCATTTCAAGCATCTGCAGCATCCGTTGCATCGGGTCGCCGGAGGATCCGGCTACGGTAGGCGTCGTCTCCGTTGGGTTGACGGAATGCTCGGGTCTGGAACTACTCGAGCCGCTGGAAGCGCTCGTCTCATCCTCTGCCCGAGGTTCCGCAACTGCAGGAAAAAAAAGGTAACTCTCGTTAGTTTCAGCAAATGTCCTGCGTTCAGCGTATGGAACAACTCATCTCATCGTCACGAGGTCAACGGTTTGAGACTAGAAACTTGGAGGCCAAGGACGTAAAATCGTGTTCTGATACCATTATGTCACGTCCCGATTCCGTCGAATCGATAGTCGTCCCCGGGCGTGATGCCGTGCAAACCTAATTTGCGATCGCACGAGGTATAATCATAAGGTAATCCGAAACACGAGATCTAAGAGAGCAAGTAGACAAATGGAATCACACATTAAGTAGAGAGAACTTTGATCTTTATTGATAATAGACATCATTTACAGACTCCAGTACAGGACTCATGCCGCGCGGTCTACAACATGACTCAATTACAAAAGAGTGCCGATGAGATAGCCGTTCCATACATTGCACACATCCCTCAATTTACAACAGAGTATTACAGTGACCTGGAATGGAGGAACGCTGAGCCATCTTTCTTGGACAGTTGAGAGTCTTCAAAAGTGGAGTTGCGGGAAAAGTCTTCGACGCGCGGCCGAAGCTTCAAAATCACGAACGTCGACGATCTAGTTGGCGCATCCTTCCTGATTCACGGGACCTGCAAAGAGCGATGATCAGTACGATCACATGTACTGGCGAATGGCTAATTAAAATTCAAGCTCTGCATTTGATTCAAGCAGTTTTATAAAATGTTAGCTAGCTATTTCTGTGATCTTTCTAACCATCCTGATCGATTTGCATGTTAACATGTTTTGAGGCAAGCATATAAAATTGTATACATTGAGCACTATCATATTCATCCTGTGTCACGTGCATTAGTTCAAGCAGTGAATGTGTGTGAAGGTCACTGGCAATGTCAAGCCATCACGGACTATAGTTGGGTTAGACGGCGACCCTTTTACGGCGGGTAGCGATCCCTGTGCGAAAGTTTCCGAATAACCCACGTCGATGTAAGGCTGGCGCTTGCTATACTCGTTCCTCCCAGGCCGAATCGGTTTCTTGGCCTAGGCAACCGTCCGAGGAAACTACACCTTATCGACAAGTTGTCCAATGACCGTTTTGCAGAGTCTTGAAAAATGCTCTCTATTTTCTAGAACCTTATCCTTTCTCTTTTAGTTGCAAAACTTGGCCTTTCTTTTGAACTTAGTCGATTTACTCACTTAGCCATGTCGTTGCGATAAACATTAATCAATTCATTCATTGTTTTGCATAGGCTAAGTGGAATTGCATAAGAAAGCACGTTTTCCATTTTCAATATCGGCAGTTTGATAGCAAGTGTTTCGTGAAGAATCGTGCCATGATTTCTTTGATTCTGTACTATGATGACAAGCATTTCATTTAACTTCATATTGATTTTGAAATAGAGGGTCGAGGCGAAGGAGGTCAGCCTCTCGCCTTAGACTTGCTTCTGTCGAGGGACTGGTTGGCTGCGCTGACGGCGCATACGCGATCACCTGCAATTGCATAAGCAATTGATTAGAACACTGTGTAATTCAAAAAATTTCGATATGAATGCGAAACTCAAAAATGCAAGTCATGAAAACCCATCGGAAGCATTCACGAAAACCAAAGCCAAAGCCAAATCAAGCGCGGCATGAAAACCAGAGCAACGGGGGGTCTCTCCCAACTCGGCCGCAGAGCCAATCCTTGAGGCGTAACCCGCTGAATATGTGACTTGGTTCCGAAGAAGCCATTCCATAACGGGGAATGGATCTTAATTCAACCGTTCCCGTTCGACCGATTCGGCCGATTCCGACCTATCGGTCCCGACCGAATCGATAGCGACAGTGTTCATTTCTCGCGCACCCCGTAGACGAAAACGGGACACGATGTAGGGACGGGGCACTACATACAAGTGATACTTAGGAGTGATAGCTTTCGGTATTTAGGATAAACTATTTATCATGTCAGAGACATTGAGAATGATGTCATGCATAAAATTAAAACACGATAGTTGAAGTAGAGAAGTGCACTTAGAGTACTTTGTGATCGGAAGATACTATAAGACGGCTATAAAATCAGCCATGGTTTTATGGTTTAGAATGATTGGATATTAAGAAACATGTTCAGAAAATTAGTGTAGCATAAATGAGAATGCTAAGATGAATGAGTGACAATACATTGAAATATAGGATAAGAAATGAGCGTATTCTTGTAAAGTTAGAGTTGATGTCAGTTGAGGATAAAATGAGAGAAAATCTGAGCGGTTGGATTGGACATGTGCAACGTAAACAATAGATGCGCCAGCTAGGAGGAACGGTAAAGTAGTAGTTAAAGGAGCTGCTATGACTAGAAGAAGGCCTAAACGAACTTGGATAGCGATCTTAAAGAAGGACATGCTTTTTTGTTAGCGTTGCAAGGGACATGGCCCTTAATAGAGCTGAATGGAATAAAAGGGTTCGAACTTCGAACAGCCCCTGACCCCAAAAATATGTGATGAAGGCTTTGTTGTTGTTGTTCTAGATCTCTGGAGGCATGTTGAACAACATAATATATATGACCCTCGTCCCTCACCAATACTTTAGAATTTTGGTGCAACAACAAGGGCTGTAAAAGTGGTTTTGGACAAGCGCACTGCTGACCAATATAAACAGACATCAGGAGGATCTGTAAGGTAATAGTTGAAGCAGTTGCTAGACCTACATGGTAGGCCTAAACAAACTTGGACTGAAGCTGTAGCCTGTAAAGAATGAAACGGGTTTTGTTAATATTACAAATGACATGACCCTTAACTGAGTCGAATGAAAGAAAGGATTCAAAGAGCCGGCCTCAGAAATTTTTGGGATAAAGGCTTTCTTGTTGTTGTATTGATTCTACTCTTACAGGGAAGTATTGGAACAATTGGTCGATTTTTTTTAGTGCTTATGTGGAAATGTATCCTACTCTACTCTTGTTCATGGTCCACCTTATTGTTTATAGTGAAAAGCTATTGGTGATACTTTCTGTATTTTGAGGTAACACAAATTGGTCGCTGCTTTTAGATGGAGAAGCAGTTCAAAACTAAATGGTTTTCTTCTATGCATGAACAAATACACTCAGAATGTATATGCTGACTTGAGATTTTATTGCTCAATGCTTCTTGACAGATGGTGTTTACATGATCTTGCTGATAGTCCTATGGAGGATGATTATTGTGGTCTCATAACGGGAGGAAATTCTGAGTTCTTAACAGTGATTGAAGCTAAGAAACCTCCTCCGACTAAGAAATCTCGGGGAGAAAAGCACAATCTTAAATTGGGTGCTTCAAGTTCAGCTGAGTTGATGGAACAGCAGATCTGGAAGGATTTCCCTGAAGATCTTTTCGAAGCTGTTATTGCAAGACTCCCAGTAGCTGCATTTTTCCGCTTCCGCTCGGTGTCCAAGAGATGGAACTCTTTACTGACCTCAAGCAGCTTTTCCCAACACTGTGATGAGGTTCCACACTTGCAACCTTGGTTCTATACCATAACCCATGAAAACATTAAGAGTGGAGCCATGTACGATCCTTCTTCGAGAAAATGGCACCACCCCTCGATTCCTTTCCTGCCTTCGAAGACGATCATTCTTCCGGTGGCCTCAGCAAGTGGGCTTATCTGTTTCTTGGATATAGGCAACAGGAACTTTTATGTCTGCAATCCACTGACCAACTCGTTAAAAGAACTTCCACCAAGATCTGTTCAGATTTGGTCACGTGTAGTGGTTGGAATGGTTCTGAATGGCAACACCATGACCAGTGGTTACAAAATAGTGTGGTTGGGCTGCAATGGGGATCATGAGATTTATGATTCGGTTCTAAACAGCTGGACTAGGCCGGGAACTTTACCATCAGGCATCAGGCACCCACTATACTTAAATTTCAGGTCTCAGACCGTGTCCATTTGTAATACTGTCTACTTTATGAGAGCTGAGCCAGATGGGATTTTATCCTATAATGTGACGACTGGTATTTGGAAGCAGTTTATAATACCATCGCCAATGCATCTGACGGACCACACACTTGCTGAGTGCAGGGGGCGGATCATGCTGGTAGGTCTGCTGTCTAAGAATGCAGTGACATGTGTTTGCGTGTGGGAGTTGCAGAGGATGACTCTCTTGTGGAAGGAGGTTGACAGAATGCCAAATGTGTGGTGCTTGGAGTTCTATGGGAAGCACGTGCAAATGACTTGCTTGGGAAACAGGGGTTTGTTAATGCTGTCTCTGAGGTCGAGAACGATGAACCGCCTGGTTACCTATGATATTACGAAGAGGGAGTGGCAAAAGGTGCCGGACTGCTTGCTTCCTCTTGGTCGGAGAAGGCAGTGGATTGCATGCGGCACTGCTTTCTATCCATGCCCCACTGCTTTTGCATGAGGACCCTTAGTTCTGGCGAAAGGTGGGTCTGTCTCTGGTTCATTTTACTTAATAATTTTTTTATTTATACTTAGTACTGGAAAGTAGCTTATAAATGGCTTAGCATGCATTGTTGATGTTGGATGCTTGCATGAACATCTTTCAGAAGTTAATTCTGATTACTCCTTAGTAATTTATATTTGGGTATATAATATTTTATTTCCTAGAAGTTTGTAGTTGTATGCTGTAGCTTGCTGATGATATGTGAAGATTACGATTTCTGACACAGTGAGATTACCCCTAAAAATGATAACTATTATGGAGGGGGAGGTTGAACAGTTGTTTCTCAAACAAGTTTGAACCTTCAACCTGATTTCAACCAGATGTAACCTTCCTAACATACCCTCTTGTTGTGCTACACCAGCTCAGTTATCTGCTTAGGTCTTTTTTGTGTAAATAAGAACTCCAAACTATAACTGTATATGTATGTAGTTAGTTCATCTCTTAGTTCTTGTGCAATTTATGTAATTGAAAACCCAAATATGATAGATATTTTATTTCCTAGAAGTTTGTAGTTGTATGCTCTAGCTTGCTGATGATATGTGAAGATTACGATTTCTGACACAGTGAGATTACCCCTAAAAATGATAACTATTATGGAGGGGGAGGTTGAACAGTTGTTTCTTAAACAAGTTTGAACCGTCAACCTGATTTCAACCAGATGTAACCTTCCTAACATATCCTCTTGTTGTGCTACACCAGCTCAGTTATCTGCTTAGGTCTTTTTTGTGTAAATAAGAACTCCAAGTTAGTTCATCTCTTAGTTCTTGTGCAATTTATGTAATTGAAAACCCAAATATGATAGTTGGATAGGCAGTGTAACCAACAGATCAGAAGCAAACATGTTGAGGATCGTCCACAAGGAATTATTTCAAAAGTAAACAAGGTCTCGACCTCTTTTTAAAATATTAGTCAATATCAAAAGGAAAATCTTGATTTACTATATATAGCCCAAAACTAGCAAACTACTAGCCCTAAACAACATTTTAGAAAAGAAATCATAAAATTAAACCATAAGAAATACAATTCGTTATCAAACCAAATCGAGATATATGTGGCTTGCAACCAAAACATTGACCTGTTTGGCGGGTCAGTCAATGATCTGTAACAAACAAAAAACTGGCTGGTTGCCTGCAGTTGGCTGGTCTATCAGCTACTACTTACTGTTTTTGCCTGCTTATCTTGCTCTACAAAACCTGAGATAAATCTCCTTACCTAGTATGGTACCATGTTTTCCATTGGTAGGGTGTGAGTGTAGGTTCCATACTTTCATATCTTAGTTCTTTGTGTTGTATGTTTTCTGTTGGTTGGAGTTTGTCACAGCATATTAGTTTTAAGTACCTCCCTGTTTCCATGAGGCTCGGCCATTTAGGACCCACTTTGGTGGCCACCCGATGTGGGGTCTAAATAAGAGGCAATTAGGACATTTCAAAGACAGGAGAAGATACTTGGACTCTTCTGCATGATCCTTTTTAACATATCAAATAAAGTAGTATTATACAGTTGGTAGAAATTGCATGATTTTATGATTTTTACTATAATGTTTATTAAGTATGACAACAACAACAACAAAGCCTTTTATCTCAAATTTATGGGGTGAGCTGTTTGAATCCTTTTCTTCAATTCAGCTGTGTTAAGAGCCATGTCCTCTAACACTAACAAAAACATTTTCCTCCTTTAAACTTCAATCGATGTTCATTTAAATCATTTTCTTCCATTCAGTTCTGTTAAGGGCCATGTCCTCTAACACTAACAAAAGCACTTTCCTTCTTTAAAACATCAATCGATGTTCATTTAAATCATTTTCTTCCATTCAGTTCTGTTAAGGGCCATGTCCTCTAACACTAACAAAAACACTTTCCTTCTTTAAAACATCAATCGATGTTCATTTAAATCATTATCTTCCATTCAGTTCTGTTAAGGGCCATGTCCTCTAACACTAACAAAAACACTTTCCTTCTTTAAAACATCAATCGATGTTCATTTAGACCTATTTCTAATCTTAGTTGTTCCTTTAACTACTATCTCATCGCTTCTGCTCCTGTAACTATTGTCTTATCACTCCTTAGTGGAGCATCTATTGGTCTATACTCTATGCTACACATGTCCAAACCACCTAAGACGGTTTTTTTTCTTCATGTTTTTGTCGATTGATGCAACCTCTAACTTTCCAAGAAACACTCATTTTTTATCCTATCTTTTGATATATTGCCGCTCATCCATCATTCAAAAACCCCATAGTTGAATTTCTTCGTCACTGCAAAATATTCTCTCATAGCAACGTAAGTGGATGGAACAACAAGTAATTGATGAAATTTTGCTTCCTTGAGAATTGAGATAAAAGTGCGATCTCTTGAACATATTTTTCTCGTAAAAATCCTTCTACCGTATTTTAGATAAAAATATACAAGTAATTGTGGTATTCTAGCCATTGCCAACTAACTAGGATCACATATATAATTTTGCAACTCTGTTGATAGCTAATTGGTAAATTTTTTGGTATGTGTTAACTACTTGTTAAGCCTGCTGATAACTTATTGATAATATCTACAGTTATGAATTAATTGTATAACAAAAGTGAATTGAGTGGCGAAGTTACGTTTTAGCAGTAGTGAGTGTAGGTTTGAGACAACAGCCCTTCCCGTGCCTTCACTTTTGCCTACTGTATCCTATTAGCAAAAACGTCTCTTGTTATTGATGATCTGATAATAAACAGTAATCAGAGTTCTTTATTTCTTTGGTTGACACTGAGTGTAGTCTGGCATGCAATGATGAGTTGAACAATGAGGGTCTGGGCAGTGGCGACTAGAAAAAGAGAGTTTAGTCTGGTAGAAGTTCAACAATTGCCTCCAATCTTATTAGAAGACATTTAGTAGCTGCAAGCATGAACTCTCTACGGCCTACACGTTGTAAATCTTGCTCGGAAATCATATTTCCTTGTAAATAAATATTCAAGTGCTATGTTTGAAATCCAAGCAATTCATCACTGGAAAGCACGGTCGAGGTTCAAGTGCCAAGTTTCTCTTCTATGCTCATTGCTGATCTTACCTTGAACTTCATCTCACTTTTATTCCAATCATGTACTCTCTCTTTATCCTTGATTTATACATGTTATAAGATTGCCTGATTGATGTTTCTTTGTTCAGGTTCAGGTTCAGGTTCGGCTTTATGGAAAGCTTGGATCTTCAGGTTGCCAAATTCTGATCCTAATAGACACGGTTATGCTTAGTAGTTTTTTTTTTTTTTTTTTTTTTTTTTCATTAGTACTTGTGTAGAGACTGGAAATGGAGACCTAAATGCAGACTGATAAAAAAATTGTGGAGAAAATAATATAACACTAGTAGATACAGATGTGCTTGTATTGTAAAATGTTGCTCTACTGATTTATGGTTCTGCTATCCCACGATCTGGAAGGACTAATATAAATGTGTGCCCTTTTCTGCAGAGAAAATAATTCAATCTCATCCTGTTATGCTTTGCAGCTGTTATACCCAACTTTGAGGATTTCTCACCCAATGCCTATTGTAGGGGATAATTAGTGTTTACACCCTGGATTTTATACCACCTTAGAGTTTTAAGTCGTGACATGCCCAATTGGAAAATTTGGATCCTTGATTTTTATTTTTGGGTTTCTTTTTTTTTCATTATACCCTGAACATGAGTACAAGTGCAACGACCGACACATGCAGGGTATAATAAGAAAAAGAAACCAAAAATAAAAACCCAGTCATTTTTTTTCTTCAACTGGGCTTAAAACTTAAGATGATATAAAATTCAGGGTCTAAATGCTAATTAGTCTCCTATTGTAGGGAGGCTAACCATATTCCCACTTTCTACAGTGCTCAACTTCAGCTAAAGTGATCATGATATTTCCAGTGTTTTTTCCTAATCATTTATTAACATGACTGGGGTGTTCAATCTAAGTATGGATAGTTCTTCTGCAGCCTGCAATTGATTTCTTCCTTTCACACTATTTCTGTTGTTGATGGTTCAAATGAGTTTGAATTCCTGCGGTAACAAATTGTTGTTATCGGTTCCTAGTATGAGGAACATTTGATCTATACATGTACCATGCCATACAAATGACCTGACTTTCCGTGTCTTGTAGCGGTATCGGATCCTATGAGAATCGGTATCGGCAGTATCGATGGTTTCGGATCGGTTTTATTCTACTCAAGGTTTCAATATATTTTGTATCTACTTTCAAGTGACAGTGTTCCGTTCAGTTTTATTCAAAAGTTAAAAAGTGGAGTTGCATGGCAGAGATCGAACATCATCGAAATGAACTTGGGGAGTTCATGAAGTCCAGACATTCACACTGAACTTACAAGTTATCAACCTTGGGCTCAATGATATTGCACTTGAATTGGTTGAAGTTGTAGAAGCATGGAAAAGGACAAGAAAAGTCCATGCGGCTCCAAACAGAAGAAGCCTCATGCGGCTCAGGAATCCTTCAGAACTTTATGCAGCTCGGAAATCCCCAACAGCTCTATGCGGCTTAGGCAAAGACACGTGGCCATACGCTGTCAGCTTCTACAGCTGGCCATAAAGCAGCCTCCCAATTAATTGCTCTGATGACAGCTCTGACGCAATGAATGACAGCTCTGACGCAATGAATGACAGCTCTGACATAAAGCTGAAATAATGATGGCGTGCTCCTTGGGAAAAGAAAAAAAATCTTTTATAACTGGCAGTATCCGTCGAGTCCCAAAATACCCCTATGCGGCTGCCCTCTTCATGCGGCTGCCTCCTTCATGCGGCTGCCTTCTTCACGAGGCTGCCACCCTCATGCGGCTGCTACCTTCATGCGGCTAGGATCGTGGGGGCCACCCGTATGCGGTTCACTTAGAAACCGCACTCATGCGGCTCTGTCAGAACATCCCCCTCGCAACAGTTGAGACACGTGGCGTTCTTATCCCCCTCGAAATTATGGCTGCTAGCAAATCATAACAAACTCAGATTTGTTACAATCATCATAATTACCCAAATCAAATCAGATCAGACAAATCGAACACGTGGCAGGAGATCCGAGCCTATTATCACAAATTATGAAAATTCATGGCAATCAACATTAATTGCTCATAGGATTTGGTGCAATCCACATTAATTGTCCAGATTCGTTGCAATCAAAATTAATGGTCCAGATGATTGGCCGCCGACTTTTCAAAGGGGGAATCATCGCAAACCCTAATGATTATACCCCCACCTCTATAAATAGCAAGGTGCCATTTCCTTGCAAAGCACCTGGAGACCTGAGGAGACCTGGACCCCTGGACACCTGGAGACCCCGAAGGCTGAACACCCAGAGAGAAAAAGGCACGCACAGAGGATTCTTCCCACGCATCCTGAGAGCATTTCTTCACCATAGCCAAGGCTACGTCCGATCGTCCAAGGAGTAAGACAGAGCTGCCGTCGCTTTCCCGAGCCTCTACCGTCACCTCCCAGAATAAAAAATAAACAATCGTACTTAGATTGCTGTACCTAGGTTTTCGTCCCTAGGCTTTCTTTGTACGAACGAGTTTGTATTGTGAGTCTAAGTTCAGTCCTCCTATATAATTGTTCTGTACTTTTACAATCAATGGCAAACACGATGGCGACTCTGCTGGGGACTAACTTTTCCACGGCTGAGGAGTTGGTGACGCAATCGGACGCAGCCAAACTTGGCTCCATTCAACAAATACTGGTCGCCCGGTTCGACCAGCAGGCGTTTGAAGAAATGCTCTCCGACGGGAGCGCTGGCCCGGTCCAGCAGCGAGCCCGCACGAAGAAGGTCCGCAGGGAGTGGAGGCCCAAATCATTCGCTCCTCCCCAAGCTCTCGAAGGAGTACTCTCTGTTGCACAAGACGACAAAAAAGACCCTCTTGCGGCCCCACTTCGGACCATAGAGGACTCTACTGTCCCCAAGTCCGGCAGAGGAAAACATTACAATGCTGGACTTGCAGGGGCAAAGAGAAACTCTGTGCGGTCTAAGAAAAAGCCGCATAGGGACGCCAGCCGCATGAAGACTTATGCGGCTACAAAAGCCAGCCGCATGCAGAAGACTCATGCGGCCAAAACTCTCAGTCGCATGAAGGAAGCCCATGCGGCCACACATGCTAGCCACATGCAGACAGCCTGCACGGCCACCGCTCCTAGCCGCATACAGAAGGGTTATGCGGCCACACATGCTAGCCGCATGCAGACAGCCTGCACGGCCACCGCTCCTAGCCGCATACAGAAGGGTCATGCAGCCACACATGCTAGCCGCATGCAGACAGCCTGCACGGCCACCAATCCCAACCGTATACCATCTGCTCCATGCGGCTCACGGTCAGTCTTTGATCGCCTCTCATGCGGTTCTGACTCGAGATATTCCCAAGAGAATGCGCCAGACTCTGTGCGGCACCATTTGGACTCTTCTTACTATGTACCTTCGGGTGTTAGAACGAGGAAGTCTAGGACAGCGCGGGCTTGGCGAGCTCAGTCAGCTGTCTCAACCTCTGACCATCCGAGCGCTCCGCTCACTGTTATGTGGGCCTCCGATGGAAAGTTGTACCGAACCACTCGAGTCCAGCCCCCGGCGGCAAACGGACAGAGTGGTTCCCAAAAGTCTCCCAACAATCAGGGAGCAAACATAGTGCCAATACACTCGGAAGCTCGGGTTTCCCAGGTTGCTCGAGATGCACCTGACTTGCGTGACGTGATCTGTCACAAGCGCAAAGAAAGAGAAGAAGCCTCGATGTGCAGAGAGTCCTTTCCTGGACATCACTGCACTCAAGTCATTGTCAACTGCTGCTGCAGCAAGGCGACCACACAAGAGGAGCGGCGATCCGTCTTCCAATGACTGCAACACCCAAGCTCGGAAGACGAGGCGCTTCTTGTCGCCTCCTGCAATTCTGCTCACAAGATCCTTAGCAGCGGGAGAGGAAAGAAAACAAACGTCTCCAACCCAAAAATATCAACCAAGAAACTCTCTTCTAAGCGGTTGTCCACGACCGATACGGGAGAAGTTTTTCAAGGTACTCGCTCAAAGACGAAATCTGCCACACTTGGAGATTCGTCGTCCACATCTCTGGGAGGCGCTGGAGCTGGGGGTAGCACTCCTCCAAACATCCGCGACAACCCGGTGTTCCAAGAAGATAATCCAGGGGAAACGGTCTCCCGAACAGACGCAGCAGGTTCCGACGTCCCCGAGGACGTCCGCGACTCTCAAGACGAGGCAAGCTCTGAAGCTGGGGGTACCACTCCTTCTGAGTCCGAACCAGAGGAGAACATTCCCACATATCCTGACGACTTCTTTGTACAAGGGTATGACTCAGAGAGCGCGTCCTCCACCGTCCCTTCCATCTCTCCTCATGTGAGGACGGTATTGATGACAGACAGCAACCAAGATGGTTCCAGTGATCGCCAACGCATCGACACTCTGGAGGCCCTACTGCACGCCTTGGTCAAGTTTGTGGACGAAATCAAAGCGGCCCTTCCAACTCTGCAAGGGAGGACGCCTGGCCAACTATCCGTGCCACGATTTCTAGTTACCGTGTATTCCAAAACTCCATCATGGCTAAAATTATCTACCGTAATAATTAACTAAATAATTACTATAAAACTCTAAAAAAAATCACCATTTAATTCAAAATAAATAAATAAAAATATTATCAAAAATTTTGGGAAGAGGGGCTACATTACATGATCGTGCCTTCCACACTGCACCAATGCTTCAAGTACGTCGATAAGCATGGCTTCGTGAAGACAGAATTTGCTGACATCGACCCCTTTAAAGGGGTTGAATCTTACTACTCCGACTCATGCTTGTACGAGAAGTCAAAAATGTACCTTGTTGAAGAAGATACTCAAGCTCCAACTGAGGCAGCAACTGGATCGGAAGGACCTCTAACGATCCACCTCCAAGCCCGTAAACCTGGCAGAACTGTACCCCTTACGGCCGCTCTGCGTAAGGACGCAATCAGCCTCTCTGCACAGGAGGAGCAGATAATAATCCGACTGCCAAGGTCTGGCCAAGCGCCAAGACCCACGACAAAGCCACTGACAATCAGGCTGCCTAGACTGAGTCAGCAACAAATAGAGGAGCGCAATCCCTCTGTCAAGCCGATGATGATCCATCTTCCCCGAACGAATTGGAAGCCGAATACTAAGCCGGGGACTGCTAGCCAGCCAACAACTCCCCGCCCAGCACCAAGTACTAACCTGGGGGTGGCTAGTACGCCAACGACTCCATGTTCTGCTCCACCCATGGAGCCCCTGATGATTAAGCTGCCCAAGTCATCCACCCAATCTATATTGACACAGGGGGTGGTTGAAGCAGAGCCAAAGCTGGCCAAGTATGTGGCTGCTCACACGGATGTTCCATCCGCAGATGATGTAATCCCGCTGGAAAAGATACCTTACTTCATCAATAAAGGGCTATCTTTGAACTACCTCGAGCTTAATAAGCTTTGTACAATGTATGCTATGGAACACGGTATAGGCACCCACCTGCACACACAGGTGACAAATGTTTACACCACAAACCAACTTACTCCAGTGGAAGACGCTTACCGCATAATCGAGGGAGAGGATCATCCAATCATCTTCGGCCGGAAGAATGACCTACAACCCTTCAGGGTAGAAGAAGTTGATCTCGAACCCGACACCGGAAGATTGCCCCTTTATCTATATAGTTCCCGATCCAAGTACCTCATGCAAAAATATGGGTATGATCTGGAAACTACACCAGGCTTGAACTACGACACTGGACGGCAACTACCCTTACAATTGCCGGTCCCGGCTGGAAAACCACGGGATTACTACAACAAGACCATATGTGGGCTAGGTTATGTTACACCTGCAACGACCCCTGAAAGCTCAGATGAGGAATGCGACTGGCATTCACACTCAATCGGATCACCAACTTCTGATTCAGACGTCAGCGTTGGGGACATGTT
This sequence comes from Iris pallida, assembly GCA_029216955.1. NCBI lineage: Eukaryota > Viridiplantae > Streptophyta > Magnoliopsida > Asparagales > Iridaceae > Iris > Iris pallida. The sequence continues at coordinate 14,600,873 of JANAVB010008800.1, read as the reverse complement.
CAGGCAAGTCTGGTCCGTCAATATGGCATTTGCCGACGCCTACGAAGAAGATGAAGACATTCCTGAACTTCTTGAGTTAGAGCCGTGGGCACAACAGCTAGATGCGCAATGGAAGAAGCGGTTCGAACAAAGAGTCTCCCACCGAAGATGAGGTTGTACAAGTTGATCTCGGTAATGCGTCCTCTCCAAAGCCCATCTTCGTCAGCAAGAATCTGACAGACGAAGAGCGGGAATCGCTACTACAGCTCGTCAGAGAATACATCGACGTGTTCGCCTGGAGCTACGAAGATATGCTAGGACTGAACCCAGAGGTTGCACTTCACAAACTCAATATTCGTCCGGACGCAAAACCAGTCAAGCAACAGCAACGACGGTTCCTGTCACTTTCCATTCCCAGAATACGCATTTTAGTACATGTATTACTTTAATATATTTATTTAATATTTATCATGTATTGATCTATAGTTAAACCCCTTTAATTTTATGTTCATTAATTTCCTGCAATTTAATTTCTGTATTTTATTTTCTGCTTTCATACTCTGCTTTAGCTATATTTGGGTTCGGCTTGGATTGGACTTAGTATGCTATTTTATCTTGGACCCAACACAAACCCCCACCTACCACCACCCCTTCCATTTAAAGCCATCCCCTTTCTCTCTCTTCATTACTTCACTATTAATCTTCTTCTTCCTCATAACTCCTCTCCCCACCTACCAGCCACCAAGGCAAGTACCAAACTTGCTTCTTGATGTATCACCATTATTATCGTTCCATCATCTTCCTTACTTGATTTTGAGCCTCTTTAGTACTTAGCATTTTTAATTTCCATGGTTCATTTCTTGTAGATCTAAGTTTAATGTATTTTCGGATTTCTTAGGTTTTGATCTAGTAAACTTTATTATCTTTAAGTTTTAATAGTTTCATGTTGTAGAGAATTTTGTTCTACCCCATTTTGACCTATGGAAGTTCAGATTTGGGCTTGGAACGAAGGATTTAGAGAGCTTGGAAACAAGGGTTTCCATGGTTCTGTCCTTAGGAAATTCGGAGAAGAAGAACAGATCCTGGCCGCATGACAATGCTTGACCGCATGAGTTTTTCATGCGGCAAGTCTTCTTGAGCCGCATGAAGTTGGCCGCATGAAGTGTTGGCCGCATAAAGTGTTGGCCGCATGAAGTGTTGGCCGCATGGAGTCCTGGCCACGTGGCATTTGACTTTATATTCTGCCTATATAAGGACCCGAGTCCTTTCTGGCCGCATAAGCTTGGGCTTAATTAGCCGCATGAACCGTCGACTTTCCGACTGCATGAAGTTTTTATATATATATATAATATATCTCAGCCGCATGAGCTGCGTGTCTTCTCAGCCGCATGGCGCTGACCATTCTCAGCCGCATGAGCTGTATGACTTACCCTAGCCGTATAGGGACCCTGACTTAATTAGCCGCATGAGGCCCCTTTAGTTTCTAGTCGCATGAGTCTTTGCTAACTTGGCCGCGTGGAATCACCCTTGTCCAGCCGCATGTACTTATTCATTCCCGGCCGCATGAAAGCCAAGTCTCGTGAGCCGCATGAACTCTGGCTCTAATACTTTTTGGTTGATGTTTGTCCTGAATTGACACTGATTGACATTGATTAATTGTCTTGGCATTTATTAGCATTAGTTGGCATCTTTACATTAATTTACATTGATTGTTATCTTGGCATTAATAAATAAGGATTGATATCTTAATTTAAATAATTGATCATGCTTCCTAGTTGGAACTAAGAGATTGGCTAGTCGTCTTATTGAATTTAATGAATGAGACACGTTCATATTAACTATGAACTATTACAATCGACTGGCTAATCTCGAATATTGGCATACAGGCACATGCAGGCTTCAAATTATTTATTTATTTATTTATATAGTTATTTACTTATCTTACAAAAATAGCATGTGCACTTTATGGTCAAGGCATGATTACTCCGTGGTTAGTTTTGATTGTTGCATTACGCTATGTAAGACCTACAACCTGACCGCACTGGTATCGTTGTAGAGTTGTGCATATCGTACCCCGTACGAAAGTACTCATTTGAATGGCCATGACCCACGGCATGGGACTTCACTCAATGTAGAGACTATTAAGTTAAATAAAATAATGATTGTATGGAGAGAATGGATTCCCGAGTTCTTATATGGCAGCCCTCTTGGGACTAGTAGTGCCCGACAGGCCGGTTGGTCCCCACAGATACTGCAAATCTGCCACACGGACAGGAAGCGGTATCTGGTTATATTATCTATTGTATATTGTATATTGATGACGAACGTCCCGCTGGGACTCGTCTAATTCATGATTGGCGCAATTGATTGACTGGATAAACTAGCCTTGCTTGCACATAGTAAGAACTGAGAAATCCTCTATTGTATGAATCCAGGATAACCTGGAACTTACAGTAGCAAGCCGTAGTAGTTGTATGGCCGTTTAAGCTAATTTGTTTGTGTACTATCTCTACTCTGATGACTAACTAAGATGATCGAAATATCAGGACATGACGGGTCAACTTCTGTCCTTGTTTAGTTGGAAGGTTGGTTCGAAGTGTCGTGATGTGATGTGAATCCCAGTAGTCAGCAGAGATCTATTTATTATGTTTTCTATTACTGGTTTCATTCCTCATATCGTGCTCTCTTGCGGTACTTGCTATTAGAGGTCTAACCTCTCTGGTTTTGTATAGCCAAATTTAGAGCCGGTCCCCGAGGATCCAGCTTACTTCTACCTCCAAGATGGTCAATACTAGAGGGATGATCGCAGGAGGACTCGAGTTGGTTCCTTACTTTCCTGCTCGTTTTGTTATATACTTTAAACTTTGCCGTTTGGCACCGACATGTTAGTCGGATTGTCTTGCACCTACTTTTGCATAATTGTAACTAAGTCAGACTGCAGTTGATAACAATTATGTATACTTACTACATCATCTGGCTGTGTTTTGTAAAGCCAGATATCAAGAACATTTTGACTGAGCATTTGGGACACCTTACTTCTTTATCTCACATGTTCTCTATTTCTGTTTCTTGTTTGAATAATTGAGACAATAGATGTGAAGAGACCATAGGGAGACTTTTATGTAGTATGCACCCCCTCGTCTTGTAGACAGCATTGATCGTATTATACGGTATTCATCTACCCGTAATACGTAGCTGGCAGAGTCATTCCCCCGCTCTCCAGTATTCTGGTTCTGGGGCGTGACAAGGTTTTAGTGGTGGCCCATGCAGGTCTGATTTCAGACTTGTGGGGTGCTTTGATTTATAGGATGTCTCAATCACACATGTTCCCCCTTGATCTCATGATTCGTGTTTTCAATTCTAGCTTGACATTCCAGTATCCTTTGACTTCATTGATCTTTTCTGTCCGGTCGTTTGATTGTTCTCTTGTCCATTTTCTTAGGGGCACTTCGTCTGCACCTATCAGAGCTGGACAGCAACAACATGGATAGCAACATGGACAACATGACCAGGTTGGTCAGCAACAAGGGTCGGTACTAACTCAAGAGACTATCCAGGAAGAAGTGATTGTAGAAGCAGCAGCTGGATCGCAGTATCCAGAGGTTCCACCACCACCAACAGTTCCACCTACCCCTGCGAAAATGGACACACCGGCCCTTCTGGAGATCATGAGAGGGTTGATGGCCACTCAGCAACACCAGATGTTAGCCCAGCAGCACATGCACGCTCAGTTGCAAGGGCAGAACGTATTACTCAACCAAGGGTTGCAGACAACTTTGGAAAGAGGGACGAGGCCAGATTCAGGAGCATCAACCAGATTTTGCAAGTTCAACTCCCGTCGTTTCGAGGGCACGAAGGATGCCATCTCAGCAGATACATGGCTTAAGGATATTGAGGCTATTTTGACAGCAGCTAAGGTGTCGGCAGAAGAACGTGTGGATCAGGTGAAGTTGCTGCTTCAGGATCTCGTACGTGATTGGTGGGAATCAGAGGAAGTAGGTATCAGACGTCCCGTTGCTTGGGACGATTTTACAGCAAGATTCAAGACAAAGTACTATAGAGTTGTGGCACAATTTGAGCTACAACAAAAGTTTATCAACCTCAAGCAGGCCGGTAAGACAGTAGATGCTTATGCAGCGGAGTTCTGCAGATTGAGTAGGTTCGCCCCAGAGATGGTAGCAACGGAGCGCCAGAGGGCGATGAGGTTCCAGCAAGGGTTTCATCTTGAGCTCTTGCAATTGATAGAGGGGCACAATTACCAGGCTTTCGATGAAGTATTGACGGCAACCCGAAGGCATGAGATCACCATTCAGAGGATCACGGCAAGGGCTGGAGGTCAGAAGAGATCTCACAGTCAGATTGAAGGAGGAGGGGGAGCAGCGCCCCGAACAACAGCACCATCCCTTGGTATTCGTATCCACGATGTGGCGATACGAGGGCCAGCACCACCACCCAGGCAGCAGCAGCAGCAACAGAGGAAAAACCAGCAACCCCCAGCGGGCTGCACTTATTGTGGGAAGATAGGGCACACTAAAGATGTGTGTCGGGCATTGAACGGACTGTGTTTGACATGTGAAAATCCAGATCATCGGGTTACCACATGTCCCATGAATTTGAGGTCAGGAGGACCAGTGCAGCAGTTTCTTGCTCTGCTAGCACCAGGGGCAGGACAGTATCGAGGACTCGCAGTGGCAGTGAGACCATTGGCCTAGCGTCCGTTAATGTCGCAGGCTCAGATATTTCGGCAGCAGGGACCGCCGATACAGCAACACCAGCATAGACCACCCCAGCATCATCAAGGAAGGGGCCAGCAGCAGCACCAGGCTAGGCCGCCGCATGGGAACCAACAAGGAGGTCGAGGGCAGACATTCACACTGTCCTTGGAAGAGGCATTAGCATCAGAAGATGTTGTGGTAGGTAACATTCTCGTCGCCTCATATCCCGCAGTAGTATTGTTTGATTCGGGAGCATCACACTCATTTATATCTGCACAATTTGCGACATTGTTAGGAATGGAGTTCAAGGCATTGCCAGGGAGGTTGAATATACTCACTGGTAATGGGCTCGTAGGAGTTAGTAGAGTTATTCTAGCGTGTAGTGTTGTAGTTTGCGGGCATTCCTTACCCGCCCAGTTGATAGAATTTCCTGTTGGAAATTTCGACGTTATCTTAGGCATGGACTGGCTGAAAGACAGTCATGCGATAATAGATTGTCGTAGTGGGAGTGTATCTTTTGATATTCCAGCCATGAAGAGATTTAGTTAGATCAGAGGCAACTCAGCAAGAGCAAGAAGTAATAACGGCAATGGAAGAAGTTCAAGTTTCGAAGGTAGTTGAAGAGTTTCTTGACGTATTTCCTGAAGAACTTCCCGGTCTACCACCGGTTAGATATATTGAGTTCAGTATAGAATTGGCACCTGGAACTAAACCGATATCAGATCGAGTTTACAGAATGGCAGATTCGGAGCAGGCCAAGGTATATCAGTACATAGAGGAATTGAAGGAGAAGAAGTTTATCCAAGCTAGCATATCACCATGGGCAGCACCAATGGTACTTGTAGGAAAGAAGGATGGATCATCCAGATTGTGTATCGACTACAGGAAGCTTAACGCGATAACAGTGAAGAACAAGTACCCACTACCAAGGATCGACGACTTATTTGATCAGTTGAGCAGGGCTAGATTTTTCTCCAAGATAGATCTTCGTTCAGGGTACCATCAGGTAAGGGTTCAGAAGGAGGATATTCCCAAGACAACATTCAGGTTGAAGTATGGGCATTATGAATTCTTAGTAATGTCGTTTGGTTTGACCAACGCTCCAGCAATATTTATGGATTTGATGAACCGCATCTTTTTGCCATACTTAGATCAGTTTGTCGTTGTGTTTCTTGACGACATTCTCGTATACTCTGCCAGTGAAAAGGAGCATGAATACCACCTCAGGAAAGTGTTGCAGGTTCTGAGGGAGAACCAGTTGTATGCCAAGCTCAGTAAGTGTGAGTTCTGGATGAACCATATTTCATTTTTGGGTCATATCATATCAGGAGCTGGAGTAGTAGTGGATCCCAAGAAGGTAGAAGCAGTAGAGAATTGGCCAGTACCCAAGACCATAGCTGATGTACGGAGTTTCTTAGGATTGGCGGATTATTACAGAAGGTTTGTATCAAATTTTGCAAGGCTTTCAGCACCCATGACCCGCTTGACACGAAAGGATGTACCATTCGTCTGGTCGGCAGAATACCATGCATCATTTGAGAATCTGAAGCAGAAGTTGATATCAGCGCCCATTCTTACATTGCCAGTTGGACCCGGAGGTTTCACTGTATATTGTGATGCGTCAGGTAAAGGACTTGGATGTGTCCTCATGCAGCACGGGACGGTAATAGCATATGCATCTAGGCAACTTTGAGACCACGAGAAGAATTACCCAACTCATGACTTGTAGTTGGCGGCAGTAGTATTTGCTTTGAAGCTATGGAGGCATTACTTATATGGTGATCGAGTAGACATGTACACAGACCATAAAAGTCTGAAGTACATCTTTACTCAGAAGGAGCTGAACATGAGGCATAGAAGATGGTTGGAGCTGATCAAGGATTACGACGTGGAGCTGCAGTATCATCCAGGCAAGGCTAATGTGGTAGCAGACGCTCTCAGTAGAAGAGGCGGCACATTTATGTTGACAACACAGAAGCACATTTTAGAAGACCTTCAGGAGATGGGCATAGAAGTTATACTTCCTAGTGATATAGGAGTTCTAACAAGTCTACAAGTTAAATCTGACTTGGTAGACAGGATCAAGGCAGCTCAGACGCAGGACCCAAGGATTCAGAAGGTTAGGGCAGAATGTGAGTCAGGACTCTGGAAGGAGATGAGAATTCATGAAGATGGTACTCTTAGGTTTGGATCGCATCTATGTGTACCTAGTGGGGATATTAGACAAGAAGTTATGGCAGAAGCTCACAGTTCTCAGTATTCTATACATCCTGGAGGGACCAAGATGTACCAGGATATCAAGCAGCACTTCTGGTGGAATGGAATGAAGAGAGAGATAGCTAGATTTGTTTCCCGTTGCTTGATATGTCAGCAAGTGAAGGCAGAAAAACAGAGGCCAGCTGGGTTATTGCAGCCACTTCCTATCCCAGAATGAAAGTGGGAGCACATCACAATGGACTTTGTGACCGGTTTACCGAGATCGCCAAGTGGTAAAGATGCTATTTGGGTGATAGTGGACCGGATTACAAAGGTAGCACACTTTCTTCCTTTCAGAGTAGGGCAATCTACAGAAAAGTTGGCAGAGTTATATATGCAACAGATAGTCAGGCAGCATGGAGTCCCTGTCAGTATTATGTCAGACAGAGATACCCGTTTCACATCACATTTCTGGAAAAGCTTGTATCATAGTCTAGGCACCAAGTTAAAATTTAGTACGGCTTACCATCCACAGACGGACGGGCAATCAGAAAGGACAATTCAGACTTTGGAAGATATGTTGCGAGCTTGCACCCTAGATTTTGGAGGATCTTGGAAGAGCCACCTGCACTTAGTCGAATTCTCATACAACAACAGTTATCAAGACAGTATCCAGATGGCACCATTTGAGGTACTATATGGTAAGAAGTGTAGATCGCCACTAGCATGGGATGATATCGGGGAGAGGCAGATGCTAGGCCCGGAATTGATTGTTCAGATGGTTGAAGTAGTTAAGGGGATTAGAGAGCGACTTCGAATTGCGCAGGATCGGCATCGTCATTGGGCGGACCAGCATCGTAGGCCGCTAGAATTTTTCGTTGGGGACCACGTGTTCTTGCGGATCTCACCTACCCATGGGGTCATTAAGTTTGGCGTTCGCGGGAAGTTGAGTCCGCGATACGTAGGACCATTCATTATCCTTGATAGGGTAGGCGATGTTGCTTATCGTCTGTCCCTTCCACCTTCGTTAAGAGTGGTGCATGACGTGTTTCATGTATCTCAGCTGCGAAGGTATGTATCGGACCCCAGCTATATCCTTGATCATTCTGAGCTGGTTGTTGGTACCAACCTTGTCACTCCCTGATCCCAATAGACGTATTCTTTCATGAATTCTGTACATGGTACCCCGTATTTAGCATCTGCATAATTCTATTTATTATTATTTAATGGTTGCATGTAGTTTTTAAGCATGTCATTAGTGGAATGGTTAGAGCGTGTTTAGAGGTTAGGGTTTTCTTAAGCCAACCTAACCCCTATTTATATTCTCTTCCTCACTCTCTCTCCTCATTTACTCCTCCATTTATTTTCCTCAACCACCATTCTTAGGCAAGTACAACTTGCTCAAAAGTGGAGATTTATGCATTTTTTTATTTTTAGATTTTTCCTTTGATATTATTTGTCTATATTGTTCTTCTTTCCATTCTCTACAAGTTTAGTTCTTGGAGTTTTTGATTTTAATGACTAGTTTGGTGTAGATCTAAGTTTTTAAAACTAGGGTTTTATGTATTTTCATGGTTTTGATCTATCAAACTTGGTTATTTTTGAAAACTAATGGTCATAGGTTGTAGGAAATTTGATTCTACACAATTTTGACCTTTGAAAAGTTAGATTTTGACTTGTTTTGAGGAAGTTATGGCCAAAACAATATTTTGATATTTTCTATGTCATCAGTCCTGGTTTCGGCAGGGACAATGAATAGTGCCGAGCCGCATAAGGATGCTGCATAGTGCTGTATAGTGCCGAGTCGCATAAGGATGCTGCATAGTGCCGCATAGTGCCGAGCCGCATAAGGATACTGTATAGTGCCGCATAGTGCCGAGCCGCATAAGGATGCTGCATAGTGCCGTATAGTGCCGAGCCGCATAAGGATGATGCATAGTGCTGCATAGTGCCGAGCTGCATAAGGATGCTGCATAGTGCCACATAGTGCCGAGCCGCATAAGGATGCTGCATAGTGCCACATAGTGTCGAGCCGCATAAGGATGCTGCATAGTGCCGCGTAGTGCCGAGCCGCATAAGAATGCTGAATAGTGCTGAATAGTGCCGCATAGTGCCTATTTTGGCTGTTTTTGGCTATTTTAAGTCCTATTTGGCTGAATTGTGGCCAGAATTTCTCCTAACTCACAACATGAAAGTTGTAGATCTTTGTCTTGGCTTCAAGAATCTTCATGACTAGCGAGCTCTTCATACCATAAGTGCATAGTACCTTCTTATTCTATTTTCCTCTTGTGTTTTGGTCCTCGTTCTTGATCTAACTCCTATACGTATGCTGGATAAACCTATGTGTATACTAAGGTACAATCTATGTGAGCATCGATGTGCTATCCTATGTGCTAAGTGTTCCTATATGATACCTGTCAGTACCTCTAAGAGTCCAGCATTTACATTGCGATTGGTCAGTAGCAATGACGTAGTATGTGTTGTGTGTCGCATTACACCAAGAAGGGGGTACATACGTATGACTCTATGAGCCAGTAAGGATCACTTCTTGGGGTACTCGTACAATGTACGACATCTAGGGGAGTGAGCATGAGACCACGACATGTGAACTCCGAGGATAACCTAGGGATTAACTAGGCAACTAACTTGGTAGATGTATTGGGTGAGAAGAATTCCGAGATCGTGCCATACTAGCCACCCCAGGACCAGTCCTGACGTGTCGGGTTGGCCACCACGGATATGGTTTCACTCGCCTATAGCGGATGGCTATATCCGACTCCTACGAGCTATGTGTTATATGTTTTAGCGCGGTAGCCCTCCGGGGGACCGGTGCATAATCAATGTGCTATATGTCTTATGGTTTGGCTAGCCCTGCTGGGTTGACACGATCTGAGGATTCCTTTTAATCATTATCGCGAGGATAACTCTGCCAAATATAGAAAGCCGCATGAATGAATGGCCGCTTGAAAAATGACTTGACTGTGCCTTGTAACTTCCGTTAGTAGCCGAGGGACATGGACTGTCATGGTGCGTGGTCCAACCTATGTCCTTGTTTGGTTGTTGGGTTGGACTATCGTGCTAGGACAGGCTGTAGACCGAGGTTACGACCGGAAGCTTTTATTATTACTAGTATTATTAATTTATGCTTGGGTTTTATCTCACTCTTTTGTGCCTCCTTGTGGTACTTGCTATTCGGGGCTGACCCCGCTGGTTTTGTTTGGCCAGATCTCGTAGCAGTGCCTGAGGATCCAAACTTCTTCCCCGACGTCAATGGTATTATACTAGGAACATGGCTGGCGGGGGACTTGAGTGGATTTATTCTCCACCACTCTAGTATCTTTACTTATGTTCTGGCATTTAGCCACCGGCACCTGTTAGCCGGCTAATCTGGATATTTTGTCTTGCATAATTTGTAATTAAATCAGACTGCAGCTGAATACAATTATGTACCTATGACTCTCTGGGCTAGCTAACTTATAAAGCTAGATTCCCGTGATCATTTTGATGATGCGTCGAGGACGTCTTACTGCTTTATCTTATATGATCATTATTTACTGCTTCTTGTTTGATTGATTGAGACCTAGATGCTCTGTGAGACCATAGGAGACTTGATTGTAGCATGCACCCCCTTGTCTCTTGACAGCCACGATCGCCGTATGACATTTATATACCTCATATGGAGTAGCTGGCCTATTCCGTCTCCGTATTTCGGTTCTGAAGCGTGACAAGGTTTTATTGGTGGCCCATGCAGGTCTGATTTTCAGACTTGTGGGGTGTTACTATTATAGGAGTCTCAATCAAAATTTGTTCCCTTTGAATCTCTTGCCTCAATTTCTATTTCCTCGCCTTGATTGATAACTTGAATTGCATCCTCGAATCTTCCTCGTCATGTCATTTGATATCATGTATCTTACTCTATAGGGGTGCTTCGTTCTCAGTAGCTGGTGAGGCCAACATGGAGGAACGTCCAGTAGAGCATGGCTCGACGGGGCAGCTGCCGGAAAGAATGCCTTCTCCTGATAGGCAAGTATACAGATGGCACCGTTTGAAGCATTATACGGAAGGAAGTGCAGGTCCCCTCTGGCATGGGACGATGTGGGAGAACGAAAATTGTTGGGACCACAAATGATCACGCAGACAGTGGAGACAGTCAAGTTGATCAGACACTACTAAAATATGCTATATTAGCGACGTGTTTTAGCGACGTAAGAAAATAACGTCGCTATATATGTAATATAGCGACTCTCGTCATGTGACGTCGCAAATCGTCGCTAACTAGCGACGTTCAGCGACATTACATAAATTACGTCGCAGAACAGCGACGTTCAGCGGCAGAGTATTAATATATGTCGCCATATAATAAAATTTTGCGACGTTTAGCGACGTCTTTAGTTGACGTCGCTAAATGTTTTACTTAGGGCACGCTGTTTCCTTTTCCCCCTCACTCGAAAATTTCCAAAATTTTCAGAATTCCTTTCCCCCCCGCGACTCTCCCCCCACCCGGCGACTCTCTCCCCCCCCCCCCCCGCGACTCTCCCCCCCGGCGACTCTCTCCCCCCGCCCCCGGCGACTCGCTCCCGCTCCGACGAGCTCCTCCTCCCCCAATCCGAGATCCTCCTCCTCTCCCTAGCTCCTCCTCCTCCTCCCTCTTCCTAAGGTAAACCCTAACCCTAACCCTAACTCCTCTCCCTCCTCCTCCTCCTCCTCCTCTCACACACACACACGGACACACACACACACGGACACACACACACACACACACAGACACACACACACACAGACACACACACACTGACACAGATTTTATCATATTCTTCTTGTGCTCTTTTTCATATTATTATTCATGTGTTATTTATATGTTGTATCTCTTTACATGTATATATATATTTATATATATATTTGTGTGTGGTTGTATATTTATTTGGGGTTATGGTTGTGGGAATGTTGAGAGGTTTTGATTGTGGAAATCAATGAAAGGATGAGGAAATGATGGAGATTGAAGGAGGATAGAAGTGTGCTTATGGGAAGGGGGTTTTGGACAGCAACCAGCAGCCTGGGCTGCTGTTTTCAGCAGTTTTGGGGGGGGGGACAGCAGCTATATGCTGCTGAAATTTGCAGCAGTGTGCCCCCCACTTGACATTAGTTAGCCTACTTATTAGCCCATCCTTTTAGCCTATCTTTTAGCCATTAGTTAGCCTACTTATTAGCCTTTAGTTGGACACACACACACGGACACACACACACAGACACACACACACAGACACACACAGACACACACACACATGTCACCTATATATATATACCTACATGTTATATATATGTGGTTATATATAGATATATATGTGTGTGTGTCTCTTGGTATAATATTCATGTTGTAGTGTTGTGGTTATATTGTAGTGTGGTGATAGTGTGGGAATTGATAAATGGAATGGATGTAAGGATGATAGGAAGGATTAGTGGACCTATAATCCTATTTATATGTGTCCTATATATGCCTATATGTGTGTGTGTGTGTGTGTTAGCCTATATGTAAGCCTAGGTGAGAGCTTATGAGTGTGGTATCATGGGTGATATATGTGAGTGAGTGTGTAAGTGAGTTGTGTGGATGAGTGTGAGGTTAAATGTGTTAGATATAGGTTAGCATCTTAGGCCATATCCTAGTTAGATATGTAGTTGTTAGTATCCTAGAGTGTTAGAGCCTTGGTTTGGGATACCAAGTTGGGGTTAGAAATAGGATACTAGTTAGCTATTGGTATGTGTAGATATATATTAGATAGATAGTTGGATGGATAGGTGGATAGATGGATGGGGAGTAGAAGGGGAGCTGCTGCCCCCATTCCAGCAACAGCAACAGCAAGAACAGCTGTTGTAGCAGCAGTTTACATCAGTAGTAGCACCCCCATGGCCCCCCACTTGTAGTGATTAGCACTAATGGGGGCAGGAGAGGTAATTATAGGAGTAATTAGATCTAGATCTAATTAGCACTTGGCTACAAGGCATATTCCAAGAATATTCTAGAGAATATTCCAAGTCTATTCTAAGGAATATAGCGACTCCTATCGTTTGAAATAACCACATCTTGGCTATTTGTTAAATAGATCGACCCTGAGCTCCCATGTTTAGTCGTGCCTTCAACATCATGTTCAAATGAAGGTGACAAGCAGCTGACTATGAAAAAATATGCCGTCTTGAGCTTCATAAAGAAATGCAAGATTACAAGCTCCTATGTAGTAATCTTGCATTTCTTTATGAAGCTCAATACGACATATTTTTCTATAGTCAGCTGCTTGTCACCTTCATTTGAACATGATGTTGAAGGCACGACTGAACATGGGAGCTCAGGGTCGATCTATTTAACAAATAGCCAAGATGTGGTTATTTCACAGAAGCCATGAATTACCGGGAAAATAGGAAACATCTCGTACTCCTCCCGTGAAATCGTTACCGGAAAAATAGGAAACACTTAGCAAACACTTAGACGTTAGCAAACATTGTTAATTGGTGTGTTCATCTTTGCAGAATTATTTCCAAATGGAGCTGAATTACTACTTGCGAAATCGTTCATGGATGTACAATCGTCGTCCTGAAGATATGTGTGGTGTGCATGATGAATACATAGCGGGAGTAGAGCAGTTCCTGCAGTTTGCTAAGGCGTTCCCTCAGTACATGGACGGCACCAAAATTAAGTGTCCGTGTGTGAAATGTCATAACGTGAAATATTATCCAGAAGTGGAAGTGACATATCATTTGTACTCGAGGGGTTTCACGCCTAATTACTATCAGTGGACCGCACACGGAGAACTTGTGTCGTTAGCATCAGAGCCGGAGCCTTATGTTGAGCCGTATATGCATGCGGGACCTAATTTTGTTTCAGATAATCATGCATACGACGACGGGTGCGTGAACATGGTTTTCGACGCTGCTGGGCCCAGTTTTGTTCCTGATGCAGCTGAGGAGGCACCGAATGTCGACGCTGCAAAGTTCATGGAGTTGCTGGAGAATGCAAGGACTCCATTGTATCCTGGTTGTGAGGATCATTCACCGTTGGAGGTGGTTACAAGACTTTTGAGCATTAAGTCAGATTTTAACATGTAGCAAGAATGTTACAACCGAGTGCTGGAGTTGATTATAGAGATCTTGCCGGCGGGTGCTAAGTTACCTAAAGACTTCTACCGGTCTAAGAGGATGGTGAGATCGCTCTGGATGGGATACGAGAAAATCGATTCTTGTCGCAATGGGTGCATGCTGTACTACAAAGACGACAAGGACGTAGATGTGTGCAGATTTTGTGGTGCTGATCGCTATAAGCCAACTAGTACAGGAAGGTCTACCGGTGCAAGAAGACCGACCGATTCAATGCACTACCTGCCTTTAACGCCGCGGTTGCAAAGATTATTTATGGTGAAAGAGACGGCCGAAAATATGAGTTGGCACATGCGAGAACAGATTGAAGGAGTGTTGGATCACCCATCCGATGGAGAAGCGTGGAAGCACTTTGATCGAGTGTATCCTAATTTTGCTTCAGATCCACGTAATGTCAGGTTGGGGCTATGTTCTGACGGTTTTACTCCTTTTGGTCTTTCGGGATCCCAGTATTCGTGCTGGCCTGTGATTGTCACTCCGTATAACCTACCGCCTTGGATGTGCATGAAGACCGAGTACATGTTTCTAACCGTTATAATTCTTGGTCCGAACAATCCCAAGAGGAACATTGATGTGTACTTACAGCCTTTGATAGATGAGTTGAATCAGTTATGGGAAGTAGGCGCTAACACGTACGATGTTTCCAGGAAGCAGAATTTTCAGATGAAGGCAACCCTTATGTGGACCATCAACGACTTTCCGACATATGGAATGTTATCTGGATGGAGCACTCATGGACGTCTCTCATGTTCGATTTGCATGGACCGTACTAAGGCTTTTCGCTTGAAACACGGAGGAAAACCGTGCTTCTTTGATTGTCATCGACAATTTCTGCCAAAAGATCATCCGTTCAGAAGGAACAGGAATGCATTCCGTGCCGGCGTTGTAGAGAAGGGTGATCCACCGCCAAGGTGGTGCGGAGCCGCGATATGGGAGGAGGTTAGAGATTTTCCAAGTGCTATCGAAGATCCTACAACTGGGTACAAGTGCGATAGATTTGGTAGAGATCATAACTGGACAAAGAGGAGCATATTCTGGGATCTGCCATATTAGAGTACCAATCTGATCAGACATAATCTTGATGTCATGCATATTGAGAAGAATGTGTTTGATAACATAATTAATACTGTGATGGACATAAAGGGAAAAACGAAAGACAATCCCAAGGCCAGGTTGGACTTAGCAGAAATATGCAAACGCCCTGCGTTGCATTTGATAGAGCAGAATGGAAAACAGTTCCTGCCGAAGTCGATCTTCTCACTGGACAAGGAGGATAAAGTGAGACTTTGTCGGTGGATCCAGGGCCTAAAATTTCCAGACGGATATGTGTCAAATCTGAGAAGATGTGTCGATCCGAAGGAAAACAAATTGACGGGTATGAAGAGCCACGATTGTCACGTATTCATGGAGAGGTTAATTCCGATTGTATTTCGGGAATTCTTACCGCAGACAGTTTGGGATCCATTGACGGAGCTTAGCATATTCTTCAGGGACCTTTGTTCTAAGAAATTGCTCGTTGATCGTCTAGAAAAGCAAGAGAAGGACATTGCGGTAACACTGTGCAAGCTAGAGAGGGTGTTCCCTCCTGGATTCTTCGACTCTATGGAGCATTTGCCGATTCATCTATCCTATGAGGCACGTGTTGGTGGACCCGTCGAATATCGATGGATGTACCCGTTCGAGCGACATTTGAATCACCTAAAAAGAAAGGTGAAAAATAAGGCACGGGTCGAGGGTTCTATTTGTGAAGCCTATGTTCTCGAGGAGATTACAAACTTTTGTTCGATGTATTTCAAGCCTCATGTTGCAACTAATAGAACGAGAGCTTCCAGAAACGACGACGGAGATCATGAATGTAATGATACAATACTGAAGGTATTCAATGCTTCAGGAAAGCCGTCGGGTAAAATGAAGAAGAGATATCTGAACGATGATGAGCTAAGGGCTGCTCAGGTGTATGTATTACTCAACTGCGATGAGGATGAAGTAGAGAAGCTGGAGGGGTAAGTAATTAATACGTTTACATTATTTTAATAGTGTTGATTATTAGACTATTACATTAATTGAACGATGTTGTTTTCAGCATATTTAATGATGAAGTGAGGTCAGGTAGGCCACACATAACAGAAGAAGAACTAGAACAAGAAATGAGGTGTTATTTTCCATCATGGTTGAGTGCATATGTAAGACTTGAGAACTCTGTAATTATCTTTCAGTATATGCACGACGATTGAGAATGAGCTTAATTTATTTTTTTGTGGTATTTAGGTCGATAGTCCATACGCAAGACTTGAGAATGAGTCTATTAGAACGCTAGCCAAGGGACCAATTTATGCTGCAAAAATATGGCCAAGCTACTGTGTTAATGGGTTCAGGTTCAGGTCAACAACTTGCCCGATCAGAGACAACTTTGTGGATCTCGACTCCACCAAAAACAGCTGTTTGTGTATCAGATCTTCGAACTACAAAGATGTTGATGCGGGCAACGATTTCTACGGCATCCTACGGGAGATTGTGGAGCTGACATATAGTTATGGAATAGAGCCTGCTAAGATTGTGTTATTCAGGTGTGATTGGTTCGATCCGATTGAAGGTCAAGGTTGGAAAGTAGACAAGCACGGTCTTGTGGATATAAACTATCGGCGTCGATATCAAGCCTATGAACCATTTGTCCTATCAAGTCAGGCTCAGCTCGTGTACTTCACACGTTATCCTAAACGAGGAACAACAAGGTTGGACTGGTGGGCAGTATGCAAGACCAAAGCTAGAAATATCTTTGAGGTTGACGATATAGCTTATCAAGAGGATGAACTACCTCTTGTAACAAATAGTATAGAAGTGGACAATACGGAAGTTCCTCATTACACATCTAATTGTGTAGAAGAAGTAGAATTATCCAAAGAGGAAGATGCAGCTGAAAGTGAAGATGTAGAAGAAGAAGAAGAAGAAGAAGAAGAAGAAGAAGAAGAAGAAGAAGAAGAAGAAGAAGAAGAAGAAGAAGAGCTAAACGAACAAGATGAATTTTCAGAAGAGGATTAAATATGTACGACGCGGAGGACGTCGCGGAGGACGTTATCTTTAGTGACACTTTTGTGACAGATATTTTCCAAAAATCTGTGATGTATTTAGTGACACTTTTGGGACTATGATATTTTTCAAAAATCTGTGATGTATTTAGTGACACTTTTGGGACTATGATATTTTTCAAAAATCTGTGATGTATTTAGTGACACTTTTGGGACTATGATATTTTTCAAAAATCTGTGATGTCTATCATATAAATATGTTATTATCAGGTATGGCAGGAGGACGACGCGGAGGACGTCATCATACGAGTCAGTCCCGTGTGCCTCGGGATAGGGAGGCAGATTCCGTACCCTCATCCTCATCTCCGAGTACGCCAGTGTACAGTACTGTTCCCGGTCCATTACCGGGACAGGGCAGTTCCAGCAGGTTGGCGACTGATCTTCCCTCGTCGTCCAGCATTCCACCATCGTCGTCCAGCATTCCTCCGGCGTCCAGCATTCCTCCTGCGTCCAGCACTCCTCCTGCCGACGCCCAGCATATGGAGGACGGGGATGAGACTGATCCTGACCAGGCAGGAGGTGATAGCGACCCTCCATGCGCTCCACCGAGCGAGACGCGGATGGAGATTTGGACGGACGGGCCTACGAAGTAAGTTAATTAGTTAATATATATTTCTCAAATGATTATATGTACATATATATTCATGAAATTTATTATTTTATAGATATCGGCCTCCTGCAGTACAGAGAGCGCTGGAAAGATTTCTGAGGGAGAACTATGGTGGGCCTTGGATTAACTACTCAGATGCTCCCGCCGATAGGAAGGCCTTTTGGTTGGCCCACTTCAAGGTAAAAAATTTGTTTATTTTTAAATTTTAATAATCATTTTTGTATATTATACAAGTTTTCTATTTGACTTCTCGTAGAGGACCTACTTCTATCCACCACACCGGGCGGCGAAGATCGAGGGCCAATTTCCTGCCGTCGCAGGCAAGCTCATTCGTGATGCGATCCGCGACCAGAAGGATCGTGACCACGCCGGAAAGCCGATCCAAGGTTGG
The DNA here is from genome assembly GCA_029216955.1 of Iris pallida. NCBI lineage: Eukaryota > Viridiplantae > Streptophyta > Magnoliopsida > Asparagales > Iridaceae > Iris > Iris pallida. The sequence continues at coordinate 14,582,753 of JANAVB010008800.1, read as the reverse complement.
ATCACGCCAGAGCAGTGGACTGCGATGAAGGCTAGATTCGCCGAGGACGGGTACCGGGAGCGGTCTGAGAAGGCCAAGATGGCGCGGTCGAGCGCCGGTAAGTGGTGTGGTGGCTCCATTCCTATGACGGAGCATTTTCGTCGTCTGGTACGTTTCCTATGACGGACATCATTTTATATATAGTTGGAAAGAATGTTTAATACTAATAATAGATAAATATATATTTTAACAGGTAAAAAAGGGTGAGGACCCCAACATGGTGACCGTCTTCCTGGTCACCCATCGGAGGGCTGGAGAGTTCATTGATGAGAAGACGACGCAGGCATATGTACGTTCTATCCTTTATATTAATTTACTATAACAGAAAACAGGAAAATAGATATCAATATAGACTTTAGCAAACACTTAGACGTTAGCAAACATTATTCTAGGCCAAGTTTCTTCGGCTACAAGAGGAGGCGGCGGCTGCTGCTGCTGCTGCTAGTGCGCCAGCAGAGGGAGGGGCTGGTACTTCCTTCCAGCCGCCTACAGCTCCATCGTCGGACGACCTCTGGATGACCGCCGTTGGTGGTCTTCAGAAGGGTACGTACTACGGTACGGGATCCTACGGCGTCTATTTGGCTTCAGAGTCATCCCGGGCCCCCTCTGTCAGTGCGCAGTCTCCAGCTTCGCAGGCGTCATCACAGGCGCATGATATTGCTCGTCAGCTCCAGGAGCTGCATCGCGAGTTGCAGCAGCAGATTTCTGAGGCAGCTGGGGCAGAGCGACGATCCGACGATCCGACGATCACCGGACGATTTGATGCGATCGAGCGCAGTATGCAGGATATGATGACTCTGCAGCAGGCTACAGCTGCTAACTTGCACACGCTCACCGAGTCTACGCAGCGCACAGAGTGTAGACAGGTCGAGCTGGAGGGGACGCAGATCGCCATATCTGCCACACTCAATCAGGTACAGACTTCGCTTGAGGAGAGTAGTCGGAGGATGGTGAGTGCCCTGGCTGTGCATGCTGAGCGACTGCGAGAGATAGAGCAGCGTCCTCCCGGTCCATCGACGGCGCCGACTCCAGACGTTTCACTGCCTCCGGACGTTGCACAGCTCACACAGGAGCAGTACGACATCATTTTATCCCAGATGCGCAGCCGGGGTCCTTTGTGATGTCTTTTTTATTATTTGTTGTTGATACACTTGTTTCTCTGTTTGTGAGACTCTTATTTGTGGTTGACTTGTATTGGTTGAGATACTTCTTTCTCTGCTTGCGAGACTTTTATTAGTTGTATTGGGTGATGATATTGCTCCATCGTCTTTTATTGGTTGTATTGCTTGTTAGACTTTTATTGTTTGTAGACTTTTATTGATTGTAAACTTTTATTGGTTGTAGACTTGTTTTGCCATTTATCTGCGACGGGGATGACGAATATACCTACGCTGGGTTATAAGCGATGATCCGATATACAAAGGAGGTGCTGCCCAAATTTTAAAAAAATATAATGTGTATTTTTGTGATGATGTATGTCTGTGTTTACAGTGAATGTGAAACACAGACACACAGCATAACAAAAATAGCAATTATTTTTTTTTTAATTTTTTTATACAATCTGTGACGTATAGCGACGTTCTGCGACGTCTAGCGACGGAGAGAGAACGTCGCTATACGTCGCTAACTTGCGACGTGACGTCGCTATACGTCGCTAACTTGCGACGTGATGTCGCTATACGTCGCTAACGTGCTGACGTGGGATATCATCATATCTTTGTCGCTAGACGTCGCTAAAGTGCGGACGTCGATAACTTTGTCGCTAGACGTCGCTAACGTGCTGACGTGGCTGACATGCCATGTCATCATATCTAAAGTTCAATGCGTCGCTAAGTTGTCGCCCTACGTCGCCAATCTGGCGACATACTCTATAGTCGCTAGACGTTGCTAATTTTGCGACGTCTAGCGACGAGTTAGCTTTCGTCGCAAATAGCGACGAACTGCGACGAATTGGTCATCTGCGACAAGCCATTACGCGACGTCAGATTTTCGTCGCTAAATCCGTCGCAGTTTATGTTTAGCGACAGATTTTCCTCATTTAGCGACGTATTCTAACGTCGCTAATATGGGGTATTTTAGTAGTGAGAGAACGGCTTCGAGTCGCGCAGGACAGACACCGACACTGGGCAGATCAGCATCGTAGGCCTCTAGAGTTTGGCGTTGGTGACCAAGTATTTCTACGGATGTCGCCTACTCGGGGTGTCATTAGATTTGGAACCTGAGGAAAGCTTAGTCCGAGATTCGTTGGTCCTTTTGAGATTCTCGCTCGGGTAGGCGATATTGCTTATCGGCTTGCCCTTCCTCCCTCGCTATCTGGCGTACATGATGTGTTTCATGTATCTCAGTTGCGTGGATATGTCCCGGATCCGAGTCATGTCCTCGATCATTCGGAGTTAGTCGTTGGTACCGACCTAACTTACGAGGAACAACTCGTGTCTATTTTGGACCGACGAGAGAAGGTGCTTAAGAATCGGACTATTAACCTTGTCCGTGTCGCTTGGGGCCATCACTCTCTGGGAGAGTCAACCTGGGAGCGCGAGGACGAGATTAGATCTCGGTATCCGTACTTGTTCGACTCAGAAGGTATGTTTCTCCTCATGCCTTGGTAATCCGATTACATGCATGTTTTGCACCATTTTGAAATATATGATCAATGACTGCTAATGATAGGTTGCTTGTGTAGATTGTAATTGTACCTTGCTTGCCTGAATTTCTCTATCTTGTCTTGGCAGAAATTTCGAGCACGAAATTTTTCTAAGGAGGATAGAGATGTCACTCCCCGATCCCAATAGACGTATTCTTTCATAAATTCTGTACATGGTACCCCGTATTTAGCATCTGCATAATTCTATTTATTATTATTTAATGGTTGCATGTAGTTTTTAAGCATGTCATTAGTGGAATGGTTAGAGCGTGTTTAGAGGTTAGGGTTTTCTTAAGCCAACCCAACCCCTATTTATATTCTCTTCCTCACTCTCTCTCCTCATTTACTCCTCCATTTATTTTCCTCAACCACCATCCTTAGGCAAGTACAACTTGCTCAAAAGTGGAGATTTACGCATTTTTTTATTTTTAGATTTTTCCTTTGATATTATTTGTCTATATTGTTCTTCTTTCCATTCTCTACAAGTTTAGTTCTTGGAGTTTTTAATTTTAATGACTAGTTTGGTGTAGATCTAAGTTTCTAAAACTAGGATTTTATGTATTTTCATGGTTTTGATCTATCAAACTTGGTTATTTTTGAAAACTAATGGTCATAGGTTGTAGAAAATTTGATTCTACACAATTTTGACCTTTGAAAAGTTAGATTTCGACTTGTTTTGAGGAAGTTATGGCCAAAACAATATTTGGATATTTTCTATGTCATCAGTCCTGGTTTCGACAGGGACGATAAATAGTGCCGAGCCGCATAAGGATGCTGCATAGTGCTGTATAGTGCCGAGCCGCATAAGGATGCTGCATAGTGCCGCATAGTGCCGAGTCGCATAAGGATGTTGTATAGTGCCGTATAGTGCCGAGCCGCATAAGGATGCTGCATAGTGCCGCATAGTGCCGAACCGCATAAGGATGCTGCATAGTGCCACATAGTGCCGAGCCACATAAAGATGCTGTATAGTGCCGCATAGTGCCGAGCTGCATAAGGATGCTGCATAGTACCGCATAGTGCCGAGCCCCATAAGGATGATGCATAGTGCTGCATAGTGCCGAGCCGCATAAGGATGCTGTATAGTGTCGCATAGTGCCGAGCCGCATAAGGATGCTGCATAGTGCCGTATAGTGCCGAGCTGCATAAGGATGCTGCATAGTGCCGCATAGTACCGAGCCGCATAAGGATGCTGTATAGTACCGCATAGTGCTGAATAGTGTCGCATAGTGCCTATTTTGGCTATTTTTGGCTATTTTAAGTCCTATTTGGCTGAATTGTGGCCAGAATTTCTCCTAACTCCCAACATGAAAGTTGTAGATCTTTTTTTTGGCTTCAAAAATCTTCATGACTAGCGAGCTCTTCATACCCTAAGTGCATAGTACCTTCTTGTTCTATTTTTCTCTTGTGTTTTGGTCCTCATTTCTGATCTAACTCCTATGCGTATGCTGGATAAACCTATGTGTGTACTAAGGTACAATCTATGTGAGCATCGATGTGCTATCCTATGTGCTAAGTGTTCCTATGTGATACCTGTCAGTACCTCCAAGAGTCCTGTATTTATATTGCGATTGGTCAGTAGCAATGACGTGGTATGTGTTGTGTGTCGTATTACACCAAGAAGGGGGTACATACATATGACTCTATGAGCCAGTAAGGATCACTTCTTGGGGTACTTGTACAATGTACGACATCTAGGGGAGTGAGCATGAGACCACGATATGTGAACTCCGAGGATAACCTAGGGATTAACTAGGCAACTAACTTGGTAGATGCATTGGGTGGGAAGAATCCCGAGATCGTGCCATACTAGCCACCCCAGGACCAGTCCTGACGTGTCGGGTTGGCCACCACGGATATGGTTTCACTCGCCTATAGCGGATGGCTATATCCGACTCCTACGAACTATGTGTTATATGTTTTAGCGCGGTAGACCTCCGGAGGACCGGTACATAATCAATGTGCTATATGTCTTATGGTTTGGCTAGCCCTGCTGGGTTGACACGATCTGAGGATTCCTTTTAATCATTATCGCGGGGATAACTCCGCCAAATATAGAAAGCCGCATGAATGAATGGCCGCTTGAAAAATGACTTGACTGTGCCTTGTAACTTCCGTTAGTAGCCGAGGGACATGGACTGTCATGGTGCGTGGTCCAACCCATGTCCTTGTTTGGTTGTTGGGTTGGGCTATCGTGCTAGGACAGGCTGTGGACCGAGGTTACGACCAGAAGCTTTTATTATTACTAGTATTATTAATTTATGCTTGGGTTTTATCTCACTCTTTTGTGCCTCCTTGTGGTACTTGCTATTCGGGGCTGACCCCGCTGGTTTTGTTTGGCCAGATCTCGTAGCAGCGCCTGAGGATCCAAACTTCCTCTCCGACGTCAATGGTGCATACTAGGAGCATGGCTGGCGGGGGACTTGAGTGGGTTTCTTCTCCACCACTCTAGTATCTTTACTTATGTTCTGGCATTTAGCCACGGGCACCTGTTAGCCGGCTAATCTGAATATTTTGTCTTGCATAATTTGTAATAAAATCAGACTGCAGCTGAATACAATTATGTACCTATGACTCTCTGGACTAGCTAACTTATAAAGCTAGATCCCCGTGATCATTTTGATGATGCGTCGAGGACGCCTTACTGCTTTATCTTATATGATCATTATTTACTACTTCTTGTTTGATTGATTGAGACCTAGATGCTCTGTGAGACCATAGGAGACTCGATTGTAGCATGCACCCCCTTGTCTCTTGACAGCCACGATCGCCGTATGACGTTTATATACCTCATATGGAGTAGCTGGCCTAGTCCGTCTCCGTATTTCGGTTCTGGGGCGTGACAAACCTGTCTTACGAGGAGCAGCCGGTGTCCATTTTAGACCGAAGAGAGAAGATACTCAAGAACCGAACAATTAGCCTTGTCCGGGTTACTTGGGGTCATCACTCGTTAGGAGAGTCAACGTAGGAACGTGAGGATGATATCCGATCACGGTATCCACATCTGTTTGACTCATAAGGTATATTTTTTTCCCATGTACCTTGATTGTCTTAACCCCTCATGCTTGTCACCCTATGGATAGAACTACTTGATATCGTAGATTGTTAATATAGATATGTTATCTGCTAGTTAAACGTTGAAGAATGATTGCTTGCTCAAGTTTCTTGTACCTAGATTAGCTTAGTCTTGATATTCCTATCCTGCTTGGATTTGAAATTTCGAAGATGGAATTTTTCTAAGGAGGATAGAGATGTCACTTTCCGTTCCCAGAATACGTATTTTAATACATGTATTGCTTTAATATATTTATTTAATATTTATCATGTATTGATCTGTAGTTAAACCCCTTTAATTTCATGTTCATTAATTTCTTGCAATTTAATTTCTGTATTTTATTTTCTGCTTTCATACTCTGCTTTAGCTATATTTGGGTTCGGCTTGGATTGGACTTAGTATGCTGTTTTATCTTGGACCCAACACAAACCCCCACCTACCACCACCCCTTCCATTTAAAGCCATCCCCTTTCTCTCTCTTCATTACTTCACCATTAATCTTCTTCTTTCTCATAACTCCTCCCCCCACCTACCAGCCACCAAGGCAAGTGCCAAACTTGTTTCTTGATGGATCACCATTATTACCGTTCCATCATCTTCCTTACTTGATTTTGAGCCTCTTTAGTACTTAGCATTTTCAATTTCCATGGTTCGTTTCTTGTAGATCTAAGTTTAATGCATTTTCGGATTTCTTAGGTTTTGATCTAGTAAACTTTATTATTTTTAAGTTTTGATGGTTCCATGTTGTAGAGAATTTCGTTCTACCCCATTCTGCCTATGGAACTTCAGATTTGGGCTTGGAACAAAGGATTTAGAGAGCTTGAAAACAAGGATTTCCATGGTTCTGTCCTTAGGAAATTCGGAGAAAAAGAACAAATCCTGGCCGCATGACAATGCTTGACCGCATGAGTTTTTCATGCGGCAAGTCTTCTTGAGCCGCATGAAGTGTTGGCCGCATGAAGTGTTGGCCGCATGGAGTCCTGGCCACGTGGCATTTGAATTTATATTCTGGCTATATAAGGACCCGAGTCCTTTCTGGCCACATAAGCTTGGGCTTAATTAGCCGCATGAACCGTCGACTTTCCGACCGCATGAAGTTTATATATATATATATAATATATCTCAGCCGCATGAGCTGCGTGTCTTCTCAGCCGCATGGTGCTGACCACTCTCAGCCGCATGAGCTGCATGACTTACCCTAGCCGCATAGGGACCCTGACTTAATTAGCCGTATGAGGCCCCTTTAGTTTCTAGCCGCATGAGGCTTTGCTAACTTGGCCGCATGGAATCACCCTTGTCCAGCCGCATGTACTTATTCTTTCCCGGCCGCATGAAACCCAAGTCTCGCGAGCCGCATGAACTCTGGCTCTAATGCCTTTTTGGTTGATTCTTGTCCTGAATTGACACTGATTGACATTGATTAATTATCTTGGCATTTATTAGCATTAGTTGGCATCTTTACATTAATTTATATTGATTGTTATCTTGGCATTAATAAACAAGGATTGATATCTTAATTTAAATAATTGATCATGCTTCCTAGTTGGAACTAAGAGACTGGCTAGTCGTCTTATTGAATTTAATGAATGAGACACGTTCATATTAACTATGAACTATTGCAATCGACTAGCTAATCTCGAATATTGGCATACAAGCACATGCAGGCTTCAAATTATTTATTTATTTATTTATATAGTTATTTACTTATCTTACAAAAACAGCATGTGCACTTTATGGTCAAGGCATGATTACTTCGTGGTTAGTTTTGATTGTTGTATTACGCTATGTAAGACCTACAACCTGACCGTACTGGTATCGTTGTAGAGTTGTGCATATCGTATCCCGTACGAAAGTACTCATTTGAATGGCCATGACCCACGGCATGGGACTTCACTCAATGTAGAGACTATTAAGTTAAATAAAATAATGATTGCATGGAGAGAATGGATTCCTGAGTTCTTACATGGCAGCCCTCTTGGGACTAGTAGTGCCCGACAGGCCGTTTGGTCCCCACAGATACTGTAAATCTGCCACACTGGCAGAGAGCGATATCTGGTTATATTATCTATTATATATTGTATATTGATGACGGACGTCCCGTTGGGACTCGTCTAATTCATGATTGGCACAATTGATTGACTGGGTAAACTAGCCTTGCTTGCACATAGTAAGAACTGAGGAATCCTCTATTGCATGAATCCAGGATAACCTGGAACTTACAGTAGCAAGCCGTAGTAGTTGTATGGCCGTTTAAGCTAATTTGTTTGTGTACTGTCTCTACTCTGATGACTAACTAAGATGATCGGAATATCAGGACATGACGGGTCAACTTCTGTCCTTGTTTGGTTGGAAGGTTGGTTCGAAGTGTCGTGATGTGATGTGAATCCCAGTAGTCAGCAGAGATCTATTTATTATGTTTCCTATTACTGGTTTCATTCCTCATATCATGCTCCCTTGCGGTACTTGCTATTAGAGGTCTAACCTCTCTAGTTTTGCATGGCCAGATTTAGAGCCGGTCCCCGAGGATCCAACTTACTTCTACCTCCAAGATGGTCAATACTAGAGGGATGATCGCAGGAGGACTCGAGTGGGTTCCTTACTTCCCCGCTCGTTTTGTTATATACTTTAAGCTTTGCCGTTTGGCACCGACATGTTAGTCGGATTGTCTTGCACCTATTTTTGCATAATTGTAACTAAGTCAGACTGCAGTTGATAATAATTGTGTATACTTACTACATCATCTGGCTGTGTTTTGTAAAGCCAGATATCAAGAATATTTTGACTGAGCGTTTGGGATGCATTACTGCTTTATCTCACATGTTCTCTATTTCTGTTTTTTGTTTGAATGATTGAGACAATAGATGTGAAAGGACCATAGGAAGACTTTTATGTAGTATGCACCCCCTCGTCTTGTAGACAGTATTGATCGTATTATATGGTATTCATCTACCCGTAATACGTAGCTGGCTGAGTCATTCCCCCGCTTTCCAGTATTCTGGTTCTGGGGCGTGACAGTTCCGCCCTGACATCATGAATGCCATTGAAGCTGAGGTCAACAAACTTATAGCTAGCGGCTTTATCCGCGAGGAACAACATCCAGATTGGGTAGCCAATATAGTACCAGTCCTTAAGAAGAACGGAAAGATTCGAATCTGCATTGACTTCCGTAATCTGAACGAGGCATGTCCCAAGGATGAATTTTCTCTCCCTATCACAGACATCATGATTGACAACACCTGCGGATTCGAGCGTATGTCATTCATGGATGGTTTTTTGGGGTACAACCAAATCAAGATGTTCTCCGATGACGAAAAGCATACATCATTCCGAACACCAATTGGCACATACTGCTATACAGTCATGCCTTTCGGTTTGAAGAATGCTGGCGCTACCTATCAAAGAGCTATGAGCATTATCTTTAGAGACTACCTACGCAAGACAGTAGAATGCTACGTCGACGTGTCACTCCCCATTCCCAGAATGCGTATTTTTATTCATGTACAACTCATGTGTATTTATTCAGTATTTATCATGTATTATCCTGTATTTAAATTCCTATAAATTTATGTTAATTAATTTCTTGCAATTTTATTATCTGTATTTTTATTCCTGTATTTTATTTCTGTATTTTCTTCCTGCTTTTATTCCCTGCTTTGGTCTTATTGGGTTCGGCCATGGAGGGTTTCGGGTTCATGGTGGACAAACCCGGCCCAGCTCCCACCTACCACCCCCTTTGCTATTTAAAGCTTCCTTCTCATTCTCTCTCCTCATTACTTCTCTTCACCATTACTTCTTCTTCTTCCTCTCATCACTTCTCCACCTACCAGCAGTAGCAGTAGGCAAGTGCAATCTTGCTTCTCCTTCATTCATTTTTTTTATGGATCATTACTCTTCCTCTCATGATCCTGAGAGAGTTTAGTGCTTGGCATTTTTGATTTCTGTGGCTTGTTTTCTCTAGATCTAAGTTGTTACAAATTCGGCTGTTCATGGGTTTTGGTCCACCAACTTAGCGTGTTTTTCGGAGATAGATAGTTCATGTGGTAGAGCTGCTCGTTAGTCACGCACACGTCCTTACGTGTTGGCGTGTATTTTTAGTCACGCTCACGTTCTCATGAGCGTGCGTGTATTTTTAGTCACGCTTACGTTCTCATGAGCGTGCGTGTATTTTTAGTCACGCTCACGTTCTCATGAGCGTGCGTGTATTTTTTAGTCACGCTAACGTTCTCATGAGGCTGCGTGTGTTTTTAGTCACGCTCACGTTCTCATGAGCGTGCGTGTATTTTTAGTCACGCTAACGTTCTCATGAGGCTGCGTGTATTTTTAGTCACGCTCACGTTCTCATGAGCGTGCATGTATTTTTAGTCACGCACACGTTCTTACGTGTCTGCGTGGATTTTAGTCACGCTCACGTTCTTACATGAGCGTACGTGGATTTTAGTCACGCTCACGTCTGTACGTGTCAGCGTAGATTTTAGTCACGCTCACGCCTGTTCGTGTCAGCGTGGATTTTAGTCACGCTCACGTCTGTACGTGTCAGCGTGGATTTTTAGTCACGCTCACGACCTTACATGTCAGCGTGAATTTTGAGTTACGCTCACGTCTTGCGTGCGTGCGTGAATTCCTTGTCACGCTTTTTCATGCTCACTTATGAGTGCGTGAATTTCCCTTCACGCTCGCACTGTAAATGCCAACATGGACCATTTTTCACGCTCACTTCGACTAGACTTGTTGGCGTGACTTTTAGCCTTAGGTTAGACTTGCTGGCGTGACTTTTAACCAGGGTGTTTCTATTGCTCTATAACTTATTCATTTAATGATGGCATGATAATTCTTCTATTATATTCTTACGCCTTTTGCGTGAATTTTTGTTAAATCATGACATGTTAATATAGTTAATATGGATTGTTATGTGGAATTGTGTCATGTGTGTTGATTGATCCATGGATACCCCGATTGACTGGAACTTAACCTTGAGAATTATAGACTCGACCCCATGTAATACTAATTGACTCTCATGCCTTGTCACCATTGATAATGATTGTGACATGGACTAAATATTGATCATGCGTTCCTAGTTGGAACTAAGAGACTGGCTAGTCGTCTTATTGAATTGAATGAATGAGACACGTTCATGTAATGAACTATTGTACTCGATTAGCCAATCTCGAATATTGGCATACAGGCACATGCAGGTTTCAAATTATTTATTTATCTATTTTACAAAAACAGCATGTGTACTTTATGGTCAAGGCATGATTACCCCGTGGTCAGATTTGATTGTTGCATCACGCTATGTAAAACCTACAACCTAGCCGCACGGGTATCGTTGTAGAGTTGCGCATATCGTACCCCGTACGGAAGTACTCATTTGAATGACCATGATCCACGGCATGGAACTTCACTCAACGTAGAGACTATTAAGTTAAATAAAATAATGATGGCATGGAGAGAATGGATTTCCGAGTTCTTACATGGCAGCCCCCTTGGGACTATTAAGTGCCCGACGGGCCGGCTGGTTTCCACGGATACTATAAATCTGTCACACGGGCAGGGAACGCTATCTGCTTATATTATTGTACATGCTATAACGGCGGGCGTCCCGCTGGGACTCGTCTAACTACATGATTGGCGCAATTGATTGATTGTATAGACTAGCCTTGCTTGCACATAGTAAGAACTGAGGAATCCCTATTTACATAATTCCAGGATAACTTGGGACTCACAATAGCAAGCCGTAGTAGTTGATTGGCCGTTCAAGATGATTTGTTTGTGTACTGTACCTACTCTGTTGCCTAACTGAGATGATCAGAATGTCAGGACATGACGGGCTAACTTATGTCCTTGTTTGGTTGGGAGGTTGGTTCGAAGTGTCGTGATGTTATGTAAATCCTAGTGGAAAGCAGAGATCTATTATTATATTTTCTTACTTACTGGTTTAGTCCTTCATATCGTCCTTTCTTGTGGTACTTGCTATTAGAGGTCTAACCTCTCTGGTTTTGCATGGCCAGATTTAGAGCCGGTCCCCGAGGATCCAGCTTACTTCTACCTCCAAGATGGTCAATACTAGGGGAATGATCGCAGGAGGACTCGAGTGGGTTTTCTTACTTCACCACTCGTTTTGTCATTTACTTTATACTTAGCCGTTTGGCACCGACATGTTAGTCGGATCGTCTCGTACTTACTTTTGCATGATTGTAACTAAGTCATACTGCAGCTGATAACAATTGTGTACATGTTACTATACCATCTGGCTATGTTTTGTAAAGCCAGATCTCAAGAACATTTTGACTAAGCGTTTGGGACGCCTTACTGCTTTATCTTACATGTTCCTTATTACTGTTTCTTGTTTGAATGATTGAGACAATAGATGTGAAATGACCATAGTAAGACTTTCATGTAGTATGCACCCCCTCGTCTGGTTAGACAGCATTGATCGTATTATACGGTATTCATCTACCCGTAATACGTAGCTAGCTGAGTCATTCCCCCGCTCTCCAGTATTCTGGTTCTGGGGCGTGACAAGGTTTTAGTGGTGGCCCATGCAGGTCTGATTTCAGACTTGAGGGGTGTTTTGATTTATAGGATGTCTCAATCACACGTGTTTTCCCCCTTGATCTCATGATTCGTTATTCTCAACCCTTGCTTGACATTCCGGTATCCTTTGACTTCATTGATCCTTCATGTCCAGTTGTTTGATTGTTCTCTTGTCCCTTTTCTTAGGGGCACTTCGTCCGCATCGGTCAGAGCTGGACAACAGCAGGAGCGACGTGGACAACCTGACCCTGTTATTCAGCAACAAGGGCCAGTACTAACTCAAGAGGCTACCCAGGAAAAAGTGATAGTGGAACCAGCAGCTGGATCACAGTATCCGGATGTTCCACCACCACCGACAGTTCCACCTACCCAAGTGGACATACCAGCCCTTCTGGAGATCATGAGAGGAATGATGGCTACTCAGCAACATCAGATATTTGTCCAGCAGCGCATGCACACTCAGCTACAAGAGCAGAATGTGTTGCTCAACCAAGGATTGCAGACGGCTTTGAAAAGAGGAGTGAGGACTGATTCAGGAGCATCAGCCAGGTTTTGCAAGTACAACCCCTGCCGTTTCGAGGGCACGGAGGATGCCATATCAGCAGATGCATGGCTTAAGGATACGGAGGCTATTCTGACAGCAGCTAAGGTACCGGCGGAAGAACGTGTGGATCTAGTGAAGTTATTACTTCAGGATCTCGTATGTGATTGGTGGGAATCAGAGGAAGTGGACATCAGGCGTCCTGTGGCTTGGGACGATTTCACTGCCAGATTCAAGACAAAGTACTATGGAGTTGTGGCGCAGTTTGAGCTACAACAGAAGTTTATCAGCCTCAGGCAGGCTGGCAAGACTGTAGATGCTTATGCAGCAGACTTCTGCAGATTGAGTAGATTCGCCCCAGAGATGGTAGCAACTGAGAGCCAGAGGGCCATGAGGTTTCAGCAAGGGTTTCATCTTGAACTCTTACAATTGATAGAGGGGCACAATTACCAAACTTTTGACGAAGTATTGACGGCGACTCGAAGGCATGAGATCACCATTCAGAGGCTTGCGGTGAGGACTGGGGGTCAGAAGAGATCCTATAGTCAGATTAAAGGAGGAGGGGGAGCAGCGCCCCGAACAATAGCACCATCCACTGGCATTCGTATCCACGATGTGGCGATACGAGGACCAGCACCACCACCCAGGCAGCAGCAACAGCAACAGAGGAAGAACCAGCAACCCCCGACGGGCTGCACTTATTGTGGGAAGATGGGGCACACTAGAGATGTGTGTCGGACATTGAATGGACTGTATCTGATATGTGGAAATCCAGACCATCGGGTTACCACGTGTCCCATGAATTCGAGGTCAGGAGGACCAGGACAGCAGTTTCCTGCTCTACCAGCACCAGGGGCAGGCCAGTATCGAGGACCAGCAGTGGCAGTAAGGCCGTTGGCACAGTGTCCGCAGGCTCAGATGTTTCGGTAGCAGGGACCGCCGATGCAGCAACACCAGCATAGACCACCCCAGCATCATCAAGGAAGGGGCCAGCAGCAGCATCAGGCTAGGCCGCAGCATGGGAATCAGCAAGGAGGTCGAGGGCAGGCATTCACTCTGTCCTTGGAGGAGGCATTGGCATCGGAAGATGTTGTGGTAGGTAACATTCTCGTCGTCTCATATCCCGTAGTAGCATTGTTTGATTCGGGAGCATCCCATTCATTTATATATACATAATTTGTGACACGACTAGGAATGGAGTTCGAGGCATTGCCAGGAAGGTTGAATATACTCGCTGGTAATGGGCTCGTAGGAGTTAGTAGAGTTATTCTAGCGTGTAGCGTTGTAGTTTGCGGGCATTCCTTACCCGCCCGGTTGATAGAATTTCCTGTTGGAAATTTCGACGTTATCTTAGACATGGACTGGCTGAAAGACAGTCATGCGACAATAGATTGTCGTAGAGGGAGTGTATCTTTTGATATTCCAGGCATGAAGCGGTTCACCTTAGTCAGATCAGGGGCAACTCAGCAAGAGCAGGGAGTAATAACGGCAATGGAAGAAGTTCAGATTCTGAAGGTTGTTGAAGAGTTTCTAGACGTATTTCCTGAAGAACTTCCAGGTCTACCACCGGTTAGAGATATTGAGTTCAGTATAGAATTGGCACCAGGAACTAAACCGATATCAGATCGAGTTTATAGAATGGCGGATTTAGAGCAGGCCAAGGTATATCAGCATATAGAGGAACTGAAGGAGAAGAAGTTCATCCAAGCTAGCGTGTCACCATGGGCAGCACCAGTGGTACTTGTGGAGAAGAAGGATGGGTCATCCAGATTATGCATTGACTACAGGAAGCTTAACGCGGCAACAGTGAAGAACAAGTACCCATTACCCAGGATCGACGACTTATTTGATCAGTTGAGTAGGGCTAGAGTTTTCTCCAAGATAGATCTTCGTTCAGGGTACCATCAGGTAAGGGTTCGGAAGGAAGATATTTCCAAGACAGCATTCAGGTCGAAGTATGGACATTATGACTTCTTAGTAATGCCGTTTGGTTTGACCAAATGCTCCAGCAATATTCATGGATTTGATGAATCGCATCTTTATGTCATACTTAGATCAGTTTGTCGTTGTGTTTCTTGACGACATTCTCGTATATTCTGCCAGTGAAGAGGAGCATGAAGACCACCTCAGGAAAGTATTACAGGTTCTGAGAGAGAACCAGTTGTATGCCAAGCTCAGCAAGTGTGAGTTTTGGTCGGATCATATTTCATTTTTGGGTCATATCATATCAGGAGCTGGAGTAGCAGTAGATCCCAAGAAGATAGAAGCAGTAGAAAGTTGGCCAGTACCCAAGACCGTAGCAGATGTACGGAGTTTCTTGGGATTAGCAGGATATTACAGAAGGTTTGTGTCAGACTTTGCAAGGCTTTCAGCACCCATGACCCGCTTGACCCGGAAGGATGTGCCATTTGTTTGGTCGGCAGAATGTCAGGCATCATTCGAGACCTTGAAGCAGAAGTTGATATCAGCACCTATTCTTACGTTGCCAGTAGGACCCGAAGGTTTTACAGTATATTGTGATGCATTAGGTAAAGGACTTGGATGTGTCCTTATGCAGCATGGGAAGGTGATAGCATATGCATCTAGGCAACTTCGGGACCACGAGAAGAATTATCCAACTCATGATTTGGAGTTAGCGGCAGTAGTGTTTGCTCTGAAGCTATGGAGGCATTACTTATATGGTGACCGAGTGGAGATGTACACAGATCATAAAAGTTTGAAGTACATCTTTACTCAGAAAGAACTAAACATGAGGCAGAGGAGATGGCTAGAGTTGATTAAGGATTATGACGTGGAGCTTCAGTATCATCCATGCAAGGCTAATGTAGTAGCAGACGCTCTTAGCAGGAGAGGCGACGCCTTTATGTTGACAACGCAGAGGCATATCTTAGAAGACCTTCAGGAGATGGGCATCGAAGTTATACTTCCTAGTGATGTAGGAGTTTTGACAAGTCTGCAAGTTCAATCCGACTTGGTAGACAGGATCAAGGCAGCTCAGGCACAAGACCCAAGGATTCAGAAGCTTAGGACAGAATGTGAGTCAGGACTCAGGAAGGAGATAAGAATTCATAAAGATGGTACACTTAGGTTTGGATCACGTCTATGTGTTCCTAGTGGAGATATCAGACAGGAGGTTATGGTAGAAGCTCACAGTTCTCAGTATTCTATTCACCCTGGAGGGACCAAGATGTACCAAGATATCAAGCAGCATTTCTGGTGGAACGGGATGAAGAGAGATAGCTAGATTTATTTTCCGTTGCTTGGTATGTCAGCAAGTGAAGGCAGAATAGCAGAGGCCAGCTGGGTTATTGCAACCGCTTCCTATTCCGAAATGGAAATGGGAGCATATTACAATGGACTTTGTGACCGGTTTACCGAGATCACCAAGTGGTAAGGACGCTATTTGGATAATAGTGGACCGACTTACGAAGGTAGCGCACTTTCTTCCTTTCAGAGTAGGGCAATCTACAGAAAAGTTGGCAGAGTTATATATGCAACAGATAGTCAGGCAGCATGGAGTCCCTGTCAGTATTGTGTCGGATCGAGATACCCGCTTTACATCACATTTCTGGAAGAGCTTACATCATAGTCTGGGTACCAAGTTAAGATTTAGCACGGCCTACCATCCGCAGACGGATGGGCAATCAGAAAGAACGATCCAGACTTTAGAAGACATGTTGCGAGCTTGCACTTTAGATTTTGGAGAATCTTGGGAGAGTCACCTGCACTTAGTCGAGTTCTCATACAACAATAGTTATCAAGCCAGTATCCAGATGGCGCCATTTGAAGCACTATATGGTAAGAAGTGCAGGTCACCGCTTGCATGGGATGATATCGGAGAAAGGAAAATGTTAGGCCCAAAAATGATTGTTTAGACGGTTGAAGTGGTTAAGGGAATTAGAGAGCGACTTCGAGTTGCACAAGACCGGCATCGTCATTGGGCGGACCAGCATCGTAGGCCGTTAGAGTTTTCTGTTGGGGACCACGTATTCTTGCGGATCTCACCTACTCGTGGGGTCATTAGATTTGGCGTCCGCGGGAAATTAAGTCCGCGGTACGTGGGCCCATTTGTTATCCTTGATCGGATAGGCGATGTTGCTTATCGTTTATCCCTCCCACCTTCGTTACGAGAGGTGCATGACGTGTTTCATGTATCTCAATTACGTAGGTATGTATCGGACCCAAGTCATGTCCTCGATCATTCGGAGCTGGTTGTTGGTACCAACCTGTCTTACGAGGAACAGCCTGTGTCCATTTTGGACCGAAGAGAGAAGATACTCAAGAACCGAACAATTAGTCTTGTCCGTGTTGCTTGGGGTCATCACTCCTTGGGAGAGTCAACGTGGGAACGTGAGGATGATATCCGATCACGGTATCCACACCTGTTTGACTCACAAGGTATATCTCTTTCTGTAAACCTTGATTGTCCTGATTCTTCATGCTTATCACCTTATGGGTAGAACTACTTGATATCGTGGATTGATAGATTTACATATATAGTACTTGCTTTTGATATGGTAATAATGATTGCTTGCTCACTAAAATTGCTGGTATTAGTTTAGCTCTGATATTTCTACCTGCTTGGATTTGAAATTCCGAGGACGAAATTTTTCTAAGGTGGGTAGAGATGTCACTCCCCGTTCCCAGAATACGTATTTTTATTCATGTACAACTCATGTGTATTTATTCAGTATTTATCATGTATTATCCTGTATTTAAATTCCTATAAATTCATGTTAATTAATTTCTTGTAATTTTATTATCTGTATTTTTATTCCTGTATTTTACTTCTGTATTTTCTTCCTACTTTTATTCCCTGCTTTGGTCTTATTGGATTCGGCCATGGAGGGTTTCGGGTTCATGGTGGACAAACCCGGCCCAGCTCCCACCTACCACCCCCTTTGCTATTTAAAGCTTTCTTCTCATTCTCTCTCCTCATTACTTCTCTTCACCATTACTTCTTCTTCTTCCTCTCATCACTTCTCCACCTACCAGCAGTAGCAGTAGGCAAGTGCAATCTTGCTTCTCCTTCATCCATTTTTTTATGGATCATTACTCTTCCTCTCATGATCCTGAGAGAGTTTAGTGCTTGGCATTTTTGATTTCTGTGGCTTGTTTTCTCTAGATCTAAGTTGTTACAAATTCGGCTGTTCATGGGTTTTGGTCCACCAACTTAGCGTGTTTTTCGGAGATAGATAGTTCATGTGGTAGAGCTGCTCGTTAGTCACGCACACGTCCTTACGTGTTGGCGTGTATTTTTAGTCACGCTCACGTTCTCATGAGCGTGCGTGTATTTTTAGTCACGCTCACGTTCTCATGAGCGTGCGTGTATTTTTAGTCACGCTCACGTTCTCACGAGCGTGTGTGTATTTTTTAGTCACGCTAATGTTCTCATGAGGCTGCATGTATTTTTAGTCACGCTCACGTTCTCATGAGCGTGCGTGTATTTTTAGTCACGCTAACGTTCTCATGAGACTGCGTGTATTTTTAGTCACGCTCACGTTCTCATGAGCGTGCGTGTGTTTTTAGTCACGCACACGTTCTTACGTGTCTGCGTGGATTTTAGTCACGCTCACGTTCTTACATGAGCGTGCGTGGATTTTAGTCACGCTCACGTCTGTACGTGTCAGCGTAGATTTTAGTCACGCTCATGCCTGTACGTGTCAGCGTGGATTTTAGTCACGCTCACGTCTGTACGTGTCAGCGTGGATTTTTAGTCACGCTCACGACCTTACATGTCAGCGTGAATTTTGAGTTACGCTCACGTCTTGCGTGCGTGCGTGAATTCTTTGTCACGCTTTTTTACGCTCACTTATGAGTGCGTGAATTTCCCTTCACGCTCGCACTGTGCATGCCAACATGGACTATTTTTCACGCTCACTTCGACTAGACTTGTTGGCGTGACTTTTAGCCTTAGGTTAGACTTGCTGGCGTGACTTTTAACCAGGGTGTTTCTATTGCTCTATAACTTATTCATTTAATGATGGCATGATAATTTTTCTATTATATTCTTACGCCTTTTGCGTGAATTTTTGTTAAATCATGACATGTTAATATAGTTAATATGGATTGTTATGTGGAATTGTGTCATGTGTCTTGATTGATCCATGGATACCCCGATTGACTGGAACTTAACCTTGAGAATTATAGACTCGACCCCATGTAATACTAATTGACTCTCATGCCTTGTCACCATTGATAATGATTGTGACATGGACTAAATATTGATCATGCGTTCCTAGTTGGAACTAAGAGACTGGCTAGTCGTCTTATTGAATTGAATGAATGAGACACGTTCATGTAATGAACTATTGTACTCGATTAGCCAATCCCGAATATTGGCAAACATGCACATGCAGGTTTCAAATTATGTATTTATCTATTTTACAAAAACAGCATGTGTACTTTATGGTCAAGGCATGATTACTCCGTGGTCAGATTTGATTGTTGCATCACGCTATGTAAAACCTACAACCTAGCCGCACGGGTATCGTTGTAGAGTTGCGCATATCGTACCCCGTACGGAAGTACTCATTTGAATGACCATGATCCACGGCATGGAACTTCACTCAACGTAGAGACTATTAAGTTAAATAAAATAATGATGGCATGGAGAGAATGGATTCCCGAGTTCTTACATGACAGCCCCCTTGGGACTATTAAGTGCCCGACGGGCCGGCTGGTTCCCACGGATACTATAAATCTGTCACACGGGCAGGAAACGGTATCTGCTTATATTATTGTACATGCTATAACGGCGGGCGTCCCGCTGGGACTCGTCTAACTACATGATTGGCGCAATTGATTGATTGGATAGACTAGCCTTGCTTGTACATAGTAAGAACTGAGGAATCCCTATTTGCATAATTCCAGGATAACTTGGGACTCACAATAGCAAGCCGTAGTAGTTGATTGGCCGTTCAAGATGATTTGTTTGTGTACTGTACCTACTCTGTTGCCTAACTGAGATGATCAGAATGTCAGGACATGACGGGCTAACTTCTGTCCTTGTTTGGTTGGGAGGTTGGTTCGAAGTGTCGTGATGTTATGTGAATCCTAGTGGAAAGCAGAGATCTATTATTATATTTTCTTACTTACTGGTTTAGTCCTTCATATCGTCCTTTCTTGTGGTACTTGCTATTAGAGGTCTAACCTCTCTGGTTTTGCATGGCCAGATTTAGAGCCGGTCCCCGAGGATCCAGCTTACTTCTACCTCCAAGATGGTCAATACTAGGGGAATGATCGCAGGAGGACTCGAGTGGGTTTTCTTACTTCACCACTCGTTTTGTCATTTACTTTATACTTAGCCGTTTGGCACCGACATGTTAGTCGGATCGTCTCGTACTTACTTTTGCATGATTGTAACTAAGTCAGACTGCAGCTGATAACAATTGTGTACATGTTACTATACCATCTGGCTATGTTTTGTAAAGCCAGATCTCAAGAACATTTTGACTAAGCGTTTGGGACGCCTTACTGCTTTATCTTACATGTTCCTTATTACTGTTTCTTGTTTGAATGATTGAGACAATAGATGTGAAATGACCATAGTAAGACTTTTATGTAGTATGCACCCCCCTCGTCTGGTTAGACAGCATTGATCGTATTATACGGTATTCATCTACCCGTAATACGTAGCTGGTTGAGTCATTCCCTCGCTCTCCAGTATTCTGGTTCTGGGGCGTGACACGACGACATCGTCGTCAAGAGCCGCTCTAAAGAAGATCATCTACAGGATCTGATGACAGTGTTCGACCTGATGCGAGCGCACAATTTAAAGATGAATCCTACAAAATCCTTCTTGGGCGTATCCAGCGAGAAGTTCTTGGGTTTCATCATTACCTCCCAGGGTATCCACATAGACCCTGAGAAGACGAAGGCAATCATGGAGATGGGTCCCCCGAGAAATCTTCGTGAACTCCGAGGCCTTCAAGGAAGGCTGGCCTACATCAGGAGGTTCATCTCTAACCTCTCCGGACGATGTCAGCCATTCACCCACCTCATGAAGAAGGGCATTTCATTCGTATGGTACGAAGAATGCCAGCGCACCTTCGACAGCATCAAGGAATATCTGACGAACCCTCCAGTCCTAGTGGCCCCGGTCGCTGGAAAGCCATTCTTGCTCTATGTACGAGCTATAGAGCATTCTCTCGGTGCTCTACTAGCACAAAACAACGATGCAGGCCATGAGCAAGCTGTATATTACCTCAGCCGAATGATGATGGGGCCGGAGCATCGATATACTGCCGTAGAAAAGGAGTGTCTTACTCTAGTGTTCGCCATTCAGAAGACACGATACTACGTCACGGGACAAACCATCCATGTCATATCAAGAGTTAACCCCCTCAGGGTCCTCATGACTAAGCCAGGCGTACTCAACTCTCGCCTTGCTACCTGGGCGATATTACTATCCTCCTATCACATGATCTTCGTTCCACAGAAAGCGGTTAAAGGTCAAGCTCTGGCAGACTTTTTAGCAGCTCATCCAGGATCGGAGTCAACCAGAATAGACGAAGAGATTCCAGATGAGGTCGCCAATTCAAATGTGGCCTCTCATGATACCGTATGGCGAATGTTCTTTGACGGTGCTTCCAGAACGGGGTCCAAGGGCAACATCATCGTTGGAGTCGGAGTGGTGCTGATTTCTCCCTCTGGGCTGGTGATCAATCGGGCTTACTCCCTCACGGAGTCCTGCTCAAACAATGTGGCCGAGTACAACGCTCTGGTCATTGGCCTCCAACTCGCAAAGGAGCTGGAGGTAGAGTATCTTGAAGCATACGGCGATTCGCAGTTAATCGTCAATCAGATTCGGGGTTCATACGAGGTTCGCCATGAAGACATGATCCCCTATCACCAAATAGCGATTGACATCATCTTGTCCTTGGAAGGGTTCTTCATAGAACATGTTCACAGGCTCCAGAACATTGAAGCCGATGCCCTAGCAGGTCTCGCCGCTTCCTTAGCAGTTCCGAATCATGCTCATCATCTGGTTGACATCATAGGCTGTGAGTTGGTCTATCCCAGGAATAATATTCAATGTGTTGAGAGTTACTCCGTGCTGGCAGTCGACGAAGCACCAGATTGGAGACAACCATTCATTGATTTGTAGTCTACGACATCCTGCCAGAGAATTCGAAGGAAGCCACTTCTATCAGAAGACGTTCCCTCAGATTCTTCTACGATACAGAGACAAAAATGCTATATCGGCGATCATACGATGGATTACTGCTTCGGTGTCTGTCAAATACAGAAGCCAAAGAAGCCGTGCGTGAAGCTCATGACGGCATCTGTGGGGCCCATCAGCCTGGCCCAAAATTACAGGATCGCCTTCGACGAATGGGCTATTACTGGCCTACGATGGTGGCGGATGCAATAGACTATGCACGAAAATGCAAAGCCTATCAAGTCCACGCAGATTTCATCCACCAGCCATCCCAGTTTCTACATCCGACGGTGGCGTCCTGGCCATTCGAAGCATGGAGAATGGACATCATTGGTCCGTTCACTCCACCTTCGTCCAGAGGACATCGCTTCATACTCGCAATCACAGATTACTTCTCCAAATGGGCGGAAGCTGTTCTGCTCACAGAAGTCAAGACTTCAAACGTGATCAGCTTCCTCAAGCATCATGTCATCTATCGCTTTGGACTGCCCCGAAGGATCATCCATGATAACGGTCCGTAGTTCGCAAGCTATGCCTTTTATCGGTTCTGCGACAAACACCGGATCCAGAATATTGCTTCAATACCATACAAGCCAGCGGCTAACGGTCTGGCTGAAGCATTCAACAAAATAATCATCAAGCTTCTCAAGAAGTTTGTGTCATCAAACAAACGCTACTGGAATGAAAAGCTCGGCGAATGCTTATGGGCGTACCGTACTACAGTACGGACGGCTACTGGGAACACGCCATTCTCCTTGGTATACGGGAGTGAGGCAGTTCTCCCTTTGGAGACCCAAATCCCCTCACTCCGCGTCGCCCTCACCTATCGATTGACGACAGACGATAATTACCATCGCTGACTGCAAGAGTTGGAGGCCTTAGACGAGAGGCGCCTGTTAGCTCAACAACGAATTGAACTATATCAAGCCCGAATCTTCGAAGCTTTCAACAAGGTCAAAATCAGAACGTTTCAAGTAGGCGATCTTGTTTTGGCAGTTCGGAGGCCGATGGTCATGACTCACAAGACCGTCGGCAAGTTTCAGCCAAAGTGGGAAGGCCCGTTCATCATCGATGCCGTATTCTCCAACGGAGCTTACCGCCTCGCAAAGCAAAACGGAGACTTGCTCATGTTGTCCATCAACGACAAGTTCCTAAAGAAATATTATGTCTGAAATGACATACCACAAATATCTCAGACTGTTGAGTTATGTACCCTTCGGTACCGCTGAACCCACAGTCTGCCTCCAAAATATCTCAGATTGTTGAGTTATTTACCCTCCGGTACCGCTGAACTCACATTCGGCCTCCAAACATTTTAGATTATCGGATCATGTACCCCTTGGTACCACTGAACTCACCTACATTCATCCTCAAAATTTCCCAGGGTGTTGAGTTATGTACCCCACGGAACCGCTGAACTCACATTCTGACCCCAAATTTCCCAGGAAGTTGAGTTATGTACCCCGTAGTACCGCTGAACTCACATTCTGACCCCAAATTTCCTAGGGTGTTGAGTTATGTACCCCGTGGTACCGCTGAACTCACATTCTGACTCCAAATTTCCCAGCTTGTTGAGTCATGTACCCTCTGGTACCGCTGAACCTACATTCTGACTCCAGATCTCCCAGATTGTTGAGTTATGTACCCGCAAGTACCGCTGAACTCACACTCTGGTTACTACAGATGAATCTATATCACATCTTTTAGGTAGTAAGTCATGTATGATCATACCTCTGAACTTTTCTCCTAAAAGAGCTCCCTCCTCATGATCCACTACCCGCACTTCCCGTACACAAAAAGGGTAACAGATCCACAAATTTCCTAAGACAACCATGTCGATGCTACCTCTGAGTTGTCTCACTTCCATCAAAAACAAACCGTCCCCTCACATAGAACTTCCATGTCCTCATTACCTCTGAGTTGTTCTATGTACCCCTTCATGGAGCCCACTCCTGCCATGTCCTCATTACCTCTGAGTGGAAAGGCTCCATCGAAGAAACCCTCATATTTACCACGTCCTCATTACCTCTGAGTAAGTATGTTGGTTCTCTCTCAACTTATTATCCGTACCAAAAAAAACCCAGGGTACGCCAAGGATAATAGGCCCACAAATGTCTTCCGACGACCACAAATGTCCTCTGTTGACCGCCAATGTCCTCTGTTGACCACAAATGTCCGCAGTCGACCACAATTGTTGTACTAAGTTTTCTAGTACATGCCACTCTTTTCTTATCATGTCTTGGGAGCTCAGCTGCTCCCTGGCATTCTTTCAATACCAAGAACTTCCACAACCCCCTCATCGCAAAGTTGTTCTAGGTATCCCTCTCAAACTTGTTATCCGTACCTAAAACCAAGGTATGCCCAGGGTAACAGGTCAACAAATAGTCCCCAAGTGGGACAAAATGCCACAAACACAACAAGTACAAGAAATGGAGGATGAGTCGAAACATAATCATTTATTCAAAATCCAAGGTACTATATTATCTGGGACTATGTTCCTATTACAAGATGGAAAAAGAAAGAAAAAGAGCATAAACAAAAGAAGGGAAAAGCCGACTATTGTTCGGCGATACATAATGCCATGAGACGGTCTCTCAACAAGGTATTCAACCGCTCAAACCTCTGTTTGGCCCGGCGCTCGGCCTCCTGATTCAGCAGCGTCGTATCTTCCAAGTGCGCATGAGCCCGCCAGCCATCCTCAAACTTCTTCAGAGCACGCTCCAGGTTAGCAGAAGCTCGGAAAACCCTTTCGGCGTCCTGAATGATCAACTCTTTATCCACACGGGAAGCTTCAAGCTCAGACTCCAAGAAGGTCAGCTTCTTCTGAAGTTCGAGGATCTGCTCCCTTGTATCGGTTACTCCAGGGGAGGCGGCCGCTTCCCGAGCTCTGCAAACCTCGCTCCGGCGGCTCAGCTGGTCGTACAAGAGAGATAGGTCGCCAAGGTCCTTTATTATGACCGGCTTGGACGTATCTCGCACAAGCCTTATCTTCTCCAAGGCAGTGGTGAGGAAGCCCCGCTCCTGATCTATTGTTGCAGACAAATCAGCTTGCCGCAGCGTTCGAAATTGGGCCACAAGCTGATCGGCCTCTAACAACTTGGGCTCCAGAAGCGCAGCAATCCCTTCCC
Organism: Iris pallida; assembly: GCA_029216955.1. Lineage (NCBI taxonomy): Eukaryota > Viridiplantae > Streptophyta > Magnoliopsida > Asparagales > Iridaceae > Iris > Iris pallida. The sequence goes on along the minus strand of JANAVB010008800.1, from coordinate 14,557,649 downwards.
CGCCAGGAAGGGTTTTAAGAATCTCAATTTTCCCATGAGCGCATTGTCGGGCCAGGGCAAAGGGGGTCCCCCGCTCTACAGCAGCATCGACTTCTCTTTTCAAATGGCGGTAGAAACTGTCAACCACATCCTGTGACACCTCATCCAGAACTTCCATAGAGGATGGCGTCAAAGGAAGTGTGGCTGGCAATGTCAAAGAAGACGCAACAGAACTTGTTGCCCCTGCCACAAGGGAGATAAATTTTGAACGAAAGAAAGCTTGAACAGCGGCCAATTCTTCCTCCGCGGCCCGAAGAACTTGGATACTCTGTAAGGCTGAGAGGTCAACCCCCGAAGTCATACGAGCAGAGGAGGATGAAGGGACCATTGCTCCCCATCCAGGCTGTGCCGCCATCTGATCTCCCGAACTCGATCCGGCGGAAGGCCTCTCGAGATAAATCAGGAGAGGAGGAGGCACGCTCCCTTCCACCAGATCCCTGCCAGCAAAACCTTTCCTGACAATATCCGTCATGGGCAGTGAAGAGACAGGACCTGTATGTCCAGAGCAACTATCAATCATCTTAACCCGAAGGATGTGATGATAGAGCGAATAAACCTCCTCACTGGTCAAGATCTGACTTAGCTTACCAGGGGAGGGTTGCGGAAGTTGAGGCTCGATCTCAGTGATCGTGCCCTCCTCACTGGCAACATCCGAGACGAATGTCGTGGGTTCCTCCGCTCCAGCAGTCCCGGAGGCAGACGCAGTGGGGTCCACATCACCCGGTTGGAATCCAGCACCCTCGAAGATTGGCTCGGAACGGTCCACATCGCCCTGAATGGTGACCTTCGCGACGGGAGGAGCTTCAGCCGTCGTCGGGAGAACCTCGACAGCAACGATCTCGGTACACTGGTCACTAACCAAAGTGGCTATGACCGGATCAGCTTCAGGAACATCAGCTGGTTTCGAGAAATCCCTTTCTTCTGACGCCTACAGAGAGAAGAAAAAAATGATTAAGCAACAGTTCAGGGAAAAAGAAGGACTAAAGGAGAAGATGGTTGTAGTTCAATTCACCTCCGAAGCAGCATCATCACCTTCACCTCTCTCTTTAATGAACAGCACGCAGCGTCTTATCGCAGCCTGCTTCGTAGAGTAGGTTCTGCCACCATCAGTGGACACGCGCCTGCTCTGCTTGCGCGAAGGACCAGGCGTGACGGGCGGCTGATTCGCCACCATCTCATCTGGCACAATAGGCGACTGATCCGCCCCAGCAACTTCCACGGGAAGGGAAGAGTTATCTTCCTCATGCTCGTTATTCTCTTCGCCCGTGGTTGTGGACTCCGAGTCAGGCACAGGAACCGTATTCGCCCGCCTCTTCCTCGTCTTAGACCCCTTGGGCTTCTCCGCCAAGTCGGTACCCACAATGAAGCTGGTACTCGGGTCAAAATTAACGGGAGGCTTGCTCACCGTAACATGGTATAAGACCGCCATATACAAAATCTCTCCTGGCACCCCACCATCAGGGACTGAAAAGGTGGTTCGGGTATGAACCGTGTCATAATAATGCCATGCCCTGATACCATCCAACACGCTACCTTCAAAGCCCAGGCAAGAGCTGGGACTGTCAAAGAACAACTGACTATACCCGAACTGGCGGGCGAACCTGCTGGGCAAGTAAGGCTCCAGGTAGACGATGTTGCGGTTACGATATACTAGGTGCGCTGGACGGATATTACGCAGCCAAAGGAGCATTTTCTCAGGTAATAGGAGAGGAGGTTCGGTACCATCAACATGTACGCTCCTCACTTCTTCAGCAGTAAAACGTGGTACGGACACAAAAAATTCGTATTCGTCTACTCTCGCCAGCGCTCTCCGGCAGGCTAGCATGGTGCTGCACTCCCAGGACTGATGGTGGAATCGAAAAATGAAAGCGTCATCAACTGTAATGCCATCTTCTGCTCCAGGCCTCATCAAAGACCGGTTGTGCATTAACAGCCACCCCATCAGATAATGGTATGGTAGCTCTATGCGCTCAAAATCCATCGCCGTGTCACAGGCGATGACCTTGGAAGAAAAGGCACGGAGGCCATGGTGTATGCTGCACACCATGGCCGGAAGAAGAGCCAGCTTGACCCCGAAGACCAGCTTTACGGCGGGAAGGATGAAGTGGCGGCTGATCCTCTCAATAGAACCTGCCCTCCCGAAGACTACGCGGTTCCGTAGCCACACCATCGGGAATCCCGCCAAAAGCCCCTTCTTCGACAGTGGCTGAGTACCATAATAAAAATAGCTGAAAGAGTCAGTTCGACTCCCAAAAATATCGCCCGTGGACCTCGATCTCTTGGCAGTCGACGCCAGGTGTTGTACCTCCTCTGGGGTTTGAGGATCTCGAGAAAAAACCCGGCCTGAGGCACCAAGGGTAAAAAGGTATGAGACCCAGGACCTGGTATTAGGAGCGCTCCCCTCCGAGCTGCCAGCCTTCTTGATGGCCATCTGGTGGCAAGTGCTATGATGACATAACAATTCCCGATACACGGCAACAAAACCCGGGAACTGCCGATCCAAATCCTCGAGCTCTTCGCTCGTAGGGGTGTACATTTCAAAGCCTTTTTCCCCCCAGGGCAGCTTGGAGATAACATACATCTCGTGGAGAGCAAGTCCCAGCTCCCCTCCCGGTGTGAAGAAGGTTTCCGTCCGTCGGTTGTACATTTCCAGAAGAGCCATGAACAACGGCTTATTTATGGACAGACCATGACAAGTGCCCCGAATGGCGTGATAGAGGCCGATCTCACGCAGGGAAGTCGCATACTTCCGCAGAATCCATGTAGTCAAATTGGCCCATGCAGGGATAGGGTTTATCCAGTTCAGCAACGCCAACCGGCTGACGGAATACGAGCCTTTGTGAGCAAGCTGGTTCAAAAAGGTATCAGCCTGAGAGAATGTGAAGTTGGGACCCGTTACGTTTATAAAGGTACCCGGAGCCAGTCCCATCATGTACCGACTGACCGGTTCCCTTTTCGCATATGCTGACCCCAGATTCCTATTGTAATGGATGTTTCCCACAAACATCCCCGACTTGCTTGGGGTCAAGGAGTCTACCATCTTCCTGTCTAGCGGAAACATGTTGAACCATGAGAGAGGAAAATGATGCTCTATCGGAGGGATATGGATCTCCACCCCGTCAAGAACAAAGTCCCAGCTCTCCGATATATCTAGCACCCAGGTGTTCTTTACAGACAAAGCATCCCCAAAGAGGAACGCAGGCTTCAGGTCTTCTCCCTCCAACTGCCCCGAGTTCATCATGGCGCAGAAAAAATGAAAGGACTGTTTCTTGATGGCATTCAGCCTCTCTAGAGGCTCTTTTGGAAGCTGGTTCGTCACATACTCGACTATGTGGTCATATCGATAGTCCATAGCCGAATGGGCGCGACCCGCCAGAGGCTCTCCTGCTGCATTAACTGGCAGATTTACTGGAAAAACACAAAAGAAACAAGATTAAAAGATGGCTAAAACAAAACTACTGAGTGCTTTGGCTTACATGAGCTTATGCGGCTCTGTTTAAAGACGAGCTTATGCGGTTTCGTTTTAAAAGAGCTCATGCGGCTCTGTTCGAACATGAGCTTATGCGACACTGTTTAGCGTAAGCTTATGCGGCTCTGTTTAGCGTGGGCTTATGCGGTTCTACTTAGCAGAGCATTATGCGGCTCATCTCAGAGGAGCTCGTGCGGCTCGGTTCAGCACAGCCTTATGCGGCCCAGTCCAGATAAGCTTATGCGGTCCTATTTGAGGGGCTTCATGCGGTTCGATTCAGGAAGACTCATGCGGCTCTGTTCGAAGGGTCATTATGCGGTTCAGTTGTGAAGTGTTTATGTGGCTACTAGACAAACTCCCATGCGGCTCGGACATGGGTTATACCCCCATGCGGCTCGGACGTGGGACATACATGCGGCCCATACAATTTGAACAGTTCGATGAAGACGAGAGACGCATTAAAGGCTTGTGCATAAAGCATGCAACAGAGCCGTCTTTGTTAGGGTTTTGAAGTATACGATATTCTCAAACCCTTACCAGCAATGATGGGGTGAACGTCGGGGTAAACTTCAGGCGCCGTGGCTGATGAAGAAGCCACTCCCTTATCCTTCGCCGCGGCTTTGGAAGACTTGGGGGGCCATTGTTAATTGATGAGCGGAGAAGGAAGACGAAGACAGCAACTTAGGACAAGAAGAGTTGAAGACGAGAGAAGGTAAAGAAGTCTCTCTGACCAAAAATGTTCCTATTTATAGGCGAAAGGAAGGGGGCTCATGAACCGACGGACGCTTCGATCCGCGTGCTAACATAAAAACAAATTGACTCTTCGGTCATCGAGGAAAATCCGGATATTTAAAACCGACCCTTGGGATCCTGCCCCAAAAGGTGGCTTTAAATCCGAAGCAAATCAAGGGTAATTAATGAGACGCACACGTGGCAGGGAGTCTATGCGGCCAGACAGTCTATGCGGCCAGAAATGACCCATACGGCTAGGAAGGCCATGCGGCTAAGAAGTCCATGCGGTCAGAACATCCAATGCGGCTAGGAAATCCATGCGACTAAGAATATCCTATGCGGCCAGAAGAGCTTATATATAGCCATGCTTCTTATTCAAAGTATTTCAATTTTTCAAATTAAAAACTTTGAAGGGGGTCTTGTAGAAGCATGGAAAAGGACAAGAAAAGTCCATGCGGCTCCAAACAAAAGGAGCCTCATGCGGCTCAGAAATCCTTCAGAACTTTATGCGGCTCGGAAATCCCTAACAGCTCTATGCGGCTCAGGCAAAGACACGTGGCCATACGCTGTCCGTTTCTACAGCTGGCCATAAAGTAGCCTCCCAATTAATTGCTCTGATGACAGCTCTGACTCAATGAATGACAGCTCTGACGCAATGAATGATAGCTCTGACACAATGAATGACAGCTCTGACATAAAGCTGAAATAATGATGGCGTGCTCCTTGGAAAAAGAAGAAAATCTTTTATAACTGGCAGGATCCGTCGAGTCCCAAAGCACCCCTATGCAGCTGCCCTCTTCATGCGGCTGTCTCCTTCATGCGGCTGTCTCCTTCATGCGGCTGCCACCTTCATGCGGCTGTCTCGTTCATGCGACTGCCTCCTTCACGAGGCTGCCACCCTCATGCGGCTGCTACCTTCATGCGGCTAGAATCGTGGGGGCCACCCGTATGCGGTTCACTTAGAAACCGCACTCATGCAGCTCTGTCAGAACATCTTCCTCGTAACAGTTGAGACACATGGCGTTCTTATCCTCCTCGAAATTATGGTTGCTAGCAAATCATAACAAACTCAGATTTGTTACAATCATCATAATTTCCCAAATCAAATTAGATCAGATAAATCGAACACCTGGCAGGAGATCCGAGCCTATCATCACAAATTATGAAAATTTATGGCAATCAATATTAATTGCCCATAGGATTTGGTACAATCCACATTAATTGCCCAGATTCGTTGCAATCAAAATTAATGGTCCAGATGATTGGCCGCCGACTTTTCAAAGGGGGAATCATCGCAAACCCTAATGATTACACCCCCACCTCTATAAATAGCAAGGTGCCATTTCCTTGCAAAGCACCTGGAGACCTGGACCCTTGGACACCTGGAGACCCCGAAGGCTGAACACCCAGAGAGAAAAAGGCACGCACAGAGGATTCTTCCTACGCATCCTGAGAGCATTTCTTCACCAGAGCCAAGGCTACGTCCGATCGTCCAAGGAGTAAGGCAGAGCTGTCGTCGCTTTCCCGAGCCTCTACCGTCACCTCCCAGAATCAAAAATAAAAAATCGTACTTAGATTGATGTACCTAGGTTTTCGTCCCTAGGCTTTCTTTGTACGAGCGAGTTTGTATTGTTAGTCTAAGTTCAGTCCTCCTATATAATTGTTCTGTACTTTTACAATCAATGGCAAACAGAAGTAGCAGTGTTCTATTCGAGTTTATTCTACTTAACTGTACTTGCAGTTGGAAGAGATCAAACATTGACAATGAACTTGGAGTTCAAAAAGACCAAACATTCATACTGAATCTTGAATTCATGGAAACCAAACATAGGCTCAGTGGGACAGAGTCTGTCACGCGATAGTGGTGAATGGTGAGCCCGTCCAATAGTATAATGCCAGGACGTCCCACTGAATAATTTCTCCATCTGATTGTCTCCATGCATGACTTTTGGGGGGTTAAACTTACAAATAAAGTTTTAAACTAGCCATGTTATGAACTGATAGCCGGTCAGGTTGGAGCCATTTTGTATTCCTATTGATTCATATTGATGTTGTGAACATCACATCGGTAAATCCTGGATTTAGAGAACGGATTATGGGACAATTTTGGTCAAAATATAATATATGGAATATTTTAGCAAATGTCCCCATTCAAATGTAAAAACTAGCATATACCTCCACTTTAAAAAAAAATGAACATATGTCCTGATTCCTTTGTAAATCAGCCAAAATTTTGATTAAATAGTGGGAGCATATCTTAAAATGTTATGTGTTCAATACAAATTAAGGAATTTGGACATTTGCTAGTTTTTTTTAAAAAAAGTGGTGATGTATACTAGTTTTAATGTTTTGAATGAGGGCATTTGCTAAAATATCCCTATTTATATTGGGTTCCTGCAGTATCTCTATTTCACTAATTTGCATCGAAGGGGCTGTTTGGTTCTCTGGGAGTGGCGTGTATTTAGTCCATAAAATCGGAATTGCGTCAAAACCGCTATTACCCATTGTTTGGTTAAGATGGGAAAGAGATGGGAAGGCGTTGGTTGGGTTTTCCATTTTGACAGAAATTAATTCTTGTCTCCTCCGTATTCCATCTTTCCACATCATCTTTCTTCCTACGAAAGTGGAGAGAATTTTGGAGAAAAGCCTCTCCACATTTTCTCCCTCTGGTTCTGTTGGATTTTTTGGTGGAATTTGGTTTAAGTTGAGCGGTTGTGGTCACCTCAACCGTAATCTTCTGTAGTTATTTGTTTATATATGAATTTTTTTCCCTCAAATCTTAATATACTCTAGATCTACCATTTCTCTCCATGGATCTACTAGTTTTTGTTTAATCTTATTTCTTTCGAAATGTTATGGAAGCTGGCCATGGATTTTTGGCATAAGTCTTTGGAATTTTTTTGGCTTAAATTTGTCGTACCATGGAATTTTGAAGACTTTGTCGTCATGGATCTACCATTTTTGGCATGAATCTGACAATTTTTTGAAGATTCTCAAATGATGTTAATTTTTTCGTAATTATTTATCTATAGCCGTTTGTGCATAATCTGTCGTACCATGAATTTTGAAGATTTTTTTTTGCCATAGATCTACCATTTTTGGCATAAATCTGGCAATTTTTTAAAGATTCTAAAATGTTGCGGAAATTTTTCGGTTTTCTAACCATGTTATGTACGATTTTTCCCCCTATTTTGGAATGTAATTATTGAAAAATTAGTGGAGTATGTTAATGTATATATAACAGTTTGAAGGATAATTCTCCTGCAAGAAATAGTTGAAGGGTAATCATACCCTTTTAAAAGTGGTTTTTGTATCCCACTTCCTTCTTACAAAGCCAAACAACGAATGTGCAAAGTTACTACTTTCTACTCCAAAAAAACAAAAGACAAAGTCAAACAAGAAATTTACAAAGTTTACTGATTTCAGTTAGAAATCAAAGTTTTACCAAACAAGATTTTGGATTCCATTCCACTTTACAAATTCAGAATTTTGCAACATATACCAAATGTGGAAAGCGGCTTTCTACTTATATTTTCAAATACGATTTACCAAACAGCCCCTAATTCCAACTAATTCCAATGTCATTTTTGTAACTACACATGGATACTTGGCCACTGCAGGTATTCTAGCTTGCGTTGATGGGTTTATGAACATAGCAATGGAGCAAACCGAAGAGTATGTTAATTAAGAGCATCTCCAACCCTATTGTGAGTTTGAAAAAAATGGTTGCCACATAGGAATGACAACCATTTTTTCCAAAAGTACTTCTCTAAGAGCATCTCCAACCCTATTGTGAGTTTGAAAAAAATGGTTGCCACATAGGAATGACAACCATTTTTTCCAAAAGTACTTCTCCAATGCAAATGTGAAATAAAGTGTGGAGTTGACATGGCAATGACATGGCAAAGACAATGTGAAGTTGGTTGTCTAGATCTAGACAATGCACTTCACAATGTCTTTATGTCCACATCATCATTTGTGAATAAAAATATTTATAAAAAAGAAGTAGAAGAGTAAAAGTTGTCTTGGAAGTTGTAAAAAATTATTTGTATTGTCTTCTCAATACTTTTGCATTGGAGATGACTTTTTAAACCCATTGTCATTTGTGAATATAACCTTGCCACCTATACAAGACATTGTCTTGTCCCTCATGCCACATAGGATTCACAACACAAAACAAGACAATAGGGTTGGAGATGCTCTAATGCAAATGTGAAATAAAGTGTGGAGTTGACATGTCAATGACATGGCAAAGACAATGTGAAGTTGGTTGTCTAGATCTAGACAATGCACTTCACAATGACTTTGTCTCCACATCATCAATTATGAATAGAAATATTTATAAAAAAGTTGAAGAAGTGGAGGAGTTGTCTTGGAAGTTGGAAAAAATACTTTTTATTGTCCCCTCAATACTTTTGCATTGGAGAGAGTTTTTCTATCTCATTGTCTTTTGAGATACAATTTTGCCACATAAACAAGACATTATCTTGTGGCTCATGCCACATAGGAGCCACCTAGGACTCACAACACGTAACAAGACAATAGGGTTGGAGATGCTCTAATGGTCAGCTAAAGAACAAGTTTGGTGATGCATTTATCAGAGATAATGTTGTTGTTTCTTTTTCAATGCAGTCCTCTACATCAGTACCTAAAAAGCGGCCACTTACAGAATGATTGTTATACCATTCTGCTAGGTTCCATGATGCACAAGGACGGAACCAGGAATTCGAGCTGGGGTGGGATGGTCTGGATTGGGGTGTGGTGTGTGGGCTGACTTATATCGAAAAAAAAAAGGGTTGGACCAAGCTGGTTCCGCCAGTGTGTGTAAGTTATGCGCAATTGGAAGTACAAACTTGGCTCTGCATAGACCGATATAGCATTTTAGCCAAAGATTTTCAGCAAGTGATTGTAGACATGGAACAATTTTATGATGCCTGAAAGCCTGGGAGATCTTTGTCTCCTTATTCAGCATCTATTATGTCACCCTCATCAAAGTCTTGATTTTCTTGTTGAATCACACTTGGGTGTTAAAAATATTAGGCTAAATTATCCTAGTGGGCACCTTAACTATAGCGTTTGGACTTTTTTTGGCACATTAACATTCCACTATTCGATTTTGGCATCCAATTTTATAAATTGTTCTTTTGAAGCATATTTCGTTAAATTTTGGATCCTTAATAGTCGTTTTTGTTGATAGTGCTACGTGGTTTTCGTAATGAAATGAATAACAATACTATTTTGCTCATATGAACTCTTATTTGTAACTAAATTTGGACATAATGTGCTTAAAAAGAGCAACTTATGAAATTAGGTTGCCAAAATTGTGCAGTTGAAAGTTAAGGTGTCAAAAATACCCAAGTGTTATAGTCGAGATGCCACTAAGATAATTTAGAAAAAAAATATTATAATGTTGTCATGCAACAAAGGGTTGTACTGCAAACAAACATAGAGTTTGATTGTAACATGCATACTGTTGTGTTTGTCTGTTGCGCTGGGACTTAAACATGCATAATCCTAGCCAGATTTTTGTCATGCTTAGAGGGGTAACATACAGATCGACTGAACATGCATAATCTCGTGTTGTCTATTGCAACATACAGATCGACAGTACATACCGATCGAGTAACTTTCGATTCCAAGTTCCTTCTCGAAGCATCGTCACCTCTGTGCCAACAAGCACATCACCTGCTGCATACTTTCACTTCTAGGCTTGAAAGAATACTTCCCATCTAATGGTTCTCCTGAAGAGAGAGTTGCACATAAAATAGCCCAACTAAAACTATAGTAGTAGAATAAATGTAAACCAACAGGACCAACACTACAGCATTACATGTGCATCAGAATAGCTGCTACAGCTGCCACCCAACCATAAAATGACATCAACTCATCAGAACGAGAGCTCCAGAAAACCAAACAATCATTTTAAAGCATCAGAACACGACTCCAGCAACCATAGACCAACCCATCAAATGAAAAAAAATAAAGTAGAACCAGAATAAGGAACAAAATGCGAAGAACAGAAGAAGAAAAGAGGAATAAAGCAAAAACAAAGAGCAACTCTTCAATAGTTGCAATTAGCTTTGGCTACTACGATACATAACCATCGAGACCACGCTTCCTCCAGAACCATTAACACCATTGCGGGACTCCATCTTAACCTTCCTGATCAAACCAATATATTTGATGCAGTGATCTAAACCTTCCTGTTTGGGATAAAGACACTCCAAAAAAGTGTCGAGCAAATCACACTAAATGCACAAGATGATAGCCATCATAAATATCACAGATCCCTTCCCCAGCATCACATATACACACAAGGCATTGGCAAAAAACTTGGAACAATTGTAGAAACCCCCCTCCTCATGTATCTCCAGGACTCCATACATCACATAAAGTTCATATCCGGTATTACCTTACACAAGCACCATCCCCATATCATTAGAATGTACACTCAGAGCTAACTTATGAGAGGGCAAAATTCTATCAAAACTTTGAAAGTCTATATTCAAAGGGAGAAAGTTGTATAGTTTTCTAAGTTAAGGGACACTTGATAAGTCCCCAAAACAGTCACCAGTTCCACAGCCTGCTTCTTAAGGATTAACTACAACATAACTTATGAACAGTTTATACTAAACCAGGAAAAGCTACAACTGTTGGAGATATCAGTATGTTTGAAGCCAGCCAGTATCCAAACACCTCCAGTTGCGAAGCTCCTTGTCGGTCCACTCCACAATCAAAAAGTTTCAGCTGTTTAGAGTAGACAAGCAATAAAAATGTCATTAGATGAGATTGCAAACCAGAAGGTATAATATTGGCTTGTAAGCTGAAATATTTAACACTGAAAGCTACCTATTTTAGGAAACTGTACAAGTGGCCTATTAACAGTACATAAGACAACAAATTTGTGATACCTACTAACATTTTCCCAAGAACCCAGATTGGCTGCGAGGAAACAATTACGTTCTCACAATAGCTACGATGTAATATAAGATACCTGAAGTCATCCCTTCGAAAATGGAGGCCTTAATTTAATGTATAATGTCGAATAGCTCTGGCAACTAGAATAACTCTGGGGCAAGAAGAACCTCATCTATTTTGTAAAGTATAATGTAGAGAAATTACTCAAAACAATTCACAGACAATTAAAGAAACATTACACATGTTTGGAAGTATTTTACCAATGTGGAACTGTTGAATGTGATGAGGGATTCACAATAAAGCTGGCATGTCCAAAGATGTTGAGAAGGAATATTTTGCTGAAAGAAAAACTTCATCCTCCACAAATATGAGAATCTCTTAGGCTATATTAAAATATATAAGCTACTCTCCCTCGCCATCATACCCTCACTACTACAGTATTAAGCATAAGCTACAGATCAGAACTCTACTGAGAATGTTGTAACTGTATCAACTTCAACCCATCTAGTTGATGTCATATTTCTGGCCTGGAAACTTTGATCATGAAAAGGTAGACCATAAAACTAGAAGGCTGAACCCAATGCTGCAAGGAGGACCTAGTTGCCCTAAAACTTAAAAGGATAATTAGTGGAGAACCCACCTCCCTTATCATGCAGTTTAAGCTCATGAGAAGGAGCAACCCTTTCTGTTTCTTGGACTACGACTCCTGATGAAAAGAAGAAATGACAATCTACTGGACGAGGTAATGCATTCATTTACACACAATATAGGACAGCTAAACGATAAACTGCCAAAAATATATGAACCAATCAAGGTTAAATATCACGAGTAATACAATAATATTAAAAAAGTACATTACGATGAAACCTAACTACCTCATTGTTTCTTATGAATCATAAGTTATCACACCACAAGCAGTTAATGGAGTCAGGCCACTTAATTTCTAAAGTAATATATATACTCTATAACAGGTATCAAAACATAAATTCTACATAATAAAATGCCCTCACAAAAATGGGTGCCAATTTAAGAGACATGAACATGGACGTGAACTGAAGACAGGTTGCACACATGCCAACTTTGTACAACTACAAAGACACATTATGAATAGAATAAATCATCACCATAATAGGTCAACAAAATATCTAGAACCGCAAAATCATAAATCACTTGGTAGATAAATTTAAAAAGAATATTTTTATTCGTTTGGTTCACGAATGATGATGATCTTTGATGGATTGATCAGTACTGTCCAACAGTCCAAACCCTTTGCTCTCTTTTTTGTCATATCCTTATTAATCTATTGCACAGACAATATGCTTTCTATTTGTATCTCTCTAAACTGGTTCTTTTGGCTTAAATTTAATACCCAAACCGAATCATCAACTATTGCAACATGGCCCCATTTGAGCCCAAAACAAAAACAGTCCAATTTAGGCACATCTTAATCGGTGTCATACACGCCCACAACAAGTGCCGGACATGCCATCAAATAGTGTTACATACAAATCAGTTTTCCGTCAAAGAGATGGACATGGATTATGTTGGAGATAACTCAGAGGTGTAAAGGTGCAATAGGATAGATAATCTGACCTGATCCAGATCCAATTGAACCCGGATTCGGATATGATAACTCCAATTCAGTCAAATAGTATATGATTCCTTATCTGGATATAATTCTATATCTTCACCTGGATTTGGATCCAAATCCGAATCTTATACTATTAGTCGGATCTGGGATCGGTATATCCGGCATATTGAATCACATGTAATGCTCCCATGAACATGGGTGGCTGGCGCAGTTAGGAGCGTTTCTTCCTTTTATCAAAAGACAAATGAACCCAAGTTGAAAATTGGACCTCCTGGCTATAAATGAAGTGATCCAACTAACTACAAAATCAAGTCTCTTGTGTTCTCTATCCCAAAGAAATCATTAAAAGGCTAACTCGCCATCTAAGCCTTCTTCCATCAGAATGGAATCGGCTATAGAGCATAAAAAAGTTCTACATAATACTTGACAATGTTTTTATGACTGACTACCAACCTCATATCAACCCTATGTTGGTTCCAAATTCCTAGACAAAAGGTAAGTATGAGCATGAGAGAGCCATGCCATAAAACCTAGACGACCAATTGGCAGGTAGATAAACGTACCCTTTGGATATACAGTTTAAGCTTATGCAACCAAGGAGCACACTCCAAGTTCCGAAAGACTATAAAGAGTCTAAACGAAGAGGTAAGATGATACAATTTTCTCCAAGGAATTGCAATCACTGTATTAGGTAGTTTGGACAAGTGCAGCAAGAGGAGCTGCTAGGACAAGATATGAACATGAAAGTAGCGATAAATTAGTAGTTAAAGGAGCTGCTCGGACAAAAGAGGTAGGCCTAACCGTTCAAGGATTGAGAAGATTCAAGTTGTAAAGAAGACAATGATTTTTGTTATTCTTACTAAGGACATGGCCCGTAATAGAGCTAACTCAAAAGGATCCAAATAGCAAACACCAAGAAGTTGGGATAAAAGTGTGTAATTCCATTCATCTCTATGACACATTAGGCTAAAGTGTGATAAAGAACGGCAATCCCAGTATTGAAAGAAATAATGCATTTTGTATAATTCTTTCTTTATATCCAATTCATATCGTGTCTAATCTATCTGCATTCATTTCCTTCTATGATTTTGATGGATATCTATTTTCCTACCCGAACAATATCCATATACTATTTTGTAGCCGTTGTGTGAAAATGAATATGATAATACCCCAATCTAAACTGTATCAGCTTTGATTGCAACCCATGGAGATGTCCAAGTAGTGTGCATGTCATACAAAAACCAAAATTTAGAATTTTTGATGTCTTACCTGTCCATTGCTCCTAACATGTGACAATATTCTTTGACATGCCCAAGGCTTCAAGAAACAATCAGGTTTCTTGTACTATTAATTTAAAATCATGTATCTTGTATATTTATATTGTACTTGAACATTTATAGGTTGATATCGAATCTGAGCTGTTTTATCTACTAACACATACTTTCTCAAAGATACCAAAAGAGATTCTGAATAATCAATTCTGTATATGAATGGGGCCCAATCCCGGGCATGCGATGATATTGATTGACATATATCATACTATGAGTCTATGAGAATGATAGATACATTGATTATACTTGAGTAACTTGATTGCTATCAAGACCATATGATCCAATTACTGCATTTAAATTTTGCTTAACCATTTACTTATAGAAAGTAAACATAGTGTCTTATTACAAGAGAACAAGTTTCCTATTTTTTCAGGAAATTCAAAATAAATCAATTTTCCTTCAAATATCTGCTATTTCTGTCATACACTGTTTGAAGGATATAGGACCTGGTTCACTCACTAAGAGAGATTTATATTTATAACTAAGGCCGCTTATAACTCCCTTAAATACAGCTTATTTTATGATTAATAATTGAGTTATGAGCCCCTAAATTAACTTAACTGATGGGAGGGGGATATTCTATTAACTTAAACAACATATCAACATATCAAGATTGATTGGGATAGATTAAATGTATGATTGGGATACTATTAGATGATCCTTTCTCCCCCAAATACGATCTTGTGAAGTGGGTTATTTGATGGGTTCTCTTTTGTTTTAGTAAGTAGATGGGTTTCTTGGAGGAAAATGGAGTGAGGAAGAGAAAATGATATAGTGTCAAAGGTGAACGAGATGGAGGTAACGGGTTTAGAGCAAGAGGAGTGGAAGGAGAAGAAAATGGAGGAATGAAGTTCCAAAGTGGAGGAAGAAGATGGGAACGGAAAAATAGACTTTTTTTTGGTTTATTAACTCTGAAGTTGGATTAATTTTTAACCGATAGACACAGAGGGGGACTTCTAAGCAAATATTAAGATTCAAGGGACTTATTTAACAACACAATAAATCTAAGGGACTTATATGCAAAAACCTTATAACTAATATAATCTGTGAGGTGAACAGTAATTTTACCTTACTAAATTAGAAATATACAGCAGCTTTTTCTCGACACAGTTAAAGCTATAGTTGTCAATATGGTATACATGATATGGTATGGTACATATGATAATCATATGAACAACTATGTTTTGAGAAACATTTCTCCTTGCATGCTTTTATGATATTAAATGAATGAACACGTTTAGGACATGTTGAACACCTACAATATATATTGAACCCCCAATATATCACATATCATCCTTATATATATATATATATATATATATATATATATATATATATATATATATATATATATATAAAATATATATATATATATAGAGAGAGAGAGAGAAATAAAATAAAATAATATATATATATATATATATATATATATATATAATGGCGGCTGCAGGTGATTCCGGAAACCCTAGCTCTGCTAGGGCATCGCCAAATCGAGGCGTGGAGGCGGCCAACCGCCCCCCGGACCGGGGGAAAGGCAAGGGGGTGGCAGGGGCGGCCGGTGGCGACCGACGGGAGGCGGTCGGCGGCGCCCGGCCGCCGGCGGCGAGCGCTGCTGCTGCTGCGAAGCCGCGCGCGGGCGCTGGAGCAACGCGGGAGGACCGGGGAGGTCCGGCGACCCTCCCCCGGGGGCGGGCGGCGGCCGGCGACCCCCCCCCCAGGCGGGGGGGGGGGGGGGGGGGGGTGGCCGGGGAGGGCTGCGGACGGTGGCCTTCCCTCCGGGCACGGGTTCGACTGGGAGTTCGACGGCGGTGACCCCCGGGGGCTCTCCGATGGTGTTCACCGCCCAAAGAACTTCGTCGGGATTGGAGGATGAGGAGGGGGCTTGGACTACGGTCCAGAATCGGAGGGTTAGGCGGGGAGGAGGGCAACGATCGCAGATCCCTGAGGCTAGGAGAGGCACAGCTTATACGCAGGGATCGGACAGGAGGGCGGGGATTGCCAGGAGAACGGGTCCAACGGTGGGTCAGGTTCACTCGGTGGAACGGGAGGGACAAGCCAGAATTGTGTGGCGGCCTCGTGCGAAGGGGTCGGCGGGGACGACTGCCCCAGTCATCGGGGGAAGAGGGACTGCTGCGACCATTAGTGGCCGGCCAACCCCGACGATTCCACCTCGGAGTGCGGGCCCGCGACCTGTATCCTGGGCAGATGCTTGCAAGGTTGGGGTTGCCAAGACGCCGGCATCGATGGAGTATGTTGCTCCTATGGAGATTGGGGGTGAGCTCTGCGCCGACTTCCCGGCCGACGAAGTGGCGAAGGTGACGGCATTCTGGGAGAACACGTTAGTGCTATATGTGTTGGGGAGCAAGCCCTTCTACGGGCAGATCCGAGGATATGCGGACAGAGTCTGGCGGCCGAAGGGGAGCATGGAGTTCTTCTCCAAGGAAAACGGGTTCTACTTCGTGAAATTTGGGTTGGCAGAAGATGTGACTCGGATACTCCAGGGGGGGCCATGGACGTTTGACGGCCGTCTCATTATACTGAAGCAATGGACTCCCGACTTGAGGTGTGAGAAGGAGGTGCTTAATGCGGTGCCTGTGTGGGTTCGGTTTCCTGAGTTTCCGGTTCGCTTCTGGAGTGTCCCCCTTCTGATGAGACTTGCCATCCTTATTGGCAAGCCGATTAAGGCGGATGATGCCACCACCTTCAGATCTAGATTGATGTATGCACGGGTATTTGTGGAGATTGATGCTAAGTTGGATCTGCCTGAGCAGTTGAAGTACAGGACCCCCTCTGGCCAGTTCGCTATACAGAAGGTGGAGTATGAGTGGGTTCCCCCAGATGTCCGGCATGTGCCTGCTTTGGGCATCTCCCGAGTGCTTGTAGACGTGGAGGAGCTTCTGAGGTGGTGACGGAGGAGGTACAGCAGGAGACAGGTGGTGCAGAAGACTCCCCTATAGTGGACCAGGTGGGCTTGATGGAGGATGAGATGGAGGCAGACCCTTCCCCCACCTCTGGGGGATATGAGGGGTCTCCGACGGAGGATCTGGCTGGAGCGATGGTTGAGTATATGGGGACGAGGACCATGACCACCAGGAGTATGGGGCAGGAGGACAGGCGACAGGGTGATAAAGACGCGCTAGCACTTCAGGTGTACAGTCGGAAGCGCCAGGCTACAGAGGCGCATAGTGAGGACAGCAGTCAGGGTGGGACGGAGAGAGTGTGGAAGGTCAATCCTAAATGGGTGGCTGTTCTTGCAAAGCCTCCCCCACAGGGGGACCCACACGGGGCTGCGGCCCCTACTCTGCCCCTCCTTCTACAGGGGGATGGAGATGAGGATACCAGAGATATGGAGGTTGCACTCTCCCCGGGTGCTCCTTCAGAGGATGTTCAGGGGACCCCACCCGCGGTTTAGATGTCGGCCCTTGCCTGGAATGTCCGGGGGGGGTGTTCTCTGGGGAGATGGAGGGAGATTAGTGAGGTGCTGAGGAAGGAAAAGTGTGAAATCTCGATCTTACTGGAGACTAAGATCAGGGGGGGCGAAAACTCTGACCCGTAGAACTCCTACGGACTGGGTCCAGCTTCACAACCTTGGTCTCTGTGATATGGCGAGGATCTGGGTTAGATGGAATGGAGCTAGTTGGGAGGGTGAGGAGGTTTTCATGTCTGACCAGCTGGTGGCTATCTCCTTCACCAACAAGGGGGGGTTCCGTTTCTTACTTGGTGTCGTCTACGGGCACAACGACAGGAGGCGGCGGGAGACCTTGTGGCAGGACATCATCAGGCTGAGTTCTTTAGCGATGCATCGTCATCTCCCCTTACTTATTATGGGAGACTTCAATGCTACGCTATACCGGGGAGAGAAGCTAGGGGGACGGCCGGTCCCGGACCAGATCCTCTCGGATTTTCAGTCTTGCTTGCTCCAGTCCGGGCTCAGGGATCTGGAGAGGATAGGACACATTTGGACTTGGCACAACAAGACGGTGGTGAGCAGGGTGGCTTGCCAGCTGGATCGTGCTTTGGGGAACAGTGATTGGTTCCGCCTATTCCCCGCCTCTGTGGCTGAGGGGCTCCCTGCGGGGACCAGTGACCACTCGCCGATCCTGGTGCGCTTCGTGGAGAGTCCCAGATGGAGGGCCCGACCGTTTCGGTATGACAACAGTTGGTTCCTCTCGGCTGGATACGAGGAGACTGTGGTGGGAGGTCTTAGCCAGGAGGCGATCGGCACTGCCCAGTTTTGTATGGTGCATAGGCTGAAGAAAACCAAACGCGCCATCAGAGACTGGGTGAGGGCACTTCCCCGGACTTCCTTACAGGAGAAGGAGGCGGAGTTGAGAGACCTGCAGTCAGAGCTTCAGGGCGACATGATGAGTGGGGAGATGGCGGCTAGAGAGAAGAGGTTGGCTGCAGAGGTCAACACCTTGAGGCTACAGCAGGAGATTAGTGCGGCCCAACGGGCCAAATGCTCCTGGCTCAAGGATGGGGATCGCTGCACCAAATTCTTCTATGATGTCATCCGGGCGCGTCAGCACCAGAACCGTATTCAGAGACTGATTGGCAGGGACGGGCGTCTTGTGACCGACCAGGGTGCTATCCAGGAGGAGGCTGTCCGGTTCTACTCTGAGCTTTATCATCAGACAGACTATCCCTCGGTTTTTCCGCAGCTGATTACGAAGACGTTGATCACGGAGTACGGCAATAGTCTTCTTATGGCTCCTATCCGGATGGCGGAGGTGGAGGCGATTGTGATGCAGGCAGATGCTTCCAAGGCTCCTGGGCCGGATGGGTTCTCCAGTGGCTTCTACAAGCGCCATTGGGGTATCCTCAAGGCCCCGGTCCTTGCGGCTGTTCAGGAGTTCTTTGTTACGGGCAAGCTCCTGAAGGAGCTGAACCACACCTTCCTGACACTTGTGCCTAAGAAGGAGGGGGCGACTTCTCTTGCTGACTTTCGACCGATTGCTTGCTGTAATTATTTGTATAAAATAATTACTCATCTTATGTGCAGGAGGATGGAGGATGCTATGCAGGGTCTGGTTTCTCGGAATCAGGCGGCCTTCATTAAGGGGCGGTCTATTGCGGAGCATAGCCTACTGGCTCATGAGCTGATTCGGGAGTTCCACAAGCCTGGAGGGATGAAGGCCTGTGTGAAGCTCGACCTGAGGAAAGCCTACGACACCGTCAACAAGGACTTCCTCTGTCACTTGATGGGTGCGATGGGCTTCTCCGAGACTTGAGTGGATAGAGTCAGAGAGTGCATCACCTCTCCTACTTTCTCGATCCTCATTCAGGGCATCCCTTACGGGTTCTTCGGCAGCAGCAGGGGGCTTCGGCAGGGGGACCCGCTTTCCCCCTACCTATTCACCCTTGTGATGGAGTATTTCACCTGTTTGATGGACATCGCGGTACATCGGGAGAGGATTGTACCGATATACAGCAGGGTCTCTCCGGTGGTCTCTCATCTCATTTATGCAGACGACCTTTTGGTCTTGTTGAGGCCTTCCATGCGAGGGATGAGGGAGCTTGCGGCAGTGATGGAGGAGTTCGGACAGCTATCGGGCCTTCGGTTAAACAGGGACAAGAGCAAAGTCTACTTCAGCAACTCCTGCACTTTGAAGGAGGAGCGGGCCATGGAGCTTGGGGTGGAAAAGGGGGACCTCCCGGTGAAATATCTAGGGGTGCCCCTTTCCGTCAACTATGCGAAGGACCGTGATTGTCAGAGTCTGGTGAATTTTGCACAGAGGAGGGTAGAGGGCTGGCAGGCGGCTGGCCTATCGTTTGGCGGGCGTATTGAGCTGGTTCGTTCGGTTATTTCTGCTATTGTTCTGTTCTGGCTCCAATCGATTATGGTCCCCTTGGCTACTATCAGAAAGATTGAGGGCATATGTGCCAAGTTCATTTGGCATGGGGGGATTCATGCCATCTCTTGGGAGCAGTTATGTCGGTCCAGGAAGGAGGGAGGTGTGGGTCTGCGATCTCTTGTTTCTGTCAGGGAGGCGGCGGGGATCAAGCTAGCATGGAGGTTCCTTCAGGATGATTCTCTATGGTCGGCCTGGATGACTAGTCAGTATCTCCGGGGCAGGAACTTCTGGGTATGTGAAATTGACAACAACTTCTCTGTGTCTTTCAAGCATATCCTGAGGAACCGCCCTGTACTTCGGACGGCTATGCGGAGGAGGATGAGAGAGGGAGGGGAGACGGACCTATGGCTGGATCCATGGATCTCGGGTCAGTCGCTCCTGGAGATGCTGGGTCCCCAGAGGGACGGCGTGGCCTACAGAGGTCTGACTTGTAGGCACATCATCCGTGGTAGGGTCTGGAGGCCAGAGGAGTATCGTTTCACTGCTCCGTTAGGTGAGGCGATCAGACAGGTGCCGATCACCCCTACGGCACTGTCTGATGTTTGGATTTGGGCCCCTCCCGGCCGCTCGGAGGGTGCAGGGGAGTTCCGATTTAGCAGCTGCTATGACCTTGTCCGCCCACACTTCGATGATATTGAGGAATACGACTTTGTCTGGGGGAAGGGGCTTGCCAGGAAGATGCAACTGTCTGCATACAAACTGGTGCTGGGCCGGTTGCTTACTAGGGACAGACTGCTTCGGTTCGGGGTTTCTGTCCCTGACCCCAAGTGTGTTTTGTGTGAGACAGAGACTGAGTCCATTGGGCATCTGTTCTTTCAGTGCCATGTGGCGTGGAGCATCTGGGCAGAGCAGAGCCGGAGACACTTGGGAGGGGTTGGAAGGGAGCGTGACTTCAGAGAAATCCTTAAGTGGATTGGGGATTGCAGGGGCAAGGAGCAGAGCTGGGCCAGGCGTGCTAGGTTGAGACTTGCTGCATCAGTTTGGCATGTCTGGCGGGAGAGGAACCGGCGCATCTATGAGGGACTGTCCACCCCACTAGGGGACATCCTCCATAACATTGAGTCGGATGTACTAGTAATGTCCCCCTGAGATGGGATTGTATCTCTATGTTGTAACCTTATTGCGTTGATGGAATAAAATTTACCCTTTTTCCAAAAAATATATATATATATATATATATATATATATATATAGAGGAATGATCTAGAGCCCCTCGGATGGTTTCAAATTATGGAACCATCCTGTGTTACATCACTTGAATTTGCATTGGGTGGATGTGATTAAAAGGTGGTGGGGCCTACATCACTTGGATTTGCATTGGGTGGATGTGATTAAAAGGTGGTGGGGCCTACACCTTTTAATCTCACCCTTTCAATTCAAATCCAAGTGATGTTACATAAGGTGGTTCCATGATATAAAACCACCCGGATGATTTTGGAGGATTTTTGACATAAGAACTAGAAAACCTGGTCGGGGGATCTGAATTTTGAAACCCCCGGACACGATATACGATTTATTAAAGAGGAAAAAATGGAGATATTCAAGTAGCGACAGATGGTCAGCTCAAACGGTGCATGCAGTGGCGATTGGTCCGATAAATTGAGAAACGACACCCAAGAATCGAGGAATGGCGTGTAGAGGACTAGTGTGTCCGAGCAGATGGACGTAATAAAGACCCAAGATTATATATAGATGGGTGCGGATCATATGCCCCGCGGGGGGGGGGGGGGGGGGCTGCCCCCCTGCACCATCGGATCGGGGGGGGGGGGAGGGGGGCCCGCGCACGCGCATGCTAGATCCAACGGTCGAGAGTGACAGGGCTCTGCGGGCAGGGTTCCCGATCCGGACCCTCTCTCTCTCTCTCTCTCTCTCTCTCTCTCTCTCTCTCTCTCTCTATATATATATATATATATATATATATAGAGAGAGAGAGAGAGAGAGAGAGAGAGAGAGAGAGAGAGAGAGAGAGAGGGAGGAAACTCATAAAACTGATTCCCCCAGTAGCGAACCAGGTTACCTGTTCAAAAAAATAGAAACCTGAAAATTAAATATTTCGACAATTGAACTCGCCTCCATGCATCAGAGTGCATGCTGTATGTTTTTTCAAGTATATTGGTTTATCTTGATTGAATGTTCATTACTAGCTACAAGTAGGAAGACAATTGAAGAAGGCATCAAATTTTCATGGTTCCTTCTTCAGGACTAGTTTTCTTATAGTAAGAATTTTTTAACCCAGAATTTTAGAAAATTGACAATTGCACAGGTATTTATCATTAACCCTAATAAGAGATCCTTCGTCGTGGCTAATTCTTCTGGCAAGTTAACTTAAGAAACCTCGATGTATCATTTGGCAAACTCATTTAGACCAGTAAGGTCATGACTCATGACTCACATTTCGAATACAAGAATCTGAGGAAAAAAGAATAAAAGCTATATCCAGGCTCAACACTGAAACTCTGGTAATCAACATCACTAAACCTGTTGGAAGCACAACTTAGGGAGCATATGTCAAAGGGCATTTCTGGCAAGAAGAGTCATGGCACCATTAGACGAACCCTCCTAGTTTTTAATAGTAGAGATTTTAAATTTATCTAAGTAGATAGAAAACCGAAGTGCTAGCTTTATGTGAATGGATGCTCACAAATTTTCATTAGAAAAGTTTAATGAACTTTGAAACGCTCAAAAGTTTGAAAGTGCAATAGCTTCCAGATCCAATGCAAGGCCGACAACCCTACCAGCTGCCTGGTCTAAAGTTTATGACGCACAAGATACAAGTTGAGATCTTCAAAGTCATGCTCAATCAGTGTACAGAACAGATGGCTAAAGTAGATAATAAATAAGAGTTGGATCGATTTCTTTCTCAATTACAAATGAAACTATCCACAAAATTTCACTACCAAGTCCGAAAATGGTCGAGATGGTCTCTCAGCTTTCTTCTGAATACAAGCTCGAGCAGGACTAATATAGCAGATAAAATTGACGTCCTTACACTTTCAATACCAACAAGCTAGATTTTGACTTTGCCCAGCAGAAAAATACAGGCACTTTTTGACCAAGGATTACGGAATAGCAATCTAACTTGCTTCAATATGAGTGTTAGTATTAAAAACTAGATTTCCTGCATTTTCTTTCCACCTTCCATCCAACATGCTACACATTCTGTCATGTTCCTTTGCTCCCGCAGAAAACACACATTTATTGAAATCACAATCAGGAATCTTGGTGCTTACCATTTCTCATCCCATTTTCTATATACTTTATTCTAGAAGGTTAGTTGTATCATTCCAAAATAGCCCCAAGCCACCCTTCTTTCTCTCTAAATGTATCAAATAATGGCTACTTATTACAGTTCTGCAATATGTTTAAAGCTCAATTAATATTACACGTTCATAGCAACCTCATTATGACAAAAACAACCACCAATTCTAACTATTGCAGAAGAACTAAAAGGTACTCCAATCAAGGAATATGAGGAATATATACTTAATGTTACTAGACTTCAACAAGCAAGATGATGCCATAGAACCTATGTTATATAAATCAAGGCTATGTAATTCAGTATTGCTAATATTCTAGACCCTATCCCACTTGTAGAAGCAAAGGTTGTAGGTCAATGGCATTAATAATACCAAAAGTAAACGACTAACTTCTGCTCCATAAGGCATGATGCAAACATTTAGCGTCTTATAAATGGATTCTACAGAAGAACAAATAGATCAGCATATATGGCCTAAAATCATGTATACATGTGGAAGTAAGCAACATATCTTTGGTAAAAGTGCAGTTGCCTCATATAAGAGTACATATTTCCAAGTGGAACTATGAGGTTCAGTGTTGGTTAATCAAATCTACAAGAACAAGGAAAAGTAGCACTCACCTTTGAAGATCATACAGAACTCCATCATTGATAATTTTAATTTCAGTATCCAACTCTGACCTTCTAGTCCTATCTTTCTTTGTATTCTGGAGAAATTTTAGGTTGTAAACAACTTAGAGTGATGACTCCATTCCACGAACTGATTCCAAAACTAAAAGCCACTAAATGCAGTTAGAATCCCCTGTCAAGCAACTGCTTGTTCTTGTAGGTGTTCGGAAGCCTGCATCTCCTCATCATCCTTTGTTTCTGGGACTATCTGAAGAAGCTCCAAAGGAGTTGAAGCAGGGTCTAGCTCATAGAAACCCTTTGGAGCCTTACAGCCTTCTTCACCAGTGAGCACATAAAACGGAACCTGATGCGAGAAGCGAAACATCTCTTCCCTTTTAATCCTCTTTACTTCTTCTGGGTCCATGTGCCTACGAAAAACTGTTCTAAATCCAGCAACCTTCACTAAGGGAGCAATAGACACTCCTTGCTCCTCATTATAATCTTCAAGAACTTCCACCATGTCATACTTATAAATTACCTCATCCGGCGTATGCTCATTCCAATCAGGAGACCAGTTTCTGTATATAGCCCAAATATCACCTTTCTTGGGTACAACCTTGATGATGCCACGGGGACCCTTCTCCCACTTAACCTTGTGAGAGAAGACATTAAGCGCATCTTTTACTTCATATTTTCCGACCCTGAATTCTCCAGATGTCTTAGCAAAACCAGAGGCAACCCAATTGAACGGACCAAACTCACTATTCGATTTTGAATTAAGAAAGCCCATGCGGACCTTAAAGGGCTCAAAAGAGAGAACTTTCTGAATTAAAGCATAATAGCGAGGCATACCATCCTCATCATCATAAGTAGCCCATATTTCATCTGCATTAAAAGATTTTTCTGTGCGATCTTTGTCAAAATCATGGAAATCCGGATCAGGAACATCGAAATTTACAGCTTCAATCTTTTCCTTATCAGAATCAGCAGCCTGGTCGACGGACAAATCCTTCTTAGCAGAAGTTTGCTTAACATTACTCTTCAAGTCATTCATCTTATTAGCTTGAATGGTATCACTGGCGCGCACTTGTTCCTTTACCTTTTCTGTAGCACTTTCTGCCCGCTTCTGTTTCTTTTTCGCATTTTGTTTTTCTGCAGATTTCGCTACAGCAGCTGAATTCCATTTTTCCAAAGTCTTAAGGATTTCATTCTTCGACTTATCCACTAACATATTACGAACATGAACATGGGAAAAGCCCCTTTTTATATTAAACTGTCTGGAATTTATTTGAGACGAGAAAATTTTACCAGAACCAAAACCTGTTTCGATCTTCCGTCCCCCATAATTGACCCAACAATCTTCGCTGGTGCCTCTTTTCCTCTTTGGATGAGATACCTTTGGAATAGTATGCTCATTGTCGTCCAATCCTACACTAAGATTCCCAGGGACACCAGAATTCCTCTTTAACCCCTGACTCCTCTGCCGAAGAGCTTCTTCCCTCCTAGCTGCTGCCTGAGCCTCCTCTCGCTCTCTTCTCACCTTCTCGTAAGTCTGATGGACGACATTAGCAGCCTGAGCAGCAGCAGTTGATGAAGCATTTGCACTCGCTACACCAGCTGTTCTTGAGAATGGGCCCCACTGGAAGCTCAAATTATTATATAAATCTGGGTTCCCTCCATGCTGCAATCCTGAGGATCCCATAGAGGCACCAATAACGTTCTTAGTGGCAGAGTTAACGTTCTGATGTTGCTGTGGAGAAGACTGATAAGTGGAGGTTGAAACCACAGTTTCATCAGCTACAAATGGCAGATTGCAATTGGGACAGACAAGATTCCGACCCAAGTACACTCTAAGATACTCATATTGCATCTTGCAGCGTTTACATAAAGTCCAGAATGTCTTGGAATCTGATCTCTGAGACGAAGGTGGAAATGAACTAGAAGATGGCGGCACCAAGCTGCTGTTGGTTGAGCTAGAAGGTGGCGGTGGCATGCAACTGTTGGTGGCAGTAGTAGATGGCGGTGGCATGCAACTGCTGGTTGAACTAGAAGGTGGTGGTGGCTTGCGACTGTTGATTGAACTAGAAGATGGCGGTGGAATGCCACTGTTTTTCTTCTGAGCTCTAACCCTCGACGTATTGCCGCCAAAGCTGTAGAAGCCATGGGAAGTATTAGGAGCAGAATGGTCTTTCTTTGATGGAGTCGTCATTGGCTGAACCAATTTTCTCCTATGATCATATAACATCCTCCGACTCTTATCAGATAACACGCTCCATGCCTCGGAGAGGAGTTGGAAAGCACCTTCAGCGCCTACGGACTTGTTCTTGTCTGGATGGAGTTGAAGGGCTAATTTTCTGTACTGTTTCTTCAGTGTCTCATCATCTGCAGAAGGATTGACAGAGAGAATTGCATACCAATCTTTCTCCCCATCAGGTCTTGCACTGGAGGAGAGATATATATCTAGAGTTGCTATCATTTGGTTAATTCCCTCAAGTGATGGAAATAGGTCATGGGCCTTCAGTGCGAACTTTTTGGCACCCCCTATGTCTTTTGCCACGAACTTTTTCTCAGCAATTTCTTTTGCCCGGAGAGCCTCATCTCTGTTGCATTCCATTGTCCAAACTTGGCCTGTTTTTGGGATGGCCTCACTTTCTCAATTAGTCACTACTCGATTCCTTTGCAAACTCAATCAAAGAAGTATTCCTCCAGATGTGAGCCGATTCGTCCTACTGGATTCCGCCCAATCCTCCACTTCAAGTGAGAAAATTCACATCATCATGCACTTGTCATGTCTAGCAAACAGACAATTTTACAAAGAATCATCAATCTGGATAATTTATCATTATCAAATCTATAATTCTAATAGATGAATATGGAATTGTAGAACCCCTGATGATGAATAAGAAACAGACCCTAAATATCGCAAATTCACTAGATGACTAATGGAAAAGCTACAAAATAAGGGTACTGTGACCTAAGAAAGGGACCAAATTGATCTAACACTTATCTCATTTACCAAACAACACTCCTTAGGAAGGGGCCCACAACCCTAAAACTGAGAGTAGTAGAGACAAAGAAGAAATATAATTTGCAGATTCTACCCACTGTAACAGTAACAGACAAATGGATGAACTAATCATGAATTCAACAACACTAATAACTTATAGAGGCCTTCAAGATCAAAAATCTAGAAAAACACCAAGATTCCTGATCAATAAAAAATGTATGCATGAACCCAAAGAAATACTGCAAAACAACCCAAAACTGCATAGTTGTACTGAGATGAAACAATGTTATGCCGTCTCTATATGATCAAGTCATAATCAAGAAGTGAAAGGTCGTAACTTCAAAACCCTACAAACAAGACAAAAACAGAAGTAGAAAGCACCTTTTTCAGGCACCATATTCTAAAGATGCCTGGTTCTAAATTAAAGTAAAAAACGACACAGAAAATTTGCACTTCATGCTAAGCTACAATAATTAGAAAGTATTATAGAAAATTTAATACACATAAAAGAAAAAGAGCAATGATTCTTGTTCCTGTATAAAAAGAAACTGAAGAACACTAACATCAAAGGTCTAATTTTTGTAAGGCCGAAATAGAAGTACATTAAAATTCAATGTTCTTAGTTTACACTTACCAAAACAAATGTATATTATAATTCAACGTTCTTAGTCTACACTTTTGACCAAAGCAAAGAACTAAAATCTTAAGTATCATTTTTGAAAGATCAAATTTTGTTAAAGAGAAATAAAAAGATTCATACCGACGCTACAAATATTATAAACAACAGCATATAAAAGCAATCATCATCCAAGCCTTTTGCTTTTCCCATCAGAATGGAGCGGGCTTCACAGCTTAAAACTTTCATCATATTGTGCTCTCCAACAAATAACAACAACAACAAGGTTTTAAGAATACTGGTTTATGAATGAAAGATTATTCCCTTCTCCGACCCTTACTGCCCAACCGGAGAGCGGACAACTAATCTTCCATAAAAGGATTGACAAATTTATGACCAGCTGTCATGTCTACCTGACATCAATCCTCTATGTTTGTGTCAAAATCCTAGGAAGGAAGCTACGAGCATGAGAAAGCCATGACATAAAACCTGGATGGCAAGTTGGCTCCAAGTTGACGGGTACAAGCCATGCAATTTAAGCTCATGCAGCCACGGAGCACTCTCAAAGTTCCTCTAGACTATAAAAGTACAAACATTGATGTAAAACAGTACAACTTAAGTAGGGAATTGGATTCATCTCTACGACATTAAACTGGAGGGTGAAAAGGAATAGCACTCCCATAAAAGTAAAATACAAAATATGCCAAAAAGAATAACAAATTTTGCCAACCCTTCTATGACTAAATCAATAAATGAACTAACTATATAATAGTCTAACAAAAAATAAAATTGATCAATGCTATTACAGAAAAGAAGGTTTTAGGACCTTCAAAATGATATCAGGAAAATATCCAAAATAACAGGAAAACATTTGTTGAACTAAAATTAACCAGTCTTCTAGAATTATGTGATATTTTGCATAAATTTTAGTGTTTTGAAAAATATTGATAACCCAATTAGAATGCAGAATCGCTACATATAACTATTGGCATTTTAATGCTTTAGGATATCAAAATTTGATCAAACCAGATAAAAACAAAATATCACAATCTTTTGTCAATCTTTCTCTTCTTGACCAAACCGTAATGTAAGAACAGAATTGTACTTTACAAAAAGAAAAAGTTGTGCATTGATAAGCAGATCCTAGGCCAGAAAACCAGATATAAAATAAAATACAAACTTTTATCAATCCAACACCACGAATAAACAAATCGACCCTTCTCTACTTGATTAACCATAATTAAAGAACATAAATATACCATAAGTATAAAATGCAGAAACATGATATCAGTGACATTACATAGATTATGACCACTCGAGACATTTCCATTCCCCCCCCCCCCCCCCAAAAAAAAAAAAAAAAAAAAGAAATTCTAAAAGCATGGAAGGTACTTACTAAACAATTGATAGTCAAGGATCCTTGATAGCACAATACATGGAACGTAAGAGAGTACCAAAAATCTTTACAATTTTTTTCTCCTGAGCTCAATAGCTCTTCCAGAATTATGGGCTATTTTTAGTAACTAATAGTATTTGAACATCACAATTCTAGATAATTTCGGGGCACTTCAAGCTCTAGGCTATTGGAAGTTGGAACTCGGGGAAGAAACCAGATATAAAAGCATAAACTTTTATCAATCCTATGCCACTACAATCAACAACTAAACCCTTTTCTTATTAATTAAACCATAATTTAAGAACATAACCCTTGTCTTATCAGTAGTGCTCAACTACTGAAAATAACACAACATCGCTGACGTTAAAGATTTTACAATAACCCTAGACATTCACAAAACAAACAAAAAATTCACAACAATGTCAAAGTTGGTTACTGAGACTTATTTTAGTAATACAACTTTTTAGAAAAATAATATGCTTTAAATGCTAGTTTTGAATAATATTACCAAAATATGGTAGTCTTAAAATTGGGGTTTCAAAATGTGATTTTAACTAGATAAATCATGTTTTGCGGATGCAACTTATTTAATGAAATCACTTTTTCAAGACATGATTTCTTTAGCAAAATGCATTTTCAAAATGTAACTTCGGAAAGTACCTTATTTTAGTAATATTTTTCAAAATTGTTGTTTTTAAAGGTGTTAATTGACCAGTGTTCCCAAAATATCGAGTTGATAGGAACGGGCCAACATTATATATATATATATATATATATATATATATATATATAGTCCAACACCCCCATCACATGTAGGTCAGTATTGCACGTGAATGAGCCTAGAGGGTGCACTTGGGCTAAAGCCAAGTGGAATGAGGATCAGGCGTGGAAAATTAGGTAATACAAAAAAATTTAATTGGTGGATGGGGGATTTGGATCCAGGATCTTTTGGTCTGTAGCTCTGATACCATGTACAAACCACAAATAACACATGCAGGAGGACTACATCAACAGATACTAAGGTTTTGACCAAAGCCTAACCAATAAAATCCTTAAAGTTACCATTTTAACTAGAAAAATCACATCCTGAAAACGTGACATCATGTTAAAAGAACACGAATTGCCTAATGAAACCGCATTTACAAACGGGACTTTGTTATATTTTGGTAATATTTCTCAAAACTGTCATTTATAAAATAATACTTAAGAAAACCTATATTACTCAAACATAGTCACTGAAAGATTAAATTTCGTGCTAATTTTAGTTTTTTTAGTATTTGCAATATCTAGATAGTCTGATAGAAATGAAGAATTGTATGAATTGATATTATCTAGAGGTAAGTTCCTTTCCGGGCAGTTTTATTCTTTAGAATATGAAAATCCCGGGCAGAAGACACCATTTGTATCTATTCAACAGCACTAGTCACAATTCAACCCTTCTCTTTTGATTTAAACCATAATTCAAGCAGAACTTTACGAACAGTTAGTAATCAAATGTGATTTATCAAAATGTTACAAATATTACTGAAATATTATGCAGATTTGCATGCATTGATATTGCCTACGTAAGATCTTTCTCGGACAGTTCAATTCTTTAGAATATCAAAACCCAGGGCAGAAAAACACCATTTGTATTGATTCATCGCTGTTGCAGTCTCAACTCAACCCTTATTTTTTCAATTAAACCACAATTCAAGAAGAACTTTACCAGCAGTTAGTAAACAAATATAATTCATTAACACAATATCACAAATGCTACAAATATTACTGAAATACTATGATATCCAAGTCATTTCTCTATGATAACACAACGGATGCAAAGAAAGGAAGCAACCAATAGAAACCACAAATATTACATGCAGAAGAATCAAACCAACAGACACCAGGCTTTGGACAATGTGCAACAAACAGAACACTACACAAACCATAGATTTTCAACCATCGGGCTACAAAGCTGATTTTTCTAGAAGTATAAAATGTAGTCAGCAAGGAAATTTTTTTTTTTTGGGACATAAGGTTTCTTCAGAAGAATATTCTGTAAGACGTTAATTTTGAAATAAAAGGGCATCACAGTGTCATGAGGCACCTGCTTACGAAACATCGGGGAAGGATCAAGATGTAAGCATGCATATATATATATATATATATATATATATATATATATATATATATATATATATATATATATTTTATATATATATATATATATATATATATATAAAAATATATATATATATATTTTATATATATATATATATATATATATATATATATATTTTATATATATATATATATATATATATATATATATAAAAAAAAAAAAAATATATATATATATATATATATATATATATATATATATATATATATATATATATATATAAAGGTGCCTCATGACAATATATATATATATATATATATATATATATATATAAAGGTGCCTCATGACAATATATATATATATATATATATATATATATATATATATATATGTTGAAACAAGTAATTGGTTTTTGCCCGGCGTATATGCTCCGGACTTGGTACAACTCTCTCAAACGCGGTCCAAAAGGGCCCTTACTCAGACATCTCGACTCCAATGGCTCTCAACTCACCACTATCTCCTGTGGGGCCCACAGTCCCCACTCCCACCATTTATTTAGTTATTAAATGGCAATACACTCCCACCCCGGTTTGATCCCTAGCAGATGGGGCAGGATGCCTCCCACCTCAAGCACTTGAGCTTCAGGTGATTGGTCATATTGTGTGTGTGTGTGTGTGTGTGTGTGTGTGTGTGTGTGTGTGTGTGTGTGTGTGTGCGCGTGTTGTGCGCTCGCGCGGAGAGTGGTTGTTTCCATGACCTGAACTTGCATCCTCCAAGGATGCAAGCATCAAGCCTTACGGTCATGCAAGCCATTATTCTTGAAATATATTACTAAAGTGCGGTTGTTTCCAAAATTGTGTTTTGACAACGCTTCAAGTCAAGGAAAGTGAAGTCTCGGTTGAAAACACGCCTTGTCTGAGGACTTCGCATTATTCTTTTACTAAATCGAGTTCTCAAGAAAATGCAAGTTTCGAAAATAAAAGAACATTTCCAAAACTGCATCTTTTAAACAATATTTAAATAAACCTATTCTAGTCAAAATTCTTAGTCACCGGAAGTTTTAAGACTTTCATGCTAATTTCAGTAATTTTTAGTAGTAGCAATATCTAGATAGCCCGATAGCGGTGCAGAATTGCATGCATGCATTGATATTATCAATCCTTTTCAAAAAGTTCAATGCTCTACGTCCAAAATATTACTTTGACAAGACAAATATGTGCCATGTCAGCATCGCTGTGTCCGTATTATGTCCATGCAACATAAACCATAATTCGAGTACAGAACTTTAGCAGCAGTTAATAACATAATATGTTTCATTAACACGATTTCACTCTGTTACTGGACATTTCCAACACAACGAAAACCTTTTCCTATAAATCTTAGTTATTACAATTTTATGATATCCTAGGCATTTCTCTATGATAAGTTCTTACACAATGAATGCAAAAGAAAGGAAGAAGACCCAATAGTCAAGAACCAAGACAAACCAAAATAACACACGCAGGAGGATCGAATAAAAAGAAATTAGGGTTTTGGCCAATGCCCAGCCGATAAAACCCTGAAAACCATAAATTTTCAAAACGGGACTGTAGAAACTACCTCTTATTTGGTAATAGTTTTCAAAATTGTCTTTAAAGAATATTTAAGGGGAAATTTTTTTTTAAATTTTACTCAAAAATCCTAGTCTCTAAAAGATTAAGAGTTTGAGCTAATTTCAGTAATTTATAATATATGGAATATCTTGATAGCTCGGTGGAGCAATGCAGAATCCCATGCATTGATAATTTAAAATGAAACTACATTTTGACAGTTTAATATTGTAGGATATCAAAATGCATGCCAAAATCACAAACTTTATCAATTCAACGTCACTACAGTCGCAACCTTAGAAGCACAGGCACTCCCAAAATGGGTCTGTGTTCATACTGTTTCGTATCAGACACATCTTGAACACGACAAAGACACTCAACATGCCAATATTCTATTGTATCCATATTATTTTTGTGTGTATATTGTCTCGTGCTGTAGTCATGCCAATGACTAAGTCCTCTTTTCAGTTACACCATAATTCAAACAGAACTTTATCAGCAATTATTAACCATATATGATTCGTCAAACAATATCACTAATATTACAAAAATTACGAGCACTCAAGACGTTTCAAACACAGAAAACTTTTTCGAAGACTATAAAACTTAGTTATTGACTTTCTGTAATATTATAATATCCAAGATATTTCTCTACAATAACTCGATTAATCCAAAGAAAGGAAATAGCCACACCACTCAAGGACCAATGCAAACCACAAATAAAATATGCAGGAAGATCAAATCAAGAGAAAATTAGAGTTTTAACCAATGCCCAATTGATAAAACCCCAGAAACCCTAGAGTTCCAAAACGTGACATCGAAAACTAGTCTATTTTTATAATATTTTTAGAAGTGTAAATTTTCAGTTAAAAAATTACTCAGAAGTCCTAGCTATAGAAAGATTATTCGCTAATTTCAGTCATTTTAAGCATTTGGAATATGTAGATAGCCCAATGAAGTCCAGAATTGCATGTATTGATTTTATCTAAGTTCCTTCTATGACAGTTTAATGCTATGACATCAAAATCCAGTAAAAAAAAAACTGGATTTTTGTATTATCGATTCAACACTCCTAGAATCACAACTTAACCCTTTCATATAATACTATACCTCAGGAACAGAACTTTACCAGCAGTAAGTAACCAAATATAACTGATAACACAATATCACTTCTGCTAGTCAAATTAGTGCAATATTATGAAATCCAAGCATTCCCCTATGATAAACAATGCATGCAAAGAAAGGAAGGAGACCCACCTCTAAAGAACCAATAGAAACCACAAAATAACATCGCGCAGGAGGATCAAATCGACAAAAATAGGGTATTGACCAATGCCCAAGTGATAAAACCCTGAAAACATAAGAAATCCTAGATTTTCAATCATCAGGCCACATTTCTAATTTCTGACAGTAAAAAAAAGGTAGGTAGATAGTAATGAATTCTTATTAAGATATGGTTCTTTAGAAAATTATTCTATAAAAACGTCAATTTGGAAAAACAAAATAGCTAAATATGGTAGTTTCCATAATCGTGTTTGGAAAATGTGATTTTAACTTGCGAAACTGTGTTTTAAGAAATGTGGCTTCATGTCAAAAGAAAGTGAAGTCGCATTTTAAAAACAAACACGAGTTATCTAATGAAATTGCAGCAGGAAAACACTTCTTTAGTAAATCACTCTCCCAAAAAATGTGACTTTTGAAACTGCTCTACTTTGGCAATATTTTTCAAAGCTGTCATTTCCAAAGGATACATTAAAAAACCTATTTTACTCAAAAATCCTAAATATGAGAGACTAAGAATTACATGCCAATTTCAGTAACTTCGTAGTATTTGGAATATCCAGATAGCCCGATATCAATGAAGAACACTGTATCTACATGTGTTCCTTGACACTTTAATGCTTTAAGATATCAAAATCCAGGCAGAAGAACACCTTATATCGATTCAACGTCACTACAGTTAAAACTCAACCGTCCTCTTTTCAATAAAACAATGAGAACAAAACTTTACCTTAGTAACCAAATATGAATCACGAACACAATAACACTAATTTTATAAAATTACTGAAATATATGATATCCATGCCATTTCTCTACAATCACACAATCTGTGCAAAGAAAGGAAGCAGGCCAACCACCTAAGAAACCAATACAAGCCACAAATAACACATGCAGGAGGATCAAAATCAACATAAATTAGGGTTTTTACCAATACCCAACTGATAATAGCCAAGAACCCTAAATTAAGAAAAACTATTTTACTCAAAAGATTAAGAATTATGCGCTACTTTTCAGTAATTTCTAATATTTTGTCAATGCAGAATCTGATGCATTGATATTATCAAGTAAGTCCCTTCTCGGACAATTTAGGGCTTCAGAATATCAAGATTCAAGCCAAGCAAACACAATATTTTTTGTCGATTCAACGACAATAGTCACAACTATTAAACCATAATTCAAGAACATAACTTTACCAGCAGTAAGTAACAAAATATGACTCATTAACACAATATCACTAACATTACGCAAATAGTACGCTATCCAAGCATTTCTCTATGACAACACAATGCATGCAACAAAGGAAGCAAACCCACCGCTCATGAACCAACACAGACCACAAACAACACACGCAGGAGGATCGAACCGACAAAAATTAGGGTTCTGACCAATGCCCAGCTGTTAAAAACCCTAGATTCTCAATCCTCTCTCCACAGTCCACGGTTGGCTACAAAACTACGTTCATTAGAAAGAGGAGTCGACACTGAGACGAACGAGAGATTACTCACAGGAAGAAACATCGCGAGTCAGAAGAATTTCGGTCGGGAATCCGCCATTAGAGGATCATCTCAAATATCCCCTCGATTCTGAAAGGAAAAAAAAGGGGAAATTTTTCAAAAAGCCCCTTAGGTTTTAACAAAAGTTTTTTTTTCCCAAATGGACATATACCTGTGAGATGGAAGGAAGGAATGGCAAGGGCCATGGTAGGGTCTCAACCTTAACCTTTTAAAGCATTGTTTCTTGACTAGGGTTAGTTTTTAACCCTAGGGGTAGGTTACTTTTGGTGTCCTAAAACTCGAGTAAACATTTCGCAATAACTATATTTATTAAGTTTATGTACCGCTATCCTTGTAGAATTAATATTTCATGCATCGACTGTTGCAAATAGGCTGTCATTAGTCCCACTAACATTAAATTATGTGTTCATCGTACCAAAATAATGGACATGACAACAATTTTTAACCGTTGTTGCAATTTTTGAACTCCAAATATGAAATAAAATACAGCCTTACATCCCAAAAGTTTATTCAAAATTCAAATAATGGTAAAGTGGTTATTTTCCTCGTTCTTGTTCTAATGTCTTATATTTTCATCATCGATCCTAGGTTCAGATAAAGGAGAAGGATTAGGTTAGCTAGCTACCTAGCATACGTAAATTTTTATCAATCTATATGAAATGAAAATGAATGAAATGTATAATTTTGGATTATAACTAGTAGTTATGACAATATAATATTGTCGTGGGACCAGCACACGAGTAGGTAGTGAAGTATGGGGGGGGGGGGGGGGGGGGGGGGTTTGATAATATAATAAAGGGTAGTTATGACATTTGATCTACTGTAAAGGGATATGGGTTACTTTAGTTGGTTAACTAACTATAGTGGTGAGTTATGACTTAACCTTGTGGTTAGGTTATCTTGGATATAGATTGAAAGATAAATCATTATAATAAAATAATATGAAAGGAGAAAAAAAAAAAAAAGAATGACATGGACCCCACCAAAAGATAGTACCAAATTGAGAGAGGTCACACATAGCGGCCTACACTACCTTGGTTTTGAAATTACAGTAGAGTTCTACTTCGTTTGTCGTCACCGCTAATCTCTAACCTTCTCTAACCTCCGTGCTCATGTGCTTCACGTGTCATTGAGAAATGAACTCATAATTTCCTTCCCTTGAGTATGTTTCCTCTAAATCCGGTCTTCTACATCTTATTTGCTTTGTTCAATGTTCCTAATTCAAAATTCTCTTGATACATTGTATTGATTCAAAAAACTAATGGAAAATATTAAAGAAAACTTCTTACTTTGTGTATATTTGTTGGAATATTACATTTGTAGAAAATCTACAAGCTCAATTTATAAAAATGGATGTTTACTTAAATTACAGTAACATCTCGAGGATGAGTACAATGCGCCGCCAAGACCCTTGCAAAGGCAGGGTTATCCCATAGCCTTATGATTCTTGATAAGTATTGATTGAGCATTGTGATTCTCAATATTACCATTATTAATTTCTCTAGAAAAGGATACCAGTATTTTTGCTTTTTGGCGAAACTTGTGAGCCTAATGCATTTGTATTTTAGCGCATATTCTTAAGCATTTATATAAGTTTGTTGTACACATCTTCGATAAAAACAAATAAGCATTTACTCGAGTTTCCTACGCCTATCTTGACAAACAACAAGAGAGCTCGTCGGATCTCAATGAAATCAATCCTTAGAGAATACCTTATCTTGATAAAAGAAAAAAAATCACAAACTCAAATACCTTGATCTTCTTTCAGCGAAAACATGATACCTCCACTTGTTAAGTACTTCATAGAGAATCAGAATTTCTTATAGGATAGCACAGGCCAATATTCATATATGTTCCTATGAAATCAGCAGTACACTTGGGAACTTGGAACCACTACATAAAACTCTTTAGCTTGGCTCCACAAAATATTGTGTTGCTCATATGGACACAACCCTTTATTCCCCACAAAAGCAAGTAGTACAGCCTCAGAAACAACAGCCTTTGCAATATACATAGAACATTAGTGCACAGACTGACCTGCAGTTCAAGAAATGGTCCCACTAAAGAGAACTTTCTGAGGGTTGGGAAACAAACTCTCTTGTACATAATACAGGTAGACAACAAGATACTGTTCAGCAACAATCATATGATATGGAGCACAAGCACAAGGAAAGATGTATAGAATATGACATCTGTCTCCATCCAATAACTTGGAACAATGTGATGAAATTTATGTATATCTTCCATTACATAAATGACAAATGTTTTACAATGCTCCATGATACACTAAAAGGAAACTCAAAGTTACAGAGAAGAATAAGCTTAAATACCAAGAAAAAGAAATGCTACAAAAAGAGTACAGATCAGATTTGAGGAAGTAAAAGGAGTACAATGATGTAACAATGACTAGTGACTTCGTGGACGAATATATACAGTAAAGAGAGAGAACATTCGCAAGTATCCGACTATCCCTGCGTTCGTCTCCAAGACGTGAAGAGAAAATTTCCCATGCCGATACGAATCAAGATCCCATTGGTTTCATAGATTCTAATGATACGTATATTACCATCTTAGCTTAGAAGGACAACTCATCTGCAAGATTTCCCATAAAGGCTAGCGTACACGATCTTCGTTCCACGAACAAGAATCAAGCTCAATACAACTGCAACAATGCACAGGGAGGAAAAGAAGAAGCAGATGGCACCCTTGCATTTCAGTGGCTTATCCATGTGAGCTCTTGCACCATAACCAAATCTTCCTAGGAAAGTTGATGGACTAAGAAGCTTCTGAGATTGTTTCTCTGCTTCGTAGTCATATATACTACTAGCGATAAGAACTGAGAATATCAATGAGCCTGTTGGGTTTGCCACAGTGAGAAGTTGTAGAGGGCTCCGAAATTCTTCATGCCAAAGAGTTTGGAGGCCGCAGCAGGGACAATAGCCCAGTGAGCTTCATATCCAAGCCTGATCAGCAATGTCACGATGTACATTGTTCCAGGCCAAGCCATAGCAAAGAAGAAGGCCATTAGAACCTGAGCCACTGCCATAGCTATTGACCTTGGGTAAGCATGTTCCCTGATCAAAGGAAGCAAACAATAGAATCAGATACCATGATGTATAATACTAGATTAAACAGTGCAAAGTCAGGTAACATCGAGGGGTCATAATAACTCAGTGATCAGTAAGCTATTCCTAATTTCCAGGAACTTACCTATATAGAAAGTGCATTCAATTGAAAATAGACATACGCACCTGAAATCAAATAGAGTGCAGTCAAACCCGGCAAGTGTCAGGTCTAGCAGCTACCTCTTTTAGTTTGCCTAATTTTCTATCATTTGAGGGGGGCAATGGTATTGGAGCGAGAAGTCATTCAAGATACTTACAGTCCTAATGGCAATAATTAGAAATCTTCTTCCAAAAACAGTGCCCAAAGCTTCCCTTTACATTGTGGTCTACCAATACAAATTAGCTAATATAATTGTTATCTATGTACATATATAAAGACTTCTTTTATGCAAGGATTCACTTTATATAGTAGATGTTTACAAGTTAAAACAATTATTCAAGAACGAAATAAGATGACCGAAAACTTGACACAAAGTGTATCTTACTGCACTCGTACTAAGGTTGGTGAGTGTCACACCCCGCCCATGGGCCCAACAGGAAATGGCATGTGGATGGTCCTCGTGTGTATTATCATCACTCAATCTACTTGCCAAAATGGTTGACTCGGATGTACACGTGAGACCCAAGCACTCAAATATAAACCAATGAAATTCTAATCCCAAATCTGATGTGGGACCAAATCATGGGTTTCACATAGAGAAGACCCAAGAGAAGTCATCAATGCAAGCATCTTGAACCCTGGGGCAAGCAAAAGAAAGGTATGGAGGAGATGACAGTCCATGAGGATTAATAAGAGGATTCCGAGGTTAGTTAACAATCAAACGCCATGCTGAAAAATATTAATAGAATTTCCTACCTCCATAGAATGCACGAAAAGACAAAAATATACGTGACAAAGCCACATTTTCGTTTTGCCCCAATGCCAGATTTATAGCTCATTTCTTGTGTTACAGTTAAACTATCTACTATATTCCCTATTAACAACTAATATTTATGACCCTGGACCTATTGAACACAAGGCACTTATACATAACCAGCATCCCATATCATGACATCCCATTAATACCTTAGAGTAGTTTTAAAGCCTTTCCTGATAATTTTCTTTTAAGACAAGCTACATTTTCAGAACACAACTTATACACTCTATAAAGTATAGACCCCTCTTCTACTATTGGATTTTAAAAGAATGTGTTTGTCATAGTCGAATTATAAGATTTTGTGGTCTCCAGTCCAGATTTGGATCTTTAACAACTCGTCTCTCGAAGCCCTTTTCCTACGAATAAATTCTCCTATGAACTACTATGTCTATTAGGGAAAACAGAGAATAGAGAAGCACAACAATCACAAATACACAGAATTTACGTGCTTCACCCCTGAATTGGGCTCCGTCATGGCCTGGGTAGCGGTAGATCGATCTTCACTAAATGAAAAACAGAGTTCAACAAGAGGAGGCGGTTGTCAATATTTCTATCAGCCTAACCCTATAACAAATGAAGTTTATATACATAGTCCTTTACAGACAAAATCCCTAAAATACCCTACACGATACAGGTCAAGGGGACAACGACCCCTTGCGGGATCCTACTGACCTAATCAGTTTTTCGGGTCTGGTGTAACTGGATTTTATCTGCCCCGTTAAAAGACCCGAGGATATCGTGGAAGGTCGATGGTGCCAACGCTCCCAAGTTGCTGGCAAACTTGATCACTGACTAGGACGTACAGATGGGTTATGATTCAAGTCATATCTCAACAATATTTTCCCCAAGATAGCATTTATAACCATTGAAATGAATTTTTAAAACATCATCGTACTTTTATTAAATTATAAAAATTCTAACTTCCCATATTAGTTACTCGCTTGATTTAATTTTACAATTTCTTACAGAAAACCCCTAAAAAGAAAGTTACTGGGATCTTCCAATCAATATCTACACAACTGTCCTCCCTGTTTTACTTTTAGGAACAACATTCAGAGCATTATCTAAACCTCGTATATATAGTTGGCACTAGCATGTGCAACTGTTGGTTAGCAATAGCATTGTTCTATATTGCACAAATACGGACACGATATGGCTACGGGATACGAATATTTTCAAATAGGTACAAAAGTAGTTACCTATGTTCATGAATACGGACATGAGAATGGGTACAGACGCAATATGGATACGGCACCAGTTTGTTGTGTTCGTGCAACATAGGCATTGTTCAACTCTATACAATATACATCATGACGTAAGCTTTTCACTATCAGAATGGGGTCAAAGTTCACAGCACCAGAAACCACAGAAGAATTGACAAAGGTTTTATGAGTGGCTGTCTCGCCAACCCTCTATTTTAGTGTCAAATTCCTAACCAAGGTAGTTATGAGCAAGAGAAGGCATTGCCAGAACCTAGAAGGTGACGAGTACATAGATCTATCTTATTGGTTGTAGTTTAAGATCATGCAACCAAGAAGCACCAGGTTCTTTTGATGTTCTTCATAGTAAATGAAAACCCAGCTAAGGCATAGAACAATACGTATGAGAAGCCAGTTAAGCCAATGCTAACATTCTATGCCTGAACTGCTTCCCATTGTTCCTTGATTATGTTTTAATTCTTCATATGCTTAAAACTTAGAAATACAATAAGTAGGTCAGAAGTTGTTAAGAGAGTTATGGAGGTTTTATATTCGTTTTAAGTTATGGTGAGTGGGTTCTAAAAAAAATTCCAATATAAAAGGCCGCCATTTATATCCTTCCAGAAGAGAAGATTCTCCATTTATAAGAATCCAAAGTTTGAAGAAATATCCGAAGCACATGGATTGATCGTTTAATACCTCAATGATGTCACATATCCACCGACTTTATAGTTTGTAGTAACAATTGGCTGTTGCAAACATGACTTTTTTCAGAAAACAGGGAGCCAATGAAGTTGTCACTCTGTTGCGGGTGTATGTCCAGTGTTGTGCAGATGTCACTTTTAAGCATCTTTTGGAAGAAAGACTTAGGTGCCTAAAATGTAAAACTGAAAAGCTCCTTGATCACTTTGGATCACCGAGGTTAATTTTAGCAGAAAGTTGCAAAATAGTGTCGTAGAGGTTGGGAGAACAATTAAGTAGACCAGTTCAAGTCTTGTGTTGAAATTCTTGGAGGTCACTTATTGCCATCCCTGCTCACCTAGCACCATTATGTTCGTACTCAAACTTTGTACAAAACATTCCATTAAAATAGTCATTTTTGTCAATCCTCTATTCCAGTGTAGCGACCCAGACTTGGGATTTGAAGAGGACAGCATCAGGCTGCCGAAGATAGTCGAAGAGGTCGGCATATGTAATCAAGAGATTGTGATTTGTGAAGCACCATTAAGAACAACACAATGATACTGCACCATGTTGTATATGGTTCATGTTCAACAACGGAGTGCTACGGACGCATCCAGTGATCAGAGGGAGTCAAAGCAGTGAAAAGGGGCTCAAAAGAGCCAAGAGTATCAGGGCGGTATGCCGCCAGTATATCGGAAAAGTGTATTTTTTTTTTCATTCGAGCAGGTTTTGGGTGCAATTTTATGCTCACTGAGCATATCAGATGTATACTGTCAATATACAATCGTTCGCTCGGGTTCAAACTGAAAATGAAAACGGTTCAGATCTAAAAAAGCTTCTTCGGCGGTCCAGATTGCTCCTAACTTGGGGATGGATTGACTTGGGATGGATTAGAGATCTGATTTAAGTGCTCTCTCATGCCCTAGTTTTGGTTGGCTTGAAGACTAAGGCGTGCTTGACAGATCTTGAACTAAAGACGTGTTTTCTTAGGATTTACTAAGAAGACCATTAAGGGGATCTAGAAAGAGAG
This sequence comes from Iris pallida, assembly GCA_029216955.1. NCBI lineage: Eukaryota > Viridiplantae > Streptophyta > Magnoliopsida > Asparagales > Iridaceae > Iris > Iris pallida. The sequence goes on along the minus strand of JANAVB010008800.1, from coordinate 14,515,390 downwards.
AGTTTGAAGGAGATCTCGTAAGGAGAGTCTTTCAACAAACAAAAAAAAGGATATCGTAAGGAGAGGATTTTGTATTACGATTTGTGTGTGTAATCCTTGCAATGATTTTTCTCTTGCTGATTCAATACAAATATTTGATATTTCTCCTATTATCTCGTGGAGTGGGTCGAACTTGACCAAACCACGTTAAATTTTACGTGTTTGTATGTTTGTTCTTGTTGCTATTATTTAGATTACTGTGTCTTGTTATTCTCATCATCGTAAGATTATTTACGTCTGTCGTCTGAGCTTTTGCGTGTTGCACAACACACCATACTCCCAGTCCCTCATGTGAGTGATCAACACAAGATTGCATGGTTCTTGTCTTCAGAGAAGCACAATAGTTGTGTGTCAGGTAACTGTATCCAAGCCTAGGGCTACAACAGCATCGGGGATGCCAAAGAGTTAAAGGACTTTCTCTTTAACACGGAATAATACGTGTGGTGCAACCTGACCCAGATGTAATGCCAATTGAGAATAAAATTATATAAAATCGTCTTAGGTGATTTGGACATGTGCAGCATAGACCAATAGATGATCCAGTAAAAAATGATAAGATAGTGGTTAAAGGAGCTGCTAGGATCAGATATAGGTTTAGTAAATGATATTTTTTTTGTTAATGTTACAAAAGGCATATTAACAGAAAAGGAAGAAAATAATTCGAACAACAAAGCTTTGTTGTTGTTGTTTTTATTATTGTATAAGGATGATATATATTGTAGAAGAATAAAATACACTAGTGTGACAATGGAAAGAAAAGTAACAAAATTAAGAAAAAGAATAAACTTTGCAACCCCAAAAAATTATTAATTAATCATAAAGAAGATAACAATCAGTTGTAATCCAACAAACACTGAAAACCCGAAACTCTACATCTTTTCTTTTTCTCCCTCTTTTTTCTTAAAGAAAAAGGGGGCACCTATATTTATAGCCTAAATCCAAACCATAGAACGAATCTTAGCCATCCAATGTTTCTTAAACACTTAGAAACTAATCTTAATCTAACTAAGACTTAGATAAACATAATCCTTTCAAATAAACTTGAACCAATCATAACAACAACTCTAACATAAAAAGAAACTAAGCTAGGATGTAGCCAACCCCAAAGGCTTGGTATAACGACTTTGTAGTTGTTGTCCTGTTGTATGTAACTAAAATGCCCTCATCGTAAACCTAGTGAGGTCTGTCAGTCATGTTGCGCTAATGATTAGCAATCACCTAAGCGCAACTTATGTTTACTCGTAAGTGAAACTATTAGGCTTTGGGAGCATGCATAAGCTAATGTTCAGAAATTACCCAAACAAAAAGGATGTCTAAGAATAGCAATGATTCATCTCTATGATATGCCCAGAATTTTACTCAGGCGAGCTATGTTCTTCACTGGGGACAATGCATATCACAGTTTACTGTTCAAATTATAAAATGCTGAAAAATAAGTGGTATAGGCTCGTACCCGACGATAGACTCAGAAAATTAGTCACCGGCAAAACGTCCGAGAAAATTCCAAATGCTGATCATACATAGAAAAACACGTGCCTCGTCGTAACCCAAAGATTGGCTCATCTGACCCAAATTACCAATAACTGTCAAACCAGACCCTGCACCCAACAGAAGCGAGACAAAAATAAGCCAAAAATCTGCCTTTATAAGAGCCTGATGCAAAGTCTTCTCTACGCGGACCCTAAAGTATGGGCATATCAAGATAATGTAAGTATACAAACCCTAACCCTCATCATCACTGTGGTTTTTTGGTGTAGTGGAAGGGGCTTCAACAGAAGCACAATGTTCATTCTACAAGGCAAGTTATACCACGACAAATGTGAATAACAACTAGGTTAATCTAAACCTAGGAAGGACAGACACTCCAAAAATCAGAAACATGTTGTGTCGGACATGTATCAGACTAGGACACACCAAACTAGGTGGCGTGTCCGTGTCACCATGTCCTTATCGTCATGTTGTGTATGTGTCCGTGCAATCCAAACCGAACAGAAATGTAAAGATCATTAATACAAGTCAACCGATCTCCACTCACCCCCCAGAGTGGCAAGGTAGCTGACCGGACGGCCACGACGAGCCAGACCCAACCATAACCAATCAAGTACTTCTGCAGTGCGCCTATAAGGAGAGCAGCGCAAAGTGGCAGAGCTTCACGGAGCGTCCAGGCAAGGAACCAACACTATCACCGAGATCCTTGGCCACCCCGAGAGTGGCAATGTGGCGCTGGTTGTATCGCAACGAAGCCTTTATCACGGGCGAAAGGCTGCCGATGCCGGAGCAGGACTGCATCCAAAATGCGCCCACAAACACCAGCCATCTGTTGAAGAAGGAGGACAGCCTCCCATGGAGTCCAGGCATTGGAATGGAGAGGAAAGCTTGGATCTTTAGGCTTCTGGAGGAGAACCCAATGGGAAGATTGGATTCTTGATGGAATTAGTATAAAATGTGAAGGAAATATGCAATTTTTTTTACTGCTTTTAGACTAGACCAGCATCGGGGAAAAACGGATTTTTAAGCTTGTTGAAGGAGAACCCAGATGGAAATATTGGATTTTTGATGGAATTAACTCCAAAATATGAGGGAAAGGTGCAATTTTTACTGCTTTTGGACTAGACCAATATAAAAAAAAAAGGATTTTTAAGCTTGTTGAAGGAGAACCCAGATGGAAAGATTGGATTTTTATGGAATTAACTCCAAAATATGAAGGAAAGAAGCATTTTTTACTGCTTTTGGACTAGACCAACGTAAACAAATTGGATTTCTTAAGCTTTTCGAAGGAGAACTAAAGAATGAAAGGTTGGATCTTTGATCTTTGGAGAGGATAACTAAAGGCAAATGTTAAGGGCCACCCCCAAATTACTAAGGGCAACCACCATCCTCTCCCATTTTTACTAAGAGCAACCACCACCCTCTCCAAATTACTAAGGGCAACCCTCCTCCTCCTTCGAGCAGCCCTCCTCCTCCTTCGTGTAGCCCTCCGCAGCCACCCCCCGACCTCACCGCCGCCGTCCTCTCCTCCTCCTCCCCGGCCCAGATCTCCGCCGCCGCCGCCTCCGTCTCCTCCTTCCTCCGCAAGCACCCCTCCGACCAGAGCCGCTCCTTCTTCTCCCTCGCCTTCCCCTCCCTCATCTGCCGCCTCTTCGGCTTCGACTCCTCCTCCTCCTCCCCCTCCCCCGCCTCCTGGATCGACGCCGCCGCCGAAAACCAGGACGTCTCCGCCACCCTCTTCGACCTCCTCTCCCCCGACGGCGTCCTCCTCTCCGCGGTCTCCTCCGTCGACCGCCTCTCCCTCGTCAAGTACGTCTTCCCGTCCGAGCGCCTCCCCGAGTGGCTCCGCTCCCCCGCCGTAGCCTGCGAGCAGCTGCTGCTGCTGCTAGGAGCTGCTGCTGCCGGAGCGGAGGGAGAGCTTGGTGAGGGCGGTGAGGGAGGAGAGGGAGGGGGGAGATCTCGGAGTCCGGCGGGCGGGGGGAGGCGGCGGAGGATGAGGAGGAGGCTATGGAGACGGACTGCAGGCCTTGCCTGCAGTCCTGTCTTCAATTTGGACTGCAGGCGAGGCCTGCAGTCACTGCAAGTTTAAAAAAAAAAATTCGTCATTCGGGGACTGCAGGCAAGCACTGCAGTCATATATTCACTTTGGACTGCAGGCAAGGCCTGCAGTCCGTCTTTGACAGAATTGGGTGGCCCTTAGTGTTTTCAAAATGTCAAACTTGTAATTTATTTGAAGTTTTAAGTTGGTTGCCCTTAGTAATTTGGGGGTGCCCTTAACATTTGCCATAACTAAATGGAAAGATTGGATCTTTGATCTTTTGAGAAGGGAACTAAATGGAAATATTGGATATTTGAAGCTATTTTCATTGAAAATATGAAGGAAATATTGGACTTTTGCTCATTTGGGACACCATTAGTGTCCGGATCCACTCTACTCTAGTTTTCAGTATTTAAGGCTTTTTCTAAGGGCACTACCAAGTTTACTTGGGGGCAGTCCTTACTTGGGGGCAGTCCAAGAAGGTGGAACTTTCGCTGGAGGCTGCCCACAAGTTGCTTGGGGGCAGCCCAACCCCCCAAACCCTAATTTCCTCCCCATTTCTCATTTTCCTCTCTCTCTCCACCAAAAGAAAATCTCTCCCAAAACCCTACTCTCTTCTCCACCACTCCTCCACCACTCCATTCCCAATTCCTCCACCAAAATTTTATCTACAAAATTCCAAGATTCGAAGAGATGACACGCAAGTCGAAACAATCATCGAATTATAGGTATGTTCTTCCCTAATTTCTTCTACAATTTTCTACATTCTATTCAAAACCCTAGAATATTTCTTAATTCTCTAAAAAGTTTTGATAAATTATGTTTAGAATCTCTTTAGGGTTCATGGATGGAATTTTCGAACATGAAAAATCCCACATTTTTTTTGAAACCCTAACCCTAGAACACGACAAACGATCGTATCGTTTTGGCCGTTCAACTGCTACAGTCGGGGCTGAAAGCATTAGGACTGTCAGGGTTGTGGCAGTCCTAATGTAAAGTAGAACTGCCGCACTCCCTGCAGTCCTCTTTCACTAGTGGACTGTAGGGAGTGTGGCAGTCCTACTTTACATTAGGACCACCACAACCCTGTCAGTCCTAATGTAATTAGCTGCATGATGCTAAAAAAATATCATACAAACCTAGGTCCCGTGGCCGTGGGAGCTATTGGACCTCTTCCTTCAAAAAATATCTTGTATGCTTCATTGGTGAAGATGGTGAATTCCGTGTTTGTAGTCATCCTAAGATTTCCATGTTTTTAGACTTAATTCACTGATACTTTCATTTACAGTCTAAAAGGGTGAAGGAATTGGCCAAGACACTCCGAGGAGGTTGCCAGAGTGAGAACTGTGTCGCGATCGCCAACGAGCCGGAGCGCATCGACGACGAGGTCGTGTTCCCCTTCATGCATAATATGGAGTCTCGTACAAAGGCCCGGCATGATATGTAGTTGGATGTTCAAAATCATTTTGTATTTGGATGTAATTTGAATGTGGTTGGTTGTTGTTGTTGTTTGGAAACTTGACTTGTGGATTTTAGGATATTTTGTCGTATACTTCATTTTGGATAATTTGTCGGATATTTTGTTATTTTTTGATGTTGTTTGGAAACTTGACTTGTTGGATATTTTGTCGGATATGTTGTTATTTTTTATGTAAGTTGTATATGATTGTCGTAATTTGGAGACATAATAGTAGATATGTTGTTATGTGGACATGTGTGTGTATAAACTCTTTTTGGATACCTAATTGAAACTCTCTGTGAGGAGAGTTTCTATTTGAAACTCTCCTCACATAGAGTTAGTGTCAGGACTGCCACCCACCAGGCAGTCCTACATGCCAGGGGGGTGGCAGTCCTATTTGAAACTCTCTATGAGAAGAGTTTCAAATACAAACTCTCCTCACAGAGAATTAGTATCAGGACTGCCACAACTCTGGCAGTCCTTCATTAGTGTAGGACTGCCAGGGGGCTGGCAGTCCTAAATGAAACTATTAAAATGAAGAGATTCACAGAGAGTTTCATTTAGGACTGCCATAGGGCTGGCAGTCCTGATACAAACTCTCTGTGAAGAGAGTTTGTATGTCAAACTCTCTTCACAGATAGTTTCATTTAGGACTGTCAGCACCCTGGCAGTCCTACATTAGTGTAGGACTGCCAGGATGATGGCAGTCCTAAATGAAACTCTCCGTGAATCTCTTCACGGAGAGTTTCATTTAGGACTGCCAGCACCCTGGCAGTCCTACATTAATGTAGGACTGCCAGGGTGCTGACAGTCCTGATACAAACTCTCTGTGAAGAGAGTTTGTATGTCAGACTCTCTTCACAGAGAGTTTCATTTAGGACTGCCAGCACCCTGGCAGTCCTATATTAGTGTAGGACTGCCAAGGGGCTGGCAGTCCTGATACAAACTCTCTGTGAAGAGAGTTTGTATGTCAAACTCTATTCACAGAGAGTTTCATTTAGGACTGCCAGGGTAATGGCAGTCCTAAATGAAACTCTCTGTGAAAAGATTTACGGAGAGTTTTCAGTTTGATACATTTAATACATTTTGACACAGATACTTTCATAAATCTTGCACACAGGTAAACACATATAACACAGAAAGCACACAGGTAAACACATATAACACAGATAACACACAGGTAAAAGTGAAAAATATATACTGGACTTCATATTTCATAATTTACTGTATATAAAAGTGGTCCTCCATATACAAAATGTCAATCTGTAAATATATCCATACTCAGTCGATTTCGACGTCGTAGTGGCCAACAGGTAAGTCTCTTGGTCAACATAATGATTATCGGCAAGCAACTTAAGCACTTCTTGCATCGCCATTCTTGATTTCGTCCGAACAACGTTCGAAGTAGATAGGGCGTTGTATATTGACTTCATTGTAGACTTGTTCTTCTCATCTTCATGTCGTATGACGGAATATATTTATCTCGGTGCAACTCCGGAAGTGGACAAGGCTTCGACTATCTTCTTCTCCGTATTGTTCAACCGTCCGACATACGGATGACCCAATAGTGTTTCGGCAATCTCATGGTTGTGGGTTCCATTCTTCACTTCTACTGTCCACTTTCCTTCTTCTTCGTTTCTAATATAGATCGTGAATGGACAACCACATTTTTTCGTTCCAACATTTTTTTTGGGAACTTTACTTTGGGTAACTGTGTCTTTCTTGTGGGTTCTGAACACACCAACCCTTTCACATCCAACCATCACAGTTTGTCGTCCCGAATAAATGGCCTACATCTACTGCAATTGGAGCAGGTACCGCAAAATCGGAGCACCGTCGCTTTCTCGACACCAATGTACCGCACCGTCGCTTGATTCAAACCATAGATCGGTCCAGAATAAATGGCCTACATCTACTGCAATTGGAGCAGGTACCGCAAAATCGAAAGATGTCGAGTCCTACAATAGAACTTAAAAGTTAATAAAACTAAACAACTACATAAAACATATGTGAAAATGTTGCAATTAAATAGGTATCACGCCCCAGAACCAGAATATTGGAGAGCGGGGGCAGACATAGCCAGCTACGTATATTAAAATGGATTCCATCTCGCTATACGGTCACGGCTGTCTAGATACATGAGGGTTTACTACAAGCCAACAGTCTCCTATGGTCATGAACAAGCCTAGTATCTCAATCACAAGCAAGTAAGTAAATGTTACAAGATGTATGATCATTAAATATACAATAATAAGGCGTCCCAAATATTACATATTCAGCTGATCATGAAGCTAGTCGTTACAAAATGTTAGGACTAGCAAGAGTTTAGTCATACATGATCAACCCTAGGATCTGTCAATCATGTTACAGCCCGTAGGCAGACAGTAAGTAAATGCAATCGAGCTAAACAGGTGCTCGTCGGCTCAACGTCTCAAAAAAATATTTTTGCAATAGAGTGGGAGAGCCAAAAATAACCCACTCGTTGCCCTGGTTACGTCTGGTGGCCACCATCTGGCTGGAAGGTCGGTAGATCCTCGGGAGCAGCTCCGAAATCTGGCCATACAAAACCAGCTGGGTCAGATCCCAGAAAGAGCAAGTGCTACAAAGGAAGCTTCACTTAGGAACTAAAACCAGCAATCAACACAAAATATAAATAAAGGTAAGAACTGGAAATAAGGAAAATACATCAGGATGATATACGACGAGATAACCATGGAACTATTCCGAGAACCAGGTTACAACCCGTAAACCAAACAAGGACCGGGGTTGTAACCCTTCGTCTGAACAGAATTTGGAATTCTCTCCATTTATCGGTAAAATAAATACAGGCATTCTGGTCACGCAGTAATCTGGAACAGAATCAGGACAAGACTAGACAGGTCAGACTCCATCCAATCATTTTACGGCCAAGCAAGAATCACGGCTTGATACTTTAACTAACTAGGGTTACCACAGGCCTAGTTACTAGTAAGATGCAGTGAGATTACTCCACAGCCACAAGCCCTGCAGACCATCCAGGTTACCCGGGTTAAAAGATTTAGAGTTGAATTCAGGTGGGTACATCGTCCAGGAAACGAATGTACCCTTAGGTAGCTTGAAGGGTGCAACACATGACAGTGTGCTGAAAATGTGCCCTATTCGACGGCAGGCTACAGATCCCAAGGCGTGCCCAGGTAACGGGATTGCCTGTAGCTGGAAGATCTCTTTATGACTAGTGTATTAATCTAGTTATTAGCCTTAGTCCATTTCAGTAGGTACTCCTGACCGTGGTACTCAGGAGTCCCCTCCTAGACATGATGCAAGACAGGACTGGATTATTTGTACAAGCACAATCGCCCACGGTGTCCAGGACATTTATACAGGTCATGTCATGTCAGGTAGCCGTCGCAACAGCTTATCAAGATATATCATGTCAGGTTTACTTGTCAGGAGTGCGCCACGATGGGCCACTATCATGTCAGGTTAGTCATGTCATGAGTGCACCACTACGGGTCACTGTCATGTCATGCTCAATTATCACTTCCAAACATATCAAGTAAATTCGTGATTATCAAGTTCATGACATGGCGTAAGGATATAAAATGGGCATAAAATATCTAATAAAATATCAATACACAGGGCTATAGGAGAACCATGCGGCTAAGGCATATGCGGCCAGGAAGGATCTCATACGGCTGGAAGAGAACAGCCCATGCGGCTAAATAGGGTCAGACACATGCGGCTAAAAGGGAGAGGCTTATGCGGTCAAAGGAGTATCGGTCATATACGGCTCGGAGATCCAGTCAGTCATGCGGCTGAGAAAGACAAGACATATGCGGTCAGGAGGATAGGGAACTCATGCGGCTGGCGGGGGATGGGTCTATGCGGCTGGCTGACCAATCAGGTACATGCGGCCGGGAAGGAGCAACCCATGCGGCTGCGGGGAGCAATGACTATGCGGTCAAGAGAAGCAAACCCATGCGGCTGGGAGACTGCGGTCTATGCGGCTCGCGAGTGTTGAGTTCATGCGGCTCAGGGTTGCTGGAAATCCATGCGGCTAGGAAGGACTGGGCCTCAGTCATGCGGTTAAGTAAGAAGGACTTCATGCGGCTAGAAGGAATACTTGCCGCATGAACTTGTCATGCGGTCAAGTCAAGGCAATAGTGCATGCGGTTGGAACTGACTTGCCGCATGAATGTTCATGCGGTCAAGTGCTACTATGCGGCTCGGGACTGTGCTTCTTCTCCAAATTTCCGAGAAGAAGTACACTATAAGCCATGGCTTCCAAGTTGCATAACTCTATCATCCGGAGCCCAAATCCGAACTTTCATAGGTCAAAATGGGGTAGAACGAAATTCTCTACAACATGGAACCATCAAAACTCAGAAATAACAAGATTAAGTAGATCAAAATCCAAGAAATCCGAAAATAATGTAAATATAGATCTACAAGAATCTAGTCATGGAAAGTGAAAATGCCAAGTTCTAAAGTAAGTTAAAATGCTGTAAAGAAGAGAATAGAGCAATAAAATTGGAGTTCCTCCATGAAACAAGTTGTACTTGCCTAGACCTCTCTCTTTCTCTCTCTGGTAGGTAAAGAATTAATGGTGGGGAAGAAGATATTAATGAAGAGAGAGAAGGAGAAAGGGTTAATAAATACTAAAGGTGGTAGGTAGGGGGTTCACCCTTGGTTCATAACCAAGGCAACCGAGCCAAGCCGAACCAACCCAAGAAATAAACCAAGCCATGAAGAAAAGCCAAGCAAGAAATCATGCAATGCAAGATAAAATACGTACACGTATTCCAAATACGTAATACGAACCACATGCATTACAATAGGACTGCCACCTCTTTGGCAGTCCTAATCTATGATCTGGACTGCCAGAGAGGTAACAGTCCTCTGTGTCACAATCCGATTTTTTATCCGATAAAAAGTTAAAATTTAGTTACTAAGAGGGCTTCCGAAGCATCAAAGTGTTCTTCGGACGTTGCGGGAAGAGAGTCTACAACATTTGATGACCCAGGTTCTTCCATGTTCAATTTTTTTTCTACATTAAATACATAATTCAACTTTTATATGTGAAATTCATGTTTAAAACTTTAAACAAATATTAATTCGATGACTTACTAATATATGGGAGAAGTCAATGATACTATTACTAGAAATTTCACCAACAATCTTCCCAAAATGTAGGTTGGAGAAATTTTTTGGCTAGGTTATATTCTATGACCTAAAATGGGGAGGAAGAGAAGAAAAGAGTTGAGGGAGAGAAGAAAAGAGTAGAGGGAGGAAGAGAGAAAAAAATAGAAAAGTTGTCTTTTATACCTAATGTTGGGCTGCCCCCAAGTAAAAAAAAACTGATGGCAAACTTGTAATATTTGCAAACATTTTTGGGCTGGCCCCAAGTAAACTTGGTGATGCCCTTAGAAAAAGCCTATTTCAAAGGTTTCATTCTTTCTTGTAAGGGTTAATTACACTGACCTCCCCTATGTTTCGTGAGTATTACAGAGACTATTCCTATTTCAAAAATAATTACATTGATAACTCATCTCCTTTATAAAATTTTATTAACCATAGATGTGGTGAGTGTTATCGGTTTCTATAGAAAACAGAAACTATAGAGGGTGTTCGTGTAATTAGTTTCAAAGTAGGGGTGGCCCATGTAATAAAACATAGGAGTAATTGAGTAAAAGTCCAAATAGGACAAGGGGGGGGGGGAGAAAGAGGACGGACGTGCTCGTGCACGACTACGAGAGGGAGATGGAGAGGGTCTACAACGAAAAGTTCCTATGTCATGAGAGTATGGTGTCCGTGAATTGCCAATGCAATTGGCCGCTGTCTACAAATAGCAAAAAAAACTATAAACGAAGAAAAATGTCCATCTGTCCATTCCTTGACGTTTTATGTCAAGAAAACATCCATCCAAAGAGTTTTTTTCCAGTAAAAATGAAAAACGTCCATTAAAAGGGCGTTTCCTTGACAAAAAACATCCTTAAGCTGAGTGTTTTGATTAAATTTTTTTAAGAAAACTTAATGTAATTAGGAGAGAGAGCGGAAAAATGAATCGCTTCATTTTTTTTTACATTAAAAATGCCCTTTTGAAGGTGTATTTAGATAATTCAATTAAAACGCTCTTTTGAAGTACATTTTTTGCCCTTATCATAATTTAGCAAAAATTGTTTTTCTCACCCTAATTTCACTACACTTTAATGTTTTGTACGAAATTTTTTGAAAACTTTTTGGGACAAGTACTTGTGATTATGGCTGTGCACAATTAAGTCAAATCGACCAAATCGAACCAAGCCAAACCGAACCGATTGATTTTAAACCGAACCAATGGTTCGATTGGTTTGGTTCGGCTTCAATTTTTTCAAAACCGATCAGTTCGGTTCAGTTCACAGTTTGGTTATGCCAAAAAACCGTCTAAACCGAACCGGACCGAACCAAATCCTGTTAAATAATTAGGGTTGGCCGGTTGAGTATGGGTTCATTGGATTGTATTATACAGGTTTGGTTCATTTATTCACATCACAACCATTTATCAAGTTAAAGTTGAAAGAGCTCTCTCCCCTCTCTCTCTCTCTCTCTCTCTCTCTCTCTCTCTAGTCTCAAAGAGGAGTGCTGGCGTCTCCTATTCTTTTCTAATTGCTATGTGCACATGAAAGGGACTTTTGATTGAATGTATATGATTTTTTTTATGTATAATTGACATTTTTTCCACCTGTAAAGCGCAAGTTGAATTGAAGCTGCTGAATTATATTTACTGTTGCAAAGTGGAAGTTAACTGAGGTTTCACAAAAGAAAAAAATATACAGTCCATTTTTTATGTGATCAAAACCGACCAAGTCGAACCGATCCAAACCGAACAAAGTCGGTCGGTTTTAAAACCGAACCGACCATTTGGTTGGTTTGGTTCGGTTTTGTTTATTTTTAAACCGATTAACTTCGATTCGACTTCGGTTGGGACCAAATAGGTCGACCACCGACCGATGCACACCCCTACTTGTGATTGTAACGGAAGAAAGATACTTTTCTCCTTGTTCCTTATTTTGTTGTGAGATGTTCACCCAAAATAATATTGGGAACTCCACATCTATTTGACTGATTTAATTTATTTTCCTTACAAAGTTTGTTTTGTACTCCAATTGAGCACAATAGTCCATCACCAAAAGAATATTTGGACCTCCACATCTATTTTATTTAATTGTTTTCCTTGCAACGTTTATTTGTTTAGAACAAGACCCATTGCAAGAGAAATATAAGATATGTCGTGTTGGAGAATAATATCTAGGACTAGGATGAGAAAATGAATGTGGAGAAGAAAAACAAAATAAATTAGAGTGAGAATATAGAATTACATCATTGAAGGTTTTCTGACAAATGATTGTTTTTTTTTTTAAAATAGTTGGTGGACACATTTTAAATTTTCATACAGAGGATGACTACTAAGAAATTATTAGGATTTACCCAAATATCTTTTAACAGTCGTGTTTGAATAGCCCATTAGCTTTCACTAACTCTCTCCCTCTCTCTCTTAGCAAAGTTAAAATAATTATTTAGAAGATACTTGTTTCTTAAATAATTTGTACTTAACATTTAAAAAAAATCTAAATTTATTAAAAGAAAATAAAAGAGGATAAATATGGCCGAACGAATAAATGTGACCTACTTTTCTGAGATGGACATACAAAAAAAAAATCTATGGCCGAATAAGTAAACAAAAGAGTTGTCGACAGGCGGCTGAAGGGGAGAAAAGGTTCTCAACACAGAGTAGTTAAAATTTTGGAGAAGGCGACAGAGGGATTTGGGCTGGGCTCACTTAGGTTAGGCTCAAGAAAAAAATGGAAATAAAAACTTTGGGCTGGGCTCGTGGGCTTATGGAAAATGAAAACTAAATATTTAGCAACATGGGTTGGGCTCAGCGGGCTTACTTGAACGAAATAAAGAAAATTATAAATGGAAAGAAACTATGGGCTTTGGTCAAGGAGGGAAGGTTAGGTTCAGCTAATCCGATACCAGCTTGAGAAGGTTTGAATCACCCCTAAGCGTTGCTCGCTGGACCGGACAAAATAACACCTTGTGTGTTTGATTGTAAGGTGGAAAATACATGGAAAAGAAATTAATTCCATAAAATTATTTTTCTAAGAAAAAAATTCCATGAAATTTTAAAATTTTTCATGGAAAACTTAATTTGGTTGTTTGATTGTCATTATTTTCCATAGAAAATGATATTTTTCTATGGGTTGGACAAGTTTCATTTTCCACCATTTTAGAAGAAAATATGGAAAATGATAGTTTTTTGGAAAATAATTCCATGGAAAATATAAACTATCAAACATTACAATTGGTGGAAAATTTGTGGTGGTAATATTTTCCATGGAAAAAACGCCCAATCAAAACAAAAAAAAAGTAGGTAGGTCAAGCAAACAGAAAATTAAATTTGCAGACTCCATAAATTTTAACGCAATGATTCTTTTGTGCGGAGAGAGAATTTAATTAAATTGATAGCATTTTGATTGCAAGTTAGAAAATATGTGAAAAAGAAATTAATTTCATGGAATTATTTTCCTAGGAAAAATATTCCATGGAAATTTAAAAATTTTCCATGGAAAACTTAATTTGGGTGTTTGATTGTCATTATTTTTCACAGAAAATAGTTATTTTCCATGGAAAATGATATTTTCCTATGGGTTGGACAAGTTTCAATTTCCACCAATTTAGAAGAAAATATGGAAAATGATAGTTTTTTGGAAAATAATTCCATGGAAAATATAAGCTATCAAACACTACAATTGGTGGAAAATTTGTGATGGAAATATTTTTCATGGAAAAAAAGTCCAATCAAACACAGCTGTGCGTTTGATTGCAAAATGGAAAATATGTGAAAAGAAAATTAATTCTACGAAATTATTCTACTAGAAAAAAGATTTCATAATTAAAAAAAATATATGAAAAACTTAATTTGGGTGTTGATTGACATTAGTTTCCACGAAAAATAATAATTTATTCACGAAAATGATATTTTCGGTTGGACAAATTTCACTTTCCACAATTTTAGAAGAAAATATGAAAAATGATAATTCTTTGGAAAATAACTCTATGGAAAATAAACTATCAAACACTACAATTGGTGAAAAATTTACGATGATATTTTACATGAAAAAAAAAGTCCAATCAAACACAGTCAGGGTGCATTTGATTGCAAAGTGAAAAAGTATGTGAAAAATGAATTAATCTTACTAAATGATTTTATTAGAAAACATATCATGGTTAAATTTTTTTATCCATACAGGGTTTATTTGATTGCAATTATTTTCTTGTAAAAAATCAAATAAATTTGTACGAAAAATTTAATTTGGATATTTGATTGTCATCATCTTTCACTACTTTTTATGAAAAATAATATTTTTCTACGGGTCAAACTAGTTTTATTTTTTCACTATTTTGGAGGAAAATATAAAAAATAATAATTTTTTTAAAAGTGATTCCATAGAAAATATAAACTATGACACACTACACATTGGTAAAAAAATGTGATAAAAATATTTTTCTCGAACAAAAAAAAGCTCAATGAAACACGGCCTAAACTAAAAAAAATCATAATATTACAATTTGGAATCTAACGAATCCTAATTCAAAATCCTACCATAATCCTGTCATTTGTGTATCGAAAAAGTTGATTCGGAAAAAAGTTGTATTTGAGAATCCTAGTGAGTTCGAAGTTTCCAATTTCCGAGTAGTATTATGAATTCAACAAACTTAATTAGATGAATTGCATTTCACAATAATTAGACGGGCCCTAAAGTGCAAGCTTACTTCGATTTCGTTTATATAAAAGTCTGATCATAATCAACCCTATTATTATTTCTAATCGTAGTTGCTTTCATGATGAGAGTCATGAAAACTTTAAATGATCCCAAAAATTGTTCTTAAACGCACTCATTAGTTTGATGAGAATCATCAAATTTGTACCACCGAAGGTGTCCTAATAATTAGGATAATTTGTTTGTATGTATAAGCATTTTGATGCCAACTACCGACGGCAAGATTAACTTTACTAGCCACGTGTACGTGCAAAAAAATATAATATTACTAAAAAATAGATACAAATTAAATTATGTTAAAATATTATAAATATAATTTGAATATATTTTAATTAATATTTATTATAAATATATTTTAAAATTTTTGGATATGTGTTTATTTAAATAATATTATATACTTAGTTTAAATATAATTTAAATGTTGAATACATTTTAGTATTTGTTATATATTAAGATAGTAAGAAGGATTTAGATTTTTTTTTATAGAGTTAGTGTAGTTAGAAAAAAATTTAATTTTTTATTATTATTATTTAATAGAGCATATACATACTACATTTTCCAAGTTGTATTATAATAATAGAGATAGGTCCAATCAATCGCGGATCCGTTCACCGTCTTATTCTGACTACTATAGGTTCAATATCCAAATGTTGTTTTGTTGCATGTAAATAGAAATTCTTTGCAGTTGTTGTTGTTATAATTGACTTAGTGAATGTACGTGCTTTATACGTATAATAACATATAATAAGAATATTATTCAATTATAATTAAATATTTTTTCTAACTCATGTGATTAAGATGCAAGGTATTTTTTTTGTTTGGTTGAGTTCGATTCTCCATGTTGATAAAAATATAAACTTTTTTTAACAGTTTTTTACATAGTTTATTTTTTTAATAAAATGGACCGTGATATAATGACGGCTTAGACGGCTCTCTTTTGAGCCGTTTTGAAGCCTCATTATATAGTGGAAGATATTGCAGTCATTTTGGCTATGAAAAAACTGTAAAAAAAAAAAATTACGATTTTTGTTATTGTAAATACATCATTTACAGTTAGTCTAAAAAAATTGTGTAAATAGTTACAATATCAATTAAAGCCAAATAAAACAACCCATGTAAGCCAAATAAACAAAACCGAGTATGAAGGAGCCCTTACTTCTTCTTTTTTTTCAATATTACCACTAGAAAATATATTTCGTGGTCCTTTTTTTTGGGGGGGTCTAAACCACATTCCAGTAAAGTGGTTAGATATGGACCCAATTCCTAAACACTTGTTTGACTTTGGATACATAAAAATTCGGTGTGAAAGCACGACTTTCACACTCTGCATATGCATTGAACATAAACCATTGAGAAATTCTAAAATTGTATTTGGATACATGATATGTTATATCTTAAAAGTGGTCAAATTTTTTTTTAATTATCTAAATATGAATTGATAGAAAAGTAAAAAAAAGCATCATAATAATAACAAAAATTGATTAACTATCTAACTAAATTGGTTATTATTTATTAATACTAATTATTTAACTTATTTTTAATGTAAGCATTAAGAAGTAATATAACTTTTATATTTACTACCTAATTATAATGTATTAAATAATAGTAGCATTGCATATTGTTGCTTACTTATTTTAATTGTTAATGATATTAATTGCTTAATATACCTAGCATGATAAAGTAATTTGGCACCTATGTTGTATAAACACGAATATGACACGATACAGTAAAGACACGATAAATACGAACAAGATACATATTTTGGTTGTCCTATTATATTTTGGAGTGTTCGTGATGTGTTCGATGGTGCGTCTAAGACACGGTCAGACCTTTTGAGTGTTTGTGCTTTCTAAATTGACATTCTTAGTTATCACTTTAAAAAACTAATTTTTAAGGTTAACTATTTTTTTAAATTATTTACTATTAATTACCCTTATTCTAAACTTATTTATTATTACTTATGCTAATATAAGTAGTTGATACTATTTATGTTTTATTTACTAATATAAATTTAGTTATCTTGACAAAATAATTAAACACTAACTAGTACTACTTAACTGTCTTAATTATTAATTTATTTATAAACTAATAATTCTTATAAGTGGGTGAGAAATAAAAAAACGTAAGTTCGATACCACATTCTCTATATAAAAAAAAGTAAAAATAACAAAGAATAGGAAGAACAAGGAGAGGAAAAGAACTCATTTATCGTGATGCATGAGTTTTTTTTCCCCTCTAGTTTTGGTATTCTCATATGAGTTTCATGTATCCAGAGTCGCATGTCGAATAACTAATTTGAAACTAGCACCATCAGTCCGCGAAAAGTCAATGTCAAATATGAGAGCCGTCTCCAAGTCTAGGCCATCTAGGCATGTGTCTCGAATCCTGAATTTTGCAAAAGTTTTACAAAGTTATCTAACCTTTGCATAAGTCTCCGAAACCTCCAAAATTTTACGACCTAAATTTTATAAAGACTCCAAAAGTTTAAGGCCGAATTTTCAAAATATTTTGAGACCTTATTTTTGCTAATATCGACCTGTCAAATATATTACTTTTTTAATAGAAAGAAATGGGTTGACACATTCCCCCACCAGGTGAAGTTAAAGTCAATTTGTCTTCCCACATATGGGATGCTAGTTGTTTAGGAACACATGCAACCAGAACAAGGTTAAGAAACATATTGAATTAGACATTAAGAACCAAGTTTGAAATTTGGTTGGTTGATTTGTTGCGATTTCAGGGTGTACACAGGAACTCTGTTCCATTATATTCTTATTCATGAAGCATGATAGAATTTCTTCCACCTTCATATTTATAATAATACTAAAAGAATAAAGAATATAAGTCAATAATTCTAGTTCATATCCTAACTTTGCACATACGTGTATACACGTATTTTATAGATTATTAGTAGAAAATTATTATAATTATTCTAATCTTTATTAAGACTACTTATGAAGACTAAAAGTAATTATCTTAATTATTCTAAATTTACTATTATATTAATATATCATGTAAGACTATTTAGGAAGACCAAAAAATACCTCCCATAATTACATAGTTGCCTTTATTAACTTTAATGAATAATTTTAATTAATAAACATATGCAAGGGTATATTTGAAAAAAAAAGTTTGACGGTGAAACTCAAGTTTTCTCATTATATAGTCGTATAGATAATAAACATATGCAAGAGTATATTTGGAAAGAAAAGTTTAACAGTGAAGCTCAAGTTTTCTCATTATATAGTAGTATAGATAATAAACATATGCAAGGGTATGTTTGGAAAGAAAAGTTTCACGATGAAGCTCAAATTTTCTCATTATATAGCAGTATAGATAATAAACATATGCAAAAATATATTTGGAAAGAAAAGTTTCACTGTGAAGCTCAAGTTTTCTTATTATAATATAGGTTGAGCTCAACTATGACCATTTATGTGTTAACACTAAACTCAAAGATTACCTATATATCTTAAGAAAAAGAAATTGCTTGGAGTTTTATTTGGTTTAGGTAAGGTAGTAAAAGCTAATGTTAACTAATAGATCTTTTCCCTCATAGTCACGTCACGTGCTTTTCCGAACCACTAATCTGTCCCCTCCTCTGCCAACCTAGAAATATTTTCTTTTGCAGAAAACAACATAGTTGACCCTCCTCCATTGATTTTTAAAATTATTTCTACCCTTCTCTGTTCTGAATTCGACGGGATCTTCTTCAAGCACAGAAAAAAAATCAGTCCCATTGGTCAGGATAGGGATCAGTTCCATCATTTATGAATGTAGGTACGTGTGAGTAAAAAAGGAAAACAAAACTTTTTGTTGTGTTCAAGTAAAAAAAATTTAACTCCAAAGAAATTTTTACTTGCACACAACCAATGAGTTATATGCTAAAAACAATTCACATTCCTAATTGTTTTTAAGGTGTTTATGTTAGTGGTGACTAAGTAAGCCCATGATCTCATCCTTCCCCTCAAATGATGTCAATGCTTAGTTTTTCTAGGAGGAAGGTTAATCGAACAATTAGCATATGCCCTTCCCCACTTAATTATTCTCTTTGCTAAAAGCCAAACTAAATAAATCAAACTAAACCCCTAGACCATTGTTTGCTATATAATCATCACCCACTTTCTTCAAGGGCCCCATTGGCCCAATCAAACATCTCAAGGCTAGCTTGACAAGGTGACAATTCTTGCCAAACAACATTATTATATATACATTTTTTAGATGTTGCAATAAATAATAGATTATTGGTGGTAAAAAGGAAAAGTTCTAAAGATAAAATTGATTGGAGCTGTCTATTCTGTCCAAGAAAAAGTCCATTTGTGAGTGGATAGATGAGTCGCAACCAGGTGTCAAGTTACCACAGTCAAGAAATGTTAGAACCTACTTCTAACATAACTAATCCTCATTTTAATATTAAGCACTTACTACTACCACCCTTACTTTTTTTTTTTCCTCCAAAGATTGGGCTGTGCTCACCACATGTGAACACATATGTAGGGTAACAGCATGCCATTCAACTCTGAACTCTTTGCCCCTATTTGTTGGATTTTATTGTTTGTTTTCTAATGCATAATTTATTTTTGATACAATGGTCACAAGCACTGTGGATAGTACTCAGGTCTTTATATTTTAGCTGTCTATGTAGCATGTTTGGATATGTTAATATAATCATGTATATAGCATATTTGAATATGTTAATATAAAGCGATGATGAGAAGTCTTGTGCAGAGCACGTGGTCAGGGGCACCCATGTTTGCACGCATCAGAGACATGATGAAAGCGACAATATTCTGAACCACGTGAATAAGTCCACTGGACTCATACACGTTACCTCGTCTCGAGCGAGCGTTCGTGCAGATACGACTGATCCGTGAATGTGTCTCGACTCAGACACGGAATCAGAGAAGTTACTTCGTCTTGTGTGTGCGGTCGAGCGGGTGCGACCGGCCCGTGTACGTCCCTTATCTCATGTACGACCGAGAGGGTGCCAGTGTTGACAGATGTGCAATGACAATGATAAAATACCATGAGGACGTGCGGCCGTCCCACCCATGATCCCACAACATTAAAAGTTTGATGAACGTGACATAATCGGAGTCTGTACGAAAAAGAAAAAAAAAGAAAGGAAAAAGAAAAAGAGGATATGTTAATATAATCATGTAGAGCTACGTAAGAGTTAGATCAAAATGTTGCTTATGTGACGAAGTATAATGGTTTATCTACATATGTCGAGCAATAGCAAGCCATTCAACACTTTGCCACTATTTGGATATGTTAATATAATCATGTGGAGTATACGTAAGAGTTTGATCAAAATGTTGCTTATGTGACCAAGTATAATGATTTTAATTATCTTTTCATCCAAATATGGCACGTGTCTGATTAATTTGGTGTGTATTTGATGTTCCTTATGTGCAATGAAGAGTCATATCTCATCTTTTTGTGAACGGCCGTAAAGAAATATTGGCGTGCCTCTTATTAATTTAGGGTTGAGGTTGAATGGAGCTGATAATTCAAATGACTTGTAGTCTCAAATTGGCTACTTAAAAGAAGCTGGAGATTAGGCATTCCGGATAAGTTGTGCTATTACTATGGGCGTTATAGACATCCATTTCAGAAAATTTATGGGACGCCAATCTTAGATGACGCCATTTGAGAGACGCCTTTTTTTATAAAATATTTGGAACTATCTAAGATGAAGTCTAGCACGATTTTGTAATTTGGAACCATCTGAGATAACGTCCAATTTGATTTACAGTGTGCTAAAACAATTTGATTTACAGTGCGCTAAAACATAGTCTAGTGAGTTCCATTCAAATAACCAGACCTCTTACAGAGAGAGCTAAGAGCATCCACAGTGACAACACTCCAAATCACACCAAACCATACTCCAATAATTAATTTTGGAGTATTCCCTTCGTGTTGGTACACAATGGTATAGTCTAAATAAACACTCCAAATTGACAAGTGGCAACACTCCAAAAAAAAGAATGAAAGAGAAAAGTAAATATGGTGGGCCCGCAAGTAATATAGCTCAACTAGTGGACTCTCCAAATTTGGAGAGTCTCTTAGCTTTCTACCATTTTTCAAGTGTGGACAAGAGTCCATTGGAGCCATCAAGTGTTACAAAATTTGGCTAAAGACCAAATATAGCACTTGAAACTAATCCCACTGTGGATTCTCTAAACAAAGTAATACAACAGTCACAATGGAAAAAGAAAACAAATTTCCCTCCATATTCCAACTACTCGTGCCTTCCATATTAAATCCCTTCATCTTCCTTTGCTCTCTTATATTAAATAAAGACAGCCTTCAGACTCACTACATGTCCTCTTCTCTTCAATATATGCCACAATGCCATC
Organism: Iris pallida; assembly: GCA_029216955.1. NCBI lineage: Eukaryota > Viridiplantae > Streptophyta > Magnoliopsida > Asparagales > Iridaceae > Iris > Iris pallida. Next base: position 14,494,201 of record JANAVB010008800.1, on the reverse strand, counting down.
TCGAGCTCTCCAAGGGAACTCTAGAGTCTTGATCGACCACTTAATTAACAATGGCCAACAAGAACCAAAAGCACTTGTTCGAGCTGCTAGAGGAGCAGCAGGAGCCATTCGACTTCCAAGCCCATCTCCTAGTTGACGATGGTTGCTCAAGCAAGAGGCTGCGCAGCACCACCATAACAAATAAAACGCATATAGAGTTAGAAAATTACTTGTCTTTCCTCAGAAGAGGAAAAGTTTAAAAATTTTACAGGAAGAGGGATGATGCGCCATCTTAGATGGCGCCAACATTTTTTGGACTTGGCGCCATCTGAAATGACGCTTGTATTACTTTGTTTAGCCCTTTTTTTTTTGGGACTATGCTATTGTGAAAGACCTATTGATGAGATGGGATGGTCATTACAGTTTAGTACGAGGTTTCACATAAATTGGCCCAACTTACAAAAAAAAAAAAAAGGTTTGGAAGTAATTGAGTTACATGTTTTCTTTTGCTTGCAAAATTATATGTTAATTAGAGAAAGTTTACATAAAAAGTTGTTACTGAGTTACACTCAAATTTAGAACATCTTAGACACTACTGTGTTATAAAAACCACTTCACTCCGTAGGTATATAAAAATACAAAGGACAAACGACGGTAGGTCAAGAAAAATAAGCTTCTATTCCACAATACATAAAATTGTATTTAGTCGTATACATGTTTATATAGTTGTCCATTATCGTCATCCTACTCGATTTTCTTCCATCCAAATTCGAATAAAATCGGTTCCAAAAATAAGAAAACTCTATACATAACATATCAAATACTTGACCCCCACAATTCCTCAATATGTCCAATAGGTGTGTAGGTGTAATATATTGATACAATTTTATTCTTAATCAACGGTAGGTTTAGGAATTTTATTCACGCAAAATATATGAAAAAGAAGTCTTAAAGTGTTAGCTAGTAAAAAATTAGTGGGAACCTAGCTAATTAAACTCCACGCAAGACATTAGTAAAAAGAGGTTCTCCATATGCTTTTTAAATTATGGACTAATAATGAAGGATGAGATCAAACTAGGTTTATGTGTAGGATTCAAGCCTACCAACCATGTCAATAAGCACCATGTGACTGACTCAATCTAAGAAATACGCACTTCTATGCATAGAACCATGAGCCAACTCGAGCTTTTCACGTCATGGGTCCAAAGTCATTGCATACAAAATTGTGTACTCAACCTATGTGCAACTTTCATGAACATGCAACTAACTATAGCCTATAGGTAAACCCAAAGAAATGTAAAAAGTTGCATAGCAACAATATATCATTAACTAGCTCTATTTTGTATAGTGGCTATCCATGGCCTAAGTTTAAATGACACATGCCTCTTAAATGGTTCATTTGATATCTTATTTGTTCTTTTAGGAATTCCATGTCATCACTTTGAAAATCAGAGTGGTACCAATTTTGGATAAGGTCATTATCTACAATTTTGTTCTTAGTGGTGGTGGGATGGTTGTGTTTTAAGTTGGGGGAAATAAATAGCTCCTTGTTGGTCCAATTTGAGTGACAATCCATTGAATGGGCATTAATAGGCTATTGGATTAGTATTACATAATCTTAGATTTAGGATAATTTTATGGCATTCAAAACCAAATTTATATGGGGGAGCTTTGATAATTTGATCCCATACTAGTAGAACTAGCTTAGCTTGACCAATTATCACACACATAAAATACTTACATGATGATTTTTTTTGCAAAGCCCGGCGTAACGTACGAAATTTTGTGCACGCAATGTTGCATACTATTTGGGTCAATTGTTCCCAATTTTTACACACACATTCACCCCTTTCCTGCGGTTCGATTTTGAGACCGTCCGCCTAGCTAAGGAGATTATCCCTCTCATCGCCGACCACAAGAGCCAGTTGAGTTCGGTAGGAAAGTTTTTTTTTTTTTTCCGGTTAACATTTTTGTTTAAATTATGTATTTCTTTTGTTTTTTGAGTTTTGAGGGACAACCTCTCATTGTTTGCATTGTGATACAAATAACGGGTAGATATTAGATTTAGTTTGAATTAAAGTTTGAGAAAATCAAAACTTGCTTGCTTAATTGTCTATTTTCCGAGCCATTGTTTCTTATATGACCATTTGAATATCCAAACTAATTAATAGAAACAGAAAGCATAACCATTCTCCATACAAATTAACCTGCAATTCGTAGCCATATGCTTTTTTTGCTCTTTTGTTATTCTGAATTCATTTCTCACCAACGGGTGCATTAAAAAAGGAAGAAGCATAGGTATACCGCAAATTTTGACATTTTAAGGACCAATACAAATACTAAAAAAATAATTTTTTTAATCACTCTAAAAAATATATTCTTCTTAAGTTCTAATGGTTATTTTATTGCAGTTTCTAACAAATAGGAATATCTAAATCTAAAAAAAAATTTATTTTATATTAGTAATATATACAGAGGTTAAATTTTTTGGAATTTTTTGATTTTTTTTGGCCATGTATAATCGTGCTCATAAAAGATCCTAGGTATAGCTACCTCCCAACCAGTTTTTTTAGCTTCGATTTTTCATAAAATGATAAATATTTTATTTCAAATATCTCAAACACCAATTATATGCTGTGAGGTGTCAGGAGTTCTGGGCTAAACATTTATACTTAAAAGTGATTATTTGTGTAATTGTCACTGCAAATGGGATAAATTATAAACAAAAGTCCACAATGAAGAATGCCAAGATCTAAGTGGTTGACATGTATCAATGGCATTTCAAAGTACTTTACATTCAGAAATTTTTTTTTTTATCAGACTCCATCACCATCCAACCACATTTGTCATCTTATCCAAATGAGTAGCCTAAGTGTTACATTATTGCATTACATTACATACACAAGAAGAAGAAAAATGTAACCCCTCCTCTTGTTGCTCTCTTTTATTATCCCACCATCCATAATTGGAAGGTCCTTTAGAATTTTGTCCTCAAAACCAAACTTCTCACAAGTACATTTGCTCCAAACCACAAGGGCAATATTTCAATGGAGGAGGATACAGCTTTGGTGAGGCCCCCACCACACCACCTCATCACCTCAACACTCCCCAAAAGCTATCAAAATTCCAAAAGGAACTAAGCCCAAGCTTACACACAATACTCCACACTCGTTAGTAGTCCCCCCACCCTCTAAAGGTTACTTATCCTCCTAGTAGCTTCATTTGGCATTTAATATTGAAATGTAACTTTTCCAATTTTCAAATTGGAAACAAATTAGCCATTAATTTGGACATTTTTTTGTGACATTTTAAAGGTTTCATTATCCTTTAATTTCGATGATGTCGAATGACATGAACAAGATGGTCAAAATGTATCATTTGGATCGAAATTTATAGCATAACGATTGTGGTTGATACTTTCGTTTTGATTTTGGTCGATACGTAAATACCCCATATCTCTCTATTTCTGCCATGAATCTCCATTTAGATATGTAACATGTGTCGTGACGTTTGTGGTGTTTCCCATAAGATGGAATTTGTGTAAGTACGATAACGTACGTGGCTGTCGTGGACTGGCAAGCCGTTCGCTCGACCCGCCACATGCACAATGCATCTATATGTCAATGTGTATATGGACTTTCACATATTTTAACCTGCTCCATAAGCCGTTTGTTAACTTTGGAAATATTTTCAAAACTATCTAGGATGACTTCCAATATGGCTGTTTGGCAGTCTAAGACACACATGATCGTTCGAGATGATGTGACACGTCTCCTCATGGGCACACAAATAGTTTGATCCTTTCTCAATTCGATTTATAGTGCGTATTGAACGCTTCAAATGGACATTCCTTCAAATAGGGTTACGTGACGACGTTGTACGAATAATAGTCGGTATCCGTGTCATGTCGGTAATAAGGTGACGAAAAGAAGAAGCCAAATATGACAAAAGTCGACTGATATTTCGATGCATGGTCAAAGTTCCATAAGCACAAATTATACTTACCGAGTATCTACCTTTCTCACTCTGATGTTATACTGCGTACTAAACGTTTCGAATGGACCTTCCTTTAGGCATGATTACGTGCAGATATTGACAAAAATAATAGTTGGTATTCGTGTTGTGCTAATAAGAAGGTGATAAAAAAGAAGTCAGACATGACAAAAGCCGATTGATATTTCAATGCATGATCAATGTTCCGTGAGCACAAATTACACATACCGAGCCTCAGTAGAACATGTCTACACCTCTTCTCCCCTACATTCCATTGGCCGCAAATCTACCAAGCATGTCATCTCTCACACACATGAGATTAGGGCATGTTTGGTAACTGCGAAGTAGGGGATAAATTCCCACTTCACATCAAATTGAAGGATGGGAAAGCACTACCATTGTTTGGTAGGAGTCGGGAGAGGGGACAAAAAAATGGAAGAACTGATAGGCACAGTTCCTGTCGGCGGGAAAGGGAAGGGGTATAGCCCAATTGCCACATCCAGTTTTGCCCACTATATATGGTTGGATTCCACTATTTTTTCAAAAAATTTCGTACAGGGTAAAGAAGTTTGACAAAATTATAAAAACGAAAGAATTTTGGACAAATTGCAAACAGAGGAAGGAATCGCCAAATGAGTTGGAGCGGGTGGGGGTGACCGCCAACTCACTTGGGCTAAGCCACTACATGCGATATGGCAGGGGAATGGGGCGACCGCCAGCTGAGTTGGCACGGTCATGGGGGGACCGTCAACTCAGTTGGCACGAGGGCTAGCATTTGCTGCCACGTGTCTATGCCCGCTAACTAAGTTGGTGAGGCAGGGGGTGGCCGCCAACTCAGTTGGCACGGCTAAGGAATATGGCACGCTTCGCGAGGACTTTGGCATAGACTTTGGGAGAGTGCCATAGGGAGAGGCAGTCAACTGACTACCTCGAAGACCACAATCTCGAAGACCATTACCTCGAAGACCACATGACTACCTCGAAGACCCCCCTCTCTCTCCTAACTGTCACGCCCCGCTCCCGGAGGAGCGATCGTCTTCGCTAAGGCATGATGTCGCGTGAGCCTAAATTACGCTCATGCAAGACAGGTTCCATAATGGTCGATTTCAGCAGCTTACGACAGGGTCATCGCATAGAAGTCCCAAAGTAGCAACATTGAATAAGCCAGCGGAAAGTTGAAAGCAAACACAAGTCATACAAATGGCTCTTTATTGATATTGAAACAAAGATTACAATAGTGGCACGAGTCAAAGATTACAACACTCAATCTTGCTCTTCCTCACATTACAAGTCACTCAGCTCTCTCTCATCTTTCAATACAATATGACAAGCCAACGGATGCTTCAGATAGACGATGTCCATACATTATGTCCCGTATAAGTCCATACTCCATGCGGTCATACGCCTCGAAATGCCAAAGAACTTTATGTCTCGACGCATCCAAGCGACCTCCGCGCCAACGAGCTTCTACCTGTGCCTGCACATGAAAACTGTGTGGGTGTCAGTATACAACCATACTGGTGGTGTGAGCTCCTCGCCCACCCATACAAAATAAATACGTTTATTTAGTTTGTGCAACATATCCCTTTATGATTGTCTTTCTATTCTTACCTTATGATCGATTTTAGGACATAGACTCTTGGCCTATTTGTGTCTCTAGACCATCACCGTACCATCGTACCATAACTTTCTGATTCTTGTGCCTCTAGACTATTCTCGTGCCAACAACATCAACTTGTCGACTCGTGCTTGCCTTTTGGCCCATATTTGAAGACGCAATAACATGGTCGTGCCATAAATCCTTTCGTGTAACATAATCGAGGCAGTGCCTCGCCACTTAGTAACTTGCCTATACTTGTGTCGTAACAACGTGGTCGTGCCATAAATTTGGTGCATGCTTCAACATCGAGGCCGTGCCTCCCAACTTAACTTGACTTAACCAAACTTGCCTTACAGCGGCCCTTCTTGACCTAACTCGAAACGACTCAAATTCGAATTACGCAACTTTGTACCAACAACTTAATACTTGACACCACATCTCGTGTCGAAGAACGTGTCTTTGCTATAGCCAAATCTTAGGCTTCATACTGGTGTTACAATCGTACATACTTTCTTGACACAACTCGTATAGTGCTTGTGCTTCCTTTGATTCGACTGACACTGTGCATGCAGATTGCCACTCAGCATGCCAACTTATCTATATGAAAGGTCACTGTGTAACGCCCCAGTCCCAAAATACGTAAGACTAGGATACGTATACATGCTAGCTACGCAACGAGAGGACTCCAGCCCAGCTCGAATACGTATAAGTTGTCTGGTTATTCCAGACCAACTATATCTCAATCCACTAAATATCGGTAACAATAGCGAATCAAGTGCAGTAAGGCTGATCAGACCATAATACACTGATTCTAGAATAGATAAATATGTTAGAGTGGATCCCCAATAACACATTTATTATGAACAAGCTAGAGGAAAGTAGAAGCTTGTACAAGACTAGGCCATAATACAGCAAGAATCAAATATATGACAAAATCTAATTACGGAAGAGAAAGATAAAACATTAACTAAATATACCTGCAGTCTTGGTGTAGCAATCATCCTCCATCAGTGTACCATACCTTCATCTAATACCTGGAGAGATCACCATGTCCTCAGAGGACTAGCAAAACACATAATATACATGCCTACTGTACAGTAAATAACATGCTAGAAAAATAGAAATAACAAGTAGAGGAAAGGATAACACATAAATGAACTATACAGATGGTGACATATCATGGGAATATAATATTAATTATGGCTATAGGTGCATATGATAAAAATGTAGCCCGGGGAGGCACTAACAGTCCTATAACAGGTGCTCTATCGTAGTCCGGGGAGGCACTAACAATAAAGGTATAGCCACGGCTAATAAAAATATTCTCTCCTAAGGTACTAGGAAGTCAAGTCTATCTAGTCATGTCAAAGTCAAGTACGGATCAAACAGGTCAGAAAAACATGGCACAAGCATAGAAGTACTATCACTAGACATGAACAAGATAAGAAAGATAGAAAAAGTAACATAAAAAATGAGTAACAGTCTACGTGCACGTGAAACTAGAAAATAACCATGACATGAAGCAAGAGAAATATGTAATCAAGTAAGAAAGAATGGAATTATAGAAAAGTATGTAAATATTATAAAGTTTGGCATGGTGTACTTGCCTGGAGTTTTGTCCAATCTGTGCGAAGAGTGCAGAACCAAAATCTACCGAACCATCCATGAATGAATGAATCATACTCTGTCACGACCCGCTCCCGAATAATCGGACACGAGTCGGACACGCCCAGCCTTCGTCGTTAGACACGACGAAGTAAGCTGTACCAGAACTAGGGAAAGTCTAATAAGTCAAGTAAATGAGAAGTAATGTCACAGCATATCTATAAATGATCCCAGAGTATTCAAATACATGTCTAAGCATTTTATTATTACATTCATCCAGAAAATGTAACTAAAGTCTGACTAAAGTCTCAAAAGCAGGAAAGACAACTAAATGGAAGATAACTAGGCTTCTGCAGCCTCTATGTCACAAGCAGCTCCAGCTGGCTCAAGGAAAGCAGTATCCTGCCCATAGTATGTGTCACATAAAGCCTCCATCTCACCTATCATAACATATCCAGTCAGGAGCGGAGCAAAGCACAGTTCTAGGTAATGAACAATAACATAATGATATAGAAAGTAAATGCTGGAAGAACAGGATAAGAACAAGTATGTAAAGAACATGAAGATCATGAACTACTGCTATAAAGATACATGAAAGATCATGACAATGTAAGATGCAGTAAAGATCACGACTAATATCAAGATCAGGATCAAGAGAAACTAATGTAAGATCAATATCCTGAACATGTGTTTATATGTTTGAAATACTACTTAGATATGTGACCGGCTTGGGTAAGATCATGAAAGAACATGAAAGGATCCTGGAAGATCATGTAGGTACGGCTTAGGACCCGCGTGCACTGTGCGAGGCCTAAGCTAAAGATCATGAATAAGTAACCGGGTTTAGTCACATATCTAGAGTATTTCCCCACCCCAAGATACAAGTAAGAACATGAAAGAACAAGCCAGAAAGAACATGAACGTGTCGCAGTGTGTCAGCAATAAAGAACAAGGAAAATGCACTGAACAGAACCATAGAATGTACTTGCCTGGCTCCAGCAATATGGTAGGCAATCTAGCTGGATGTTCTCCTGTTAACAATAGTGATGTACAAGTTGGTTAATAAACTATGCTAGTTGCTTCTAGGTTGATTAAAGAACTAAATCCTTATCTTGATTCTTCCCAAATAAGTTAGTCTTATTTGGAGGTTCACAAGTTACTCTACACTAGTTCTAATTACTAACTTACTTGTTCTCTTTGGGAAAAACAATGTTAAACACAACCATTGGTTTTACGTGTTTAACACTAAGAGTTTTATAAGTTTATAATTCAAAAACTCATTATATATATAGAGTTAGCATTTGCAACTGTCATATATATAAAAGTGGTTTGTTTATAAACTGGTTTTAACAGTCATAAAGAATTAACTAAACAGCAGTAAAAAGTTAACTAATTGTTTTTAATTACAAAAATTGGTCTTAAGAGGATGTTTCCATCAACTCACAGCAATTGGGAAAATAACATTTTTTATTTAATTGAAAAAAAAGGTTTTACAAAAATTATACTACAGCAGTTCTGCCCCAAAGGCAAAGTCCACAGGTCAACCCACAGTCACTCGGCCCAACCCAGAACCAAGGATCAGTTCAGACCCAACTTCTAACCAGCCCAAACATAACTACAACAGCATATAAGCCCGGCCCAACATGGCCCAGCCAAACCAGCCCACCCACAAATAATTACAGTTATCCAGCTATAATTAATAAAATAATATTACAACACAATACTGTATGGCCCAGCCCATACTTCAGCCCACAAAGAATACACAATAAACCCACTGAATAAACACCAACCCGGCCCAACAGATAAAAGCCACAAACTGCCAAAGTCCACCGCCGGTCAGGCCCGAAGTTCAAAGCCAGTCACGTCAGGTCAGAAGGTCACATCATCTCCTTGGTGTCCAACACGCACGTCGGACACGGGAAAGAGGACACGGCTACAGCAAGTCCAGCAATGTTCTAGCCACAACTTCGCGCCACTTCGTATCCGACACGAACATCGGATACGAACAGGTAGGTACAGTCCACAGTCCAGTCGGAACAGAGTCCAACACCAGAAAATCCCTCAGCAACAAAGAACAGAAAAGAGAAGAAGAAGAAGTCATCAATTAAAATCCATAAAATATACATGCAGTGTCGGACACGAGTGTGTCCGACTGAGATCTCAGTTCATCAAAAAGGAACTAACATCATATCCCAATTATGGCATGCATGCAGTGTCAGACACGAAAGTGTTTAGACACCAGATCTCAGTTCTCAAAAGAAGGATTCAGAACCTCAGATCTATCCCAAAATTCTACACAGAAATGAATAAGGAAACTGTCCAAAACAAACCCATCCCTGATCTAACGAACCGAGCAACCCTAGAGTCACCACTGGTTTGTTAGGTCTAGGCCAACCGACAGTAAGCAAAAGGAAATAGATCTACTGGATTTCCACAGAAATCACCAACGAAAAACCCACTCTCAACAGATCTGGAACCACTACCAGATCTGGAGTAAAACTCCTCAGAAAATAGTAACATAACCACAGAATATTCACAGATCGAATGATCTCAAAGAATCAACTAAAACATCACAGATCTAAACATGCAACCCAAAATAACCACATGCAAGGGTCGATCTACAAGATCAGACCACAGAAACCCTAGATCCAACGGATCTGAACAGTTAGAACTGTTCAAAGAGAAAGACAACATCATCGATCTCGCACAACCACAGAAACCCTAGATCTCGTCACCGATCAAAGATCTCAGAGCCTAGGCCATAGATCTGCCATAGATCTGACCAACAGTAGAGATTAGGGTTAGGGTTAGGGTTAGGGTTAGGGTTACCCTCTGGAAGTCGAAGCCAAGCTCGTCGAGGAAGAAGTCAGGAAGAAGACAGGAAGAAGACAGGAAGAAGACGAGCTCGAGTCACTGCTCAGCTCCCTCAGTCGCCACCGTCAAAGCCATCATCATCGGGGTCGTCGGCTTCAACAGGGACGAAGTCGCCATCAGCATGGAAGTCGCCGCGCTCCCTCAGATCTACGCCACCAGAGCCACCGTCTTCATCATCGTCGCCGTCGTCGTCATCGTCATCAGAGTCGCCGAAGGTCGTCGGAGCTGGGAGCTCGAGGAGTCGGCGAAGGACTCGAGAAGTCGGTGGAAGACTCGAGAAACTGGTGGAGAGCTCGAGAGAAAAGGGGAGAACGAAGAGTCGGTGGAAGACTCGAGAAACTGGTGGAGAGCTCGAGAGAAAAGGGGAGAACGAAGAGTCGGTGGAGAGTAATAAATGGCCACTCTCTCTCCTCTCTCCACAACCGTTCGTTTAAATAAAACGAATGGAAAATTTGCACAAAAGCCCCTCCGCAAAAAGCCAATATGCAAAAACCCCCCCCCACTTTTGAATAATTGCCCGCAACGAAATTATATAGGAAAATTTACAAATAAACCCTCTGCTGCTTCATTATTGCATAAATCATTTAAAAACAGTTTTTTTAAATTAAGAAAAATATATAGAAATTGTTACAACAACTTCCAATTGTAAAATTGTCAAAAATGTAATTCAATAAAAATGTTTCCCAAATAATAATAAGTATAGAAAATCAATTTTTAACTTTATTTAAGAAAACTGGAAAGTGGAGTTACAAATCTCTCCCCCTTGAAAAATTTCGTCCTCGAAATTGGAAAGCAAACACAGAAAATCAAAAAATAGTGAATCCAAAGAGTTGTTTATTGAATTCAAAAAAAATGCATACAATACAAAGCACTCAAGTGAACAAACTAGGATATCGCTCACGCATCTCATCCTCACGCTCCCATGTGGACTCTCCCGGAGAGTGGTGTCTCCACATGACGCGAACAAGAGGAATGGTCTGGTTCCGCAGACGCTTCTCCCTCCGGTCGAGGATCTCTACTGGCTGCTCCTCGTAAGTCAGTCTCGGGCCCACCTCCAGCTCTGAATAGTCCACCACGTGGCTGGGGTCTGGAATGTATCGTCGAAGCTGAGATACGTGGAAAATATCGTGCACTCCCTCCAACCTAGCTGGAAGCGCTAGTCGGTACGCCACCTCGCCAATCCGTGCTGTCACGTCGAATGGTCCAATGAATCTCGGACTGAGCTTCCCGCCTCTGCCGAACCGAATGACGCCTCTGGTCGGTGAGATCTTCAAGAACACTCTGTCTCCAACCTCGAACTCAAGCGGCCGTCTGGTGCTGTCCGCCCAGTGCTTCTGCCGATCCTGTGCAACTCTGATACGCTCCCGGATCAGTCTGACTTTCTCTGCTGAGTCCACCACCATCTCTGGCCCAAGTAAAGCTCTCTCGCCAACGTCGTCCCAGGATAACGGCGTGCGACACCTCCGTCCGTACAGCGCCTCAAATGGAGTCATCTCGATGCTGGCCTGATAACTGTTGTTATAGGCAAACTCCACGAGGTGTAAATGGTCCTCCCACGAACCGCCGAAGTCGAGTGCGCAAACCCGCAGCATGTCCCCCAAAGTCTGAATGGTCCTCTCAGACTGTCCGTCCGTCTGTGGATGATAGGCTGTGCTGAACTTCAGCTGCGATCCCAAGCTCTGCTGTAGACTCCTCCAGAAGTGTGATGTGAACCGGCTGTCTCGATCTGAAACAATGCTAACTGGCACCCCGTGAATCCTCACGATCTGACGCATGTAGAGGTCTGCAAGCTTCTCGGTCGACAGCCCAACCTTGAACGGAATGAAATGAGCGGACTTTGTCAATCTGTCCACGATCACCCAAATAGCGTCCTTGCCACTGGGAGTACGCGGCAATCCAGAGACAAAGTCCATGGTAATGTGCTCCCACTTCCATTCCGGAATAGGTAAAGGCTGGAGTAGTCCCGCTGGTCTCTGGCGCTCCGCCTTGACTTGCTGGCACACAAGGCATCTGGAAACAAATCTGGCGACCTCTCTCTTCATCCCATACCACCAAACATACTCACGCAAATCCTTGTACATCTTGGTAGATCCAGGATGTATAGAATATTGCGACTGATGGGCCTCCTGCATCACTTCCTCCCGCTGGTCCTTGGGCACACACAGCTGACTCCCGTGCCGTAAGGATCCGTCCTCCGCAATGGTGAAATCGTCGAGCAGACCTAACTCTGCCTGAGCTCTAAGACCTTGGATTCCCTCATCAAGCAACTGGGCCTCCTTGATCTTCTCTAGCAACCCCGACTGTATCTGCATATACATCATCTGACCTCCATATCCTGGGAGAACAATCTCAATCCCAAGACTCTCCAGATCCTCCAATAGATGCCGGTCCATGGTGAGATACATAGCAATAGGATATCGACTGAGAGCATCTGCAACCACATTCGCCTTCCCAGGATGATACTGCAGACTGATGTCGAAGTCCTTCATGAGTTCCAGCCATCTGCGCTGCCTCATATTCAGCTCCTTCTGAGTAAAGACATACTTCAGGCTTTTGTGGTCCGTGAAGATGTCCACTCTCTCTCCATATAGGTAATGCTTCCACAGTTTCAAGGCAAATATGACTGCTGCAAGCTCCAAGTCATGTGTAGGATAATTCTTCTCATGGGGCCTCAACTGTCTAGAAGCATATGCTATAACCTTCTTGTTCTGCTCCAGCACACATCCCAAGCCTTTCCCTGAAGCATCGCTGTAGATGACGAATCCTCCTGATCCCGATGGCAAAGCTAGAACTGGTGCAGTCGTCAGTCTTCTCTTCAATTCTTCAAAGGCTGTCTGGCAGGCGTCGCTCCAGATGAACTCCTCGTCCTTCCGCGTAAGCTTCGTCATAGGCTCTGCTATCCTGGCGAAGTCCTTCACGAACTTCCTGTAGTATCCTGCTAGACCCAGGAAACTACGAATCTCTGCTACTGACTTGGGAGGTGCCCAGGCTTCCACTGCTTCAATCTTCTTGGGATCCACAGAAATCCCCTCTCCAGTCACCACATGCCCTAGAAACTCCACTCGGTCCAAGAAAAACTCACATTTCGAGAGTTTCCCATACAGCTTCTCCTTCCGCAGAATCTCCAAAACAATCCGCAGGTGCTCAACATGCTCCTCCTCCGTCTTGGAATAGATCAGAATGTCGTCAATGAAAACTACGACAAACTTATCCAAATACTTGTGGAAAACCTTATTCATCAGGTTCATAAACACAGCTGGGGCATTGGTGAGTCCGAACGGCATCACTAGGAACTCATACTGGCCGTATCGGGTGTTGAAGGCTGTCTTCGGAATATCCTGCTCCCGAACCTTCATCTGGTGGTACCCCGATCGAAGATCGATCTTAGAAAAGACCTTCGCTCCACTAAGCTGGTCAAACAACTCATCAATCCGTGGCAAAGGATATCTATTCTTGATGGTGATGTTGTTGAGTGCACGGTAGTCTATGCACATCCTCACCGTCCCATCCTTCTTGGGCACAAAAAGCACCGGTGCTCCCCAGGGTGAAGCACTAGAGCGAATAAATCCTTTGCCCTCCAGCTCATCAATCTGCGCCTTCAACTCCGCAGCTTCCTTCGGGTTGATCTTGTAACAGTGCTGGGACTTCGGTGCTGATCCGGGCACTAGATCAATGCCGAACTCCACATCTCGATCTGGCGGCAATCCTGGAAGCTCCTCTGGAAAGACGTCGAGATACTCTGCAATCAGTGGATGCGGCAACTCCTGGTCTTCTGCAACTGCTCCGAAGTAGACTCCCTCTGGCCTCTCTGCAACTCGTCTGCTGATCTCGAACGGTGGAACTCCTGGCGGGCTGAAGATCACCTTCCCCTCATGGCAGTCGATTACGGCAAACTGCTCGCTCATCCAGTCAATGCCGAGGACTACGTCGAATCCGGGCAGTGGCATCACTAGAAGTCGAGCTCGAATCTCTCTCCCAGCAATAGTGATAGGGCATTCCACCATCTCACTTACTGGAACTGATCCGCCTCCTGTCATGATCTGACAGTTCCGCCTAGTGGGCTTGGGTGTGAAGCCGTGTCTATGCAGAAACTCATACGACACAAAGCTATGGGTGGCTCCAGAATCAAATAATGCAATGGCAGGGAAAGAATGTAAAAGTATAGAACCTGTGATCACATCTGGCACTGCCTCGTCCTCCTCAACTGCAGCCATGACGTAAGCACGTCCCTGCTGAGCTCCTCCTCTCTGCTGCTGCTGATGCTGTGCAAACCTCTGCTGCTGGGGTGGTAGAGCTCCTCCTCTCTGGGGTGGTGCAGGTAATGCTCTGGGTGGTGCAGCCGGTGGTCCTCCTCCTCGTCCTCCTGCTAGTCTGGCTGTAGCCTGTGCGCAGTCCCTCATCTGGTGTGCATCCGATCCGCAGAAGAGGCAAAGTCCCAACCTCTTGCGGCACTCGTCGATATGATGTCCAGGGCGATGGCAATAGGCACAAGGAGTCGCTAGCTGCTGTCTCTGATGCTGATGTGCTGGAGCTCTGGCCTGTCGGTGATGCTGCTGCTGCTGAGGCCTCGTCTGGGTCTGAGTCTGAACCCTCTTCGCTGGTGCCTGGAAACTGCTGCTGGCCACATCCCGGTCCCTCTTCAGCTTGGGGTCCGCCTCCTTCTCAACTGCCTGGGCGATCTTGAGGATGCTAGAGTAGGTAGTCGCCTGGCTAATCGCCACCGCATGTCGCAGCTCCCTGTTGAGACCCTTCTTGAATCTCCATGCTCTGTCCTCTGGCTCTCTAACCAGTCTCTCAGCGAACCTGCTGAGCCTGGTAAACTCCGAAGTGTACTGCGCGACCGTCATCGTCCCCTGCTGCAGCGCCTCGAACTGCACCCTCAACTCATCACGCTCCACCTCTGGGAAGAATTTCTCCTTGAACAGTGTTTTGAAAACTGTCCAAGACACCCGGGGCTCCGCCAACTGGGGGTCCTCCCGGTACCAAGCTCTCGCCAAGTCAAAGAGTCGCATGCTAGCCACTGACACCTTCTGGTCCTCTGGAATGTTCGCCATGGTCAAAGTCCTCTCTGCATTCTCCAGCCATTCATCTGCATAGATGATCCCCTCGTCGCCCCAGAAGTCCATCGGGCTAAGGTGCTGGTACTCCTTCGCTGTCCCGGGTCTCGGTCCTCGCAGTGCTGGAGGTGCTACTGGTGCTGGTGCTGGTGCTGCCGGCTCCCTGGTCCTCAGCGCGTCGACGACAGTCGCTCTGAACTGCGCTGCCTGATGGTTCTGGGCCTCCAGAAAGTGCTGAAACAACGCCATCACCTGGTTGCCGTCAAGCATCATCGTCGGCGGTAGCGATGGGAAGATAGGAGGCGCTGGCGGAAGCTGATCTGCCTGGACGTCTGGTGCGGGCTGCTCTAGTGCGGCCTGCTCTGAACTGCCTGCAACTCCAGAAGTGCCTGCAACTCCAGCCTGGTCTGCGGTCTTCCTTGTAGTGACCATCCTGCATAAAAAGAAAACTTCGTTGAACGACAAACCCTAAAACCTATCAAACAATGTTTTTATAATAATAAAGCACCTGAAGAACATGAATAACCTGATATACCCTTAATTCCCGATTTTCCTATGCTGTGATCAAGTTTCCCTAGTGTAATCAAGTCCCCCAATAGTACGCTAAGTCCTAGGTACCATTAGGATAGACCTGCATGGGCCACCACTAAAAACATGTCACGACCCGCTCCCGAATAATCGGACACGAGTCGGACACGCCCAGCCTTCGTCGTTAGACACGACGAAGTAAGCTGTACCAGAACTAGGGAAAGTCTAATAAGTCAAGTAAATGAGAAGTAATGTCACAGCATATCTATAAATGATCCCAGAGTATTCAAATACATGTCTAAGCATTTTATTATTACATTCATCCAGAAAATGTAACTAAAGTCTGACTAAAGTCTCAAAAGCAGGAAAGACAACTAAATGGAAGATAACTAGGCTTCTGCAGCCTCTATGTCACAAGCAGCTCCAGCTGGCTCAAGGAAAGCAGTATCCTGCCCATAGTATGTGTCACATAAAGCCTCCATCTCACCTATCATAACATATCCAGTCAGGAGCGGAGCAAAGCACAGTTCTAGGTAATGAACAATAACATAATGATATAGAAAGTAAATGCTGGAAGAACAGGATAAGAACAAGTATGTAAAGAACATGAAGATCATGAACTACTGCTATAAAGATACATGAAAGATCATGACAATGTAAGATGCAGTAAAGATCACGACTAATATCAAGATCAGGATCAAGAGAAACTAATGTAAGATCAATATCCTGAACATGTGTTTATATGTTTGAAATACTACTTAGATATGTGACCGGCTTGGGTAAGATCATGAAAGAACATGAAAGGATCCTGGAAGATCATGTAGGTACGGCTTAGGACCCGCGTGCACTGTGCGAGGCCTAAGCTAAAGATCATGAATAAGTAACCGGGTTTAGTCACATATCTAGAGTATTTCCCCACCCCAAGATACAAGTAAGAACATGAAAGAACAAGCCAGAAAGAACATGAACGTGTCGCAGTGTGTCAGCAATAAAGAACAAGGAAAATGCACTGAACAGAACCATAGAATGTACTTGCCTGGCTCCAGCAATATGGTAGGCAATCTAGCTGGATGTTCTCCTGTTAACAATAGTGATGTACAAGTTGGTTAATAAACTATGCTAGTTGCTTCTAGGTTGATTAAAGAACTAAATCCTTATCTTGATTCTTCCCAAATAAGTTAGTCTTATTTGGAGGTTCACAAGTTACTCTACACTAGTTCTAATTACTAACTTACTTGTTCTCTTTGGGAAAAACAATGTTAAACACAACCATTGGTTTTACGTGTTTAACACTAAGAGTTTTATAAGTTTATAATTCAAAAACTCATTATATATATAGAGTTAGCATTTGCAACTGTCATATATATAAAAGTGGTTTGTTTATAAACTGGTTTTAACAGTCATAAAGAATTAACTAAACAGCAGTAAAAAGTTAACTAATTGTTTTTAATTACAAAAATTGGTCTTAAGAGGATGTTTCCATCAACTCACAGCAATTGGGAAAATAACATTTTTTATTTAATTGAAAAAAAAGGTTTTACAAAAATTATACTACAGCAGTTCTGCCCCAAAGGCAAAGTCCACAGGTCAACCCACAGTCACTCGGCCCAACCCAGAACCAAGGATCAGTTCAGACCCAACTTCTAACCAGCCCAAACATAACTACAACAGCATATAAGCCCGGCCCAACATGGCCCAGCCAAACCAGCCCACCCACAAATAATTACAGTTATCCAGCTATAATTAATAAAATAATATTACAACACAATACTGTATGGCCCAGCCCATACTTCAGCCCACAAAGAATACACAATAAACCCACTGAATAAACACCAACCCGGCCCAACAGATAAAAGCCACAAACTGCCAAAGTCCACCGCCGGTCAGGCCCGAAGTTCAAAGCCAGTCACGTCAGGTCAGAAGGTCACATCATCTCCTTGGTGTCCAACACGCACGTCGGACACGGGAAAGAGGACACGGCTACAGCAAGTCCAGCAATGTTCTAGCCACAACTTCGCGCCACTTCGTATCCGACACGAACATCGGATACGAACAGGTAGGTACAGTCCACAGTCCAGTCGGAACAGAGTCCAACACCAGAAAATCCCTCAGCAACAAAGAACAGAAAAGAGAAGAAGAAGAAGTCATCAATTAAAATCCATAAAATATACATGCAGTGTCGGACACGAGTGTGTCCGACTGAGATCTCAGTTCATCAAAAAGGAACTAACATCATATCCCAATTATGGCATGCATGCAGTGTCAGACACGAAAGTGTTTAGACACCAGATCTCAGTTCTCAAAAGAAGGATTCAGAACCTCAGATCTATCCCAAAATTCTACACAGAAATGAATAAGGAAACTGTCCAAAACAAACCCATCCCTGATCTAACGAACCGAGCAACCCT
Source organism: Iris pallida (assembly GCA_029216955.1). Lineage (NCBI taxonomy): Eukaryota > Viridiplantae > Streptophyta > Magnoliopsida > Asparagales > Iridaceae > Iris > Iris pallida. Next base: position 14,476,157 of record JANAVB010008800.1, on the reverse strand, counting down.
AGAGTCACCACTGGTTTGTTAGGTCTAGGCCAACCGACAGTAAGCAAAAGGAAATAGATCTACTGGATTTCCACAGAAATCACCAACGAAAAACCCACTCTCAACAGATCTGGAACCACTACCAGATCTGGAGTAAAACTCCTCAGAAAATAGTAACATAACCACAGAATATTCACAGATCGAATGATCTCAAAGAATCAACTAAAACATCACAGATCTAAACATGCAACCCAAAATAACCACATGCAAGGGTCGATCTACAAGATCAGACCACAGAAACCCTAGATCCAACGGATCTGAACAGTTAGAACTGTTCAAAGAGAAAGACAACATCATCGATCTCGCACAACCACAGAAACCCTAGATCTCGTCACCGATCAAAGATCTCAGAGCCTAGGCCATAGATCTGCCATAGATCTGACCAACAGTAGAGATTAGGGTTAGGGTTAGGGTTAGGGTTAGGGTTAGGGTTAGGGTTAGGGTTAGGGTTACCCTCTGGAAGTCGAAGCCAAGCTCGTCGAGGAAGAAGTCAGGAAGAAGACAGGAAGAAGACAGGAAGAAGACGAGCTCGAGTCACTGCTCAGCTCCCTCAGTCGCCACCGTCAAAGCCATCATCATCGGGGTCGTCGGCTTCAACAGGGACAAAGTCGCCATCAGCATGGAAGTCGCCGCGCTCCCTCAGATCTACGCCACCAGAGCCACCGTCTTCATCATCGTCGCCGTCGTCGTCATCGTCATCAGAGTCGCCGAAGGTCGTCGGAGCTGGGAGCTCGAGGAGTCGGCGAAGGACTCGAGAAGTCGGTGGAAGACTCGAGAAACTGGTGGAGAGCTCGAGAGAAAAGGGGAGAACGAAGAGTCAGTGGAAGACTCGAGAAACTGGTGGAGAGCTCGAGAGAAAAGGGGAGAACGAAGAGTCGGTGGAGAGTAATAAATGGCCACTCTCTCTCCTCTCTCCACAACCGTTCGTTTAAATAAAACGAATGGAAAATTTGCACAAAAGCCCCTCCGCAAAAAGCCAATATGCAAAACCCCCCCCCCCCCCACTTTTGAATAATTGCCCGCAACGAAATTATATAGGAAAATTTACAAATAAACCCTCTGCTGCTTCATTATTGCATAAATCATTTAAAAACAGTTTTTTTAAATTAAGAAAAATATATAGAAATTGTTACAACAACTTCCAATTGTAAAATTGTCAAAAATGTAATTCAATAAAAATGTTTCCCAAATAATAATAAGTATAGAAAATCAATTTTTAACTTTATTTAAGAAAACTGGAAAGTGGAGTTACATACTCCGTGCAATATCTACCAACCCAAATCATAAACAAATATACATTATTTACTAAATACAATTATGACTAACCACTCCTACCTAGAAAGCTTGGGTCGTTCTAAGTCATGTAATACCTATATAAACCATTTTATTAATCATACCACCTAGAGCTAGGTTATACTAATCTCTATGATCACTATTCGTTAATTTTATGGATTACAAACTCTAGGTTCAAATATTACATTTGTATCTCGTAATTCATACAACAAAACCTATGCCACACGAATCGAGATAAGATGATTTACCACAAGGTTAACAATCTTGTCTTGGCGATCCATACGGTCGTTTGTCAATTTCAGCGATGTGAGATCATTGAAATTGACGGATCTCAGTTTCGATGCTCGAATTCTGAAATACGAACATAGTATAAATTAATAACTTACTATATATGTACTTACTATATATAGACCTTAATAATATATTTATACCAAAACTTGTCATATTGACTACTCTATTTAATATAACATATATAGTATTAAATCTATATATAAAACTAATATATTATTAACATAAAATATCACTTTTAATTCTGGAAAATATTTATAAATATTATATAATAGTAAACAATATATTTTATACATAGAAAAATATCTGTACAAGATTTGTATTGATTCTACAACATTATTCCTAGACTTGGTTTGCGATTTGAGGCCCAAAACAAATGTTTAAATTCTAACAAATTCCAGAAATTAGTTAAAATAGTATTTATAGTGTTAAACCTTGCAAACATAAAGTTCAATATGGTTTCATGGAGTTTTGACACTTTTGGACACAAGGAAAGAAGAATTTTTCGGAGTTCGGTGACACAGCAAATGTTATAAATGTTTAAAAATAGCAAACGGATGTGAAACCTATCCTACAGATATGAGTTGGAAAGTTATCGACGTCTAGATTCTGAATAAAAATATAAGAAGGTTAGAAAATGACCTTAGATAGGTGAAAAATGGCTCGCAACCAGATTCATCAGTTCTGGACACCCTGTCGTAGAATCGATGCCACGGACAAATCACTTGAAATTAGGGGATCCGGCGATCAGAGGTTGGAATAGACACAAAAAGGCAACTCTCAGATTTGATTTAAAGTAAAACGGATGAGAAAAAGTTGATGAAATTTTGTCTACAAGTTGACTAACCTGCTGTAACGAATTTAGCATTAATTCGGTCGACTTCGGGTGCCTTCCGCACCTCGTATCGATCAAATTAGGGGCTGAGGCTCCTTGAGAAGGTGCCAGGGTGTTAGGGGGTATCTTAAGGTCGAGATGAAGGTGGTAGGTGGGCCTGGAAGAGGTCGGGGTGATGAGTTTCTGTGGGGTGGAAAGAAAAGTGCGAAAATAGAAAAGAAATTGGAGGGTTTTAATAGAGAAATATATAAAAAAATGTATGTAAATCCTAGATGGGAGAGATTCATGTGAGGGGAAAGAAGTTGGGATGGAGTAGGATTTGGTTTGGTGGAATTTGATTGCATATTCTAAAAGATACACCAATTCTATCTCCTAGGATTTAAATTGGGTCCAAAATAGGAAAGTTGTTATAGGATTTGATTTAAATTAGATTTGATTAACGTGGCTGCATATTAATCCAAAAAATTAATATAAGATATGTTTAATAGGTTAGGATACCCTAGGATAGGCTCCATGGGTCACTAGTTGGACTAGTTTTGGGTCGGTAGAATTTTTGTGATCGATTTGAGTCCAATATGTCTATAGTTTAGACTTGTGTGCCACTTAAGATGAATTAGCACATGGGAACTCAATTGAGTGGAATACTATGGACATGTGCGTAGTAGGCTTAAAATGGATCAAAATTATATATTGGGTCAAATGATTTGGATCGAAGTTGGGCCTTAATTGCTATTTGGAAAGCTAGTCAAATTTTACGGTAGACTAAAATGACTATTTTATCCCTAAAGTTGCACATAAAAAATATAGCACAAGTGAACACGCCTGGAAGGGACATGATATATCAAACTGAAGATGGACTTGTCTAGAATACGATGATAGGGATAGATTTGAGAAATTGATAATTATTGTGCTTCAAAAATCAAAGCTACAAAAAAGTACATCTATAGTCATAATTAAAATAAAAATCTAATTTAATAAATATAAATCATATAAAATAAATAATAAAATAATTTCCAAAAATCAGGGTCCTTACACACTGGCATTAACTAGCCATCGTGGATGTAGAAGCATGAAAAAAAGGATATTGCTTTTAGTCCCACATCGGAAAGGAGAAAAGGAAAGGGCTCATTCCATTCTATATATAAAGCCCCCTTGCCTCCTTTGAAAAGGGCACCAAAATAAAAAGAAGAAAAGAAAAGGGAGCCCGTATCCAGGGAGCCCGTTCGAGCCACAAAAAGTTGCAACGGTGCTTCTTCTTCTTCTGGACGGCTACAAGTTCTTCACTTGTCATCTTGGCAAGGATAAAGTTGGATCCTGAGTACTATGCACCTTCATGGGCTAGTACGAAGAAATTCAAGACAGCAACTTGGACTCTTCTTACTACGTACCTTCGGGTGCTAATTCGAAGAAGTCTAGGGCAGTGCGGGCTCAACAAGCCCAGTCAACTATCCAATCTGCTGACCGTCAGCGGGTACCGTTAATTGTTATACGGGACCCTGATGGAAAGTTGTACAGAACCTCCCATATCTAGCCCTCTGCGACAAACGAACAGGGTAGGTCCCAAAAGTCTTCCTACAATAATCAAGAGCAAGTGCTTTACTAGCCTCAGATCAGGGAGCAAATATGCCCAAAAGTCTCCCTATAACGATCGAGAGCAAGTGCTTTACTAGCCTCAGATCAGGGAGCAAATATGCCCAAAAGTCTTCCTACAACGATCGAGAGCAAGTGCTTTTACTAGCCTCAGATCAAGGAGCAAATATGATACCTACGCACCCGGGCGCTCGGGATACCCGGGCCCACAAAAGGGATGCAAAGGTAGACCAATCTGCTCTTGACATGCGAGAGGTGGTCATTCACAAACACAAGGAGAGAGAAGCAACCTTGGCGTGCGATGAGCCCTTTCCAGGACATCACTGCACCCAAGTCGCCATCAGCTGCTGCCGCCACAAGACAGTGGCTCCACCACTAAGGCAGTCTGTGTTCCAGCGACCGCAACCTGCTGCGCCTTTTCGATATCATCTCGGAAGCATGAAGCCAATTGAAGACTTCGTAACAGCCTACTCTCAACTAGACGCATTACTCAGATTTCTCAGTTAGGCGTATTATCTCAGCCCGGCGTATCACAATCTTTTGAGGGAGTTCATCATCAAATCTTCTTCGAACAAGGGAATCCATAATCCGTAGTACCAGCACTCGCCAAGGAAGAGCATCGTTCAAATTCATCTTCAATGAGAAGTCAAAAGAGAGACAAATGAAATTCTCTCAAAATCGTTGCTGACCGTATAGGCGTTATACGGTCAAGTTGATCCAGGCCGCAGAAGGAAGAGCCGCATGAGCCTTATACGGCTAAGTTGATCTAGGCCACAGAAGCAAGGCTCCTGGAGACCCCATGCGGCCAAGTGGACTCGAGCCACAAAAACAAGGCTCTTGGAGACCCCATGCGGCCAAGGGGACTCGAGCCGCAGAAGCAAGGCTCCTGGAGACCTCATGCGACTAAGTGGACTCGAGCCGCAGAAGGAATGCTCCCGAAGACCCCATGAGGCCAAGTGGCTTCGAGCCGCAGAAGGAGTGCTCCTGGAGACCCCATGCGGCTAAGAAAACTCAAGCCGCAGAAGCAAGGCTCTCGAAGACCCCCTAAGGCTAAGTGGATTCGAGCCACAGAGGGAAGGCTCTCGAAGATCCCATGCGGCCAAGTGAAACCAAGTCGCAGAAGCAAGGCTCTCGAAGATCCCATGCGTCCAAGTGAAACCAAGCCGCAGAAGTAAGGTTCTCGAAGATCCCATGCGGCCAAGCGGAGCCGGACCGCAGAAGAAAGGCTCCTAAGGCCACTATGCGGCCAAAACGATTCAGGCTCTACTTTATGGGGGGGACATGTGGCAATTTGACCAAGTCTCAACCACCCAGATTTGCTACAACAAAGAAATCTTAATAACCCCCACCAGCTGGCAGCCCAAGATCGAGTCTTCGTGTGCTATTATAGACATGTGGCCACGTGGCCCTCTATGTGGCCCAAAATCTGCTTTATGCAGGAATCACTATAAATAGCAGGGTACCACACCCATGCTAAAGGTTGGCAATCAAAGGCTAGCAAATTTTTTCAAGAGCAAAGACTGCGTCAGATAATCCAAGGAGTAAGGCAGAGTTGCTACACTTTTCCGAGCCTCCATCATCACCCCCCAGAATCAAAAATTAAACAATTATACTTAGATTGTTTCCTAGGATTTCTTTCTAGGCTTTATTCTATACAAGCGAGTTTGCAATCAAGTTCAATTCCTCTGTAATTTTTGTTCTTGATATTTAATGGCAAACAGTAGAAATAGCTAGGAAGACGATGGGTCGTTCACTGCAGGTAGCTAGCCCCAATGAAAGCCCATCAAATTCCTGGTTGCCTACCCAGCATCAACTATACCGTGTTTTCTCTATGGTTGGATCGGTCCTGTGGCCCCAGGTTGTCGTCCGATAAAATATCGCCCTTGTGCACAAGTTGTCCATGACCATGCACCTACGAGACTTCATCTAAACTCACGTAAATGCATGGCCTAATTGGTGGTAGGACTCAAACCATACCTTAGCAAAACGTGCTCACAACCATACTCTGCAAAACATGCATCGGAACCATAAAACTCCCAAACGAGGGGTCGTTTCGACGACAAACCATCGCTTGAACTCTCCATTCTTTGAAACCCAGAAAATGGCTACTGCATAGCCTTCCTACTTAACTTTGAACAAAATGTGTTCTTTAGGTGCCATAGACCGTGGCTAACTTTTCATTAAACCAACCGTGGCTCGTGCCTTAAACTAACTTGCGTTCTATACGACACTACCGCCTAAGTCATACTTTATATGATGAGTCTTGAGATCGTGGGACTATGTGGCTATAACAACCGCAGAAATTGTGGGACTGTACTTGCTATGACTTCGATAGCCTGACATAACTTTTATCTAACCCCGTATGATGAGCAAAGGCTATGCCAAGCCTTGCACCGTAGCAACGTGCATTGAGACTTGTGGAACACTTTTGCTAAGCCAAGCATTGGACGGTGGAACAGTGCATGCTTTATCAAGCATTTATACGTGCGACACCTTTGACTTATGCTAAGTTCATAGATTTATGGCAATATAGACCACCTTTCTTTCTCCCAAGCCATGAGACAAAAGATCGAGTAACATTCTGAAAGTACATCGTGCAACACTTCTAAGCCAACCGTGGGACCTTTCCATATTCTAACTCAATCTGACCCAAGTTGGAATTATTCTCTTAGCTATGTGGATTCGTCTCTTTTATTATCAAGCCTACTTATTGTTTGAAAAAGTAAAAGTTTGATTTCTACAAACTAAGAAAGAAAGAAAGTACAAGAGTACAATTAATTTTTGGGAAAGTATAACTATAGGAATCTGATCAGAAGACGATCACTTTATCCCTTGGACGATGTGATATCGAAGACACGAGCCTCTGGAGAATGCAGCAGCACTTTGTCAGTAGATTATGATCATTAGTGATACTTTAGAACTGATTTGAAACTCTATTTATAGAGTTTTGAAATAGCTATTGTCTGAGTTGCGCGCACTTCAGGTTGCGCGCCTTCTATCCAGTTGCGCGAACGGTTACTTGAACTGTCGGGGACGTGTGGCATCGTTTGAGTGAGATGTGCATAGTCGTGGGCAGTGTAGTGGATACGTTTTTCGAGATTAGTGGCATGCGCGCCACATCATCCTGCTTCTGAATAAAAGTTGATCAGGTGGCGCCAACACTCTAGGTGGCGCGCGCACGCAACTCGATTTTTGGCACCTTTGATTGGGTTTTTTATGTTATGACAATTGATTCTCACACTTCTTGATAACTTGCGCAAGCTAGCTGTCAGCATTGTATGCTGACAAAATCTTCTCAAGCGTCGCGTTGCGTGGGATTCGAATAGATTTTCTTCGATTGACGAGCTGTCAGAGCTGTCAGTAATGATGGCAGCCGTTACAGCTTCTCGAGGATGCTTGCCACGTGGAGCTTGCGCACCCTGGCTTAGACGCAACCTGAGACTGGCGCAACTTAATGATCCGGCGCCACTTGATGCTGGAGCTTTGTTGAGAGGGGCGCCCATTGATTTTTAGACTCCTACAAGACCCCCTTCAAAGTTTTTAAAGTTTTTTTTGAAAGATTTCAAAATTTGAAATACTTTGAATTAGAAAATTTGACACTAGTTACGCCAATCAATGTTTAACCAATTCCCTTTTTTTAGCGCAAGTTGCGCAACAGTTTCGGAATACCCTTTAGGCTATAAATAGTTGTTCAAAGAGGAATTTTAACTTTTTACTGAAAGTCATTTTCCTTAAACCCTTCATCTTCTTCCTCCTAACTCCCGAAGCTCTTCCAACGATCGTCAATGACACCAAGGAAGTCCGTCGCCGACAAGGGAAAGGCCATTGCTGAGCCTTCATCGTGCGTATCACCACCGAGGGTGCCTCGTTATGCGCCTCCATCATCGAGAGCTGAACAAGCCAACCCACCTCTCGAAGGTGATCTTCATAGAACAAATTGACCATCACTTAGGCGCCAGTGGACAAACGAATCCATTATGCCAGAATCAATCATCTCTTTTTAGAGTTTTGATTGATTTACACACTCTGTAACGTTCGCCTCCTCTTTTTAAAGTGTAGGCGCGCACTCTATTTACTCACGCCTCCTCTTTTTAGAGTATTGGCTGCATCAAAAATACACTGTTTGTTTTTATGAACTGTGTTGCGCATGTTTCGAATTTGTGCCTTCTGACTTGCACGAATGCACCCTTCAAACATGCGCATTTCAAGTTTGCACTAGGTGCAACTTGCTAACTTGCGCAATGTAGATCTTAAGTTCATATTAATCTTGAGCTGACACCAGGTGCATTCTGTAGGCTTGCGCAACATAGAATCATGTACAACCTAAAACTTCGTGCAACCTGTGACTTCGCACAACCTGTTTAAAATTTAGATACTGTTGTATAGGCTATAATTAATCTTTTACTCTTTTCTTTTTGTAGTTGATCTCAGAGAAGACCCTAATGCTGAAAGATATGCTTCGGCCTTCAACGTGTCAAAATACCGAGAAGACTTATCCCACGGACAATATCCTCAATATGATCTTCCTGAGTCCCGAAGAGCTATGCTCGCAGCTCAAGAGAAGCTCACTTTGTTATGCTTGATGAACGACGAGCCTTTGGAAAGTCTGGACAATGTCGTTCATAAGAAACCAACTTTCTTGTTTGGAGAGGTGATCAAGAAGACGTCCCACCCAAAGCGAAGAGAGAAGACATATTTTATCAATGTGGAGAAAGAATCATATACCTCACAGAAATGTCGAGACACTTATCTTTGTCTTGATATGCATTTTCTAGTTATCCCTGACATATGGCATGGGATCTGACTCCGATTCAACAGGCCAGAGTCGGAAGGATATGCTACAGATTGGGTCCGCAGAACAATGATTTGTTCTACAGCACTTCAGAGAGATACAACTCCTATTTGAGAGGTTTGAGACCAAGTTGTATACCTCCTGAAGATTCATCAATGCTGCTTCCGTCAGAGTACCTATTTTCGCGAACATATTTGCGAAGGCTGAAGAAAGATACCCAGACCAAACCATGCGCTTGACAGGTTTAGTGAACCCTGACATGAAATGCTGGAACTAGGGGTGAGCAAATACCGACAAATACCGAAAAACCGACCGAATATCGATTAAAAATATACCAAAAAACCGAATCGAAATTATGTACCGATACCGAATTGCCGAACCGACTAAATTACGGTATAATGGTAATGGTAACGGTTTGAGTGTAATACTATACCGAAAATACCGAACCGAACCGATTCACACAAACACACACATATATATACACCCGCGCGCGCGCACATTTTTTAATGTTGTTCATGATTAATTTTACACTACTCATTTTCAATTTTATCTTTGTTTTGGTTGGTTTTCTAGAACTTTGAATGGAGTTTAGTGGACTTGAATTTATGTTAAGAATGCTAAGAATTGAGTTTTTGATCTTTTGAGCTTATGTTTTTGTGTTCTCATAGAATTTTGAAGTGAATTTTGGTTACGTAAACTTATACTAAAGATTAAACTTAGTGACCGTATTTGATATTTTAAGCTCATTTTTAGGTGTTTGCGACTTGTTACATATTGTTCTAATAATTTTGATTAATTGTTTGGTCGGTAGTGGCTTAGCTTTAATATTAATGCTTCCAAAAAAGTAAAAAAAAAATGTATATTATAGGTTAAGAGGTTCTACAATTTTAAGTGTGTTAATTGATCAAATATTAATTGGTAAAATACCGATACCGAACAAAAACCAACCGAATACCGATTTAACCGAAACCGAAAAAACCGATTCTAAATGGTACGATATTGGTATTGATTTTTCAAATACCGATTTAAAAAAATACCGAAAAAATCGACCAAATATCGACCGATTATACCGACGCTCAACCCTAGCTGGAACAGTGTAGTGGTTTGGGTTTTGGATCATTTTAAGGATAAACTTCTCGAATTAGAGCTTTATAATCCGATCTGGACCACTGCTCACGGCTTTCGCCCGAATGCTCACATGTTTTTGGCTTTAGTTGAAAGATATAATGAGAGGACCGGTACATTCATGACGCCTCACGAGGAAATCGGCTTCACACTTCATGAAATGAAGTATCTTTCACATTTGCCAATGGGTGAAAACCCTTATGAAGAATATGTGCCAACAAACGAGGAATTGGATACTCTCTCAGCAGAGAACCCTAAGAAGGTGGCTATGTTTTAATAATTATTATGCCACTATATGATCTGTTCCCTTTATTACAAGAGTGCTTCCAAAGGGACTTGCTATACTACCAAATGGCTACCATGCTTGTTTCTGGGGCATGCTCATGAAGAAAAGATCGTCGAGAGTCAAGCTTGCGATCATTGTTTCTTTAAACCGCTCGGCTGCAGCAATGTAGAGAAATTGATAGAAAAAACTAAGCATTACGATAACATCTTGGATGTAGACTGGTACCCATTCACTATTGGTGCTCCAATCAAAATTTATCTTAGACAGGGTTACAGAACCATGTCTCAAGAAGTCCAGCTGGCGGGTTTCCTCTCTTTATGGCTACGACGGTTTGTGATACCCGGAGCCAGTGCCGTCGACCGATTCCATCGAGGTGTGCTATTCGTCGTAGTGCATCTAGTATTCGGCTACAAGATGGATCTTCTCTCAGCGATGACATGTCGCTTGAACGCAGGCTTGCGTTCTTTCGTTAACACCATGGTGTATAATAAGAATTCTCGGGGCAACTTTCTTCGTACCAAAATGCCGTACACCTATCTATTTGGGTAGTTACTGTTGCACTACCCTAACTTGATGGATCCCGATATGGGTGCATTCGGGGGAGATTTTATCAGACGTTATTCCAATGCTCGATGGAATATACGCTGTCAGCATGTGGAAGAGCTTTGAACCGAGGGTCTAGATAGATATTTCAATATGTTCCTCCTCCTCCAGGGTATGAGAATCTTCCTCCACAACTCATGGATCTAGAAGCAGCACCTCAACGTTTATCTTCGGCTGAGTTCGCATGGTTGAAGACAATCCGACCATCACATTTAGTGTACCGGTTTGAAGGCGAGTATTTTCTGGAACCGTACTTACCAAGCCGATTTCTCGACAGTTCGGCTATGATCAACTACATGTGGGTAATGCCACCACCTGTTTACAGGCTAAGGGTTATCTAATAGATGGTGCCAGGGCTTGGGGATACTACAACGCAAGAGGCACTAAAGCCACATTCTCGATGCCCCAAGTCTCTCAGATAGGCCCGCGTATGTTATATACATACGCAAATTTTTATACTTCAGCCAACACCTTTACCGAAAGCTTCCATCTGGCTGACAGTTTTTCTAGTGATAGACGTTCAAGAGCTAGAGTTTGTACTACACAATCCTTCAGAGATGAAAAGAATCACGAACCCGCTGACAAACCTCTGGAAGCCTCTCTCGTAGGCTTCTGTGACGAAGTTAACGATCCACTAGATGTATCACTGAAGATACGGAAGGAGAAGTCCCCGACAAAAGGACTTGGAAGGAAAAGAAAGACTGGAGAGTCATCAGCTCCTTCACATCCTAGTAATCTCCCTTCTTCTCCTAAGGTTGCATGGAAGAAAAAGAAGACTACATTGGTTATTACAGAGCAGCCCACCACCAGGACCACGCGGTCCCAGGCAAAACAGATGCAGACTGGAGCATCCTCTGAAGGAGGAGATGCAACTCCTTCTTCAATTTCAAGAATTAGCCAAGTTGCCCAAGAACAGGTTACTAGAGAACTCAATATGTAAGGTGACCTTGATGAGGTTGAAGAAGAACCTGAGTCGCCTCTTGTGCGCAAGGCCGAGGCCAAAAGGAGATTAATAGTGACTCCAAAAGACCATCAAGAAATATTGCTTTCACAAGATGTGCCACCTCCATAAGGTAAATTTTAATACTCTTTTAATGTGATCTTGATTGAGTAACATATTGACATTGTTCTTTTTCATCTGCAGAGGTTAGCATTCTGGCTCCGATCATTACAGAAGGGATTTCGGAGCCCATAATCACAAAAATGACTATTCCCGTAACTGTGCTAGCTGCCGCAGGAATTATGATGTAATCTCCAACTCCAGGAGTTCCAAAGACTACACTTCTTGAGGAGGAATTGCCTTTTATATAATCTAATCCTGATGTCACTGTTCCTTCCATAGCCCAAACTCCTACTCATTCTCAAGAGGATCGAGAAATGATAGCGGCTCTCGAAGGCTGTGACTACGGCGATGTATTTGAAGATGATTCTACAAGCGCCGTTGAAGGAGACCAAGCTTTAGTGGAAGTTTCACTAAATCAAGAGTTACCAATCAAAGAAGACCAAACTACTGCTGAGGGTGAGGAGCACCCTGTTGTTGAGTAAGGGCATCCAAGCCCAAAAACTGATGAGCCTGAAAATAACGAAGATCAGACTACGGCTCTTGAAGATGCTGGAAATGATAAAAATCCCAACACTGTTGTTGCAGAGACTCAGACCCCTACTGATCAAGCTTTTGAAGTCAAGGGTGCAGAGGAGATTGCCCCAACTGAACAAGTAGAATCAGGGGCCGGAAGCAGCCATTTCTTATCAGGCGGTTCCGAAGCTGGAAGTAGTCAGGCAGCTGTGTCCGAAACTACCATGGCCAGGCTCCACTCTGATCTGGACATGCCCCGTGAAATCCCATATGTATTTCCAGGATCAGGTAAAATTTTGACTTTTATTTACCTTAATTCCTGTAATTTATATGTAACGACTGTGCATCTTGATTATAGTGGGTCTTGTGGGAACACTTGCAAAAGCTGCGTCGACCACATTTAGTTTTAGTTCGACCATGGCACTCTTGGATATGGTGACCCAAACTGGAGAGGAAAGTTCTTCTATGATGCCAGTACTCGGGTCTCCTAATGTACAATCTGTAGTTCCTTCAGGTACTGCAGAAATAAAAATTCCACCAGAAGTGGCTACCCCGGGGATCTCAGCGATGAACAAAGCTATTGTTGAAGCTTATACTGATGCTTTCTTCACTTCTCTGAAGCTTCTAATTCAAATGGTCATGGAAAAGGACCAACCTTGTGAGTCAGTAAGGGGCCCTTCCTCCTTCATCATTGGAGCCATCCGCAAGATTGGTGATCTGGTTAGAGTCAACTATTTAGATCATATTTTGAATGAGCTTGAAGAATCAATCAAATCTTATAAAGATCTAACAAGAGTAAACATCCAGAAACTCGTAGATGCTGAATGCGAGGTGATGGCTCGCGAGGCTGCAACACGAAAAGCAGAGTTTGAAGCTTCTGTGGTAGCTTTCTCACAGCGCTCTGCAGAGTTGGAATCTCGCATTATCGAGACAACTTCTACTGTTGAGTGATATAAGACTGAAGCTACAGAGAAAGAGAAAGAAGCTGCTGAATATCAAGTTCGCCTCGGGATCTAGAAATTGAAATAGCTCGACTCCAAGAAGCAGTCAAAGCATCTCGACGACACGAAGAAGAGGTATTGGAAATGCATCAAATTGCTGCGAATCAATTAAATAACTTGAGGAGGCAATGGGATGTGCTTTTCCAAATTGAAGGTGCCGAATTGGAACACCGAGCTAATTCACTGCAATCTTTTGATCAAGAGTCTGGGAGAGCTCTTGCTAGACAAAGGATACTCGACTCCAGAGTAGAGAGGGCTAAAAATTTGAAAAGATTGATCATTGATCTCAGCACTCAGCCTCCCCAATGAAGCAATCTATAGGAGCTTTTGTCTTCTTGTCTTTCAAATGATGTACTTTTTTTGACATTTTGAAATTATTGAAATAAGAATTAATGCTCTTTTTGTGGTTCCATTACTTATTATATACCTATAGTAGATATAAGTAATAGATAAGAATAGAAAAATATGTTCAGAGGTACCGGACATGACATATCTCCTAAAAGAAAATAATAATACTAATTATATCTGTTCAGAGGTAATATGGACGTGACAGAATATAATTCTCAGAATATTATCATTTCAAAAGACAACTTTATTAGAGGTAATGTAGACGTAATAAGTCACTGATTTAGATGATAGAATTCAGAGGCAATACAAACATGAATTCATATATTTGTTGGTTATCTTTGAATCAGCTGGGATTCAAAAATAAGATATCTTTTAAAACGATTGGGTTCTAAAAGATCGGGTTTATGATCAGGTGACATGATGTGGATATATTCCGCTGGGGATTTTAAGAGTTTATCAGAAGGGTAAACAACTCAACTCTTTTAGTATGTACAACATTCAAGGAATATTTTACATTTACTTCAGACAGTACTTTTTTAAGAATTTGCCATTGATAGGCATCATAGCAACTCGACCATCCATTTCAGTTAGTTGATAAGCTCCGTTTGAGAAAACCTTGCTTACAATATAGGGACCTTTCTATTTCGCTTCGAATTTGTCCTTGCTCATGTGTGTCATAGTCATTGGACGTCTGATAATAAGGACTAATTTGCCTTTTTGGAATGCTCGTACTTTGACCTTTCGGTTGAAATCTTCGGGGATACGGGCTTGATATAGCTCAATATGCTGTTGAGCTAGTAACCGTTTCTCGTCCAACGCTTCAAGTGCCTGAAGCCGAAGGCGATCATTATTTTCTGTTGTGAGTTCATTGGCAATTGCAATCCTTAGGGAAGGGATTTGAATTTTCAATGGTAGGACAGCTTTACATCCATACACAAAAAGAAAGGTGTACAATCGATTGAAGTGCGTATAGTAGTGCGATAAGTCCATTAACATTCTCCAAGCTTTTTACTCCAGTTTCTTTTATTGGTAGAAGCGAATTTCTTGAGAAGCTTGATAATAGTTTTGTTGAATGCTTCAGCTAAACCATTAGCTGCAGGATTGTAAGTCGTGGAAGCAATATTATTGATTCTGTTATCATCACAAAATCGAGTAAAATTTTGACTGATAAATTATGGTCTATTATCATAAATGATTCGTCGAGGAATACCGAATCTGTATATCACATGATGTTTAATGAAGTTGATGACACTGCTGGTCTTGACTTCAGATAAAGGTATAGCTTCAGACCATTTCAAAAAGTAATCGGTTAATTATAGCCAGTATAAACCGATGTACTCTAGACGATGGTGGATTGATAGGACCAATAACATCCATACCCCAAGCTTCAAAGGGCTATGATGCGGCAGTAAGATGAAGGAACTCTGACGGTTGATGGATGAAGTCTGCATGAATTTGACTAGGGGTGCAACTCGGGCGGGTTGGGTCGGGCTTGAGGTCAATCCGAGCCCAACCCGATGAATCATAAGCCTAGTCTGAGCCCAAGTCCAACCCGACCTCGGGTTCAACAGATGAAGCCCAAGACCAAGCCGGGAGGATCGGGTTGGACTGGGTTGGGTCGAATCCATCGGGTTTATCGGGCTCTAATAAAATATTTAAAATAATTTTAAATATAAGTAATATTAAACACATAATTAAATAGCAATCGAGTCTTGATAATTTCATAATATAAACTGAAATAAGATTTAGGATAAGGAGTTGAAGAGTTTGGGTGGATATATATATATATATATATATATATATATATATATATATATATATATATATATATATATATATAAGTCGGGTTTCGGGTTCTTCGGGTAACCCGACACATCAACCCGAGCCCAACCCGATTTTTGATCGGGTTCGAATATTTCGACCCAAATCCAAGCCCTAGCCCAAATATCTTCAACTCTAACCCAACCGATTAACGGGTTTATCCGATCGGGCTCAGGTTTAGCCCGCCCAAGTTGCACCCTTAGATTTGACAGGCTCGACATTTCCTTGCATATTCAATGGCGTTTGATACCATAGTGGGCCAATAGTAGCCCATACGCCGGATACGATCTTGTAATTTAGAACTAGGTTGATGTGCACCACACACACCATCGTGAGCTTCCCGTAGTATTTGTTTTGCTTTATTTCCAGCAAGAAAATGTAAGAGTAGACCATCATTGTTCGTCGATAAAGGGTCTTAGAAGTATGATTGTAATAAAACTGGAGTGATCGCCTATGGATTGTTGTAGCTTTCTTAGAATCTTCAGGTAAAATGTCATGTACCACGAAGTCAATGAAAGGAGCTCTCCAGTCTTCACTAATGACATTGATTTAAATTGAATTGCTGAACTCAATATTTGAGTTATTCTCAATGCAAAATAACTCTATGTTAGTGACGACAATCATCTGTTGCCTTTTTATCGGGATTGCTAATACAGCTACCAGATTAGCCAATGCATCAGCCTCCGTATTGCATGCCCGACGTACATGTTCAATAAAGAAACCCTTGAACGATGTAGCCAGCTTAACCGTCGCTTCATGATATGGGACAAGATCCTGGTGTCGAACTTCATACGTGCCTCTAACCTGATTGACAATCAGTTTAGAGTCTCCATATACTTCAAGATATTTAATATCTAATTCTTTATCCAATTTGAGACCAATAAGCAGAGCGTTGTATTCAGTCACGTTATTGGAACATGACTCGTCTAAAGAATAAGCTCTTTGAATAGCTAATCCTTCTAGCGATACGAGGACGATTCCAACTCCCGCAATAATGGCACCTTTTGGTACTATTCTAGATGCACCGTCAAAGAATAAATGCTAGGCAAGAATTTCTTCTGAAATCATGTTGGATTCCAAAGTTTTGTCTGGAATCTCGTCATAGATTTTAGATGTTTCGGGGATTGGATGGCTGCCAGGAAGTCAGCAAGAGCTTGACCTTTAATAGACTTTTAAGGAACATAAACCATATCATATTGTGCTAATAATATGGTCCATGTAGCAAGCCTGGAATTGAGTGTACTGGGCTTCTTTATCAAGACCCGAAGAGGGTTAACTCCAGAAATAACATGAATAGTTTGGCCGGTGATATAATGTCTCGTCTTTTGAACAACAAACATCAAAGCTAGACATTCTTTTTCCACTGGATTATATCGATGTTCGGCTCCAATCATTGTACGACTGAGATAATAGATAGCTTGTTCATGACCTTCTTTATTCTTCTGAGCTAGTAAGACACCCAATGAATGATCCATCGCTCGAACATACATCAGGAAGGGTATTTCTGAGACTAGAGGCACTAAAACTGGAGGGTTCATCAAGTACCGCTTTATATCTTCAAATGCTTGCTGATATTCTTCAGTCCAAATAAAAGACACCTTTTTTCATGAGTTGAGTGATCGGTCTACAACATCCAGAAAGATTTGAGATGAATCTCCTGATGTACACAAGCCGTCCCTGGAATCCTCGTAGCTCTTTTAGGTTGCGTGGAGGACGCATCTCTTGAATGGTTTTGATTTTCTCAGGGTCAACGTGTATACCTTTAGAGGTAATAACTGTTTGCAAAAACAAAAGTGTTTTTTATTTCACAAACTTTGTAAGAAGATTACAATTAAATTCTGGGAAAGTACAACTATAGTAATCCGATCTGAAGACGATCGCTTTATCCTTTGGACGATGTGAACTTTGAAGACGGTAGCCTCTGAAGAATGCAGCAGCACTTTGGCAAGAACTCCTGATCTCTGGTGATGATCTTGAATGATCTGATCTTATCTGGTCTTTGAAACTCTATTTATAGAGTTCTGGAAAATAACTAATTAGTAGTTATTTCTGAATTGCGCAGGATGGATTGCACAGGCATTGGACTACGCAAGCAGCGAACTGCGCTGACAGTTACTCGATCGTAGGCCAACTGTATGAGACACGTGGCATTGTTTGATTGAAATGCGCTTGGTCGTGTACAGACGGTTGCCACGTGGTGAGCAATTAATGGCATGTATGCTGTATTTCCCCGTCCCTACATCGTGCCCCTTACTTGTCCACGGGGTGTGCAAGAAAGGAACACTGTCGCTATCGATTCGGTCGGGACCGATAGGTCGGGATCGACCGAGTCGATCGAACGGGAACGGTTGAATTAAGATCCATTCCTCATTATGGAATGTCTTCTTCGGAACGAAGTCCCATATTCAGCGGGTTGTGCCTCGAGGATTGACTCTGCGGCTGAGTCGGAAGAGACCTCCCGTTGCTCTGCTTTTCACGCCGCTTGTGTTGGTTTTGGCTTTGTTTTCTGAATACGTTTTTGTGAATGTTTTTGATGGTTTTCATGGCTTGTATTTCAAACTCGTATTTCCTATCAAACTCCTTGAATAATGCAGTGTTCTAATCGGTTGCTTGTGCGATTTCAGGTAATCGCATAGGCGACGTCTAGCGCGACCAACAAGTTCTCTCGTCGAAGTAAACTCAAGGTGAGTGGCTGACCCTTCTCTTCTCGACCCCCTTCTTAGGCAAAGTCGATAGTGTTGTTGCGAACGAAAAGTTAAATGCAAGTGCACGAACACGAATGAATGAGCAAGTTCTCAAAGTAAAGGTAGGCTATGTCTTAACAACTAAAAACAAGTCTTTGCACGGTCATGGACAACTTGTCGACAAGGTGAGCGTTTCTCCGTACGGCAACCCGAGGCCACGGGACCGTTGCGGGCAAAGAAAAACAAATAATTAGCTGTGCTGGGCACGGGTTAGACGAGGACTTGCAGCGGGGCTCGCTACTCACGCTGAAAGGACTCCGTCTAACAAAAGCTAGAGGAGTCCACGATGGCTCTGGGAGCCAGTGACCAACCACACGAAATATTGCACTTGGTATGAAAATGATAACAATTGACAGGGAAGAACATGGTAAGTTTCATAAGGCGCGGCGCGGTCCGCCGCGGGTAAGTTCAACGTAAATTTTATTATGCTTGTTTGAAATTCATTAGGATGGTTAGAAACATTCATACTCTAAGTCATATAAACTCTTCAACCAAATGAGAGCTTGGAACTTAAATAGCCACGTACCAGTACAAAGTGTAATGTACTGATCCTCGCTCTCCACGCAGGTACCCCAAACTACGAAGGGCGTGCCGCTTAAAATCTCAAGGCGGCGTGGACACTTTTGAAGCCTCATCCGTGAGAAAGCTTGTTTCTGAATTCCTTTTGAAGACTTCGCATTCAGTACAAAAGAAGACCAATGGCGGCTCGGCTTCCCTCGATCGCAGGTGGAAAGTGTAACTATTTTGCTTGTAAAAAGGGATGTAATGTATGGAACGACTATCTCATCGGTGTTCGTTTTGTAAGTCGAGTCATGTTGTAGCCCGCGCGGCAATGAATGTAATGAAGTCAATGTAAATGAAGTTTTATTATCAATGAAAAGTCTACTTCTATTTCAATTGTGTCAATCAATTTTTTTGCGTACTCTAACTTGACGTTGTGTTTCGGATAACCTTATGACTATGCCTTGTGCGATCGCAACTTAGGTTCGTACGGCATCACGCCCGGGGGACGACTATCGATTCTACGGAATCGGGGCATGACATAATGGTATCAGAGCACGGCTTTACATCCTTTGGCCTCGCGTCTAGAGTTCTAAACTTTTGACCTCACATGGATGAGATAAGTTGTTCCATACAATGAGTCCATAATAATTTGTGACTGATGCATTTGCCTTCGTATCGCAGAAGTGACGGAACCCACGGCCGAGTAAGAACAGAGTGCTTCTAGCGGCTCTAGTAGTTCGCATCGTTCGTAGACCGGACCTTCTAACGATACCATCGAAAGGATGCTGCGTATGATGGAGGCACAATGGAACCAGTCCGAGAACCGGCATCAACAGACGGAGGAACGACAGGCCCAGTTCGAAGCTCGCTTCGAAGCACGTTTCGACGCACATGCCAAACTTCAACAAAAGCAGTTGGATACCCTACAGCAGATCGTCCAGACAATGGTGGCCAACAAAAATTCTGCGACTGCGCCTACCGTCACCGCACCTGCTGCCACCGTGCCGGCGATCCAACCCATTGAAGTCGACACGGAGGATCCCGAGCGTCAACCAGCGGCACCAAAAAAGTACAACTTTGAAGTGTCTGAATTCAAGAAGGCGTGCCGCACTTCCTTCAGCGGTATCGAGGGCCCTTCTATGGAAATCGACGGGTTGGAAGAGCTGGAAGATCACTTCGAGCTTCTTGGCATTGAAGAATCGAAGCAAGTCGCCTGCGCACAACTTCAACTACGGTTGAACGCACACGACTGGTGGGCCATGCGCAAGCGAGCGATCCGACCGGACAACAACATCGTGCCGATCTCTTGGGCCAGGTTCCGCAAAGCTTTTGAAGTCCAGTACCTTCCGTCAGCCGTTTGTCAAGCGAAGGAGAATGAATTCATGTAGTTGAAGCAAGGGAGCCGGACAGTGGAACAGTATGCCGCAGAATTCAACAAGTTGTCTAAGTTTGTTGGTCAGTTTCTGTCTACTGAAGAGTGCCGTGTGCGACGGTTCGAAGTGGGTCTGCGGCACTCTATCGGTGCGTATGTCGGGGTCCCGGAGTACAAGACCGTGGGCGAGGCTCTGAATCACGCTCTCCGCCTTGAGAACCTGCATCCTTCCGGTGCTGACGACGTTGTGTGCCACTCCAATCACAAACGTCCTAGCTATACGGAAGGCAACAACGATGCGTCAAAGCGTCCAAATAACGGCGGCTACAAGGGTGAGAAAATGATACCTATGTGCACCAATTGCGGGTGAGTCGGACACCATGCCAGCAACTGCTTTTCCCGTAATATTGAATGTTTTGCTTGCGGACAGATGGGTCACAGGGCCCAAAATTGTCCAAGCTTTCGTCAGACTTGTAACGCCCCGCCACAACAACACCGTCAAGAGAATCGAGGATAGGCGCCTCGACCTCCTCCGCCCACTCAACTCGCACCGCAAAATGGCCGAGACCGTCGCCCCAACACTCAGGACTGCGTCTACGCCATGACTCGAGACGAAGCGCTGGCATCAGATACAGTAGTGTCAGGTATACTAAAATTCAATAATGTGCCTGCTCGTGTGTTATTTGATTCAGGCGCTTCGCATAGTTTTATATCGGCAGACTTTGTCGTCGAACACAAATTTCCTGTAATATCATTAGATCTCGACCTTAGCGTAAGCACACCTTCGGGCACACCAATTCTTACAAACTTAGCTTGCGCCGATGGGATTATCTGTATCGGCGGTCAAAAGATCGGTCTGGATGTGATAGTTCTAGACATGAAGGACTTTGACATCATTCTGGGAATGGATTGGCTCGGGCCGTGCAACGCAACCATAGACTGTGCTAAAAAGAAGGTCACATTCCGCATCCTTTGGAGGAACCACTCGGTCGAAGAGTCGACGTGGGAGCTTGAGTCAGAAATGAAGAAAAAGTTTCCTTCATTGTTCTCGTAGAGGTAGGTTCTATTTTAAGTTTCGAGGACGAAACTTTTTCTTAGTTGGTTATGGTGTAGTGTTTCGTCCCTACAACGTGCCCCGTACTTGTCCACAGGGTGCGCGAGAAAGGAACACTGTCGCTATCGATTCAGTCGGGACCGATAGGTCGAGATCGACTGAGTCGATCGAACGGGAACGGTTGAATTAAGATCCATTCCTCGTTATGGAATGTCTTCTTCGGAAGCAAGTCCCATATTCAGTGGGTTGCGCCTCGAGAATTGACTCTGCGGCTGAGTCGGGAGAGACCTTCCGTTCCTCTACTTTTTACGCCGCTTGCGTTGGTTTTGGCTTTGTTTTCTGAATGCGTTTTCGTGAATGTTTTCGATGGTTTTCATGGCTTGTATTTCGAACTCGTATTTTCTATCGAACTCCTTGAATAATGCAGTGTTCTAATCGGTTGCTTGTGCGATTTCAGGTAATCGCATAGGCGACGTCTAGCGTGACCAACAAGTTCTCTCGTCGAAGTAAACTCAAGGTGAGTGGCTGACCCTTCTCTTTTCGACCCCCTTCTTAGGTAAAGTCGATAGTGTTGTTGCGAATGAAAAGATAAATGCAAGTGCACGAACACGAATGAATGAGCAAGTTCTCAAAGAAAAGGTAGGCTATGTCTTAACAACTAAAAACAAGTCTTTGTACGGTCATGGACAACTTGTCGACAAGGTGAGCGTTACCCCGTACGGTAACCCGAGGCCACGGGACCGTTGTGGGCAAAGGGAAACAAATAATTAGTTGTGCTGGGCACGGGTTAGACGAGGACTTACAGCAGGGCTCGCTACTCACGCTGAAAGGACCCCATCTAACAAAAGCTAGAGGAGTCTACGATGGCTCTGGGAGCCAGTGACCAACCACACGAAATATTGCACTTGGTATAAAAATGATAACAATTGACAGGGAAGAACATGGTAAGTTACATAAGGCGCGGCGCGGTCCACCGCGGGTAAGTTCAACGTAAATTTCATTATGCTTGTCATATGCTTGTTTGAAATTCATTAGGATGGTTAGAAACATTCATACTCTAAGTCATATAAACTCTTCAACCAAATGAGAGCTTGGAACTTAAATAACCACGCACCAGTACAAAGTGTAATATACTGATCCTCGCTCTCCACGCAGGTACCCCAAACTACGAAGGGCGTGCCGCATAAAATCTCAAGGCGGCGTGGACACTTTTGAAGCCTCGTCCGTGAGAAGGCTTGTGTCTGAATTCCTTTTGAAGACTTCGCATTCAGTACAAAAGAAGACCAATGGCGGCTCGACTTCCCTCGATCGCAGGTGGAAAGTGTAACTATTTTGCTTGTAAAAAGGGATATAATATATGGAACGACTATCTCATCGACGTTCGTTTTGTAAGTCGAGTCATGTTGTAGCCCGCGCGACAATGAATGTAATGAAGTCAATAAAAATGAAGTTTTATTATCAATGAAAAGTCTACTTCTATTTCAACTGTCAATCAATTTTTTTGCGTACTCTAACTTGACGTTGTGTTTCGGATAACCTTATGACTATGCCTTGTACGATCGCAACTTTGGTTCACACGGCATCACGCCCGGGGGACGACTATCGATTCTACGGAATCGGGGCGTGACATATGCCACGTACAGAATGTCAGTTATCTTGATGGATTGCGCTACTTGAACTGCGCTAGCATCAGACTGCGCTTCCAATGGGTTGTGCGAAGACTCGAATTACGCTGAGGTTGAGCTGTCAGACCGCGCTGGCTTTTGGCAGCTGGACCGCGCTAGACAACTGTCATGGCGGCGTGGCACAAGAAACGAACAGTTTTCTCGTTATTCGGACTGTCAGAAGATATGATTTTGTGTCAGATAATGATGACGTTGCCACGTCAGCTAGCGCGCTCGGATGAGTGCGCAGTTCAGCTTGCACAGTTGAGTTGTTGCACAATCTGTCTCTTGTGCAGTTCATTTGAAGGATGTGCAATTTGATTTTTATTGCCTTTTTGATGGGTGCAACTTGATTTTTAGGACCTACAAGACCCCTTTCAAAGTTTTCGAAATTTGAAAATATTCAAAGTTTCGAAATACTTTAAATTTCGAACTTAAAATCAAGTTGCGCTTTGACAGCGCGTTTGGAGGAATCAGCTCCTAATTTCTCGGTGCAATCTGAGGCGACTGTTACTTTTGAAAAACTATAAATAGTTTCCATTCTTCTTTCTTTCATTCTTTACTTGTTTCCGACTGTTCAAGAGAGAAAGCTTCTGTGCCAACTCCGACTACTTCTCCTTCTCTTCGCCGTCGACGTCAATGGCCCCCAAACGTTCAGCCACCTAGAAGGGCAAAGCTCCCGCTGAGTCTTCGACTCGGGTTGCGCCCCGAATTTCTTGTCATGAAGTTGGCCATCCCGCACTACAAGGTAGATGATGAACTCGATCAAAACCCTTTTTAGGGTTCTTGACATTTTAGATCCTTCATACCTCTCTCTTTTTAGAGATTTGATGGTATTGTGCCGTCCTGTTTAGGGTTTTGGTTGCACACACACAATAGTTTTCATTTTTATGAAAACTATATTCTTGCACAATCGGTTGGAAAGCGCTGGTAGATGTTCGGCGCAATCTATCGAATTGTGCAAGTCTGTTGAGTCAGCGCAAACTGATGCCTTGCGCAAATAGGTTAGCGCAACCTAATGTCTTGCGCAAGTGTTGGCGCAACTGGATATTTTACGCATGTAGGCTGCATTAGCACAATCTGATGCTTTGTACATAGCACATTCTGACACTTGCGCAATTTACTGATCTTTTGAACA
Organism: Iris pallida; assembly: GCA_029216955.1. Taxonomy (NCBI): domain Eukaryota; kingdom Viridiplantae; phylum Streptophyta; class Magnoliopsida; order Asparagales; family Iridaceae; genus Iris; species Iris pallida. The sequence continues at coordinate 14,452,084 of JANAVB010008800.1, read as the reverse complement.
GACACTTTGATTTTGTATGTACTGAATTTTGTCTCTTTGTTTGATGCAGTTAATCTCAGAGAAGACCCCAATCATGAGGTCTTTGTAGGAACTTTGGCTGAACCCGAGTTTAAAGAGGATCTTTCCCATGTGACATTTCCTCAGTATGCCCTGCCGTTGTCTCGACAAGCCATCCTAACAGCACAAGACAATGAAACATTGCTAAGTCTGATAAACGGACAGCCTCTGCAAACTGCTGACGCCGTTATTCATAAGAAGTCTCTATTTCTGTTTGGTGAGGCTCTTGACAAGAGTTCTCAGCCCAGACCTCGAGTTGAACAGAGACTTTTTCAGAGAGGCGAGAAAAGGATACTTTTACCAGAGATTTCCAGATGCCTTCCCCTATCTCGCTATGCTTTTGCGAGCTATCCCCGGAGAATGGAATAGGATATAACTCCTCTTCAACAAGCCCAAACAGGGAACATTTGTGTGAAGAAGGGGCCAAACAACAAGGACATGTTTTACAGTTCCTCGGAGCGTCACAGCTCCCTACTCAGAGGACTGAAACCTGGGTGCATCCTACCAGATCTGCTACCAGTCAGAACGTCGATATTCACAAATGAGTTTGCGAAGGATGAAGGAAGATATCCAGATCATGATATCCGATTGACAGGTCTTGTTAATCCGGATAACCAGAGATGGAACTGTATAGCCAATTGGATATTGGCTCAATTCGAAGAGAAGCTCAAGAAAATTGAGCTGTATCAAGCGGTGTACTCTACCGTTTACGGCTTCCACCCTAATCCTCACCTATTCCTTGCATTAGCAGAGAGGTACAACTTCAGCACATGGACTTTTATGACGCCCTGTGGGGAGATCGGATTGGCTCTTCACGAGATGAAGTACATCTCGAGCCTGCCAATGGGAAATATCCCTTATGAGGAATTTGTCCCAACCAATGACGAGTTGGACAAACTTCATCAGAAAAATGCTGACATGGTGGCCGTCTTTGAAGAGCTGTTGTGCCACTATAAGATCTGTTCCTTGTATTACAAGAGTGGTTCTTCAGGCACCTGCTACTCGGCAAAATGGTTGCCATATCTCTTTCTCAACCACATTATGGAGAAGAAGACCAAGGAGCACGATAATTGCAAACCCAACTTCTTCAAACCACTTAGCAGCAGCGAAGTGATAGGGTTGATGGAGAAGAACAAGGAGATGGATATCAAGATCGATGATGATCTTCAATATCCTCCTTTCAAGACAGGAGATATTATTGAAAGTTTCATGAGGATGGGCTATAGGCCCATGTCAAAGAAAGCCCAGCTGGCGTATTTCTTCACCTACTGGCTTCGACGATTCGTCGTCCCTGGAGCCAGCACCGTCGATCGCTTTCATCGCGACGTGCTGTTTGCTGCCGTTCGCTTAGTCTTCGGCTATCGGATGGATCTATTGTCAGCAATGACTTGCAGATTGAACGATGGCCTCCGCCTTTTTGTAGATTCGATGCTCAAAGGGAAAGACGAAAAAAGAAGCTTTCCTCGGCTAGAGCTACCATATACATATCTATTCGGATGGCTGCTTCTGCACTATCCTACCCCGATGAATCCCGATATGGGAGCAGTAAGCGGCAGCTTCTTGAGGAGATTCTCCAAGAGTAAGTGGATATACACCAGTTTAAGAGATTGCAGACACGCTCTGAATCTCGGAAAGGGATGGAACTTCTTTTGGCTGAGGACAATCCGGCCATCACACCTGGTCTACCGATTTGAAGACGAATGTTATTTGGAGCCCTATCTTCCCAGCCGTTTTGTGCGCCAATTCGGCTATGACCAGTTTCATGTAGGTAACGACATCACGTGCCTACAAGGAAAAGGTTATCTGATCGATGGAGCCCGGGCTTGGGCCTACTATAATGCTCGAGACACAAGAACAACATTTTCGATGCCGACGAAGAGCGATCATGGTCCTCGGATACTGTATACATATTTACTCTTCTATACATCAGGGAATACCTTTGCCGAGAACTTCAGTCTCGCAGACAGCTTTGCGACAGTGGCCCGATTAAAGAAGGGAGCGTCTGTTGTGTCGGCTCCTGGCAATGATGAAGAGCGTGAACCGACCGATGCACTGTTGGAAGCTTTGAGGGAAGCCAACTTTCCTGAAGAAGTCAACGAACCACTGTGCGTCTCCTTGAAGGTTGTCAGATCTGCAGCCAAGGAGAGGAAGAGGAGGATAGAAAAACCTTCTTCTCCAGTCGCTTAGAAGAAGCTTGTCTTGGAATCTTCAGAAAGGGTCACGACCCGGTCGCAATCTCGACAGCATGCTGAGTCGACTCAAAGAGAAGAGACGACAACTCCGACCTCTCTTCAAAGACAGGTAGATGTTGTAGACGTAGAGAGTCCGGAGAGACCTCTACGTAGAAAGTAGATAGTTGTCAGAAGGAAAGTGGCCAGTCCTCCAAGACCTATCCTGTCATCGGTCGTGGCTAGTGCTATCGCCGGAATCACAATATCGTCTCCTACACCTGTCCTTGAGCCCAGACAAGAAACTTTCAGTCCAGAGAGGAGGAATAAGGTTGTAGAGACCAGGGAAGAAGTCGTGGAGAGAGAGGATGAAGTGTTGCGATCTCCTACACTTGCAGTGGAAACTACCCAGCTCCCAGCTACACCGAGAACACTTCGTGATGAAGAAGATCGATTAATGATCGATGCTCTGAATGACTGCGACTTCGGCCTGCATGATGATGTAGATTCGGTCGCCGCAACCGATAGTGAAGAAGCACCAGAAGAAAGTAAAAGCGATGAAGATACATCAACAGAGGCTGTTGATGACACTCAAAATCCAGAAGACGATGTTGATGTACATGCATCACCAGAAAAGAATACAGTTGAAGAAGTAGCACCTGAGGAAGTTACTATTGCTGATCCCAAAGGTATTGAATGATATTATCAATCTTCTTTTCATAGATTAAATGGCTGACATCTAAATTTTTGTCCATGCAAAAATTGAATCTTCTCCGATTCCTCCAACATGCACTGATATAGTGCCGATAAAGGAGATAGCCAGCAGTAGCAAACATTTTTCGGGCGGCTCCGAAGCGGGTAGTAGCCAGACAGTAATATCTGAAGCTACTATTGCCCTTCCGCCTGTACAAGCACCTGCTGCTTCAACATCCATGGGAGTAGCTGCCACACCTGGTGCAATAGCTACGAATAGATTTATAATTGGCTCTTTCACCAACCTTTTCTTCAATTCTCTAGGACCCTTAGTAGAAAGGGTAATGGGGAAAGAAGATGTTGGTTTCATAACTGTTAGGGGTCCAACCTCTTATCTGATTGCTGCCATCCGAATTCAAGGTGATGAAGCACAAGCTGCTTACCTTGAACATATATTGGATGAGCTGGAAGAATCAGTTAAGATCTATAAAGATCTTAATCGGGGAGAGGTGGAATCCTTGGTACATGCTGAGTTCGAGAGGATGTCTCAAGAGGCTGCAGTTGCGAAAGTTGATTTCCAGGTTTTCTTGGATACTTTCGCTGCCAAGTCTTCAGAGTATAACTCTCATATAGAGATAATAGCATCTGCAGCTGAGGGAAAGGAAAAGAAAGTTGCTAAACTAAAAGCAGAATCTGCCCGTCTTCAAGAAGAGTTGAGACTTGTTCAGCTTGCTCTGGAAGATGAGGCCACACAACATCAAGCTATAGTTCAGCAACCGGACGCCCTGAGCCACGAAAGAGATGAATATGTCACGACTCATCAAGCTGAAATCTCCCGTCGACTAGTAACCTTACCGACTTTTGATGAAAATTCTGGTATAGAGGAAGCTAGAAGGCGAGTGATGGATTCTCAGGAGGAGCGACTTCAGACTTTAAAGCAGCAGATGACTAGTTTGATGACTCCACCCGCTGAATAGGAAGACTTTTTTGTATCTTCAATTTTGTAACATATAATTTTGTAATGCCTTTAAATTTTGATCAATAAAAAGATATTTTCTTTGTGGCTCTATTATTTATTGTATATCTCATTCGGATATAAATAATAGCAATAGAAAATATATTCAGAGGTCCGGGATATGATATATTTTGAGATTTAGAAAATAATTATATTCATTATATCTGCTCAGAGGTGTCACGCCCCAGAACCAGAATACTGGAGAGCGGGGGAATGACTCAGCCAGCTACGTATTACGGGTAGATGAATACCGTATAATACGATCAATGCTGTCTAACCAGACGAGGGGGGTACATACTACATAATGGTCTTCCTATGGTCATTTCACCTCTATTGTCTCAATCATTCGAACAAGAAGCAGTAATAGAGAACATGTAAGATAAAGCAGTAAGGCGTCCCAAACGTTATGTCAAAATGTTCTTGATATCTGGCTTTACAAAACATAGCCAGATTGATGTAGCAAAAGTATACACAATTGTTATCAGCTGCAGCCTGACGTTAGTTACAATTATGTAAAAAGTAAGTACAAGACAATCCGACTAACATGTCGGTGCCAAACGGCAAGGTATAAGGTATTTAACAAAACGAGCGGGGAAGTAAGAAAACCCACTCGAGTCCTCCTGCGATCGTCCTTCTAGTGTTGACCATCTTGGAGGTAGAAGTAAGCTGGATCCTCGGGGACTGGCTCTAAATCTGGCCATGCAAAACCAGAGAGGTTAGACCTCTAATAGCAAGTACCTCAAGGAAGGACGATATGAAGGATTAAACCAGTAAGTAAGAGAATATAATAATAGATCTCTGCTTGCTACTAGGACTCACATCACATCAAGACACTTCGAACCAACCTCCCAACCAAACAAGGATAGAAGTTGGCCCGTTATGTCCTGACATTCTGATCATCCCAGTTAGGTAACAGAGTACAGTGCACAAACAAATCATCTTGAACGGCCAACCAACTCCTACGGCTTGCTATTATGAGTTCCAAGTTATCCTGGAATAATGCAATTAGGGATTCCTCAGTTCTTACTATGTGCAAGCAAGGCTAGTCTATCCAGTCAATCAATTGGCCCATGCATGAATTAGACGAGTCCTAGCAGGACGCTCGTCAATATACAATATACAATAATAATAAAAGCAGATACTGTTTTCTGCCCGTGTGGCAGATCTACAGTATCTGTGGGAACCAGCCGGCCCGTCGGGTACTACTCGTTCCAAGGGGGCTACCATGTAAGAATTCGGGAATCCATTCTCTCCATGCAATCATTATTTTATTTAACTTAATAGTCCCTACGTTGAGTGAAATTTCATGCCGTGGATCATGGTCATTCAAATGAGTACTTTCGTACGGGGTACGATATGCACAACTCTACAACGATACCAGTGCGGTTAGGTTGCAGGTCTTACATAGCGTAATGCAACAATCAAATCTAACCACGGTAATCATGCCTTGACCATAAAGTACACATACTTCTTTTGTAGAAAAATAACTAAATAATTAAATGAATAATTTGAAGCCTGCATGTGCCTGTATGCCAATATTCGAGATTAGCCAGTCGATTACAATAGTTCATTATATGAACGTGTCTCATTCGTTCAATTCAATAAGACGACTAGCCAGTCTCTTTAGTTCCAACTAGGAACGCATGATCAATTTTAGTCAAGCTAACAATTATTATCAATGGTATCTAGGCATGAAAGTCAACTAGTATTCAGTGGGGTCGAGTTTACAACCCTCAGGGTTTAATTCCAGTCAATCCGGGTATCTATAACTCAATTCATGACACATGGTACATCCCACGTCACAATCTATAATTAACAGAATTACTAGCATATCATGATTGTATCAAGTTTATGCAAAAAGGCGTAAGGATATAAAATGGACGTAAAATATCTAATAAAATATCAATATTCAGGGCTATAGAATAGTCATGCGGCTAAGTCTAATGCGGCCAGGATGAATCTTATGCAGCAAGGAAAAGAGTCGGGTTCATGCGGCTCAGGGGGTAGAGGCGCATGCTGCTGAAGAGGCAGGAACCTATGCGGCTGGCGTGTGGGACTAGCTTTCATGCGGCAAGCAGAAATGGTGTTCCATGCGGCTAGGATGAATTGGGCTCATGCGGCCGAAAAAGGCAAGACACATGCGGTCAGCGGGAAGGATACTCATGCGGCTGGCGGGAATGAGTCCATGCGGCTCAACCAAGTCGAACCCCATGCGGCCGGGTCAAGGAGATTGCTTATGCGGCTGGCGGGGGGGGGGGGAGTTCATGCGGCTATAAAGTTCAGGACCTCATGCGGCCAGCGAGTGAGTCTGGTTCATGCGGCTGGATTTGGAGAGAAATCCATGCAGTCAGAAAAGACGGGGGCGCATATGCGGTTAAGTGGGAAAAGTCCATGCGGCTAGGAGAACTCCCTATGCGGCTGGGCTCAAATGAGTCTCATGCGGCCGGGTAGAAACTTTCCATGCGGCTGAGAAGGAAACAACCCATGCGGCTAGGAATCACTTGCCGCATGAATTATTCATGCGGTCAAGTCAAGTACTGTTCTTCTTCTCCAAGTTTCAGAGAAGAAGAACACCATAAACCCAAGCTTCAAAGTTTCATGAAACCTTCATCCAGAGTCCAAATTCGAACTTCCTTAGGTCAAAATTGGGTAGAACGAAATTCTCTACAACATGGAACCATCAAAACTTGAAGATAACAAAGTTTACTAGATCAAAACCTAAGAAACCCGAAAATATAACAAACTTAGATCTACAACAAATTAGCCATGGAAATTAAAAATTTTAAGTACTAAAGAGACATAGAATCAAATAAGGAGGATGATGGAACAATAATAATGGGAATCCATCAAGAAGCAAGTTGGCACTTGCCTACGGTTTGGTAGGTGGAGAGAGTAATGAAGAAGAAGAAAAGGAGTAATGGTGAGAATGAGTAATGAGGAGAGAGAATGGTGAGGGTGGCTTAAATATGGAAGGGGTGGTAGGTGGGAGTTGGGCCGGGTCCAATGGGTCCAACAAGGCTAACCCGAAAGTAAGACTAAAGCAGGAAATAAAATACAGGTAATAAAATTACAGGAAGAAATATAGAAATAAAATTGCAGGAAATAAATTGACATGAAAATTAAAGAGCAGCTAATTAATTAACATGAAAATTTAAAGAGCAGATAATAGAATTGCAGAAAAATAAAGTGCAGAAAATAAAATGCAGATAATTAATTAACATGAAGTTATTAAGAATTTAAATACAGGATACTACATGATAAATGCTAAATAAATACATTCAGGCAATATACGTATTAAAATACTCATTCTGGGAACGGGGAGTGATATCTCTACCCTCCTTAGAAAAATTCCGTCCTCGGAATTTCAAATCCAAGCAGGATAGAAACATCGGGACTAAACTAATCTAAGTACAAGCAATTCAATGAAGCAATCCTTTTACAATATCCATAGCAAGTAACATATATGTAAACCCATCAATCTACGATATCAAGCAATTCTACCCATAAGGTGATAAGCATGAGGAATCAAGACAATCAAGGTATACAGAAAAAGATATACCTTGTGAGTCAAATAGGTGTGGATACCGTGATCGGATATCATCCTCACGTTCCCACGTTGACTCTCCCAAGGAGTGATGACCCCAAGCAACTCGGACAAGACTAATTGTACGGTTCTTGAGTATCTTCTCTCTTCGGTCCAAAATGGACACAGGCTGTTCCTCGTAAGACAAGTTGGTACCAACAACCAGCTCAGAGTGATCGAGGACATGGCTTGGGTCCGATAAATACCTACGTAATTGAGATACATGAAATACGTCATGCACCTCTCGTAACGAAGGTGGGAGTGATAAACGATAAGCAACATCGCCTATCCTCTCAAGAATAACAAATGGGACCACGTACCGCGGACTCAACTTCCCGCGAACGCCAAACCTAATGACCCCACGGGTAGGTGAGATCCGCAAGAACACGTGGTCCCCAACAGAGAACTCTAACGGCCTACGATGCTGGTCCGCCCAATGACGATGCCGGTCCTGCGTAACTCGAAGTCGCTCTCTAATTCCCTTAACCAATTCAACCGTCTAAACAATCATTTCTGGGCCTAACATCTTTCTCTCTCCGATATCATCCCATGCTAGTGGCGACCTGCACTTCTTACCATATAATGCCTCGAATGGTGCCATCTGGATACTGGTTTGATAACTGTTGTTGTATGAAAACTCAACTAAGTGCAGGTGGCTCTCCCAAGATCCTCCAAAATCTAGAGTGCAAGCTCGCAACATGTCTTCTAAAGTCTGAATCGTCCTTTCTGATTGCCCGTTCGTCTGTGGATGGTAAGCCGTGCTAAATCTTAACTTGGTACCCAGACTATGATGTAAGCTCTTCCAAAAATACGATGTAAAGCGGGTATTTCGATCCGACACAATACTGACAGGGACTCCATGCTGCCTGACTATCTGTTGCATATATAACTCTGCCAACTTTTCTGTAGATTGCCCTACTCTGAAAGGAAGAAAATGTGCTACCTTTGTAAGCCGATCCACTATCACCCAAATAGCATCTTTACCACTTGGTGATCTCGGTAAACCGGTCACAAAGTCTATTGTAATATGCTCCCATTTCCATTCCGGAATAGGAAGCGGTTGCAATAATCCTGCTGGCCTCTGCTGTTCTGCCTTCACTTGCTGACATACCAAGCAACGGGAAATAAATCTAGCTATCTCTCTCTTCATCCCGTTCCACCAGAAATGCTGCTTGATATCTTGGTACATCTTGGTCCCTCCAGGGTGTATAGAATACTGGGAACTGTGAGCTTCTGCCATAACCTCCTGTCTGATATCTCCACTAGGCACACATAGACGTGATCCAAACCTAGGTGTACCATCTTCATGAATTCTCATCTCCTTCCTGAGCCCTGACTCACATTCTGCCCTAAGCTTCTGAATCCTTGGGTCTTGTGCCTGAGCTGCCTTGATCCTGTCTACTAAGTCGGATTGAACTTGCAAACTCGCCAGAACTCCTACATCACTAGGAAGTACAACCTCGATGCCCATTTCCTGAAGGTCTTCTAAGATATGCTTCTGCGTTGTCAACATAAATGTGCCGCCTCTTCTGCTGAGAGCGTCTGCTACCACATTAGCCTTGCCTGGATGATACTGAAGCTCCATGTCATAATCCTTGATCAACTCCAACCATCTTCTCTGCCTCATGTTCAGTTCCTTCTGGGTAAAGATGTACTTCAGACTTTTGTGATCTGTGTATATCTCCACTCGGTCACCATATAAGTAATGCCTCCATAGCTTCAGAGCAAACGCTACTGCCACCAATTCCAGATCATGAGTTGGGTAATTCTTCTCGTGGTCTCGAAGCTGCCTAGATGCATATGCTATCACCTTTCCATGTTGCATAAGGACACATCCAAGTCCTTTACCTGACGCATCACAATATACAGTAAAACCTCCGGGTCCCACTGGCAATGTAAGAATAGGCGCTGATATCAACTTCTGCTTCAGATTCTCAAATGATGCCTGGCATTCTACAGACCAAACGAATGGTACATCCTTCCGGGTCAAGCGGGTCATGGGTGCTGAAAGCCTTGCAAAGTCTGACACAAACCTTCTGTAATATCCCGCCAATCCCAAGAAACTTCGTACATCAGCTACGGTCTTGGGTACTGGCCAATTCTTCACTGCTTCTACCTTCTTGGGATCCACTGCTACTCCAGCTCCTGATACAATATGACCCAAAAATGAAATGTGATCCGTCCAGAATTCACACTTGCTAAGCTTGGCATACAACTGGTTCTCTCTTAGAACCTGCAACACTTTCCTGAGGTGGTCTTCATGCTCCTCTTCACTAGCAGAGTACACAAGAATGTCATCGAGGAATACTACGACAAACTGATCTAAATACGGCATAAAGATGCGGTTCATCAAATCCATGAATATTGCTGGAGCATTGGTCAAACCAAACGGCATTACTAAAAACTCATAATGCCCATACTTCGACCTGAATGCTGTCTTGGGAATATCCTCCTTCCGAACCCTCACCTGATGATACCCTGAACGAAGATCTATCTTGGACAAAACTCTAGCCTTGCTCAACTGATCAAACAAGTCGTCGATCCTCGGTAGTGGGTACTTGTTCTTTACTGTTGCCGCGTTAAGCTTCCTGTAATCGATGCACAATCTGGACGACCCATCCTTCTTCCCCACAAGTACCACTGGTGCTGCCCATGGTGACACGCTAGCTTGGATGAACTTCTTCTCCTTCAATTCCTCTATGTGCTGATACACCTTGGCCTGCTCTGAATCCGCCATTCTGTAAACCCGATCTGATATTGGTTTAGTTCCTGGTGCCAATTCTATACTGAACTCAATATCTCTAACCGGTGGTAGACCTGGAAGTTCTTCAGGAAATACGTCTAGAAATTCTTCAACTACCTTCGGAATCTGAACTTCTTCCATTGCCGTCACTACTCCCTGTTCTTGTTGAGTTGCCTCTGACCTGACCAAGGTGAACCTCTCCATGCCTGGAATATCAAAAGATACACTTCCACTACGACAATCTATTGTCGCATGACTGTCTTTCAGCCAGTCCATGCCTAAGATAACGTCAAAATTTCCAACAAAAAATTCTATCAACCGGGCGGGTAAAGGATGCCCGCACACTACGACACTACATGCTAAACTAACTCTACTAACTCCCACGAGCCCATTACCAGTGAGTATATTCAACCTCCCTGGCAATGCCTCGAACTCCACTCCTAGTCGTGTCGCAAATTGTGCAGATATAAATGAATGGGATGCTCCCGAATCAAATAATGCTACTCCGGGATATGAGGCGACGAGAATGTTACCTGCCATAACATCTCCTGATGCCAATGCCTCTTCCAAGGACAGTGTGAATGCCTGCCTCCGACCTCCTTGCTGGTTCCCATGCTGCGGCCTAGCCTGGTGCTGCTGCTGGCCCCTGCCTTGATGATGCTGGGGTGGTCTACGCTGGTGTTGCTGCATCGGCGGCCCCTGCTGCCGAAACATCTAAGCCTGTGGTACTAACGGACGCTGCGCCAATGGTCTCACTGCCACTGCTGGTCCTCGATACTGTCGTGTCCCTGGTGCTGGCAGAGCAGGAAACTGCTGCCCTGGCCCTCCTGCCCTCGAATTTATGGGACATGTGGTAACCCGATGATCTGGATTTCCACATATCAGACACAGTCCATTCAATGTCCGACACACATCTCTAGTGTGTCCCATCTTCCCACAATAAGTGCAGCCCGCCGGGGGTTGCTGGTTCTTCCTCTGTTGCTGTTGCTGCTGCCTGGGTGGTGGTGCTGGTCCTCGTATCGCCACATCGTGGATACGAATGCCAGCGGATGGTGCTGTTGTTCGGGGCGCCGCTCCCCCTCCTCCTTCAATCTGACTGTGGGATCTCTTCTGACCCCCAGTCCTTACCGCAAGCCTCTGAATGGTGATCTCATGCCTTCGAGTCGCCGTCAATACTTCATCAAAAGTTTGGTAATTGTGCCCCTCTATCAATTGCAAGAGCTCAAGATGAAACCCTTGCTGGAACCTCATCGCCCTCTGGCGTTCCGTTGCTACCATCTCTGGGGCAAACCTACTCAATCTGCAGAACTCCGCTGCATAAGCATCTACAGTCTTGCCAGCCTGTCTGAGGTTGATAAACTTCTGTTGTAGCTCAAACTGTGCCACAACTCCATAATACTTCGTCTTGAACCTTGCTGTAAAATCGTCCCATGCAACAGGACGCCTGATGCCTACTTCCTCTGCTTCCCACCAATCACGTGCGAGATCCTGAAGTAACAACTTCACCTGATCCACACGTTCTTCTGCCGGTACCTTAGCTGCTGTCAAAATAGCCTCAATATCCTTAAGCCATACATCTGCTGAGATGGCATCTTCCGTGCCTTCGAAACGGCGGAGGTTGTACTTGTAAAATCGGGCTGACGCTCCTGAATCTGGCCTCGCCCCTCTTTCCAATGCCGTCTGTAATCCTTGGTTGAGTAGTACATTCTGCTCTTGCAACTGAGCGTGCATGCGCTGCTGAACTAACATCTGGTTTTGCTGAGTGGCCATCATCCCTCTCATGATCTCTAGAAGGGCTGGTGTGTCCACTTGGGTAGGTGGAACTGTCGATGGGGGTGGAATGTCCGGATACTGCGGTCCAACCGCGGGTTCTACTATCACCTCTTCTTGAATAGCCTCATGAAGTGGTTCTGACCCTTGTTGCTGACCAATCTGGTCAGGTTGTCCATGCTGCTGTCCATGTTGTTGCTGTCCAGCTCTGACAGGTGCGGACGGGGTGCCCCTAAGAAAAAGGACAAGAGAACAATCAAACGACCGGACATGAAGGATCAATGAAGTCAAAGGATACTGGAATGTCAAGCAAGGGTTGAGAACAACGAATCATGAGATCAAGGAGGAACATATATGATTGAGACATCCTATAAATCAAAACACCCCACAAGTCTGAAACCAGACCTGCATGGGCCACCACTAAAACCTTGTCACGCCCCAGAACCAGAATACTGGAGAGCGGGGGAATGACTCAGCCAGCTACGTATTACGGGTAGATGAATACCGTATAATACGATCAATGCTGTCTAACCAGACGAGGGGGGTGCATACTACATAATGGTCTTCCTATGGTCATTTCACCTCTATTGTCTCAATCATTCGAACAAGAAGCAGTAATAGAGAACATGTAAGATAAAGCAGTAAGGCGTCCCAAACGCTCTGTCAAAATGTTCTTGATATCTAGCTTTACAAAACATAGCCAGATTGATGTAGCAAAAGTATACACAATTGTTATCAGCTGCAGCCTGACGTTAGTTACAATTATGTAAAAAGTAAGTACAAGACAATCCGACTAACATGTCGGTGCCAAACGACAAGGTATAAGGTATTTAACAAAACGAGCGGGGAAGTAAGAAAACCCACTCGAGTCCTCCTGCGATCGTCCTTCTAGTGTTGGCCATCTTGGAGGTAGAAGTAAGCTGGATCCTCGGGGACTGGCTCTAAATCTGGCCATACAAAACCAGAGAGGTTAGACCTCTAATAGCAAGTACCTCAAGGAAGGACGATATGAAGGATTAAACCAGTAAGTAAGAGAATATAATAATAGATCTCTGCTTGCTACTAGGACTCACATCACATCAAGACACTTCGAACCAACCTTCCAACCAAACAAGGACAGAAGTTGGCCCGTTATGTCCTGACATTCTGATCATCCCAGTTAGGTAACAGAGTACAGTGCACAAACAAATCATCTTGAACGGCCAACCAACTCCTACGGCTTGCTATTATGAGTTCCAAGTAATCCTGGAATAATGCAATTAGGGATTCCTCAGTTCTTACTATGTGCAAGCAAGGCTAGTCTATCCAGTCAATCAATTGGCCCATGCATGAATTAGACGAGTCCTAGCAGGACGCTCGTCAATATACAATATACAATAATAATAAAAGCAGATACTGTTTTCTGCCCGTGTGGCAGATCTACAGTATCTGTGGGAACCAGCCGGCCCGTCGGGTACTACTCGTTCCAAGGGGGCTGCCATGTAAGAATTCGGGAATCCATTCTCTCCATGCAATCATTATTTTATTTAACTTAAAAGTCCCTACGTTGAGTGAAATTCCATGCCATGGATCATGGTCATTCAAATGAGTACTTTCGTACGGGGTACGATATGCACAACTCTACAACGATACCAGTGCGGTTAGGTTGCAGGTCTTACATAGCGTAATACAACAATCAAATCTAACCACGGTAATCATGCCTTGACCATAAAGTACACATACTTCTTTTGTAGAAAAATAACTAAATAATTAAATGAATAATTTGAAGCCTGCATGTGCCTGTATGCCAATATTCGAGATTAGCCAGTCGATTACAATAGTTCATTATATGAACGTGTCTCATTCGTTCAATTCAATAAGACGACTAGCCAGTCTCTTTAGTTCCAACTAGGAACGCATGATCAATTTTAGTCAAGCTAACAATTATTATCAATGGTATCTAGGCATGAAAGTTAACTAGTATTCAGTGGGGTCGAGTCTACAACCCTCAGGGTTTAATTCCAGTCAATCCGGGTATCTATAACTCAATTCATGACACATGGTACATCCCACGTCACAATCTATAATTAACAGAATTACTAGCATATCATGATTATATCAAGTTTATGCAAAAAGGCGTAAGGATATAAAATGGACGTAAAATATCTAATAAAATATCAATATTCAGGACTATAGAATAGTCATGCGGCTAAGTCTAATGCGGCCAGGATGAATCTTATGCAGCAAGGAAAAGAGTCGGGTTCATGCGGCTCAGGGGGTAGAGGCGCATGCTGTTGAAGAGGCAGGAACCTATGCGGCTGGCGTGTGGGACTAGCTTTCATGCGGCAAGCAGAAAGGGTGTTCCATGCGGCTAGGATGAATTGGGCTCATGCGGCCGAAAAAGGCAAGACACATGCGGTCAGCGGGAAGGATACTCATGCGGCTGGCGGGAATGAGTCCATGCGGCTCAACCAAGTCGAACCCCATGCGGCCGGGTCAAGGAGATTGCTTATGCGGCTGGCGGGGGGGGGGGGGGGGGGGAGTTCATGCGGCTATAAAGTTCAGGACCTCATGCGGCCAGCGAGTGAGTCTGGTTCATGCGGCTGGATTTGGAGAGAAATCCATGCGGTCAGAAAAGACGGGGGCGCATATGCGGTTAAGTGGGAAAAGTCCATGCGGCTAGGAGAACTCCCTATGCGGCTGGGCTCAAATGAGTCTCATGCGGCCGGGTAGAAACTTTCCATGCGGCTGAGAAGGAAACAACCCATGCGGCTAGGAATCACTTGCCGCATGAATTATTCATGCGGTCAAGTCAAGTACTGTTCTTCTTCTCCAAGTTTCAGAGAAGAAGAACACCATAAACCCAAGCTTCAAAGTTCCATAAAACCTTCATCCAGAGTCCAAATTCGAACTTCCTTAGGTCAAAATTGGGTAGAACAAAATTCTCTACAACATGGAACCATCAAAACTTGAAGATAACAAAGTTTACTAGATCAAAACCTAAGAAACCCGAAAATGTAACAAACTTAGATCTACAACAAATTAGCCATGGAAATTAAAAATGCTAAGTACTAAAGAGACATAGAATCAAATAAGGAGGATGATGGAACAATAATAATGGGAATCCATCAAGAAGCAAGTTGGCACTTGCCTACGGTTTGGTAGGTGGAGAGAGTAATGAAGAAGAAGAAAAGGAGTAATGGTGAGAATGAGTAATGAGGAGAGAGAATGGTGAGGGTGGCTTAAATATGGAAGGGGTGGTAGGTGGGAGTTGGGCCGGGTCCAATGGGTCCAACAAGGCTAACCCGAAAGTAAGACTAAAGCAGGAAATAAAATGCAGGTAATAAAATTACAGGAAGAAATGTAGAAATAAAATTGTAGGAAATAAATTGACATAAAAATTAAAGAGCAGCTAATTAATTAACATGAAAATTTAAAGAGCAGATAATAGAATTGCAGAAAAATAAAGTGCAGAAAATAAAATACAGATAATTAATTAACATGAAGTTATTAAGAATTTAAATACAGGATACTACATGATAAATGCTAAATAAATACATTCAGGCAATATACGTATTAAAATACGCATTCTGGGAACGGGGAGTGACAAGAGGTAATATGGACATGGCAGAATATAATTTGTTGAATATCATTATTTCAGTAGAGAACTTAATCAAAGATGACAAGTTGCTGACATGATTGAACGGATGACTCGTCAAAAAGTGTGAACAAAAATGAATTGTTGGAATGAACGGATGAACTGTCAGAGGATTTTGAATGAACGGGTGAACCGTCAGATGAATGTAATGAACGGGCGAACCGTCGGATGAATATAATGAACGGGTGAACCGTCCCGTCGGATGGATGTAATGAACGGGTGAACCGTCAGATGGATGTAATAAACGGGCGAACCGTCAGATAAATGTGATGAACGGGCAAACCGTCAGATGAATGTGATGAACGGGCGAACCATCAGATGAATGTGATGAACAGGTGAACCGTCAGATGAATATGATGAACGGGTGAACCGTCGGATGAATGTAATGAACGGGCGAACCATCGGATGAATGTGATGAACGGGTGAACCGTCAGATAGATGTAATAAACGGGCGAACCGTCAGATGAATGTAATGAACGGGCGAACCGTCGGACGAATGTAGTGAACGGTCGAACCGTCGGATGAATGTAATGAACGGGCGAACCATCGGATGAATGTGATGAACGGGCGAACCGTCAGATGAATGTAATGAACGGACGAACCGTTGGACGAATGTAGTGAACGGGCGAACCGTCGGATGAATGTAATGAACGGGCGAACTGTCGGATGAATGTGATGAACGGGCGAACTGTCAGATGAATGTAATGAACGGGCGAACCGTCGGACGAATGTAGTGAACGGGCGAACCGTCAGCTGAATATAATGAACGGGCGAACCGTCGGACGAATGTAGTGAACGGGCGAACCGTCGGATGAATTTGTCGCTTCACTGTCTCACGAATCTCTGTCTATAAATAGAACAGAAAATTAGATGGAATGATCACTTTCACTTTTCAAGATGTCATCTGGAGATGCATCCAAGAAAGCTGAGATCGCCCCGAAGATTGAAGCGGTTACTGAAGAACGTCCAGTCGAGCCGGCCCAGCCAAAGCAGACAAAGGCAGGCGATGGTTCGTCTGTACCCAATCCGCCAAGGGACATCTTGGACTTCCTTCTTAAACCAGGGACGACAGAGGAAGAAGAGGCCATGAGGATGGCTGCTTGCAAATTCCTGGTGGGTTCGAGCAAAGATGTTCTTGGCTCTTTTGCTGATTATGTTTTTGAAAAGGATGACAGTGGTCCTCGTCCTGTCTATAAAAAGGACGATAGTGATTCTCGTCCTTGATATTATGTAACGTCATTCATGATGAAATAAAATCGAACTTTATTTATGAACTGTCTGATCATATTTACATGAAATCCCTGTTACATTCATACATAGTATTTTTTCAAAAATTTGCCATTGACGGGCATCATTGCAACTCGACCGTCTAGCTCTGAGAGTTGATAGGCTCCATTTGAAAAGACTTTGCTCACAATGTAAGGCCCTTCCCACTTCGTATCGAACTTGCCCTTGCTTATATGAGTCATAGTCATGGGACGTCTGACGGTTAGAACGAGCTCTCCTTTCTGAAAAGCTCTGACCTTAACTTTACGATTGAAGGTCTTTGAGATGCGGGCTTGGTATAACTCAATATGCTGTTGAGCCAATAACCTTTTCTTGTCAAGCGCCTCCAATTTCTAAAGTCGAAGAATATCGTTGTTCTCCGTTGTTAGCTCATTAGCGATGGCAATCCTTAAGGACAGAATTTGAAGTTCCAGGGGTAGAACTGCTTCACAGCCATACACCAAAGAGAAAGGTGTACAGCCTGTGGGGTTGCAGACCGTAGTACGATAGGCCCAAAGACATTCTCCAAGCTTTTCACTCCAGTTTTGTTTGTTAGTAGATACAAACTTCTTAAGGTCCTTGATGATAGTTTTGTTGAAAGCTTCAGCCAAGCCATTAGCAGCAGGATTGTAAGCTGTCGAAGCGACATTGTCAATCCGATGATCGTCACAGAACCTTGTGAACTTTTGACTGATGAACTGAGGTCCATTGTCATGAATGATTCGTCGAGGTACACCAAATTTATAGATGACATGGTGTTTGACAAAGTTGATGATGCTGCTGGTCTTGACTTCAGCCAAGGTATAGCTTCGGCCCATTTAGAGAAGTAGTCGGTTATTGCTAGTACGAACCGATGTCCTCTAGAAGAAGGAGGATTGATGGGACCTATAATATCCATGCCCCAAGCTTCAAAAGGCCAGGAAACAGCATTCGGATGAAGGAATTCTGATGGTTGATGAATGAAATCTGTGTGGATTTGACAAGCTCGACATTTTCTTGCATATTCAATGGCATCAGATACCATAGAGGGCCAGTAGTAACCCATTCGTCGGATACGGTCTTGTAGCTTAGGACCGGGTTGATGTGCTCCGCAGACACCGTCGTGAGCTTCACGCAATACTTGCTTCGCTTCATCACCAGCAAGACAGCGCAAGAGTAGGCCGTCATAAGTCTGCCGGTAAAGAGTTTTGGTGGTCTGATTGTAGTAGAATCGCAGAGACCGCTGACGAATACTCGTAGCTTCCTTAGGATCTTCAGGAAGTATGTCATGAACTACGAAGTCAATTAAGGGAGCTCTCCAATCTTCACTGATAACATTGGCTTCAGTAAGATTACTGAACTCAATATTACGATTGTTTTCGATGCAGAACAATTCCCGATTAGAGACAACCACCACCTGCTGTCTTTTGATAGGGATGGCTAAGACTGCTGCATCTGCTTCAGTATTGCAAGCCCGACGGACATATTCAATGAAGAAGGCTTTGAATGATGTATCCATGTTGATTGCCGCTTCATGATAAGGCACTAGATCTTGATGGCGAACTTCATAGGTTCCTCTAACCTGGTTAACAACCAGCTTGGAGTCACCATAAACTTCAAGATATTCGACGTCCAGTTGTTTAGCTAACTGAAGGCCAATGAGTAGAGCATTGTATTCTGCTACGTTGTTGGAGCAAGGTTCATCTAGGGAATAGGCTCTTTGGATAGTTGACCCGTCTAGAAAAATAAGAACAACCCCAACTCATGCGATAATGGTACCATTTGGTCCGATCCTGGATGCACCGTCAAAGAATAGACGCCAAGTAGGAAATTCTTCGGAGATCATATTTGATTCTAATATCTCGTCTGTAATTTCATCATAAAGTTTGGATGTCTCTGGTACAGGATGAGCTGCTAAGAAATCCGCCAGTGCTTGACCTTTAACAGACTTTTGTGGAACATATACCATGTCATATTGGGCTAGCAGAATGGCCCATGTAGCCAATCGAGAGTTGAGTGTACTTGCTTCTTCATCAGTACCCGAAGAGGATTAACTCGGGAAATGACATGAATAGTTTGTCCAATGATGTAATGCCTCGTCTTTTGAACAGCAAACATAAGAGCTAAGCATTCTTTTTTAACCGGACTATAACGGTGTTCGGAACCAATCATAGTACGACTAAGATAGTAGATGGCTTGTTCATGGCCCTTTTTGTTCTTTTAGGCAAGTAAAGCACCCAATGAATGATCCATAGCGCGGACATACATTAAGAATGGTATATCAGAGATTGGTGGCACCAAGACTGGTGGGTTCATGAGATACTGTTTATGTCGTCAAATGCTCGTTGACATTCTTCAGTCCAAATGAAAGAGACACCCTTCTTCATTAACTGGATAAATGGTCTGCAGCGTCCAGACAGATTTGAAATGAATCTCCTGATGTACGCAAGTCGACCTTGGAATCCTCGTAGCTCTTTTAGGTTGCGTGGAGGACGCATCTCTTGAATGGCTTTGATCTTCTCGGGATCCACATGTATACCTTTAGAGGTAATGACGAAGCCGAGAAATTTACCACTAGAGACACCCAAGAATGACTTGGTGGGATTCATTTTCAGCTGATGTTGGCACATCAAATTGAAGATTGTTCTTAAGTCTTGGATGTGATCTTCCTTTAGACGACTCTTGACAGCAATATCGTCCACATAGCATTCAACAGTCTTGCACAGAAGATCTCGAAAGATGGTACTCATAGCTCGTTGGTAAGTTGCGCCAGCGTTCTTGAGACCAAATGGCACCACAGTATAGCAGTAAACTCCACGAAGAGTGCGAAAAGAAGTATGTTTTTCATCTTCAGGATTCATCCGAATCTGATTGTATCCGAAAAATCCATCCATGAAGGATATTCGCTCGAATCTACAGGTGTTGTCGATCATGACATCTGTGATAGGGAGAGAAAACTCGTCTTTTGGACAGGCTTCATTAAGATCCCGAAAGTCGATGCAAACTCGAACTTTGCCAGTTTTCTTCAAGACTGGGACAATATTGGCTATCCAATCTGGATGTTGTTCTTCTCGAATAAAGCCACAAGCTATGAGCTTTTTGACTTCATTATTAATAGCGTCCATCATTTCTGGCTTGAATCGCCTTTGATGTTGTTTGACTGGCTTTACATTAGGCAAAATATTCAATTTGTGAGTAACAACTTTGGAATCTAAACCTGGTATGTCTTCATAACTCCAGGCGAAGACATTAATATATTCTCGAATAAGAAGAATTAATTCTTGCTTATCCACCTCGGAAAGGTTCTTGCTGATGAATATTGGACGAGGTGACCCGCTTTCTCCTACGTCAATTTGGAGCAATTGATCTTCGGTAAGAGGTTCTCGTTGTTCGAATCGGAGTTCCCATTGGGTATCCATTCGTTGAACCCAAGGATCTGTTTCAGGATCTTCTTCAATATCCTCGTCATATTCTTCTGGAAGTTCGACGGAGACCATGTTAGAAGATACGATCAGCCGATGAATTTGACCAATACTGGTATCAGAATTCCATGATCTGGAATCAGAAGAGTTAGAGCACTCCTCACTATCGGATTCGGAGACTGCTGGGGATAATACCGGAGGTGAAGCATATCCGAGACCTCTTTTTGTCCTGCTATAGTACATCTCTAATTTTCCTTCCGGAACAACTGTACGGATAGGAGTTCGTCTACCCTTACCGTAGTTGAGGCCATTCTTGAAGTCATAACCCATTTTTCGGATGATATCTTTTGATTGTTGACTATAACGACGGAGTTGGAGATGTCCTGTATCGTTACTTTTGCTATCATCCGTATAGCTGAATTTTTGTTCTGGTCCTTTACTAAAAAGTATCGGACTTTCGCCTCTTTTTCGAGAAGGGACAACAAAGTATGAATCATCTGGGTGTTCAAGTGAGACCTCTGTTTGGAGAGACTGTACAATTCCTATTGCAAATGACTGAAAGCTATCTAACATATCCAAATAGCACTTAGCATGATAAATGACATCAGTATACTGGAAAGGAGATGCTTTTTCATTGATTTGTACATCTGTATTTACAACAGGACCTTTAGCCTTAGCAGGCTTGGTCAGATTGATTACAAGAGGGAAAGAAGAAGAAAGTGGAGGAGGATTGGCCTTGTTACGACGGAGGTCGATAACAAGCGGCTCAGAAGAGGTAAGCTTCCTTTTTTTCTTGTTATGAGATAAATCAATAACAAGTGGCTCAGAAGAGGTGAGCTCCATTTTATCCTTGTTACGACGTAAGTCGATAACAAGTGGCTCAGAAGAGGTGAGCTCCCTTTGCTTTTGACCACCATCAGTTGGTTGCTTCTGGGCTGGCAAGTGAATAGCCAGTGGTTTGGAGGATTGATGACGAGAAACACGCCCTTTGACAGGTATGATGAGAGTATCATTGGGCACTGCTTCTTGTTCTTCTTCAGTATCCAGAGCCAGTACTACCTTCATGAACTCATCCTTATACATGCGAGCATCATTACAATATGCTTCGACACCTTTGAAAGGATAGAGATCCGCAACCTCTTTTTGAACCTCTCGATTGTCATCAACGTATTTGAAACATTGATGAAGAGTCGAAGGAACAATGTTGTGTTCATGTAAGAATGGTCTCCCCAAAAGAGCATTGTAAGAACAACCATGGTTGTCTATGATGTAGGTCACCTTTGTGCGGAGATTGCCTATTTGGAGTTTTAGGCGAATCTTTTCCAGAGGTTCACTTCTTTCTTGGTTGAACCCCAGGATGGTAGTGATTGTACTGGAAAGACTATGTACTGGGATCTTCAGTGCATCTAACATTGTCTTTGGCATGATGCTGGAAGCAGACCCTGGATCTATAAAAAAACGATTGACTTTCATCGAGTCGACGTATCCTGTATAGTATAGAGGACGGTCATGCCTATTGTCTTCCATCAGCATATCATCCTGTGTGAAGGTAATGTTTGGAATTAACTCCAACGCACTGTGACAATGGAGGTAAGAGACTGGCTCTGCTTTCGGCTTCTTCAGAAGGGTTAGACAGGTTTCCGCCTGTATGAGAGCTTCACTCAGAGTTTCTCGAGTCTCTTTGGAGAGGCACAAGAGCTCGAAGATTGACAGCCTGACCGGTGTATTGGCTAGTTGGGCCAAAATATCAAAGTTGTATGGCTTCTCAAGTCCAGAAGGAGATAACTTCATCAAAGGTTTGTCGAAGCGGACTTGTTGTTTGCCTTTGTCGGCTGCTGTCGGCTTAGGGGAAATGGATTCTACAACCGGTGAGGACACAGCGGGGATGCCCTCATCAGAAGTAGGTTGCACTGGAGCAGACTCAGAAGAAGAAGCAGGATTTTTTTGAGTTTTAGGAACTTCTCGTAGGTAAGCTTTCCCTGACCTGGTACCCAACAGGATTTCCTTTTCAACTATGGGGTCAAAAGACACCATATTGCAGATCTTTGTTTTGCCCTTGGAGCGGTCTTTTTGCTTAGAAGGAGCCTTGAAGTCAGAAACAAGATCAGGATGAATCCACATAATCTCGCTATTATCCAGGGATAAGGGGACGAGACCTTCACTCTGTGGAGGAGGGAGATTCTCAATCTCAAGAGTGGCTTTGGGGATAGGGATGACACCATATTGTACCATCTGTGGAGGAAAGTTACTGAACTGTACTGAGACCATGTTTGTGGTAACAGTCTTCTCATCTTGTTGAATAGTGACAACACCAGCGTTGACTAGCTCTTGAATTTTGCCTTTGAGCACATAACATGCTCGAGTGGGATGCCCAATGAACCTGTGATAGACACAATATTTGGGATGATCAGTCTTACCGACCTCATCAGGCTTCTTCGGGTCTGGGAGTTGGAGCTTATTGCTTTTGATCAAGCAATCAAAGATGCTCACGGTGTCGTTCTCGTCAAAGGAGTACTCTACTTTCGGACGAGGTTCTCTTGGTGGAGGGGTAGAAGGAGTAGAAGCAGACGTAGGTAGAGCTACGTTGACAGCCAGAGATTCTTTGTTCTTTAGATTGATATTCAAAGTCTCTTTTCCCTTGCGGTTGTTCTGGCGATTACCGCTACTGGCTGTCGGGTGTTCATCCCGGTCGGGGTTAGACATGTGTACCCCCAACTGCTTGAACTTGTCAGCACTAACTTCAGCTGCTTTAGCATTGACAATGAAGGATGGCCAGTCTTGGAACTGAGTTGACCCCGTCCACATGCTGATGATAGGCAAAAGAGTTGCCTTGCAGGTATCAATAGTGACAGCAGCCGGAGTTCCAGGAGGCATTTTTAAAGCTTCTCGGCAGAACCTTTCAATGAAACTCTCAGCGGTTTCATTATGTCTTTGTTTGATCTTGTTGAGGGCCGACATAGTCATGTCGTTGATTCCCTCATAGAATTGCTCCAAGAAGATTTGTTTCAAACCCGAGAAAGAGGTGATACAGCCATCGGGCAAGCTCCTGTACCAATCGTATGCTACACCGGCTAAACAGCTGACGAACACCCTGGTAAGAAGAGCATCATTTGGCTGAAGTTGAACAGTCATTACCTCAAAGTGGTTAATGAACTGACTGGGAGAAGTGCTGCCATCAAACAACGAAATTGTAGGGATTTTGTACTTTGGAGGAAATGGGACTTCCTTCCATTCAACTGGGTAGGGTTGTTTGATCCCTAATCTCTGTAAGTTGTCCTTCTCTTTGAAGGCCTCGAATTGAGTGCACAAGAGCTTGACAGCTTCATTAGCATCCTCCGATGATGAAGAAGGAGCAGGCTAAATTAGAGTGTTAGGGGGAGGAACAGCGTGGTAAGAACTACCCCCAGCACCTGACTGACTGGGTGTGGTTTGAATTTGTACAGGGGGTATTTGAGGAGATGCTACCCCCATACATGTATTGACAGGCACCGACGATGCTATGATCTCAGGATTTGCAGCAGGTACAGTCAGTGGTACTGTATGTTGGGCCATAATAATAGAATGTATACTTGCAACCATTTCAGCCGTGGTCTTCAGCTTGTCTTCTAGTGCAGCTATCCGTTGTTCTTGACTCGCCGAACTAGAAGCATCTGGGTCTTCAGTGACAACATAAGCTGTCACTTCTCTAGGTACAGTGGAGGACACTGTCTGTTCAGAACTTTCGCTGTATGCATCATAGTCAGAGAAAGAATCGTCTCCTGAGTGAGAAAGAGGGAGATGACCAGAAGGATCTTGGAGAAGATTCCTTTGACCGATTGTGTCTCGTCTTCGAGATCTGGAATATCGAAATACTCCTTCAGAAGATTCTTGGAGTAAATCTAAATACCCCTGGCTGGGCCTGTGAGGCTTGCCGTGCTTGGAGCACTTTCTACCCCCAGTGTCTCGAGAAGCCATGTTGATAGAGGCATACAACACTTCGTCTTCATCTTCTGACATTAGTTCAGAAGTTACAAAATTCAAACGATCGAAGACAGATCGTTTTGTTGTCTGACAATAGCACTTGATAACAACCTTGTGATTACAATGGTGTCCAAGTGGCTGAACTGGAGGTATTGAGATGTTGTCCCGCTTTTGTTTGAGGTGCTCTCGGACATCAGGAACAATGACGGGACGAGAAGAAGTCTGAGGAATATGTTCATTGACCACATTTGGAATATGGTTCCGGCTCTTCAGATGTTTTGTCCCATGAGTATACAGAGAAGTACTCACCTCATTAGCATAGGTGTCAGGATTCTTTATCTTAGAAGTTTGCCTCTGATGCAGGTTGATCTTCGGCATTGGCTGTTTGCGTTTCGCCGAAGTTGGTCTATTAAGATAAGTCCTTAGATCAGCAAATTCACCTCCAGGGGTTTCTGTCTGAGACACCAGCAACTTTCCCTATTTTGAGCGGGATATCCTGAGAGTTGGAAGATCTTGGAATTCTGCTACCGGAGTAGGCAGAATACCTCTTTGATCAGTACACTTCCCTTTGGCAGGGAGGGAAGTACTCTTATTAGAGAGAGTTCTTGTACTGATTGGTACCGAGGCACATTTAGATTGATCTTCTACGGTAAAAACCGAAGAAGACTGAGAAAAGACCAAAGGACCTTTTTCCTTGTTTTGTGAAGAAGGGTTAGCTAAAGAGCATTTCCCTCTGTTGTCTTCCAAGTCGTGGAACGAGGAAGTTTGAGAAAAGACCAACGGGCCTTTTTCCTTGTTTTGTGAAGAAGGGTTAGCTAAAGAGCATTTTCCTCTGTTGTCTTCCAGGTCGTGGAACGAGAAAGTTTGAAAAAAGACCAACGGGCCTTTTCCTTTATTCTGAGGAGGAGGAGGAACAGTAAACAGACTACCCCCAGTGGATTGCGCTGGAGCAACAGGGTGCTTGGAAAGAGGAGCAGAGTTTTTCTCCTTGCTGTGAGAAGAAGGGAGATTAGCCAAAAGGCTATCCCTCTTAGACTGCGCTGGCACAGTCTGCGCAGGGGTTGAAGTGGCAGTAGGCGTATTGGCTGGTTGCGCATGAGAAGCTTGGACAGATGGCTTTTTGGCCACAGACTCTGTAGCTTGCGCAGCAGGAGTCTTGACTTCAGAGTGCTTGAGTTGCACTCTGGTTGATGGAGTGGTGGACTGCGCAGGCAGAGTTGCAGCCAACTGCGCCAGAGGAAGAGGAGTCTTGCACTTTGCCAGAGCAGCATAGGAAGTGGTTTGTTCACTGGCAAGAGGAGCAGTATACTGTGCATGGGCAGTAGAGGCAGCAGACTGCACAGAAGTTTTAGGAGCAGAGACAACAGACTACGTAGAGGATTGCGCAGAGGATTGTGCAGAGGACTTTGGAGTCCACACTGAACAGACTTTGCTCTTGGCAGAAGTTGCAGTACGACGAGTAGTCCCGAAATTGATCATCGCCTCGTAGGCCATCTGGTTGACCTTTACAACCAGCGTCTTTTGCGTCTTTCCGATAGACGCAACGTCACATTGAGTTGTCACTTCCTCGTCGGAGGAGAAAGTCGTCCCCAGCAGAGTCGCCATTTTGTTTGTAAAAACAAAATTGTTCTTTATTTCACAAACTTTGTAAGAAGATTACAATTGAATTCTGGGAAAGTACAACTATAGGAATCCGATCTGAAGACGATCGCTTTATCCCTTGGACGATGTGAACTTTGAAGACGGTAGCCTCTGAAGAATGCAGCAGCGCTTTGACAAGAACTCCTGATCTCTGGTGATGATCTTGAATGATCTGATCTTATCTGGTCTTGATAATGAAGGACTTGAAACTCTATTTACAGAGTTCTGGAAAATAACTAATTAGTAGTTATTTCTGGATTACGCAGGATGGATTGCGCAGGCATTGGACTGCACAAGCAGCGAACTGCGCTGATAGTTACTCGATCGTGGGCCAACTGTATGAGACGCGTGGTATTGTTTGATTAAAATGCGCTTGGTCGTGTACAGACGGTTGCCACGTGGTGAGCAATTGATGGCATGTATGCCACGTACAGAATGTCAGTTATCTTGATGGATTGCGCCACTTGAACTGCGCTAGCATCAGACTGCGCTTCCAATGGGTTGCCCAAAGACTCGAATTGCGCTGAGGTTGAGCTGTCAGACCGCGCTGGCTTTTGGCAGCTGGACCGTACTAGACAGCTGTCATGGCGACGTGGCACAAGAAACGAACAGTTTCCTCGTTCTTCGGGCTATCAGCTGTTAGAAGATCTGATTTTGTGTCAGATAATGATGACGTTGCCACATCAGCTAGCGCGCTCGGATGAGTGCGCAGTTCAGCTTGTGCAGTTGAGTTGTTGCACAATCTGTCTCTTGTGCAGTTCATTTAAAGGGTGTGCAATTTGATTTTTATTACCTTTTTGATGGGTGCAACTTGATTTTTAGGACCTACAATAACGAATCCAAAAAATTTGCCACTAGAGACTCCCAAGATGACTTAGTAGAATTCATCTTGAGTTGATGTTGGCACATTAGATCGAATATAGTTCTCAAGTCTTGGATATGGTCTTCCTTTAGACAACTTTTGACAGCAATATCATCTATATAGCATTCAACTGTCTTTCGTAAATGATCACGGAAGATAGTACTCATAGTCCGCTGATAAGTTGCACCAGTATTTTAAAACCAAACGACATGACAGTGTAGCAATAGACTCCGAGAGGAGTGCAAAAAGATGTATGTTTCTCATCTTCTGGGTGCATATTGATTTGATTATATCCTGAGAATCCATCCATAAAAGACATTCGTTCAAATCTGCAAGTATCTCGGTATACGTGTACGTATTTTGACTCGTATTGCATGTCTCCCTGCTTGATTTATTTTAGCATTTTATTGATTGGTTTATCTTGGTTCGGTTCAGTTTGTTTGGCTTGGTTCGGTTTTGTTGTGAACCCACCCCACCAACCACTACCATCATCATTTATATCCCACCAAACATTTCTCTCTCTTCATTAACTCTTCTTCTTCCCTACCATTACTTCTCCACCAACCTGAGAGCGGAAGGTTTAGGCAAGTACATCTTGCTTCATGGAAGAACTCCATTTTTATTGTTCCATTGTCCCAGTCGTCAGCACCAGTCCTGTCAGTCAGGGCTTTGACAATTGGAACTCCGAGACAGGCGGCCTCAGTGACGTCGGTCACGTCCCCTCAGCAACAGAAGCAGAAGCAGTCTTCCGCAATGGGCTGCACTTATTGTGGAAGCCAGGACATATTGTTTTGGAGTGTCGCAGAGCACAGGGATTATGTTTGGCTTGTGGAGCATCGAACCACAAGATAGGGTCCTGTCCGAATAGGGCCAGTTTATCATCGGCCCAGACTAGTCCCTCGGTAAGGGGACCAGTACCAGTACAGCAGCAGCAGCAGTATTAGCCTCCGAGGCCATTGCCGCCTCAGGCACAAGTCTTCCAGCAGCAGGGACCCCAGCAGTATGCCCTGGTCCAAGCTCAAATTCAGAACCGGCAGAGAGGTTTCTAGCAGGATGTCTTCCCTCTTCCTCATGCCTTCAAATTCTTTGCTTGCATGATTGATTGTTTGATTGATTGCTTAGTATAGCTTGTCCTTGCATCTCTAGCCTCTTGATTAAATTCCGAGGACGAAATTCTTTTAAGGTGGGTAGAGTTGTAATGCCTGTGGTTCGTATTAGGTATCTCGGTATACGTGTATATATTTTGACTCGTATTGCATGTCTCCCTGCTTGATTTATTTTGGCATTTCATTGATTGGTTTATCTTGGTTCGGTTCGGTTTGTTTGGCTTGGTTCGGTTTTGTTGTGAACCCACCCCACCTACCACCACCATCATCATTTATATCCCACCAAACATTTCTCTCTCCTCATTAACTCTTCTTCTTCCCTACCATTACTTCTCCACCAACCTGAGTGTAAACCCCCTAATTTTCTACTACGATTTTTTTATTTAAAATATATGTTTGTATTTATTTTTGTACTTCGTATCTACACGTCGCATACGAGTTCGCATTTTTGTATCATACGAGATTTGCGTTTCATAATTTCTCGTCGAGTGCGAATATGTGCGAGGTATATATTTTGTAAACATTTTATTAGAGATTTTATATATATAGAAGAATTTAGTTTTCAAAATAATATGTGATAGATAATTTTATTTCTAAAAAGAGTTATTTGGTTCGTCGTTTAAAAATAAGTAGTGATTTGATAATTGTGGATTATACGAAAAGTATTCCAAATATTTTGCAAAATTTGAAAATGGTTATTTAAAATATTTTGTTATTTATAAAAGCTAGTTTATGATTTAATATTTAAGTATTTATCGTGATTTTCGAAATTAATTATTTCCATATTTATTTAATTATGAAAATAATATTTAGGACTTTGTTAATGATAATAATTGATTAAATATGGTAATTTAAATTGGAAAAGATTTCATTGACTTTATTTAAAATTATTTTAAATTAAGTATAGAAATTATTTAGATTGGATTTGATTAGGATTGAATTATTTTTATCGGTTTGAATTAATTGGTGATTTATCTATTGGAGATTTAAATAAATTCCAGTCCCTATCCAACTGGGAATTCCCACCTCCTATAAAAGGAGAGGTACTCCTCCAGAAATTTCCATCACAGGTGCATCGTGTCTGTGCCTCATCTTCTCCACTATATTTTCTTCTTTACAAATACAATATTTTTCGTTCCGTATCCGACAATCCCGGATACCCCGTCCGTGTCTCGCAGGACACGACGGTTCTGCCATCACCATCCTCGTCTCCCCGAATCCTGCCGTACCTCCGGCCACGTCCTGCCAATCACCACCACCACCTCATCACCATTGCCACACAACACAATCGCCCCAAACCACCGTCAGTACCCCCACAGAACCGGGCACCACCGGTGTCACGCCCCAGCACCGAAATACGGAGACGGACTAGGCCAGCTACTCCATATGAGGTACGTAACGTCATACGGCGATCGTGGCTGTCGAGAGACTAGGGAGTACATGCTACAATCAAGTCTCCTATGGTCCCACAGAGTTCTATGTCTCAATCAATCAAATCACATCAGCAAATAAATGAACATTAAAGATAAAGCAGTAAGGCGTCCCCGACGCTTCATCAAAATGATCATGAAAGACTAGCTTTATAATTTAGCTATCTCAGAAAGTCAGGTACAAAATTATACACAGCTGCAGTCTGTTTAATTACAATGATGTACTGACACAAAATATCAAGTAATCCGGCTAACAGGTGCCGGTGGCTAAACGCCGCAAAAGTATAAGCAGGAGTGGTGGAGAAGAAACCCACTCGAGTCCCCGAACCGCCATGCTCCTAGTATGCACCATGGATGTCAGGGAGGAAGATCGTGTCCTCCGGCTCTGCTACGAGATCTGGCCAAACAAAACCAGCGGGGTCAGCCCCGAATAGCAAGTACCGCCAAAGGGGCACAAGAGTTAAGATTAAAAACCCAGTTAATAGAATGATTGATAATATTAATACTTATGCTACTATTATAGTGTAGCGCAACATCCTCGAACCCATATGGCACCCTTACAACCAAACAAGGACAAAAGGTGCCGCATGGAGTCGGGATGTGTCGTACTCTATAACTTTCACATAAGTTAAAAGGTATAAACAATAAAATCCCCTGATCGTGACTTCGGTCGATAGCCTATCGCAGCACAATAACCAACCCAACAATCAAACAAGAACATGGGTTGGATCATGTACCATGATAGACCATGTTCCTCAGTCATTCACAGAAGTAGCACTTCACAACCAGAATAAGTTTTCCGTTCATAACTTCGGTCCATAGCCTGTCATAGTACGATAACCAACCCAACAATCAAATAAGAACATGGGTTGGATCACGTACCATGTCAGTCCGCTTCCCTCAGTTATTCACGGAAGGTAATAGGATACAAGCAAGTCGTTTTCACGGCCAATCAAGTCTACGAGTTTCTAGTGGGACGAGGTTATCCTCACATCATGTTATGTAGAAATCCTCAGATCGTATCTTTCCAGCAAGGCTAGCCCACCCAGGGGTTCGCGTAGACAGGTGTTATTGAGCACAGGTCCCTTGTAAGGCCACCTTGCCAAAACATATATTATATAGCAGGAATTAATCGGATACAGTCATCCGCTCGTTGCGGATGACACAGTATCCGTGGAGACCAGCCGGCGCGTCAAGACAATATCTCAAGGCGGTTGGTGTAACATGATCTCGGGATTTTGCCCTCCCCATGCATCTAGTATGTTTAGTTGCCTAATTTAACCCTAGGTGAAATCTTGGACTCTCATGCTGTGGCCTGCATGATTATCCTCCTAAGGTCGTACTTTAGTACAAGTACCCCAAAGAGGATCCATGTCAATCAGTATGTCAACATGTGCTACCCTCCTTAGTGTAATGCATCATTGCAAATACGTCATGTGGAGTTACGAGTCATTTGTCAAGCATGAACAAGAACTGGGACATTCAGGTACATGTATCAGGTAGGAACTCTTTGTTCTCCGGGGTCACATTAGTGCTCATATCATGCTCGGGACAAAAGGCGTAAGGATATAAAATGGGCATATAATATCTGATAAAATATCAAAAGCGTACGCACAAAAGCACGCACGCTCAAGGGGTGAAAAGTCACGTAGGCTCACTCCAGGCAGCGTGCATGAAAAGTCACGCAGGCTCACTCAAGGCAGCGTACGTGAAAAGTCACGCAGGCTCAAGGGAAGAGCTGCGTGAAAAGTCACGCACGCTCAAGGGAAGAGCTGCGTGAAAAGTCACGCACGCTCAAGGGAAGAGCTGCGTGAAAAGTCACGCAAGCTCAAGGGAAGAGCTGCGTAAAAAGTCACGCAAGCTCAAGGGAAGAGCTGCGTAAAAAGTCACACAAGCTCAAGGGAAGACACGCTTCCAACAGAAAGCGTGCTCAAACAGGAGCACACTGCTCTCTGTCTTCTCCATACAGCAAGAACACCATGGATGATCCCAAAACTTCAAAATATCACAACTTGGCCATCCGAACTCCAAATCCGGATTTCCAAAGTTCTATCTTGGGTGAAATGGAACTCTCTTCCACATGGAAGCATCAAAAACCCATAAAATCCAACTAAAGTAGATCAAACCATGCAAAATCTGAAAATGATTAAAACTTAGATCTACAAAAACCAAGGCTTCAAAATAGAAATTTCTAAGTTCTAAACTAGTATAGATTGAAGAGAAGAACATGTTTTGGCAAATAGTTTTGTAAGAAATTATTAACAAAATTATGGATCCATCTCTTGAGCAAGTTGGTACTTGCCTTGGTTGGTGGAGGAAATAAATGAGAGGAAGTAAATGAGAGAAAGTAAATGAGAGGAGAGAGAATGAGATAAGTTATATATAAAGATCTTGGACCCATGGGTTCATGATGAACCAAAGGGTTCAAGATGAACCATTGGTGAACCAAGAATAGGTTACCCAAATGAGCCAAAACTGTAGGCCCAAATACAGAAAGTAAATTAGAAAATAATATTTTGTCGAATATTTTTGGGAAATTGCATGAAGAAATATAGCATAATAAATATAGTATAAATACAAGATAAATACAATTTATCGGTTTACGTATTAAAACACGTATTCTAGGATTGGGGAGTGACATCTCTACCCTTCATAGAAAAATTCCGTCCTCGGAATTCCAGCCAAGACAGGATAGTGAAATCAGGGCAAGCAAGGCACAATCATATACAAGTTAACTATCATAGCAGTTATTATCATACATCACAAAGTACAAAACAAGCAGGTGCAGATAAGCATGGAATCGTGTCAATAAGGTGCAAAAATATACCTTATTAGTCAAACAAATACGGATACCGAGATCTGATCTCGTCCTCGCGCTCCCAGGTTGATTCTCCCGAAGAGTGTTGGTTCCAAGAAACACGGACAAGGCTTATCGTCCGATTCTTGAGTACCTTCTCTCGTCGGTCTAAAATAGATACGGGTTGTTCCTCGTAAGTTAGGTCGGTACCAACGACTAACTCAGAATGATCGAGGACATGACTCGGATCCGGGACATACCCACGTAATTGGGACACATAAAACATATCATGTATGCCAGTTAACGAAGGCGGAAGGGCAAGTCGATAAGCCACATCGCCTACCCGAACGAGAATCTTAAAAGGACCAACGTATCTTGGACTAAGCTTTCCTCGGGTTCCAAATCTGATGATACCCCGAGTAGACGAAATCCGCAGAAACACTTGGTCGCCAACTCTGAATTCTAGAGGCCTACGATGCTGATCTGCCCAATGACGATGTCGGTCCTGCGCAACTCGAAGGCGCTCTCTGACCAACTTAACTATCTCTACAGTCTGCATGATCATCTCTGGCCCCAACAGCTTCTGTTCTCCGATGTCGTCCCATGCCAAAGGGGACCTGCACTTCCTTCCGTACAATGCTTCGAACGGGGCCATCTGAATGCTAGCCTGATAGCTGTTGTTATAGGAGAACTCCACTAGATGAAGGTGATCCTTCCAAGATCCGCCAAAATCCAAGGTACACGCCCGTAGCATATCTTCTAACGTCTGGATGGTTCTTTCTGATTGCCCGTCGGTTTGTGGATGATAAGCAGTACTAAATCTTAACTTGGTTCCCAAACTTTGGTGTAAGCTCCGCCAAAAATGAGAAGTAAACCGCGTATCTCGATCTGATACTATACTAACTGGAACACCGTGCTGCCTTACTATCTGCTTCATGTACATTTCTGCTAACTGCTTAGTAGTTTGTCCAACTCGAAAGGGAAGGAAATGAGGGACCTTCGTGAGTCGATCTACTATTACCCAGACTGCATTCTTGCCAGCCGGGGATCGAGGTAAACCGGTCACAAAATCCATCGTAATGTGCTCCCATTTCCATTCTAGGATAGGAAGCGGCTGTAGCAACCCTGCTGGTCTCTGCTGCTCGGTTTTCACCTGCTGACATACCAGACACTTGGATACAAATCTCGCTATCTCTCTTTTCATGCCATTCCACCAAAAGTACTGCCTGATATCTCGATACATCTTCGTTCCTCCTGGATGAATGGAGTAAATAGAACTATGAGCTTCGGACATAACTTTTTGCCGAAGGTCTTCACTCGGTACACAGAGTCTGTTTCCAAACCTGAGCGTACCATCTTCATGAATCACTAACTCCTTCCTACGGCCTGATTCACACTCCGACCGTAACTTCTGAATCTGTGGATCTCCTGCTTGTGCTGCCCTTATCCTCTCTACTAGGGTTGACTGAATCTGCATACTGGTCATTCTTCCTATATCCCTTGGCAAAACTACTTCGATTCCCATACTCTGAAGGTCTTCTAAAATATGCTTCTGCGAGGTCAAGATAAAGGCACTGTCTCTCCTACTCAGTGCATCTGCAACTATATTCGCCTTGCCTGGATGATACTGAAGATCTAAGTCAAAATCCTTCAGTAGTTCTAACCATCTTCTTTGCCTCATGTTCAAATCTCGCTGCGTGAATACGTATTTCAAACTCTTATGATCAGTATAGATCTCTACCCGATCTCCGTATAAATAATGCCTCCACAACTTGAGTGAAAACACCACAGCTGCTAACTCCAAATCGTGAGTCGGGTAATTCTTCTCATGGTCTCGAAGCTGTCGAGACGCATATGCTATCACCTTTCTGTGCTGCATCAATACACATCCAAGACCCTTCCCAGATGCGTCACAATATACTGTAAAGCCTCATGCTCCTACTGGAAGCGTCAAGATCAGGGCTGAGATCAATCTCTTCTTCAATTATTCAAAGGATGCCTGACAGCTAGCTGACCAAACAAACTCTACGTCCTTATGCGTCAAACGCGTTAAGGGCGCAGAGATCTTGGCAAAGTCCGCCACGAACCTTCTGTAGTAACCAGCTAATCCTAAGAAACTTTGTACTTCTGCAATCGTTCTCGGGACTAGCCAATGCTCTACGGCCTCAATCTTCTTCGGATCCACTGACACTTCTGCCCCAGAAATTACATGCCCCAGGAACGAAATGTGATCTAACCAGAATTCACACTTGTCGAGCTTCGCATAAAGTTGATGCTCCCTCAATGTCTGCAAGACAGTCCTAAGATGTTTCTCATGCTCCTCTTCACTGCTAGAGTAGACAAGAATGTCATCTATGAACACCACCACAAATTTATCCAAATACGGCAAAAAGATGCGGTTCATTAAATCCATGAATACTGCGGGGGCGTTGGTTAGTCCAAAGTGCATTACTAAAAACTCATAATGCCCATATCTAGATCTGAATACTGTCTTCGGTATGTCTTACTCCCGGACTCTTACTTGATAGTATCCTGACCGAAGATCGATCTTGGGAAAGACGCTGGCCTTGCTCAACTGGTCAAACAGGTCATCAATCCTTGGTAGTGGGTACTTATTCTTTACTGTTACTGCATTCAGCTTGCGGTAGTCGATGCACATCCTTGTCGACCCATCCTTCTTGGGAACTAGAATCACTGGCGCGGCCCAGGGCGATTTGCGGTCTCGGATAAATCCTTTAGACTTCAACTCTTCTTCATGTTGATACAACTTATCCTGTTCTGACGGCGACATTCTGTAAACTCTGTCTGCAATAGGCCTCGTTCCAGGGTTCAACTCAATGCTAAATTCTACCTCTCTGACTGGGGGTATCCCTGGGAGCTCATCAGGGAAGACGTCGAGAAAATCTTCGACCACTCTCGGAATCTGTCCTGGCTCTGACACTGCTGCTGAGATGACGCCTCCGGCCTGATTCTTCAAGGTTCGAGTAAAGATGAACTGCTCCATCCCAGGGACGCTGAATATGACCCTACCTCCTCTACAATCAATTGTCGTATGACTGTCTCTCAACCAGTCCATGCCAAGAACGACATCAAAATTCCCCACAGGGAATTCAATCAATGATACGGGCAATAAATGCCCACACACCTCTACTGGACATGAAAAGCGCACCCTGCTAACTTCTACGAGCCCATTGCCGGTGAGTATATCCATCCTCTCCGGCAATACCTCAAACTCTAATCCAATCCGTGTAGCATATTATGCAGAGATGAATGAATGAGTAGCGCCTGAATCAAATAATGCTACAGCAGGAAATGAGGTGACGAGAATTTTACCTGCCACCACGTCACTAGACGCTAGAGCCTCTCCCAAGGTCAATGTGAGAGCCTGGCCTCGCGGAGCCCCTTATTGCGGCCTTCCTCGACCATGCTGTTGCTGCCTCTGAGGGCCTTCGACTTCCTGTGCTTGGCGGAACATCTGAGCCTGCGTTGGTAGACGCTGGGCTAGGGGCCTTACTGCTAATACTGGCCCTCCAGTCGGGGTTGCCACCGGAGCTGGCAATACTGGAAACTGCTGAGCTGGCCCTCCTGGCCTCTGCATCACAGGATAAGTGGCGATACGGTGGTCTGAACTACCACACCTCAAGCATAAGCCATTCGCTGACCGGCACACCTCCCTCATGTGCCCTATCTTTCTACAGAATGTACAGCCCTGGGGTGCTCCCTGACGCTGTTGTTGGTTCCTCGGCTGCTGATGCCGAACTGGCGCTGTATTAGTTGACATGGCCGTCCTCCGCGGCGCTCCTGCATCATGAATACGTACACCGAGTGCTGGTGCCGATGTTCGCTGCATTGCTCCTCCTCCAACCTGGGAATGAGATCTCTTCTGACCTCCTGTCCTCGACGCCAACCTCTACTGCGTAAGCTCGTACCTCCGAGCGGCCGTCAAAACAGCGTCAAATGTCTGGTAGTCGTGTCCTTCCACAAGCTATAATAGTTCCAAATGAAGTCCCTGCTGGAACCTCATAGCCTTCTCTGGCTCCGTTGCCACTATTGCTAGTGCGAAACGGCACAATCTGCAGAACTCTGCTGCATACCCATCTATGGTCTTGCCTGCTTGCTTGAGACTGATAAACTTCTGCTGGAGCTCATATCGAGCTACTACGCCAAAATACTTGGCCTTGAATCTGTCACTGAAGGTGGTCCAACGAACAGGGCATCTTGTACCAACTTCTTCTGATGCCCACCAGTCGCGGGCAAGATCCTGAAGTACCAGTTTGACCTGATCAACCTTCTCATCATCTGGAACCTTGGCTGCCACAAGAATAGCTTCGATGTCTTGAATCCAGGCATCCGCAGTGATGGCATCCTCCGTGCCATCAAAATACCTCGGGTTCAAGCGACGAAACCTTCCTGATGCTCCCGAGTCAGCCCCGACACTCCTCTCAAGAGCTAACTGAATCCCTTGGTTCAGCAACACGTTCTGCTCCTGCTGCCGAGTCTGTTGCTATTGGTTAGTGACAAGAAACCCTCGGATGATCTCCAGGAGTGCTACGGCATCTGGTACTGCCGTCGCTGCTGGTACTGCAGGAGTTTCAATAACCTGCGGCTGTACTGCCTCTGGTTCTATTTCTGCTCGTGTCTGCCCTGGGGAAGGTTCTCTCCCCTGTTGCTGCCCAGTCGAGCCATGCTCTTGCTGCTCTTCCTCATGGGCCTCACCCGCTACTGAGAATGAAGCACCCCTATAGAGAAGAATTTAAGATTATCAAGTCCGGACGAGGAAGATTTCGAGGATGCAAGTCAGGTTAGAGATCAAGGCAAGGACAGAGAATTCGAAACAAAATTTCAAGAGGAACAAGTTTTGATTGAGACTCCTAATAATTCGCAATACCCCACAAGTCTGAAAATCAGACCTGCATAGGCCACCACTAAAACCTTGTCACACCCCAGTACCGAAATACGGAGACGGACTAGGCCAGCTACTCCATATGAGGTACGTAACGTCATACGGCGATCGTGGCTGTCGAGAGACTAGGAGGTACATGCTACAATCAAGTCTCCTATGGTCCCACAGAGTTTTATGTCTCAATCAATCAAATCACATCAACAAATAAATGAACATTAAAGATAAAGCAGTAAGGCGTCCCCGACGCTTCATCAAAATGATCATGAGAGACTAGCTTTATAATTTAGCTATCTCAGAATGTCAGGAGTACAAAATTATACACAGCTGCAGTCTGTTTAATTACAATGATGTACTGACACAAAATATCAAGTAATCCGGCTAACAGGTGCCGGTGGCTAAATGCCGCAAAAGTATAAGCAGGAGTGGTGGAGAAGAAACCCACTCGAGTCCCCGAACCGCCATGCTCCTAGTATGCACCATGGATGTCAGGGAGGAAGATCGTGTCCTCCGGCTCTGCTACGAGATCTGGCCAAACAAAACCAGCGGGGTCAGCCCCGAATAGCAAGTACCGCCAAAGGGGCACAAGAGTTAAGATTAAAAACCCAGTTAATAGAATGATTGATAATATTAATACTTATGCTACTATTATAGTATAGCGCAACATCCTCGAACCCATATGGCATCCTTACAACCAAACAAAGACAAAAGGTGCCGCATGGAGTCGGGATGTGTCGTACTCTATAACTTTCACATAAGTTAAAAGGTATAAACAATAAAATCCCCTGATCGTGACTTCGGTCGATAGCCTATCGCAGCACAATAACCAACCCAACAATCAAACAAGAACATGGGTTGGATCATGTACCATGATAGACCATGTTCCTCAGTCTTTCACAGAAGTAGCACTTCACAACCAGAATAAGTTTTTCGTTCATAACTTCGATCCACAGCCTGTCATAGTACGATAACCAACCCAACAATCAAACAAGAACATGGGTTGGATCACGTACCATGTCAGTCCGCTTCCCTCAGTTATTCACGGAAGGTAATAGGATACAAGCAAGTCGTTTTCACGGCCAATCAAGTCTACGAGTTTCTAGTGGGACGAGATTATCCTCGTATCATGTTATGTAGAAATCCTCAGATCGTATCTTTCCAGCAAGGCTAGCTCACCCAGGGGTTCGCGTAGACAGGTGTTATTGAGCACATGTCCCTTGTAAGGCCACCTTGCCAAAACATATATTATATAGCAGGAATTAATCGGATACAGTCATCCGCTCGTTGCGGATGACACAGTATCCGTGGAGACCAGCCGGCGCGTCAAGACAATATCTCAAGGCGGCTGGTGTAACACGATCTCGGGATTTTGCCCTCCCCATGCATCTAGTATGTTTAGTTGCCTAATTTAACCCTAGGTGAAATTTTGGACTCTCATGCTGTGGCCTGCATGATTATCCTCCTAAGGTCGTACTTTAGTACGAGTACCCCAAAGAGGATCCATGTCAATCAGTATGTCAACATGTGCTACCCTCCTTAGTGTAATGCATCATTGCAAATACGCCACGTGGAGTTACGAGTCATTTGTCAAGCATAAACAAGAACTGGGACATTTAGGTATATGTATCAGGTAGGAACTCTTTGTTCTCCGGGGTCACATTAGTGCTCATATCATGCTCGGGACAAAAGGCGTAAGGATTAAAATGGGCATATAATATCTGATAAAATATCAAAAGCGTACGCACAAAAGCACGCACGCTCAAGGGGTGAAAAGTCACGCCGGCTCGCTCCAGGCAGCGTGCGTGAAAAGTCACGCAGGCTCACTCAAGGCAGCGTACGTGAAAAGTCACGCAGGCTCAAGG
Source organism: Iris pallida (assembly GCA_029216955.1). Classification (NCBI taxonomy): domain Eukaryota; kingdom Viridiplantae; phylum Streptophyta; class Magnoliopsida; order Asparagales; family Iridaceae; genus Iris; species Iris pallida. Next base: position 14,413,193 of record JANAVB010008800.1, on the reverse strand, counting down.
GAAGAGCTGCGTGAAAAGTCACGCAAGCTCAAGGGAAGAGCTGCGTGAAAAGTCACGCACGCTCAAGGGAAGTGCTGCGTGAAAAGTCACGCAAGCTCAAGGGAAGAGCTACGTGAAAAGTCACGCAAGCTCAAGGGAAGCACTGCGTGAAAAGTCACGCACGCTCAAGGGAAGAGCTGCGTGAAAAGTCACGAAAGCTCAAGGAAAGAGCTGCGTGAAAAGTCACACAAGCTCAAGGGAAGAGCTACGTGAAAAGTCACGCAAGCTCAAGGAAAGACACGCTTCCAACAGGAAGCGTGCTCAAACAGGAGCACACTGCTCTCTGTCTTCTCCATACAGCAAGAACACCATGGATGATCCCAAAACTTCAAAACGTCACAACTTGGCCATCCGAACTCCAATTCTGGATTTCCAAAGTTCTATCTTGGGTGAAATGGAACTCTCTTCCACATGGAAGCATCAAAAACCCATGAAATCCAACTAAAGTAGATCAAACCATGCAAAATCCGAAAATGATTAAAACTTAGATCTACAAAAACCAAGGCTTCAAAATGGAAATTTCTAAGTTCTAAACTAGTATAGATTGAAGAGAAGAACATGTTTTGGCAAATAGTTTTGTAAGAAATCATTGACAAAATTATGGATCCATCTCTTGAGCAAGTTGGTACTTGCCTTGGTTGGTGGAGGAAATAAATGAGAGGAAGTAAATGAGAGGAAGTAAATGAGAGGAGAGAGAATGAGATGAGTTATATATAAAGATCTTGGACCCATGGGTTCATGATGAACCAAAGGGTTCAATATGAACCATTGGTGAACCAAGAATAGGTTACCCAAACGAGCCAAAACTGTAGGCCCAAATGCAGAAAGTAAATTAGGAAATAATATTTTGTCGAATATTTTTGGGGAATTGCATGAAGAAATACAGCATAATAAATATAGTATAAATACAAGGTAAATATAATTTATCGGTTTACGTATTAAAACACGTATTCCAGGATTGGAGAGTGACAACCGGGCATCACCACCCCAGTTCTCCGACCATCGGCCAAATTGTTCCCCGTCACCACCATCACGCGAACAAGAAAAAGAATGAGGTGAAAACCAAACCTGACCTCCAGCCTCCGTCGACCTCGCGGGGGTTCAGATCCGCCCGACAGTCGCAGCACAGCGCGCCAGATCGCCTCCGCGTGGACGCCTCCGCCAAGATTAGCCGCCGCGCCGGCCGCCTTGTCCCCCGCGGTTGGCCGATCTCCACCCCAAGCCGTCCCCTTTTCTTCCAAACCCAGCTCATCCGCCCGCAGATCCACACTCCGTCGCCGCCTCTTACCGGATCAGTCGCCGCCTTCGCGAGCCAGAGCTCCGGCGCTCCTCTCCAGAACTTTGGCGCTACCAATCTAGCCCCACTTCACGTCGGAGCCACCTCGCCGCGAGTGGCCCTCCACCGAGCAGCTGCCTCCGGCCACTCGGCGCCACCAGATGCCGCTCCTCCGCGCTTGGCCTCGTCGCCCACTGCCCAGCGCCGCGGTCGCGCAGAGCCGACCGCCGCCGCCCACATCTGTCGCCGCCCCGCGAGCTCCGCCTCGCCCGGCCGCCTCCTCCTCCGCGGGGCTTCGTCTCCAGTGCCCGCGTCTCCGCCGATCTCCAGCCGCGCCTTCACCTCCGATCCTCCGCCCCTTGGTAAACCCTCCTTACTTTTCCCTTCTCCCTCGATTTGGTAAGGAATGACTGAATGAGCAGCATTAGGTTTAAAGAGGGAATAAGCTTTTAAGTATTATAATATTTCTATTATTCTTATCATTATTATTATCATTATTATTATTATTAATTAAAGTTTGTATTATCATTATTACTATTATTATCATTAGCATTACTATTATTATTAGTATTATTATTATTACTGTTATTATTATTATTGTGGGTATTGTTATTATTATTACTATTATTATTGTTAATTATAAAATATATATATATATATATATATATATATATATATATATATATATATATATATATATATATATATATATATATATATATATTTCTAAAAATTATACGTATAGTATAAATATTGAATTGGGCTTGGTCCCATATTATTTTTAAATTGGTCTTAAAACCTAAAGATAATTTTTCTAGATTACTCATTAATTACTAGAAATATTTTGACACATAAGAAATATAGTTTCCTAATAATAGAACGATTTTTCTAAATAGTTTCAAAATATATTTCTAAATCATTTTTACTAATAAAAATATTTTTTTTTCACGATCTAAATATTTTATTTTGCTTAGTTTTTGCCGAAAAAAAGATTTTTAGACTTTAAAGTAATTATCTAAAGCTATTTTTACCAAAAATATATTCTAAAGTATTTAAACATTTTTCTAAAAATAGTACAAAGTATCTTACTCCAAAAAATTTCATTATTATTATCAAGGTTGATCATGACTAAATTGTGCTTCCTATCTTCTCGGGAATTTCGGACCCTTATGCAATCGGTCATGGCTATTGGACAAAACAGAACATGACTTGCTCAATCATCGCACCACACCAGACGACACACCAGGCAAGATACCTTGCCATTATACTGTTTATTTTTAGTTGCATTTTATTACATATCACTGTTCATTTATTTCTAGTTCTTGATTACTGCCTGCTCAGTGATATTAGCTGTACCTTATTATTTACCCTTTGATTGCATATGGACTTAGAGTTAAGGGACTACCACTAGCTTAGTGCATTGCATAGACTTTGACACTGTTGTGCCACGAGATGTGTGAGTTATGAGTAGCATATAGTCTATGGACTTGCGTGTTGGCTGATCACTGATGCGTACAGGACGTGCGTTAGGTCTAACTGTCAATAGTTGTGTGTTAGAAGACTTGACGGTTAGTAGTGTTACTTGGTCGTAGATGTGACATGATAGGTACATTGGGTGGGAAGAACATTTTCTTATCGTATGGGCTTCGATTGCACTTCCATTGTAACCCGGAAGCTCCGCTGGAGATACGGATATGAGCCTCTCAGGTTGGCCACTGTCATTTTTGAACGTCATGCTCTTAGGTCATTGGTGTCCAAGTGGGGACTATACCAGATCCAATTTACAGCCAGGGCCCATGCGACGAAAGGATTGTTTCTCAACTGCATGTTCACTTTAGTTTGGTTAGATTACCTTATTATGTCTTGTCACTTTCTTTGATTATGGCATGTTTTATATTCAGTATTAATATGGCATGTTTATTGTATCTTGTTACGTCCCTCTGAGGACCTGGTTATCTCGCCAGGTGTGTGTTCTTGTATTTCACAGGTGTTCTAGCCGTGGCCATAATTGTCACTATTTCTTCGAGGATGATTGCGCTTTGATCGTCTTCGCTTCGCTCGACCAAATCAATTTCCTTGTATAACTCTTGCTTATTTAAATTGGTTGGTAGTGGATTTGTCTCCGCCCAACGATTGTATACATGACAAATTCAAAGTTGCTTTTATGTCATATTTATCTTTGTGGATGAGATTTAGTACCTTGGTTACTGCATTTTACAGCTTATGTATATATACGAGGGTCCATATACTTCGTATGTATACAGCTGGCATGGTTATGTCCTAGTCCTACGTATTTTGGGACTGGGGCGTTATACTGAGAATGGAAGGTTTAGGCAAGTATATCTTGCTTCATGGGAGAACTCTATTTTTATTGTTCCATTGTCTTCCTCATATATTTCTAACCCACTTTAGTACTTAGCATTTTTAATTTTCATGGCTAAATTCATGTAGATCTAAGTTTATTTCATTTTCGGATTTCTTGGATTTTGATCTATTTAACCTTGTTATTTCCAAGTTCTGATGGTTCCATGTTGTAGAGAATTTTATTCTGCCCCAATTTGACTTATGGAAGTTCGAATTTGGACTCTGGATGATGAATTTATGGAGCTTGGAAGCATGGCTTCATGGTGTTCTTCTTCTCGAAAAGTGGAGAAGAAGAACAGTTCTCTGGCCGCATGGCTATTTAATTGAATTAATTATTTAGTTGGCCGCATGAGCCTTTCCTTGTATAGCCGCATATGGCACTGCCTAGCTGGCATGGACACTATTCATTTAATGGCCGCATTAGCATTTTTAGCTCTGAGCCGCATGAGCATTAATTAATAGCCTTGGCCGCATGGGCCTTTGGCCATTAGCATTAAATATTGCCAAGTGAGCCGCATGGCCTTAGGCATAGCATTTAATAATTGCATGCTTTTAGCAGTTGCTTGTATGGCCAACACAATGTTAGTCGTAAGGCCTTTGCATATTTTAATGCATGTATTAGCTAGTATAACATTTAATGCATTAGCCTAGCATTTAATGCATTAGTATTTTAATGCATTAGCATTTACACTACAACAAAAAGACCTATTAATGACGGCTAAAAAGCGTCATTAATGACCAACCATGACGCTTTTTTTTCAAAGCAATCGTTATGAAAACGGGTGTTATAAATATTTTTTAAAAGCGTCATAAAAAAACCGTCATAAATAGTTTCTATAAAAGTGTTATGAATAGTTAATATATAGTGCACAATTCAGAACAATTTTAAAACGTCATGAATAGATAATATGTATAGGTTCAATGCAGCACATTTATAACACTTTATACTATTCAAATTAGCATATTTATAATGCTCTATACTGCACAGTATATATTACATTCCAAAAACTTAACATTATATATCACCATCTTTATTACATTTCTCAAAATAGAGTACATATCAACATCTTCATTACATTGAATATCCAAATACATATATATATATATATATATATATATATATATATATATATATATATATATATATATATTTACAACTACCAAAATTGTCTACATCAAAACTTGGCCACATCAAAACTGTCCACAGAACATGTATCAAAACCCTGAAATAGATAAAAACAAGCAAATATAAGGAATTAGCTTCCAAGATTATAATACTTCCAACTACACAAGTAGCAAAAGCCTGATACTTATTGGGAACAATTCAAATTCATAATACATATTTAATATCCAAATGCTGGACTGCATAAATTCTTCATGAGAAAGGAGTTAACATACAGAATGCCTACATTGAGGTAATGCTCTTCGTACGAATGTGATGGCATGAGGAATTACCTGCAAGGCCATACTTCTGGAGAAAAAAGAATGTAGTAGCAGCATCCCAATCATACCTAACATAAGTAGATCACATCAAATAAATAAAAAAATAAAATCACACTTTAAAAATTAAAATAAATCAACTTGTGACACATTACTGGTGCTTAGTAGGTTCTTAAGGTTTAGGTTCGATCAGTAGAGTCCCTGAAAAAACAAACAAGGAAGCAAAAGACTCAAAAAATAACACCAACCATGTAGTTCTGGATATTTGTCAAACTCAACATGATACACAACACACACAAAGAGGAGATTTATCCACAATTAAGTTGCAAATTCAGTTTGCCTATTACATAGCTTCTGTAGCGGTAAATTATATTCTTTCATGGCCAAACCGTATAAATATGGAAAATCATTATCACCATCATCGCCTTGTACCAGTAGTAGAGTACACAACAACAAACAACTGCAAGGAGTCATGTAGTTATAAAGAGAAGGTTAAATGTCTCCTAACAAATCCTTTCAAAGCATGTATCAGTTCTAAATCTTACAATCAATGTTCAAAGGAAGTGGGGGGCCTGGGGCATACAATGAAGAGCTCCACAAAAAGTGTAAGTTTTGAAGGGATGCCATGTCACTAGCATAAAAACAGACGAATATAGAAATAATAAAATGACTTGGAACCCTGGTAAAGTACAGAGTATAGGAATTAGATCAATGCTCAGGATAATCAAATCCTAATCTGTTACCACCTCAGGTACAAGTTCAAACAGCCTTCCAATTCACTATTAGAACAAGTCTGGCTTTGGAAAAGAATAGTGTATCAAATGAAACGGAAACAACAAATGAGTGTAGACTCAAAATTTCCAGTTTCATTTCAGTTCTTAAAGAGTGTCTCGAGAATGCTGCCACCATTCGTAAGATTCTCTCAAACTGTGGTACGCCACTTGCCATCTAAGGGTGCATATATAGGATATAATGGTCATTTCTACTTTCTTTCTCATGAAGACAGATACAAATGTATGCGACGAGGTTATTATACAAAAACAGGGAGACAAAACACACAAGCAAACTTGCACCCAGTAAAATACCCAGTAAATTTTGATACATCTTCATAAGCATGCCAAAATACCCAGTAAAATAGCAAACACTTGTAAATGCATGTTTTCTAATTCATGTTCTCTTAATAATTAAAAGTGAACTTATACCTTTGAATCCAATTTTCTTCTTCCAGTCAACAGCTGCTTGGAGAAACTTGGCCTAAAAATGCAAATGTCATACCTTAATATTCACAATAATCATATCATTCACATATCAAAACAAATGCCAGAAAATGAAAATGCAAATGCAAATGCCTGAAAATGCAATTTTTTTCTTTCAGCCATTTGACTATGCTATCATGAACTCTACATACTCTGTGACATATGATCGATTAATGGTTACACTATTCTTTCACTGTTAGTGGAACTTCCTAAAATTTGAGCATATTTCCAAACTAGTGCATATATGAAAAAAAAAATGTTGACACTTAATTAGACTGATCTCATGTTCTTATGACAATAGAAATTGTATGATCTTAAATTTCAAAAAAAGAAGGAGTAAATAAGAGGAATTTGGCCTATACCACCTTGAAGAATTGTCCCACAGTCCATATTGGCTAGCTCCCTCATTCACTACTGGTTATCCATGTTGAGTTGACGATTGCGATCCGATATAGACCATACTGGCTAGCCCCTGCTTCCAATTTCAGGATTCTCAACTCTTCAAAGTTACAGTTCTCACAAATTAACTGTTGAAAATCACAATACTAAGTAGAAATCTATATCAAGATTTGTTTCAAGACATTCACCTCTCTTTGTAGAGCCTCGCTGAGTCATACTCGTTCAGTTGAGTCATATGGTTCCATGTCCTGAAGCAATGTTTTGAGTATGATGTTAAAGTTAGGTAGTTGTGCAGAAAAGAGAGAGTACCACAAAAAAATTTATTAAACACCTTGTGTGGTTCTGAAGGAGGGATCTTTGGACCCACCGAGTCGGATGTGCGGTCAGTACCAGATCTTCTGAAGGAGGGCCCCCTCAATGTCGGAGCTTCACGATGCAGCAAGTGTTGTCGGGATCGCCCTCGTCTATCTGTATTAGGATCTTGATCTCGTCCATGGCCGCCTCTGATATTGTACCCTCTTCTGCACCTTCAGAGCGACGAGGGTGATCCAAATGGTGCAGAAGACCTCCAGGAGTCCATGGGGGCACACTGCCGAGCTCATGGTTCCCTTTGGAGAAAATTTTTTTTTTGACAACTTTATTCTAGAGCTGAGGATTTTGGAGGAATATAGATAAAAATTTGGACAGCTTTGGAGAGAACCAAAAATTTAGGCGGCTGATCAAAAAATTTGGGCGGCTGACCAAAAAAATTTGGAGCTCGGTCAACGACTTCTTCGACTTCTTCCTCACGATAGACGGGGCGGACTTCTTCAACGTGGCGGGCTTCTCGGTGCTGGAGTTGAGGCTGTTGTGGTCGTTGCCCCGCTTGCCGGGTTTCAGCTTGCGGGAGATGGGAGGGGAGTAGGGCTTGGAGGTGGTGATGTTGGTGGCGGTGGTACTCAAGGAGATGGTGATGGAAGAGGACAGGGACCTCTGGAGGGACTTCATGAGCCGTCGAGCCGCCATTGGGAGGGGGAGGACGAAGAGGGGTCGGGAAGAAGGGCGAGAATGGGGAAGAGGAAGGAGAGGAAGAGCGCGGAGAAGAGGACGAGCAGAACCCTAACGCTCTTCCTTCGCGTTCTTGTCGACCGCGTACGCGGCGGCCTCGAGCTTGTCCTGGAGGGCGACGAGGAGCGTGAGGCCCTCCTTGAAGATTTTGGATCTAGGGTTAGGGATTTGGAGTTGGGGGAGAGGTGCGAGAAGAAAGGAGGAGAAGGAGAAGACCAGAATGTTTTGGGGGAGAGGCGGGCTATAGCAAGAATTTTGCCAATAATTAAACTTAAAAAATATTACAAGTTTGCCACCGCTCTAAATTATTAATAACGCTTTGTTTTATAAACGTTATAAAAAGCCCAGAATTAGCCTAAACCATCATAGAAAAAAGGTATTTCGAACTTTGATGACGCTTCTTTATCAGCCGTCATGAAATCTACTTATCAAACGTCATTAATAGGTCTTTTTGTTGTAGTGTTAATGCATTTGTACTTAATGTAGTAGCATTTTTGCTTGCATTTACAAGCTCACTAGCCGCATATGGCCATTGGAACAAAGCCTGGCCGCATATGAAATGGTCAATTGTTGACCAATTAACTAATGAATTAGCATTTAATGCATTTAGTTGCACCAGGCCGCATGTAGCGTTAGCATTGCATGTATTAGCCATCCTCAGCATTTAATGCATGCATCAGCATGTAGGAACCAAGCTTGGCCGCATATGGAAACAAGTTGGCAGCATATGGCACTTGGTTGTAGCCGCATAAGCATCAACTAATGCATTAGATTTGCATGCATTAATGAGCCGCATGAAGTATTTGCTTAAGTATTTGCTTAAGCATTTGC